>OY728130.1:1074854616-1075492949 GCA_963277665.1 Viscum album
TGGTTGTTGGGACATGTTCTTCCATTTCCCACCATTAACTAAGAAGAGAAAGTATAATTAGGGGCTTAAATACTTAGCCAATAATCATGAAAAGGAACTTAAAGCATATAAGGATAACTTATAGAAGAAAATTATACCCTAACTTGTGATCCCTAGGTTTCAAACTAGGTTATCCATGATCATATATTCTTATGTGAATATTTATTTTATTTTATCTTTGTTACTTTAATAATGGTTCATACTAATCTTATGAATTTACCAAAGAATATCCCCCGGGAGTTTCGTAACCAAGAGTACAGCAAGCCCCATTGTCGTGTACCAGTTCCCGTTCGATTCTAGCTCAAAGCGGTGTTTTCAGGTTTTACCCCTATGTACATCTGTGCCAGAGCCACCTCTACCTGCTCGTATCCAGACAGGGATGTATTTTCTTGGCAACCCCTTACTCAATACTCACCAAAATACCAGGAATATTTCTTATATTTAAAATTTTCTATAGGGTTCTTCCTAGATTTTTCATATCCTAATTTCTACAAATAACTAAACCATCCTTTGATACCAACTATAGCATCCCGCCTTTTTATCACATAAACTTTCATTACATTTTACAAAACCGAGCATCTTTAAGGTTTAGTGTCTTGGAAACCAGGAACTTAAAACATGAAAACATAAAACATTCTTCTTAAACACTTGAAAGGATTCTCCTCATGTTCATACTAGGTTCATTACTGCATCTCATAACCTAGGGACATACATCAAAAGAAAGGGTGAGCAGAAGTCCCAGTAAGGGAAACAAGGGGAAACATTTAACATGTGAACTTGGGATACATCAACAATGTCATGAAAAAAACTTTTAAGGCATGAGAAAGAAATAATGAGATATATCATAATAAAAATAACATTTTTCACAACTTGAAGATGTGGATAAAACATTTAATATTGAAAATAATTTCATTTCACCAAGGTCCATCCCCAAGGGGTCATTAAAAATTACCAAGGTGATTCACCAAGGTATCAATCTAAAAGGTCATCTCTAGAGATTAAGTCTTTACCCAATGCATTGGAGCGCTATCTGGGCGAACCCTTGACATGTATTTATTATCATGTGATCCACATATATCATCATCAATCATTTCATAAACAACCCATATATAATAAAAGAAATGGGTTTCATTTCATAATTATAACGTTTTAAAAACTGCATTAAAGATGTGATCTTTATGTCACTTTAAACCCACGGAAAGGGAAAGCGGGTTTCATGTATGTAAATCCCAGAATTTAAAATAAAACATTTTGATATATATGTAAATACCCCTGTATAAATAAGAGCTTTGAGTATTCACTTAATAATATAAAATAATTTTTAGAAAAAGAGAGAGGCATTTTGAGACGAAAATTCTGCAGCATAACGGCTATGTTATGAGGTTTTAGAAAACATTGAAAAGAGAGGGGACATGGGTCAAAAAATCATAAATGAACCATAAAACAGTAGAGGGACAGAATATGAAGAATATATGAACATGGTAATGAAATTTTAAGGACATACCATTTGAAATGAAAAACATGGAAGGAAGACAAAAATTAGATTTCTCTTATGAAAATTCGGCAGCCTAACAACGTCACTTAAACTTCAAAAAAAATGAATTGAAAAGATCAAATAGGGTCCCTCATAATATGAAAATAAGAGTTCAGTATTATATATATAGATATCATACCCCAACATAATTAAAAAGGAACTTGAAAGACTTGACATGAAAGTAGAACTTTGAAAAATGAGAAGGGTGAAAGAATCACTTAAAAATTCGGCAGCCTAACGGCGCCACTTAAACATTCTTAAAATGAATTGATGAGAGAAAGAGGGGGTATCTCATCATATGAACATGAAAATGGAAGTAATATGAATATATAAGAACATCCTCCAACATAAAAACATGGAGCATAAAAGAAATGGCATAAAAGAGATTACTTGAAAAGAAAGAGAGAGGTCAGATCCCTTACCTTAAAACGTAACTCTTAAAACTCAAAGGTTGGGACCTTGAGGGATTGGGGCACCTTGGGAGGACTCCTTGGGAGGTAATGAGACCATATATTCGTTGGGGGAGAGTTGGGAGTTGAATGGATGAGAGGATGGATTGGTATTTATAGGGAAAGTGAGGGGACAAGGCATTAATGGCCAAGGGACACCTCATTGGTGGTTTTGGAAAAACCATAGGCTTGCCCATGGTATTTTCCCATGGTATTGGCCACTTGGGACACCTCATACCTTATATTACTATTCATAAGTCGACCATATTGATTACATACTTAATACATCATTTAATGATGTCATTAAACACTCGTAACTTAAAAACTGTATTTTTACTATTCATCGAAAATTCAACTTTCTCAGAAAAATCCCCAAAAATTACCTTAACATAATATCGATGATCTGAGTTCAAAAATGAAATCCATTTTGTAAAAATAATTTTCTAAATATTTTTAATTTAATTTTTAATTAAAAAACACTATTCAATCGAAAAAACTAATACTTGACTAATAATTTATGAAACCATTATTTAACCATTTTATTGAATCTTATTACTTAATCAAGGTGCCTAGATTATATTAATACTTTCTTTAAGTGAGATTACTAATCCATTTGGTCACATTACTAATCCTAATAATAAAATCACTATTCATAATTTACTATTCATCAAAAATCAAGTTGATCTTATTAGACTCTAAATTTCGTACTGAACATAATTGCAGAAGACCATTTTTTGAAAATCATTACACATTTTTAATTATTTAAGGTTTACATAAACATTTTTAAAATATCCTTTTTTCTAAAATTCATCAAAAATATGCATACTATATTTATCCGGTCATTTGAAAATTCATAAACTTCATCATAAGAAGAAATCCCAATTTTTATTTAAAACAAAGGATTACACAAGGCAGTTACGGTCTCCTTACATAGCCTCTTATCACACCAGCATAGGACCTAAGTGTAAGGTGTGCTAAGGTGAGAGAATCCGAGGGAGGCTCGGCCAACATCGCACGAGTAGTAATTTCTATCAGTTTGAACTTATCACGAAGGCGATTCCGTTCTAGATTCACACGATGAAGTTCGGCTTGGGTTTGGTTCAGTGCAAAGCCCAGTGGTGCTACCTCCTTCCCAAGTTCTGTTAGATGGGATTTGATCGGTCCAAGACTACTGGGTGAGGCCATCGAATCTTCTTTATATATTAATTAACCAAGATTACTTGTATTTAGAGACAATAATCGAAAGGTTTAGTTTCCAGCGGTCATATTGACCAATGGTCATATAACAGTCAAAATCCAACGGTCTCATTTTAATTATACTCATGTTATCAAATGAAACGGTTTTGTTGAGTATAAAAAATAAAATAACACACAAAATTAGGAAACAAGATTTATTCAAAATTTCGGGTCGTTACACCCATGGTGACTTAAGGCTCACTACAATGAGATATTTCTAAGCACTCATTTGAAAATTACTCTTATTTCATGATAATACTACCACCTATATACCAAGACAACCCAAACTGCATACCAAAATCAAGTAAATATGATCAACCAACCTCACTCTGATAAAATTTTGTCACAAACTATCCCAGATACCTAGGTACACTGATACCTGATATGGTATTGACAAGGCTTGAAGGGTGTTCTTAATACCCATGGGTTAGTGAATAGCACTTGGAATCATATAAAATATCAAAGAGAATAATTTTTCCACAATACAATAGAAGATAAAACAAAAAATATTCAGTATGCCAAACACTCATCATGGAGAAAAGTACCACAAGTAGGTAGATAAATCCCAAATCAAAACATCATCCTAAAGAAAAAAAATATCCATCAAGACAAATTTTACCAAACTTGGTGCAACAAGTGAACCATTGATTTACCAATCACTATCATCACTCTATATTCCTAGAGATCAAGCATAAATACCACCTCCAAGTGATGTTTTCCCTTTCCCCAGAGCTAGAATAACAAGATCTACAAATGGCCAAAGGAAAAAAGTCGGGTGTGATCTAAACAGCTCAGTAGGGTCCCACCAAGTGATTTATAATCAATTCCATTACAATTAAACCATTCATTATTTTAATTTAAATAAAATAAGTCATGACATGTCATTTACATATTTTAAATCAAATCATGATTTCAAATAAAAACCATGACAGATATATCAAAACCAGATCAAGTGAACATTTTATATAAAACATTTATATAAAACAACTGGAATGAATAAAATAGTTCTATAAATAATGACATGTGTAATCAAGTAAGAAGACAAAGTAACAGGTTCATAATCCCTGAAGTACATTAGTTTCTAGCTATAGTATCCTCACACTTCTCAGTCATCATCATGACTCCTGTATATGTGCACACTCCCTAAGGCTCAAGTCATCAGGATAATCAATCAACACACCATTAGGGGATCCATCATGCGAAAATCATGCTAGACTTGGTTTAGTTAGTTTTGTTATCATCAATCCATTTCTAGGGAGTCAGAGTCCTAGCATGCTTGTCCTAATCTCCTACTAACTTCTGAGGCTCACATGCGATTCAATCAATTAATCATTCATTCATTCATTCTTGGTTAATTCATTCATTTTAAAATCAATTCATCATTCATAATTTAATTTCCCAATTCCAATTTCAACATGAATTTTCAATTTCAAAACCAAATAATAGGTTTTCATCAAATTCATCCCTTTTCAGATCAATTTTCATTTTAATATAATTTTTAAAAATTCACCCAACAATTTCAATTCCATTGAAATTGGGGGATTTTCACAATTTCCATGCCTTTTAAAATAAAACCTCATATCATAATAAATTTGGGATTTTAATTCAATTAAAAATTCATCTCAAATTAGTCAAGTAATTAAGGTTTCAATTGTAGGGTAAAGCATTATGAAACCACCTACCTTTAATCACACGGTTAAGACAACACCCACAATACGAAACACCAATAAAGAATGAAGCAAAGGAAATCTAGGAATCAAACCTAGAATCAAGATCCATACAATCAAAGATTATATCCATCAATAACATGATGATATTTCAATCTCTAAGGATAAGATAAGGGTGATTGGGATAAACCAAATGATAGGAGATTCACTTACCAAAAGGAGATAAAATTCAATCGTCGGTGCTTCAATACACAAAAACAAGAGGTAAAAGGAGTCCAATACACCTATTGAGAGTATATAAAGACTAAATAATCATATTATGGTCAAATAGGGGTGATTTGGGGTTAAATTAAGGGTCCTGATATTTTTAATAAAAATTTCAGGGGATTAAAAACATGCGCATATAATTTCCTGGTTGGACCATATAGTTGTTAGTAATCGTGTTCCCTAACTATGTTCCCTTAATAGGATTATAGAAGGGGTTCATGGATTGGCTGTATAGTTAGTTTAACCATATGCCAACTGTAAAAAAAAACCCCACTATCCAAGGGTACATGATTTGGAGGGGTGTCAGTATGGTTTGGACAAACTGTGTCCCCCCTCCCAGTGGCTCAACATAGGGCGCATAGTTTACTAAAACAAACCACACAATTTTACCTAATTTTAATGAATTTTTTTATTTATTTTTTCTTTGAATGTTTATATGTATATATTTGGATTTATTCTTTGATTCGGTATAGTGTTTGGGTGTCTAGGGACCTCAAAATTAATATATTAAAATTTTAATACATTTTAATGATTGTGCATGCATCATTTAGATTTAATTGGTTTTACCAATCTTTGGGACCTCATATTAGGAATTTGAGACTGTTGCTGATTCCAAAATGAGAGGTTTACCCTAGGTTTGGCCTAAGATTGGTCAACATTGGATGTTCATAGGGAGGAGATTGTTGGTGGGTCTATTTAATAAAATAAATAGTTTTATTTATTTAATTTTATTAAATTACCTAAACCTAAAACTCTATAAACAACCTATTATAAAAAAATCTAGGGTTAGACTCATAAAATTGAGAGGATTTTAAAGGAAGAAAATGGGCGTTCTTCATTTACGGATTGGTATCGGATGACAAATGATGATCAGATTGAGGTGGATCAAGAGGTAGTGAATGCAAAGAATCTTTTTCATTAACAGAGAACACATTCTTCACTAATGAATGATCCTAAATTTAAGTATGTCATATTATTTATGTATTTGTTTCCCTTTTGATTTTCAAATAATGGATTTAATTATCTACTTATTTTGATCAGCAATCTTTTGATCTTCGCATTAGCCCTTCCACAATTCAATTTTATTGATTCAATTTTATTCCCCTGTTGCGCCTATTATCATGCCTCGATATCCCTATTTATGTGATCACTGGACAAGAACATTTGGCCTATAAAGTATTTACTTCATTCTTATTCATTTCTCCACACCGTTCTTCAAACTCTTAATCATTGGCCCATGGGGTCACAGTTCAATATTGTTGGGGTGGGTTCGAGTGAGATCGAACCCCCAGATTCATGGTGGTTGTGAAAAAAACAAATGAGATGGTTATTTTCTAAAGGATTGGGATGGATCATGGGTGATGCTTCATGGATTTGGGATCTGGGGCAGCAACGGGCAACAAGAGGTGCTACGAGACACACGATGAATTTGTGTGGCGGATGAATGTGATTTGATTTCCAACCATTGGAGGCCAGAAATCAATGGATGGAGGCATTTCCTAATGATTTTGGGTGATCGAATGATTAATTTCATAGAAGAGAAGTAAAAAATATAGCCATGTGAAAAATATGAGTTTTTTTGTGAAAAACTCAACTACACGGCGTATACTATGAGGAACACACATTGTGTAGTCCCCTGGTTGTGATGACTAGGGTTTAATGTGGAGATAAATATCACACAATGTGTGGAACCACCAAATATCATGTGACCTTGTACTGGAACCTTGGAATGTACTCTGTAAGTACATGGACATAGACATGACCAGTAATAGAGGTATGACCAGAGTACATGGGCACGATCGTGTACTTTGACACAGTCAGGATACTCGGAAAAAACCATGTACACAGGCACAAATGGATGTACATGGGCACAACCAGAAGAGCATGGGAAGCCTTTGGGTGGCTAAGACACATCTTGTACAACCAGTACATTCAATGTAGTGTGACATGTCTTCCTAACCAATGTCCAAGGAAGAACATGGCTAGGCGGCGGGGCAAGGTCACACACTATGTGGACCCCCATACGCATTGTATAGTTCTTCTATAATCTTCTTCCTCTCATATATCCTTCTTATAGATTCATATTTTGGCACTTGATTACCTTATCCTGAGTGTTTTTCACATAGAACATGATGGTAGCCATCATTGTGGAATATGGGATATGATGTGAGGTGTTCCGAGTGTGACACTTCTTCAGGTGATGCTAGACGATGGCAGTGATCAGGGAAGGATCATCATACTGATTTCGGGGTCGGTGCTCTCCTATCACACCAAGGTATGGGTACCCATACTCTTTACATAGGTAGAGTTGTTACTCCCCTATAGTAGGGAAAATTTCCTCTATTTTTGGAGTGGTACTCCCCTGTCTTTGAGCTCCAAAAAAGAGCAATCCTCCACTGGCACTACTACAAAAATAGGCAAGGGAAACGTTACCCTTTTATCAGTGCTAAAAAAAGCACCGATAAACGGGGGCCTTTATCAGCGCTAAAAAAAGGGCTGATAAAGGGGCCCTTTTAACAGCACCAAAAAAAGTGATGTTAAAAGTGACCCTTTAATATCGCTTTCTTTATCACTGATAAAGGCCCCCCTATTATCAGCGCTTTTTTTAGCACTGTTAAAGGGGACCCCTTTATCAACTCTTCTTTTAGTAGCGCTGATAAAGGGGGGATTTATCAGCGTTTTTTTCTAGCGCTGATAAATTTTATGTTTCAAAAAAAATAATTTTTCATGAAAAATAATATATTGTTATATAAGTATATTTATATTGATATAAATATAATATATATTTTTTAAATATGTTTTAGATAAGTATAAATTGACTATTACATTTAATATATAAGAAATTTAGTGAAAATGGCTTTAAAATATTTTAACAAATATAATTAATTAATAATTTTCTAATTATCATCAATTAAAAATAATTTAATAAAAATTTGAATAGAAAAAAAATAATAAAAGATCTAAAATAAGTTGAAAATGTAACTCAAACTTCAAACGACCACAAATTTTGATCCGGGTGTCCATTTGAGCTCTACAACATATCAAATCGAAGTCTGCGATGAGTTCTATGCGCCAGTGACTAAAGTAAAGCTTCCATAACATTTTTTGAGGCCAAAAAAGTCCCATAAGGCCTCCAAAACTGAGTTTTTAGTCAGGATACCTCAATTTGTTAACATTAAAACAAGTATAACTTCTGATCTGGATGTCTGTTAGGCCTGTACCACATATCATATTGAAACTTATTTCATTTTCTTCGATTTGACTAGTTTTGGAGTTAAAAAAGGATTTTGTATTAGAAGTTATGATCATTTTAACATTCTATGGATTTTCAAATACACATATATATATATGTATTTATTTGTAAATATATGTGTGTGTGTGTCTGTGTGTGTCTTTATGTGTGTTGTATATATGTATGTATGTATGTATTTATTTATTTATAAACACACATAAAAACATATTTTATAAATGTATTTAAAACTAATCTTATAAATGTATATTATTATACAAATAAATATATGGATAAAAATTATAACTAACAAAATATATATAATTAAATATAAATATAAATTAATATATGAATAAATATATATATACTAATATATGAATAAATATATATGTATTAATATAACTAAATATATTTATATTAATATGAATCTATATTATTATACGAATAAATATAACTATATATATATAAATAAATATATATATATATTAATATATGAATAAATATATATGTATTAATATAACTAAATATATTTATATTAACATGAATCTATATTAATATACAAATAAATATAACTATATATATATATATATATATAAATAAATAGATATATCATTAAATAGAAAAAACGAAATGGATTAGTGGTAAAGGTGTAAGCGCGCAAGGGGGAGGTCGCGGGTTCGAGTTCTGGTGAAAGCAAGGAGGTGCGTGTGGGGGGCATGTGTTGGATGTGCGGGAAAGGGAAGTGCACTGGAGTGGTCCACCTAGCAATGATAAATGGGGTCAAGTGCTGTTAAAAGCTCCCCCCTGAATTATATATTCTTTTTAATTTTTTATTTTTTATTTTTGACTTTTATCAGTGATTTTTAAAAGAGCTGATAAAGGGGTATTTTTTCAGCGCTAAAAAAAGTGCTGATGAAGGACCCCTTTTATCAGTGCATTTTTTTAGTGCTGATAAAAGGGATCCCCCCTTTATCTTCACCTCGATTAACAACACTTTTTTAGCGTTGTTAATGCACTTTTCTAGCGTTGATAAAATCCATATTTATAGTAGTGTGGAGTTGTGGCTCCCTCAACCATGGGGATAAATGATAAGAGGCATAACCCTCTACATAAATTATGGCCAGGTTGTTTGGTACACTTTTTAAGATTTATAGATCCCCTCACTGTAGATCACACTAGTGAGGTGTGGGCCCCTCTACATGGATTCTTATACAGTTGTGTGTGATGTTGGTCATCAGAAATGGACCTTTAGAGCTGTAGGATGACTCATTGTTCTTAGTCGAATGTAGAGATGGAGATCCCCTTTCTCTCTTCATTTGGTATTCTTATTAATCATATCTAGGTTATTATGGTTTGTTATCATGTTCTTATTGACAATACTTTGGGGTTAATTTGACATCTTTTTGTATCTATCTTTTTCTCCCTTTTTGGTTTTCAGGGCATCCTACTAGGTATGTATATAATCACCCATACATGGGATTTTCTCACACATGGTGTGTCTTATGCAGATGATAGGTAGTTCAATAGTGATATCGGTGGAACTTAGTGATACTTGGGTGCATTGATTGAGTACAATGGTTGGACTTGGTGATTGTGAGTTGGTCTCTCTAAGTTTTCCTTTATTCTAGTTTTCAGGTTGGGACTCCATTTATGGTTGGGCATGTATCTTTCCCTTTTATACTTTATATTTATACTATTATACTCTGATGTATTCCCTATAGGTTATTGCATGCATGGTTTTATTCTAGATGCTATAGTCTTTATTATATTACTTTGTACTATTGCATGGATATGGTTTGGAGCGGGCATAAATGTACATTAAAAAAAGGCCTCCCATTTTAGTTATTCTTTCTCAGTGCTTATTTCCGGTCCCTATCCTATTGGAGGTGAGCTTGGGGTTATCACATTTTTCCTTTCATCAGTTTAGTGGGGCCCAGTTGGTTGGGTCATGATATAGTGGTATCAGAGCAGTTCATCCTTAGGTTAATGTTGGAGTTGGACCTATGGTGAGGATTGGTTAGATACTTTTTTAATTATATCATGGTGTTTCAAGTGTGGATTTCAAGCTAAATAATCTAGTATCAGTGCCGCAACCAACGTATCCATTCCCTATGACTCTGACTAACCTAATTTTCAACTCAACATACTGATACATCAGTTGCAGGGAACCTTTGGTGCATGCATCATATAGGATTGATTCCTTTGACTTCCCTTATCGAGTTAGATCTCCAGATATGATCTTTGACCATGGTACATCTTTATAACATTCAAGATCTCCCTATGATTATAGTCATCTAGGATTCTTAGACAATGTCATGATGATGACCTGTTGAGTGATTAGTGTTCAGTTTAGGGACCCATACATGAGGTATAACCTCTAAGCGAGCACTGAGAAAAGATATCACTTGTTGAGTAGTTCATGGAACCTCCTCCATCGGTCCATGTTGAGAAGTGGGTGGATCTAGAAGGATAGGTTGATGGTACGCATGTGCTTAGTGTGTTATGTGAGTTCCAGTGATATGGAATGCTAAGGTTTTTTGGAAAGCCAGACCCTCAGGAAGTGGAGGATTGACATGATGTAGTGGTTCAGGTTTTTCAGTTTGTATATACCCTGAACGACCAGATGGTCGCACTGGTAACTGTTCTTCATCATGTATCAATAGTTGGCTTCGATCTAGTAATGAAAAATGGGCATGTGTCTTGCGGTCTTTTTGGATATAGGGCGGATGCAGGGTAGGAGGGCCCAAAAATTTTCACCATTTAGAGTGAGGGATTATGTGGGTAAATCCCATGAGGATGTTGGCTAAGATAGGTAAGGTCATGTGGGTGTGAGCTTACCCATGGGCCTGATTTTAAAAAAATTGATAGAATTATTCTGAACAGACTACAGGCTTGTGTGGGTCAAGAAATCATTTGATTGGCTTTCCTCTTTCTCAGAACTCAACACGAGTCTTCCTGGAGAACAATAGATCCCTTCTTTCATCAACCATCTTTATATCCAATATCATCTTCGAAAAACTTGATTTTTTTGACCATGATACACCTCTAGTTATTCAATCTTACATGAGCCCTCAAGTCCCTATGCCTTTATCAAAAATTCCTTCTACAGATCTCACATGTGATTTAATAATCACACAGTGTACATTTCAATATTCTCTTGAAGATGTAAAAATGGAAGATAATATCCCCTTTCACACTATGTAGATCGAGATTCACAAGGAACAAATGAATATGCAAGAATTAGGTGGTGCTTCTATTACATAGGTACTACTCTTCTTCATCTGTGATCAATTTCAGCATTTCAGGTCATCTTCTTCCTAGTTCAGTAGGCATCATACATTGATGGGTGTGCCTTAGATTCCTTGGAATGACTTGGAAATGTAGTACTTCAGTTCGACGTCCATGCTTGATAGATGCATTAGATTAAATGTGTCAAGAAAAGTTTGAGATCTCAGCTAAAAATTCTTATAGTTCAACCATCATCAAACCATCTCATGTGGATTCATGGTCTTTATCCCAGATTCAGCTTTCATCTGCCACACATCGGTTCAATAGCTTGTCTTCTTTAAAATCACCCAAGCTTCAAACAAGGGTGTTTGTCTTAGAGACACGATGATACCTAGGAGGAACAGAGAAAACTGAAAAATGAGTTTCCCAATCTAGAAGGAGATTGAATGAAACTGAATACTAGAGATCGAACCGAGTGAGATTGGGGAAAACTGATGGTGCAGGACCCAAGGATGTTAACTTGGGCAGTAGTGGGCGGGAGATGGATGGAACGAATCTAGCGGTGCGGGCTTATCCATGGGTTTATGCCCATATAAAGAAAAATTATGTTATTTAAATTTATATAAATTTTAATTTTAATTTATTTTTAAATGCAGGTAATCCCGCTGGCTGCCCACGGGCATATGCGGGCCTAACATTTTTCGTTCACATTGTATGTGGGATTTTATGGATAAACCCACACAGGCTTGGCCCACCCTTACCATTTTGTATTACCAATTTTATGGTACAAATGGATGACACACCTATGCTATGTTTTCTTCACGAGTTGTAGAGATAAAGATCACCCAGGTTTTTTGGTGGGTCGAACCCCCTTATCGGGTGGTAGAGAACTAGCACAAACCTATGGTATGGGGATTCTACTTAGTTAGGACCCCTCTCAATGGAGGTCCTCTTGATGAAACCTATCCAGGGTGACATTGGGCATCAATATATCCTTATGTTAGTGATTTTTTTCATGGATTCAAGCACTAAATGAAGAGAGATACTTCCCCCACTGAGATGCGTCCTTGTGATGCAATCCAAAACCGTTCAGATGAGTCAGTGTCGCCCAAAGAAAATAGTGTCAAGGTGTGGTGGTTGAGTTTCTTTTTTCTTGAGTGTTTGAGGTAATTTTGATGTGTTAAGGTCTTATTGGTGGGGTTAAATAGGGTAGGTGGACAAGGGAAATATGGCTCCAAGCAATGAAGGCTTGTGACCCCGAGGCTCTGAGTGTGATCGAGGTACAACTTGTGTCTTCTCAGCTCCAATTACAGTTTTAGTACATGGTCACAATCCACTTTTACATGGATATAGCCCATATACAAGGCCTAGAAATACCATTGGATCCCTTTTTCTCTAACCTTCTATTCGGAGGCTCCTATAAAGATGATTGGTGATCGCACACTTTTACTTTCAGTGGGACCTGACTCTGGGAGGAGAGAGAGCCTAATGTGGAATATTTTTGTAGTCGATAATGGGTCTCTGTGATTTTTTACTTGGTATGGACTTGTTTTATATTGTCTATGCCCAATTGACTTCTACCATTAAGTATTGTGGTATACCCAATTTAGTGGGATGGAATTTTCATTCTTCGGTGAGAAGGAATCTTAGATAGAACAAGATGAGATGGATGTGGTTCTTAGAGTTTTACCACAGGACGGGTGATCACCAGCTCTCGGTGTGAGAGGTGGATGTACCGAGCATGGATTCCAAGAGCTGATATGGTTGCTTTTATTTCTTAGTGATACCCTTCAGTGTGTTGAATGCCCCAACAGAGTTTGTGGGACTTACAAATCTGGTCTTCCAAACCCTTTTTGGGTTAGTTCATGGTATTCCTCTATGGTGAAATCCTTCTTTACTCGATATTAGTGGTGGATAATGCAAACCAATTTAGGATGGTTCTAGGAATTCTTCAAGAGTACTAGATTTATGGGAAGCTCTCGTAGAGTTGGTTCTAGATTCAGGAGGTTCATGTTAGACTTTTCTAGGATCACATCCCATTTTTCTACCTTGATGCGGAAAGGGGAACCATTTATCTAGACTGAGTAGTGTCAAAGATCCTTTTAGGAGTTGAGGCTGAGTCTGACCAGTGCTCATATATTGAGACTATATAAGGAGGTCATGGAGCACGTAGTGTTTTGTGATGCCTCTGGAGGTAGGATTGGTTGTGTATTGATCCAGAGGCGGGTAGTGATCACTTATAGGTCAAGGTAGTTGATACCCCATGAGTATAACTACATGAATCATGACCTATAATTGGAAGTGGTAGTCTTCACTTTAAATATGTGGAGGTACTATCTTCTAGGCGAGTGCTTTGTTGTTTACTCAAACCACCGGAGTCTCAGGAACATCTTCACTCATAGAGATTTGAACCTAAGATAGAGGCACTGGTTGGACTTCCTATGGGACTATGAATTTGATATAGACTATACTTCTGGGAAGGGAAAAGTGGTGGTAGATGCCCTTAGTAGGAGATCTCATTCTCACCTAGTGGTGAAGGTGTCTGAGCAGTTGGCTTCATTACAGCTAACCCTCATAGAGGAGAGGGGTGCAGTTTTTCTTCTATTGACGGTGGTGACTCCTTTGATTCTTCAATGTGTGTATTGTATTGATTGTATATAAAAAATATAATTGATTTTTAACCTTTATATTTTTTAATAATACTTAAAAATGTTATTATTTAATCAAATATGTAATTATTTAAAAATGTATAAATAATTATCAAAATTGAATACATTACAAAAACTATTAAATGAATAAATTAAAAAAAATACTAAAAAGGGATAAATATTAAAAATGAATAAATGATATTAAGTGAGTAAATAGACATACACATACACACATACATATGCATATACATACATGCAAACATACATATACACATATCTACATACACATGCACATGCACATACACATACATATGCATGTATGAATATCCATACTCATATATGTATGTATACACACACTATGGAATTCATGAGATTAAGTACCTAACTGGATCCAAGGTAGGTTTTCCACTAAACATTCACATCAACAAACTGTGTAGAATAATATGAGTTCACTCGATGGGGAAGTAAAGGATTTATTGGGGAATGACACACCTTTAGTGGTACATACACATACACATACACATACACATACACATACACATACACATACAAATACACATACAAATACACATACACATACACATACACATACACATACACATACACATACACATACACATACACATACACATACACATACACATACACACAGACATACACCTAAACATGCATGTATATATACGCATACACATACACATACACATACACATACACATACACATACACATACACATACACATACACATACACATACACATACACATACACATACACATACACATACAAATACACATACAAATACACATACACATACACATACACATACACATACACATACACATGAAAATACACATACACATACACATACACATACACATACACATACACAAACACAAACACATACACATACACATCCACATGCACATGCATATTCACATACATGTACACAAACACATACACGTACATGTACAAACACATAAACATACAAACATATGCACATGAACATACACATACACATACGTACAGATAAACATACATGTGCACATACATTCACATGAACATACACATAGAATACACATACACATATGCATTCACATACAGATGCACATATATGCACAGACACACACACACACACATACACATACACATGAACACATACATATGAATAGACATACATGTACACATATATGCACATGAACATACACATATATACATACACATACAAATACACATACACATAAACACACACACACACATACACATACACACACATCCACATACATGCATATACATACATATGCACGTACACACATGTGTACACATACACATACATATAATTGCATACATGTACATCCACATACATACACATGCCAGATAAAAATACACATACATACACATATACACATTTTCTATACATACATACATGTGCATACACGTATACATACACAAACACATTGTAATATCTCTTTACTTGATTACTAATACTTTTTCACCCTGGTTTTGATCGTACTTTGGTTGGAACTTGTTCTGAGAAGTTTTTAGTGACTTGATAAATTTTGGAAGTTAAGGGGACTCTGCACAATTGGTGCACGGTTAAGGAAAACCATACGGTTTGGACCAGAAAATCGCGCACCCTATTTGGTGCTCTATGGGGGGGCACGTGGTTTTTCCAAACTATGTGAACCCACCCTTCAAACCATGAACCCTTATATAAAGTTATTTGAATGATTGGTTCACAGTTAGTTTAATCATGTGGCCAAACCATGACCCTTTCCAGAATCCTAGTAAGGCTACACAGTTATGGTGCATGGTTATTACTAACCATGTGACCCAACCAGAAAGTCATGCGAACGGGTTTTTAATCCATCGAAAATTTTAATTAAAACATCAGGAACCCCAGATTAACCTCTAATCGCCCCATATTCTAACCTCATCGAATTAATTAGCTTTTGGAGGCTCTCTAAAGGATTTCTTGTCTCCTTAAACCTCCTCTATTGCAAATCGAAGTGTTGGTGAAAGATTCAATCCCTCTTCGATATGTAGTTTCTCTATTGATTTGGGATTTCTCAATACCATATTTCTATCCCTTTTGAGACCGGTGAATCCCCATGTTATAGATGGATTAGATCTCAGTTTTGACGGATCTTATTTTGTTCGTTTTTAATTCTTGGGATTATTCCAAGATCATCTTCATTATCCTTTCTTCATTGGCATTTCTCGTTCCTGGTGTTGATTTGATTGATCATGTGATTAGAGGTAGGTGGTTACATAAGGATTTACCCTAAAATTGAAACCCTAAATTTATTGATTTAATTTAAATGTGTTTTCAATTGATTTATAAAACCTTGATTTTAAATTATTTGATATTTGATTTAAAAGGGCATAGAAATTATAAAAACCCCTAATTTCATTGAAATTAAAATTATTGGGTAGATTTTGTGAAAAATGATGGCTTGAAATGGGAAATTATTTTATGAAATTATTTTATGTTGATTCTTAATAAAATTTTATTTAAATAAAAAATTATTTGAAAGGTGTGAAATTTATGAAAACCTGTTATTTGGTTTTGAAACTGAAATGGAATGTTAAAACCAAAAAATGGGAATTTGAACTATAAGTGATGAATTGAATTAAAATGATTGATTTTACCATGATTGATTGATTGATTGAAACACATGTGATCCTAAGTATTTAGTGGGTGATTAGGACAAGAATTCTAGGACTCTAACTCCCTAGCAATGTATTGATAATGAAAACTCTAACTAAACCTAGTTCGACATGATTGTCCCTGATGGAATGTTGATTAATTAGTCCCATTAGCCTAAACCTAGAGACATGTGAACACATAATTGATATGTGATTGATGATTGAGTAGCATGAGGATATGATATCTTGGAACTAAGATAACTCAGGGCATATGACCATGTTGATTTATGTTGTTTGTATTGATTATGCATTTCATTGTTTAAATAACTAATTTATTCATTATATTTGTTCCATATAAATGTTTTATATAAAAGGTTAATTTAAGCCTGCTTTGATATATTTTCCATCTACTTGATTTGAAAACATATTTTTGTTTAAAATATATAATTGTTATTCCATGCCTTGTTTTATTTAAATTAACTCATAAATGGTTTAATTATTATAGAATTGATTATAGAACACTTTGTGATACACTACCAGTGGGCCACATGGCCTCAAGAACATCTCCCCAAATACCAGAGGCTGCCGAATAGAAACGAGTGCCTAGGGTGTGTCCCTGGGGAGACTATGCCCTCATTAGTAGAGTGTAACATAGTGAAAGGATATAAATAGTAGTAAACAATGTAAACAATATAAATAAATAGAAGAAGCAAACTGATGTAATAAAGAAATGAGAATAACAATAACTATATCAACTGGAACAGCGATGATGTAATGTCACGTGACTAAAGAACTGGAAAACATGGATACAAGACAATAGGCATGACATGTTCTACAAAGTAAAAGAAAACAAAGGATAATCTAAGCATCCTGAGATCCAACTCAGTCATCTGTTATCAAGCTCTATTCTATCATCATACAATCAAGTGTTCGAAGTTGTATACTTCCCTTTGTAAACACCTGTAGTCATGCAATATACTCTAGGTACCAAATGGTGCTCGAAGAGGGTGTGAGATAAATCTTAGTGGGCCACCACCAACGATGTCTATAACATCGGGCCTATGTAATGGAATATAGCAGTGTGCAGGCATGCGTGTATAAAGTAAAGCAAGTATTACAATATAACTAAATACCCAAGTACCTGCTTCATCCCTCGGCTGGTGTCTGAACATGTAACTAGTTCATTAATTAAGTAATTACCATTTAATGTTAATAATTCATGTGAGGAATAGCTAGAACTGACATTACATTGTGATATTATAAGTAGTGAAGGTTCTAAGGTGTAACAAGGCAGCCTAAAAATGATATCTGGTAAGGGAGTTACATTATAATAGGTAAGGTAACGTATATCTCACGGAACAATAACTCAGGAGTATCTGAGTCTAGCTAAGGGGTAAGAATGTAATACAAGGATCGTAATCCAAATAATTCCACAATAATTCACCTACCGAGTCCAAGGTGATCAACCAAGTTAAAATGAGGCTAAGCAAGGACAGGGCCCTATGGGCTTTCACCATGGTGCCTACTAGTCAATGTTGGATCCAAGGAGTGTATCTGATGTATCATGTAATAATTTATAGGACCCTAAAGTAGTATACCGGGCATCCAAGGAATAGATAAGAACCGGAGTCTAGGTAGGTGTTAACCTAATCAAACCACATCCTTGAATCGGAATGCGGTTTCCGAGTCCCAAGGTATTCTCCTCTCAGAATCCAAGACGATCTCAAGTCAGTCCATTCCTATTTGATATTATAATCATGTAATCATTCATTGGGTTCAAGCCATGTATTTTTCTTTAGTGTGGATGTTCCAAGTAGCGTTGCAACCATTCAATCAAGTCTTATTTAACCATTAAGGCATATTCAATTATAGAGGTTCAGTTCTCTACCTTTCATCAATATAGAAAGGGGTTCTATGGACATGTAACCCTTATTCAATCTCATTTGATAAGGCCAAGTTATATACTTGGTATATTTTCTATTTCACATTTCACATTTAATAGTCAATTTGAAGCACTTACCCTAGGTGGGTCAAGTGGTGATCATACATGGTACATTCCATTATTCAATTCTCATTAATAATAAGCCATTAATTATAGTAAGGATCACCTTTAAGAAGGTCAATCGAAGGTACAACATAATGGTGGCTCAAACATGCCAAAACACTAAAAACCAAATAAGGCATAACCTTCGACATGAGGAGGATTGAGTTGTGGGTGTAACCGCTAACAACTAATCACATATTTGGAAAGAGCATAACCATACGATTCTAACAAGTATAATCATGACATGTCAATTTAAGAAACGTCTTCCGATGAAATCGGTGGGGCCTACAAAGATATTCCAAAATCAATGAACTTTAGGGATGAGTTATTGACCACCCACCTTCAGGTTGTATGACTCTCCTCCCATGGTATCAGCCCTTGATTTGCCTCAAATCTGAGTAGATATAAGAAAAGGTGAAAAATTCTCACATGAAGATATCTAGGTTGAAAGAAATAGAGAAGAAGAATGGATAAAAAGGACTCAAGTACTTATCGTTGCACATCCAACGTGATGAACGGAAGCTCGATTGGAAGCCAGATTAAGAAGATCTTTTAATCCCTAGATTTGGCCTTCAAAAATCTCCAAATGGGTGAAAAAAGAGGAAAATATTGTTGGTTTACGAGTTGGGTAAGAAGAGGGGAATAAATAGACCGTTAAGGTTATTTTGGAAATTTTACCTAGAATTTTATCCTGTGCATGGTTTTTCCACACAATTTGTCAAATCGTGCACAAACCTTGCGAGATGGTTCTACCCAAAATAACATCCTCCGCACGGTTTGATCAAAATGTGCGAAAGCCATGCCCAATTACTTGGGAAAAAGGGGAATTCACACGGTTAGGCCGCACGACCGTGCACCCACCGTGTGAGGTGGCTATGTCTGGAAAAGCACAATCTATATAGTTTCCCAAAACATGCGAAATTCCTACACGATTTACTTTAAACCACGCACCAAGCCTATTTTCCCCAAAAAGATGGGTTATGGGCTCCTAACAAGCCCCAGACACCCCCAGAACCTTTACTAACTCATTAGGAATACATATTAGGTATAAAGTAAAGATTTATACCTAAAATTAAAGGACCCATACCTAAGTAAAAAAATTAGGTTCTTACAGTCTTCCCCCCTTAAAAGAACTCGCCCCCAAGTTCTCCTACCAAGGGTAAGGAAACACTGCCTGAGAATAACTCTAGCCATTGGGCATGTACATCGATTTCACTCTCCCAAGTCACATCCTATACTCGTCCATATTTTCATAGCACCCATACCAAAGGGATAGACCAACCTCAAATAGCCTTTGTGATCCGGTCAATGATAGGCATTGGATACTCCTCAAAGGTAGCATCAGCATCTAACTCAAGGGATCAAAAATATGATATGGATCGGAGTGATATTGGATAAGATGTGAGACATGAAAGATGTTGTGCATGGCATGGTCCCTCTGAGGTAGTATTAACCGATAGGCTACTGGATCGACTCTCTCAAGGATCTCGAATGACCCTACGTAATAGGGAGACATCTTTCCCTACTTCTGTAACCGTCTATGCCCAAGCCTGGGTGATACCCGAAGGAAAACATGATCCCAAACCTCGAACTCTAGAGGTATTCGACGGCGATCGGTATAAGATTTTTGTCTAGTGTAACATCCTGGATCCAGGTGCCACTCAACGAGTGCCCCGAACCTGGTTGGTCACTTGACCTCAAGCACATTTCCTCAAACGCCAGAGGCTGCTGACTAGCAGTGAGGGCCCAAGTCTGATAATGGGGAAATTATGCCCTCATTTGTCAAAGTGTAGCGCAACGGAATAAAATAAAAAGCATACAACAACAGTGGAAGAAATAAACCATACACATTTAATATAAACAATTGCAGTAAAAGATAACCAACTAGTTATATAGATATGATGCAACATGTCTCAAGTTCTATGAAAACAGCCAGAACATGTAACATAGCAGTACAATACAATATAGAGTACAACAAAGCAAAACAGTCGGTAGCATCACGAGCCTAAGCCCGGTCCCATGCTCCCCTACTCCTCAGAAGCAATCAAGTACCTGTATAAGGACCCTTTCCCTTATCCACACCTGTAGAAATGTAATCTGTTTGGGCCAAAGACATGACCCAAACAGGGTGTGAGAAATAAATCCCAGTAGGCACCCACCAAAGGCTCGTGCTCAACTGTGTGTAAACATGCAACAATAGTGTGCAAAAGTAAATGCAATAAACTAAGCAGTACTCAAAAGTAACTAACTTTACTAGTTATATTGCCATTTTATTATTCATTTAATCATTTATTATTAAGAAACCACCATGGTGAATTTCTATGTAAACATTCAGTGTCCTTGGACACACAAACCCTTACCCTTAGGTAATCAGAATCTTGCCCTCAGGCATAACAAATATTTCCCTCAGGCGTATGAAGTGTCACCCTCGGGCACAAAGTCTATCGCCCACATGCATGAAAGAAGTTTCCCATAGGCTAAAATAACCACTGCCCTCTAGCTAAGCAAGTAATAGGGTCATGCCCAACATGTAAACAAGAAATCCACATACAATTCCTCTCAAGGCAATTCAATAAACATTATTACAATGGAAAACCCTCGGATATCCTGGCCAAACGGCTAAATAGAGGAACGCACCCCCGAGGTGGTCCTGGATCAAAGTAGTGATCCCAAATAGCAGTTTATTATCACATTTAATTACCTATACAATTCTAGTTATTTAAAACAGCTAAGGCCTCAGCCACACGACACCCCAACATGGGTTCATGGCATAACGATTCACACAAACGCACCACAGTTGGAAATTAAACACCAATCCACCTACCTTAAAAGCCCCTAAATGGTATACGCGAACGACGATCCTCGAATCGTCTAGATCTGGGGTAGAAGAAAACCCATTAAAATGTAAATAAATTCTCTTAGAGGAAGAATTGTCAAGAATGGCTTAAGGATAGTGGAGTTCTTACCCGTGCGGTTCCAACAAGATCATCATAGGCGGAAACGGATTCCCAACGCCCGATCTGGAGATCCTCGAAGGTCCGGCCTCCTCTCCCGACTCCTTCCTCCGGTTCTAACCCTTCCCTGTGAACAAGGGAAGCTACTACCCATTTTAATCGAAAAAAAACTACACGGCATGTACTATTGACTACACGGCGTGTACTTTTCATTTTTTAACTATTCCTTCGGCGGCTTCTCGCCAGCGTGGCACTGTTCATCTGTCGACATGACTACACAGCGTGTCTTCATCAGTACACGGTGTGTACTGTCTCTCAGCTAGCCACTGCCTTACTATTCTCCTACCGACTGACTACATGGCATGTAAAGGACCACTACACGGCGTGTAGTCGTTTTTTACACCCTTCGTCGCTGACATGGATACACACCCTGTGTAATCATTCCACACGGCCAAAGTACACGGCGTGTGGAATAGTACACGGCGTATAGTCTCAAAAATTAGGATTTTTCCCTATTTTCCTTATTTTCTCAAAAACTCTTAAGGAAAAGAGAAAAGAAGAAACTCGTACCTCAAAAATAAGAACCGAGTTCTTACAAACTTCCCCCCTTAAAGCAATTCATACCCAAATTGCCCTTCCAAGGGTAGTGAAGATAAAGTTCATAACAGATCTGGCCACTGAGCACGTACATCGGTCTCCCACTCCTAGGTTTCATCCTGCACTCGTCCATGCTTCCATAGCACCCGTACGAGAGGAACTGACCGGCCTCAGAGAACCTTTGTGCTCCTATCAACAACACGAATCGGATGCTCCTCAAAGGACACATCGATCTGAAGCTCAACCTCTTCTGGATGAAATACGTGAGACGGGTCTGAATGATAGCAGCGCAACTGAGATACATGGAATACGTCATGCATGGCTCGGTACCTCTGTGGTAACTGCAACCGATAGGCAACCAGACCGACTCTCTCCAGAATCTCAAATGGCCCACATACCTTGGTGAAAGTTTACCCTATATCCTAATCCTTCTGTGTACCAACCTCAGAAAAACACGTAAGAACACCTAATCTCCAACCATGAACTCCAAGGGTCGTATGCGGCAATCAGCATAAGATTTCTGACGAGACTTCACGGTAGCCATCTGCTTCTGAATCAACTGGACCTGCTCAGAAGTCTCCTGCATGAGACGTGGTCCTAGTAAAGCTGCCTCACCTGCCTTTAACTAGCACAAGGGTGATCGGCATGGCCTACCATATAAAGCCTCGTAAGGTGTCATCTCAATAGTTTCCTGAAAACTGTTATTATAGGCAAACTCAACTAGGGGTATGTGCTTCTCCCAAGAGCCCCCAAAGTCTATGATGCATGCATACAGCATGTCCTCAAGAACATGTATTGTACGCTCTGACTAGCCATCGGTCTGAGGGTGGTAAGCTGTGCTCAGAAGCACCTTTGTACCCAGTGCCCTCTAAAAACTCTTCCAGAAACGAGACGTAAAACGGGCGTCCCTATCTGAAACGATAGAATGAGGGACCCCATGAAGACGTACAGCCTCTCGGATATACAACTTGCCGAGCTCGTCAACACCAAAGGTCTCCTTGATCGATAAAAAGTGAGCTACCTTTGTTATTCTGTCCACAACAACCCACACGGCATCATTGTCTCGAGGTGACCTTAGCAACCCAGTCACGAAGTCCATCGCGACATCATCCCATTTACACTCCGGAATGGGTAACTTCTGTAATAGTCTGGTTGGCCTTTGATGCTCCGCCTTCACCTGCTGACAGGTGGAACACCTCACCACAAAACCAGCTACATCTCTCTTCATACCCGGCCACCAGTACTGACGTCTCAAGTCACAGTACATCTTGGTAACCCCAGGATGAATTGCCCAAGCTGAAGCATGAAACTCACGCATCATCTCCTCGCGTATATCCCCTAGAACCCACACTCATCCATGGAAACGCATAATTTCATCAACGCCTATCGTCCAACCAGGAGGAGAGTCCTCACTTGCCACCAACTCCCATAGAACTAGGCCTTATGAATCATATAGTTGTATCATCCTCACTCTATCCAGTAGGGTAGAAGTCACAGCTAAAGAAGAAAGATAGGTCTGCCCCTGACTGTCATGCACCTCCAAATGCATCTCAGAGAACAAATCCATGAGCTGCCACGCACCACTGGCCTCCTGTACAGCCTGTATCTGAGTCCTCCTACTCAGTGCATCAGCTACTACATTACCTTTACCAGGTGTATAGGCAAGCTCAAAATCGAAGGACTGAAGGTATTCAACCCACCTTCTCTATCTCAGATTCAAGTCACACTAAGTAAAGATATACTTGAGACTTTTTTGGTCGATGAAAACCACAAAATTCTCTCCCAAGAGATAATGTCTCCAACAGCGCAACGCATGAACAACTACAGCCAACTCGAGATCATGTGTCGGTTAATTCCTCTCATGTGTCCTCAACTGCCGAGAACCGTACACAACAACTCGATCGCCCTGCATCAACACTGCTCCCAGCCCAATACCTGATGCATCACAGTAAATTGTATATCTCTTCCCTTGCTCTGGAAGTATCAGGACTGGTGCTGATGTCAATCTTCCTTTCAGGTCCTGAAAGGCTGTCTCGCAAGCTTCTGACCAAATGAACTTCACACCCTTCTTAGTCAAACCCATCAACAGAGCTGCTAAGTGGGAGAAGTCCTGTATGAAGCATCTGTAGTAACCATCCAGCCCTAAGAAACTCTGTATCTCAAACACGTTCTTAGGATGCTCCCAAGAAACTACTTCTCTCACCTTCTCTAGGTCCACGGCAACTCCTGCCTCTGAGATGATATGACCCAGTAAGTGAATCTGGTCTATCCAAAAGTGACACTTTGAGAGCTTAGCATATAGTTGATGCTCTCTCAGTGTACTCAATACGATCTCAAGATGGGTGGCATGGTCGTGTCGAGTGTGAGAGTACACTAAGATGTCGTCCATGAATACTACCACAAAAGAATCCAGATAAGGATGAAACACACGATTCATCAGAGCCATGAAAATTGATGGTGTGTTCGTGAGTCCGAACGGCATAACCAAGTACTCATACAGACCATATCTGCTCCGAAAAGTTGTAAGCGGTATATCTGATGGTCTCACATGCAGCTGATGATATCCTAATATCAAGTCAATCTTCGATAACACTTGTGCTCCACGAAGTTGATCAAAAAGATCATCAATCCTCGACAAGGGATATCGTTTCTTAACCGTCAACTAGTTCATCTTTCGATAATCCACACAGAGTCTGAGGGTATCATCTGCCTTCGTAGAAAACAGAACAGCCGAACCCCAAGGAGAAGTATTGGGTCAGATAAAACCCTTTGTTTGTAACTCCTCTAACTATCTCTTGAGCTCCTAAAACTGAGGTGTAGCCATCCTATAAGGAGGAATGGATATCAGTGCTACTCCTGGCACAAGCTCAATAGATAAATCCACCTATCGCTCTGGAGGTAGACCTTAAAAGTCATCCAGGAAGACATCCCTGAAATGATCAACCACTAGAGGGAAATCCATCTGACAAGTCCCCTAATCATCCAGATATAAACTCGCAATCTAGGTTGTGACTCCACCTCGCCCATGATGATCTTGTCTAGATCAACTCGCCTGAACATCCCATTCACCTTTGTATAGAAACTCTCCTCCCTTTGGTGATGTGAAACTCACCCTGCGACGATAGAAATCTACAAAGGCTCGGAAGGGAACCAACCAGTCCATCCCGAGAATGACATCATAGCTCATCATCTCTAAGACATAGAGGTCCCATAGAAAGTGACACCCTCCAACCTCAAGGGGGCACTCTTTGCACTGGCACACACCAGTCGTTCTAGTTCCCAACGGAGTGTCTAGCATCAGAATAGTAGAAGAAGAAGAAACACAGATCCCAAGGCTCTCCACAACGGGCACAGATATGAAACTATGCGTAGCACCTGTATCAAAAAGTACAAAAGATAAGACAGAAGCTACTATAATAGTACCTCTGACAGTAGAAGGTCTGGGATCCTGCTCCTGTTGGGTCTGCTGCACTTCATATGTCTGCCCAATGTTGCGGCCCTGCGATATAGCCTGGCTACCCTGAGCTGTCCCGCCCTGCTGCCTCTAAGATCCTGGTGTCTGGCTACCACGGCCACGACCACCATCTCTACTTGCATGCCCTGATGTATTCCAGTTTCTCGACTGGTAAGAAGTTGTTGGTCCTGCTCCGGAACATGGAGTTTGCACAAAACCCCTCTCACTAGACACTAGTGGAAACGCCCTACAAAATCATTGTAGATGACCCATCTTGCCGCAAGCTCGGCACTCCACTGGGTCTCGTGGACACTGAGGTCTCTTGTGCCCCTCCTTACCACACTGGTAGCACATGACCTGGCTACCTGAAACATTCTTCTGGCTGGCACTTCTACCCTGAGAGAAGTCCATCTGTCTCTTCCTCTTGCCAGTAGAAATAGTACCAGTAACTGGTACTGAACCGCCCTGACCCTCACCACTAGCTTCCCACAGGTTCCTCTCTGTAATCAGCTCCTGTTTCACAATAGCATGTACTGAAGGCAACCTAAAAACATTCACCAGTGCTCGGATGTCATATTAAAGACCATCCTCAAAGAGTCTAGCCCTCAACATCTCATCACCCACCAGAACGGGTGTAAAATGATGAAGCTCAGTGAAGCGTGCAGAATAGTCCATCACCGACATAGCGCCCTGCTGCAGATTCATGAACTCTCGAGCTCTATCTACCCTCAACATCTCTGGGAAGAAGAATTCATAGAATTCTGTCTGAAAATCTTCTCACGCCATGTCTCGGTGATACTCAGACTGAGTGGTAACATCCCACCACCTCTTGGAGGAATCACGCAGCATATAAGTTGCGAGTTTGACCCTCCTCCCTAGAGGCGTCTCAAGATGATCGAAAATAGTCTGCATATAATCCAGCCAAGATTCCATAGCCTGTGGTCTGCCATCCCCCAAAAACATAGGCGGATGCTGCTGCTGGAATATACGAGTCAGGTTAGCCATATATGTGGCAGCCAGCGGTGCTCCCTGAAAGGTCTGCATGAACCACATAAAGCCTTCACAGAACTGCGCCTCTGCGCCTGTGTCCGGTATAACTTTTGGCGCTGTATCTGGCTCTTCTAGAGGATCCACTGGTAGCCCATGGCCCATCATCTATAGAGTATAATCATTGTTGCTCTCCTTGCAAACAATGTGTGGTCGTCTCGGCGGCATGACTCTACAAGTTCAAATTCACACCTTAGATCAAGATTATTAAAGACTGAAAATGAAGGGACAAAAAGGGGAACAGGAGGAAGAAGGCATTTCAAGATTTGAAAAACAAGACTACACGGCGTGTATACTAACTACACGGCGTGTACCTGAATTTTCTTCCCCTGCCCAGGTCCTTCTATATGGCTCCCATTGAACAAAATTACACGACGTGTATATAATCTACACGGCGTGTATGGTGTAATTTTCCAACTGCCTGTGTCATCTGTGACACAGCCGACTACTCGGCTAACACTACACGGTGTGTTACACCCACACATGGCGTGTACACCACCCTGTTTCCTAGCCACATGGTCAGGTCCACACGGTCTGTCCTCGGACAAGACTACACGGCGTGTCCCATAGGTACACGGCATGTACTAGATGAGCTCCACTGACCCGTGTTGTTAGTTACACGGCTGGATATATGGCTCACACTACACGGCATGTTCCATATACACACAGCGTGTACACGAAAGGATTACACCGACCCGTGTTGTTAGTTACACGGTCGGGTCCCCAGGTCAGACTACACGACGTGTTCCATAGTGGACAAGGCATGTATGTCTTAAGGTCTCCTCCATCTGTGTTGTTAGTTACACGAGCGGGCTCTGGGTCAACACTACACGATGTGTACATCAGTTACACGGCGTGTTTTACCCAAGAATTTCCCTTCCCCGTGTCCCCACCAACACGGTCCTTGACACGGGAAGCGACTAAACGGCGTGTAATTAGGGTACATTGCGTGTACTTAAAAGGTTTTCTTTTCTTACCGAACAGAAGATCACATGGCATGTGTCCGAGGAACTACACGGTGTGTATACTGGGTTTTTCGGAAAGTAAGGCTCATATACTACTCTAGAACCCATAAAATACTGAAAACAACACATAAGTTCCAAATTCCGATCTGCGAGGGCCCATACTCCTCGCGAATAAAAGTTTGGCATCTTATCTGTGTTATACAAAGATAAACAGTCAATGATTCACCAAATTCCGGTCAATGAGGGCCCATACTCCCCAAAAACCAGAGTTTGACGTCCATACAATCAACAGGCTCACACAAAAATACCCTATCACATAGCAGGTATTTATCAAAGTAGCTATCACAACAGCATGCTTTTCTAGCACAACAACTATCACAACAACATGCAATTTCTAATGCACCTACGTGGCATGGAACTATGCATGGCATGTGATTCCTAGAATGTGCCTAAATGATGAATGAGATGGAATACCCTCATCTCATCGG
Organism: Viscum album; assembly: GCA_963277665.1. NCBI lineage: Eukaryota > Viridiplantae > Streptophyta > Magnoliopsida > Santalales > Viscaceae > Viscum > Viscum album. Next base: position 1,074,883,109 of record OY728130.1, read on the forward strand.
GTTTCAACTAAATAGAACCCATGGATAAAATATAATAGCACAATCACAAGTGCATCACCCAATGGTGAAAATAAAATCAACTGTAAAATTTGAAAAATCAGAAGAATTTCAAAAATACGAGGTAGATTGGATTTTCCCTGTACACAGGTTAGCTACGCCAGGGCACAGATTATTACCAACTACTATTCCTGTCCTATCCCTCACTAAGGCTCCAAATAGTAAGTCAAAGAAAAGAAACCCTCTGATACCACTTTGTAACGTCCCGGATCCGGGTGCCACTCAATGGGTTCCCCAAACCCGGTTGGTCACATGACCTCAAGCGCATTTCCCCAAACGCCATAGGCTGCCAACTAGTAGCGAGGGCCCAGGTCTGATAGTGGGGAAACTATGCCCTCACTTGTCAAAGTATAGCGCAGCAGAATAAAATAAAAATCATACAACAACAGCGAAAGCAATAAACCATACACATTTAATATAAACAACTGCAGTAAAAGATAACCAACCAGTTATATAGATATGATGAAACATGTCTCAAGTTCTATGAAAACATCCAGAACATGTTAAATAGCAGTACAATACAATACAGAGTACAACAAAGAAAAACAGCCGGTAGCATCGCGAGCCTAAGCCTCGTCCCATGCTCCCTTACTCCTCAACAGCAATCAAGTACCTGTATAAGGACCCTTGCCCTTATCCACACCTGTAGAAATGTAATCTGTTTAGGCCGAAGAAATGACCCAAACAGGGTGTGAGAAATAAATCCTAGTAGGCACCCACCAAAGGCACGTACTCAACTGTGTGTAAACATGCAACAACAGTGTGCAAAAGTAAATGCAATAAACTAAGCAGTACTCAAAAATAACTAACTTTACCAGTTATATTGACATTTTATTATTCATTTAATCATTTATTATTAAGAAACCACCATGGTGAATTTCTATGTAAACATTCAGTGTCCTCAGACACGTAAACCCTTACTCTCAGTTAATCAGAATCTTTCCCTCAGTCATAAAAAATATTTCCCTCAAGCGTACGAAGTGTCGCCCTCGGGCACAGAGTCTATCACCAACAAGCATGAAAGAAGTTGTCCTCATGCTAAAATAACCACTGCCCTCAGGCTAAGAAAGTAACCGGGACATGCCCAACATGTAAAAAAGCAATCCACATACAATTCCTCTCAAGGCAGTTCAATAAACATTATTACAATGGCATACCCTAGGGTATCCTGGCCAAACGGCTAAACAGAGGAATGCACCCCCGAGGTGGTCCTAGATCCAAATAGTGATCCCAAACAGTAGTTTATTATCACATTTAATTACCTATACAATTATAGGTATTTAAAACATCTAATGCCTCAGCCACACGACCCCCCAACATGGTTTCGTGGCACAATGATCCACACAAACGCACCACAGTTGGAAATTAAACACCAAGCCACCTACCTTAAATGCCCCTGAACGGTATACGTGAATGACGATCCTCAAATAGTCCAAGAACGATGTAGATCTAGGGTAGAAGGAAACCCGTTCAAATGTAAATGACTTCCCTTAGAGGAAGAATTGGCAAGAACGGCTTAAGGAGAGTGGAGTGCTTACCCGTGCGATTCCAACGAGATCGTCAGAGGCGGAAACGGATTCCCGACGCCCGATATGGAGATCCTCGAAGGTTCAGCCTCCTCTCCCGACTCCTTCCTCCGGTTATAACCCTTCCCTATGAACAGGGGAGGCTGCTTCCCATTTTAAGTGAAAAAAACAAACTACAGGGCGTGTACTATTGACTACACAGCGTGTACTTTTCATTTTTTAACTGTTCCTTCGGCAGCTTCTCGCCAGCGTGGCACTGTTCATCTGTCGACTTGACTACACGGTGTTTCTTCATCAGTACACGGCATGTAAAGGACCACTACACGATGTGTAGTCGGTTTTTACACCCTTCGTCACTGACATGGCTACACACCCTATGTACTCATTCCACACGGCCAAAGTACATGGCGTGTGGAATAGTACACGGCATGTAGTCCCAAAAATTAGGATTTTTTCCCATTTTCCTTATTTTCTCAAAAACACTTAAGGAAAAGAGAAAAGAAAAAACCCGTACCTCAAAAATAAGATTCGGGTTCTTACATCTAGACTGAGCAGTAGTCATACACTTCTTGATCAGCTGAACCTTCTCTGATATCTTTTAAATGAGATGAGGACCTAGTAGGCCTACCTCACCTGCCTCTACCCAATACAGGGGTGAACAGAATGACCTACCATATAAGGTCTCAAAAGGATCCATTTGAATAGTCACTTAAAAAATTTTATTATAGGCGAACTCGACAAGAAGGATATGCTTTTCCCAAGAACCAATGAAATCAAGGACACATGCTTGGAGCATATCCTCTAAAACCTGTATTGTTTGTTCTAATTTTCCATTGGTATGAGGGTGAAAAGTTGTTCTTAGAAGCACCTGAGTTCCCATAGCTTTCTGCAAACCCTTCCAGAACTGTGAAGTGAAATGAGAGTCCCGATCTGAAATGATGGTATGAGGAACTTCATGTAGTCATACGATCTCACGAATATACAGTCTTCACAACTCATTGACTAAGAAATTATCCCATATAGGAATTAAGTGGGATGATTTCATTAGTCGGTAAATGACTACCCAGATAGAATCGCTACCCCTCAGCGAACTAGGTAACCCAACAACAAAATCCATAGCAACATCTTCTCATTTCTATTCTGGAATTGGAAGCGGTTGTAACAAGCCTGCAGGTCTCTAGTGCTCTGCCTTTACCTACTGACAGGTGGAACACCTAGTGATAAATCCGGTTATCTTATGTTTCATCCTAGGACACCAATACTGGCATCACATATCTTGATACATCTTTGAGATGCTTGGATGAATTGCCCACTAAGAAGCGTGGGACTCTTTCATCAACTCCTCTCTCATATATGTAGGAACCCAGATACATCCACATAGATGTAAGACATTGTCTCTATCCTTAGACCAATTCGGAAGGGGGTTCTCTCCTGATATACTCTCACAGAGAACCAAGCCTTCAAGATCTGAAATTCTCCAGATCTTTACCTTCTAAAGGAGGGAAGAGGTAACTACCAAGGCTAAGAGGTAAGACTGCTTGTGGATATCATGAAACTCTAGATGAATCTTTGAAAATATGGTCGTTATCTTTCATTCATCATTGGATTCCTATACATCCTGCATTTGATTTTTCCAACTCAGTGCATCAGCGACCAAATTTCCCTTTCCAAGCATATAAAAAAGCTCAAAATAAAAGGATTAAAGATATTCAACCCATATTTGTTGTCTAGGGTTTAATTAAAACTTAGAAAAGATATATTTGAGGATCTTGTGGTTAGTGTATTCCACAAAGCGTTTTCCCAACAAATAATGTCTCTAGGAACGTAAGGCATGGACAACTGTTGCTAGCTCAAGGTCATGTCTCGAGTAATTTCTGTCATGAGGCCTCAACTACCAAGATCCGTACGCAATGAATTTGTCTTCTTGCATCAACATTGATCCTGGTATAATGCTTGATGCATCACAGAATATGGTATAACCTTTTCCAGGTTCTAAAAGAATTAGAATAGGTGCTGATACATGCCTCCCTTTCAGCTCATGACCATGTGAACTTGACACCCTTCTTTGTAAGACCAATAAGAGGTGAAGAAAGATGTGACAAGTCTTGTATGAAATGACTATAATATCCAGCCAGCCCCAAGAAACTCTATATATCAAACACATTCTTGGGATTCTCCCAAGAAACTACAGCACTAACCTTTTCAGGTTCAACAGATACTCATGATTCTAAAATAATATGACCCAAGAAATGGATTTTGTCGACTCAGAAGTGGAACTTAGTAATCTTATCATAAAGATGATGCTCTCTTAGTGTACTTAGAATGATCTCAAGATGTTTGACACGGTTTCTACGAGTGCAAGAATACACCAAGATGTCTTCCACAAAGACCATGACAAAAGAGTCCAAATAGGGGTGGAAAACCCTATTCATCAAATACATGAAAATGGTAGATGCGTTCATGAGACCGAATGGTATAACAAGATACTAATACAGACCATAACTATTATAGAAATCTGTATGAGGTATGTCCAATGGTCTGACTCATACCTAATCATAAACTGATATCAGGTTGATTTTTTAGAGGACCTTTGCTCCTCAGAGCTGGTTGAAGAGATCCTCTATCCGAGGAAGTGAATAGTGGTTCTTAATCGTAATCTAGTTTAACCTTATGCAATACACTCATAAATTAAGAGTTCCATTCACCTTCTTAGAAAAAAGCATGTGTGAACCCCAAGAGGATGTACTTGGCCATATGAAAACTTTAGACTCTAGATCCTCTAATTACCTCTTGAGTTCCTTAATCTCGATAGGTGCCATTCTATAAGGAGGAATGGACACTAGAGCTACTCCTAGAACAAGCTCTATTGTAAACTCTACCTCTCTCTTGGGAGGTAAAACAGAAAATTCATTGGGAAATACTTCCCTAAAACAATCAACTACTGGAGGGAAATCAGTTTGAAGAAAACTCTGACCCCCCATGAAAAGATTTTCAATCTTGGTAGTCACTCCACCTAGCCCATGATGCTTTGGTCTAGCTCTCCCAGTCTGGACATCCCACTCACCTTTGAAAATATAATTGATTCCTTCTGGTGATGTAAAAGAGAGCATGTGGCAATAGCAATCTACAAAGGTGAGATAGTGGACTGACCACTCCATCCCTAGAATGAAATTGAATCCCATAATCTCGAGAACAAAGAGATTCCACAAGAAAGGGTAACTACCTACCTCAAGGGGAAGTCCCTACATTGGTGTATGGCCTTTGTCTGTATTCCCAATGGTGTATTGAGGGTCATTACACCATAGTGATACTTTATCTCTAGTCTGAGGCTTTCCACGATAGATAAAAAATGAAAGAGTTTGAATCACCTGTATAAAACAAAGCAGATACAATAGTGGAGGCTACTAGAATAGTACCTTGTACTATAGATGGTCCTATAGCCTGATCCTCGAGTATCAGATATAAAGCATGCAATTGAACCGATCCAAAACCATGTGCAATAGATGGAGTACCATGATCACGACTGCTCTGCTTTTGATCAGGGGTCGAACTACCACGGTCACGACCTCCTCCTCAGCCAAACCTGGTTGTGCTATTCTATCTCGTCACCCAACATGGCGCAACAGAACTTGCTCCTGAAGATGGAGCTGATGTTGATCCTTTTCCACTCGAAATTGGTGGAATGGTCCTGCAAAATCATTGAAGATGACCCATACGACCGCAAGACCATTACAACATAGGGTATCTATCACATTGAGGATTCTTATGCCCTAGTCTTCCACACTGGTGACACACCACAAAGCTATCAAAATGGATACTCTGGCTTCCACTGCCCAAGTGAGAAACCTCGAGGGAACGTTTCCTGCCACCGGAAGAACTACTGGCCTAACACAGAATTGATCCCTTAAACCCAGTACGCATGTCGTCCCTCAAGTTACGCTCAGTGATAAGGTCCTAATCAACTATTTTAGAAAATGTAGGCAGGAAAAAGACATTGATCTGAGTTTGGATGGCGTATTGGATCCCATCCTCAAAATTTCTAGCACGTAAAAGATCATCACTGACTAAAAGTGGTGCAAAGATCTGTAAATTAGTGAAATGTGCTGAATATTCCATTACTCTCGATATGCATGAACTCTCTGGTTCTGTTAGATCTCAATTCCTGAGGAAAGAACTGATTGTAGAAGGCATTCTGGAAATCAACCCATAACATGCCCTGATGATGATCGGCCTAGGTAACCACATCCCACCAATGCTTTGTCAAATCCCAAAGCATATATGTAGAAATATTGAATCTCCGCTCCATAGGCCTTTCTAGATGAACAAGGATAGATAGTATGGCCTATATCCGAGACTTAGCAACCTGAGAATAGTTATCCTCTGAAAAAGTAGGAGGATGCTACTGCTGGAACTCATGAGTCAGATCATCCATCGTAGGTGCAACCCTTGGAGCACCAAGAATGGACTTCATCAGACATAGGAAACTATCACGGACTTGGGAATCAGTTCCCATATCAGGTACAATAGGCGGTACCTCATGTTTCACTCTTGTAGGTAAGACTGGTAGCTCAGGGCCCACCGCGTCTAGAGCATGATCGTCACCACCTTCCTGGAGAATGATATGAGGACGTCATGGAAGCATTGGCCTAAAAATGCTAAGCACGTGCCTCAGAACAAGATTAGAAGCATAATATAGCATCACTAGTGGAGAATGAACATAGTAAAACTCAATACCCAAGGTATACTACCCAAAATACCCACATAGACAACCAGGTATCATTAAGTGCACAAGTATAAGTTTCATTCCATTTTGCAGTTAATTCCCAAGTTCACTTCTTTACCTTTCATAAACATGACAAGAGAGGATAAGGATGTGCAAAAAAAATCATTTTAGATTTCATGATTCACCTTATAATGGATATCCATTTCCAATGAATCACTTACCATAAACCTATCACTAGAAATGTCACCCATTTATTTATAGTATAATGGCTTGACTTGGTAAATTACTCATCCCAACCCATGAGGGCCCATACACTTTATGAATTGAGACAGGAAATCACTCAATCTCAACTAAAAGTAATACAAGTATAAGTAAACTATCACATCATCACTCAAAAATCACAAGCATATCAAGTAATGAAAATAAGTGAAATTCACCTATATGGCATTGCAATATGCAAGACATGTAAATTATAGGTGCCTATAATTATGCATTTAGCAATTCTCCTTGCCCTCATATCATCAGGACAAGGACGAAAGAAATCCTTAAATAGAGTAATAATAAACAACACCACACAACATGTGGCTCACCCAATGGTGAAATAATATCAACTGTAATTGGAAAAGCAGAACAACAATTATAATTTTGGAAACTTGGTTTTTACCCCAAACATGGGTTCACGATACCCAAGCACAACTTTTGACCAAGTCCTAAACATCACTATTCTCCAATCTATTGTCTTCAAATAGTAAAGCAACAAAAGAAACCACCTTTGATACCACTTTATGATGTCTTGAACTTAGATTCCACTTAATGGGTGCCCTGATCTCAGTGGATCACATAGACTCAAGCGCATATCCCCAAATGCTAGAGGTTGCCGACTAGCAGTGAGGTCCTAGGGTGTGTATGTGGGGAGACTATGCCCTCATTAGCATAATGTAGCACAATGTAAGGATATAAAATGTAGTAAACATTTGAAAAAATATAGATAAATAGCAGAATCAAACTGATGCAATAGATAAATTAGAATAATAACAAATATATCAACTGGAACAATGATGATGTAAGGTCATGTGACTAGAAAACTGGAAAACATGGATACAAGGAAATAGGCATAACAAGTTCCACAAATTAAAAGAAAACAAAGGCTACTCCAAGAATCTTGAGATCTAACTCGATCATCTACTATCAAGCTTTATCCTGTCAGCACGCAATCAAGTGTTCAAAGTTGTATGCTTCCCTTTATTAACACCTGAAGTCATGAAATCTACTCAAGGTACCAAATGGCGCCCAAAGAGGGTGTGAGATAAATCTCAGTGGGCCACCACCAATGGTGTGTATAACATCTGGCCCGTGTAATGGAATATAGCAGTGTGTAGGCATGCATATATAAAGTAAATCAAGTAGTACAATATAACTAAATACCCAAGTACCTACTTCAGCCCTTGGCTAGTGTCTGAACATGTAACCAGTTCATTAATTAAGTAATTACCATTTAATGTTAATAGGTTACGTGAGGAATAGCCAACACTTACATCACCTTATGATAGTATAAGTAGTGAAGGTTTTAAGGTGTAACAAGGAAACCTGAAAATGATATCCGGTGAGGGAGTTCCAGGGTAATAACTAAGGTAATGTATATCTCACAAAACACTAACTCGTGAGTATCTGAGTATAGCTAAGGGGTAAGAGTGTAATCCAAGGATTGTAATCCAAAGAATTCCACAATAAGGAACCTACTGAGTCCAAGGTGATCGACCAAGGTAAAACGAGGCTAAGAAAGGACAGGGCCCTATGGGCTTTCACCATGGCGCCTCCTAGTCAATTTTGGATCCAAGGAGTGTATCTGATGTATCATGTAATAATTTAAAGGACCATATAGTAGTATATCAGGAATATAAGGAATAGATAAGAACTAGAGTCTAGGTGGCTGTCAACTTAAGCAAACTTCATCCTTGAATCAGAATGGGGTTCCTGAGTCCCAAGGTATTCTTCTCTCAGAATCCAAGGTGAGCTCGAGTCAGTCCATTCCTATTTGATATAACAATCATGTAATCATTCATTAGGTTCAAGCCTTGTCTTCCATTAGCGTGGATAGGCCAAGTAGCATTGAAACCATTTAATCAAGTCTTAATTAACCATTAAGTCATATTCAATTATAGAGGTTCACTCTGCTACCTTCCATCAATATTGAAAGGGGTGCTACAGACATGTAACCTTTATTCAATCTCATTTGATATGGACAAGTTATATACTTGGTATATTTTCCATTTCACATTTCAAATTTAATAATCAATTTAAATAACTTTCCCTAGGTTAGTCAAGTGGTGATCATACATGGTACATTCCATTATACAATTCTCATTAATAACAATCCATTTATTATAAGAAGAATTACCTTTAGGAAGTTCGAGCGAAGGCACACCTGAATGGTGGCTCAAACATTCCAAAACACTAAAACCCAAATATGGAATAACCTTCAACATGGGGTGGATTGAGTTGTGGGTGCAACCGCTAACAACTAATCACATATTTGGAAAGATCATAACCGTACGATTCTAACAAGTATAATCATGACATGTAAATTTAAGAAACAGCTTCCGATGAAATCGGTGATCCCCACATAGATATTCCAAAATCAACAAACTTTAGGGATGAGTTATAGACCACCCACCTTAGGGCTGTATGACTCTCCTCCTCCAGTATTGGCCCTTAATTTTCCTTAAATCAGAATAGATCTAAGAAAAGGTGAAAAATGATCACATGACGATATCTAGGTCAAGAGAAAGAGAGAAGAATAGTGGCTAAAAAGGACTAGAGTACTTACCATTGCACATCCAATGTGATGAATGGAAGCTCAATTGGAAGCTGGATGAAGGAGATATCTTGATCTCTAACTTTGGCCTTCAAAAAGATCCAAATGGGTGAAAAGGGAGGAAAATCTCGTTGGTTTACGAGTTGGGGAAGAAGAGGGGAGTAAATAGATCCTTAAGGTCATTTTGGACATTTTACTCAAAATTTTAGCCCGTACACGGTTTGTCTGCATGGTTTTTCAAACCATGTGAAAACTGTATGAGATGGTTTTGCCCAAAATAGCATCTTCCACATGGTTTGATCAAACCCTGTTCAAGCCATGCATGTGTACCTGGGAAAAAGGGGTGTTTGCACGGTTAGGTTGTATGGCCGTGTGCCAACCATGCGAGGTGGATTTATCCAAAAAAACACAATCTGCATGGTTTCCCAAACGTGCGGAATTCCTGCATGGTTTACTCTAAACTGTGTGCCAAGCCTGTTTTTCCCAAAAAGATGGGTTTCGGGATCCGAACAAGCCCCTGACACCCTCAGAACCTTTACTAACTCATTAGGTATCCATATTAGGTCCAAAGTAAAGATTTAGACAAAAAAATTAAAGGATCTGTACCTGAGTGAAAAACCAGGTTCTTACAATTTTATTACATTATTTAATTTTTTTTATTATTAATATTATTATTTTGTTTTGTTTTTTTATTTTGTTTTTATTTTTATTTTTTATATTTTTAAAAATATTGAGGTTTTTATTATTTTATTATTTTTTATTATTTTACTAATATTAATATTATTATTTCATTAATATTATTATTATTATTATTATTATTATATTATTATTAATATTATATTATTATTATTATTATATTAATAATATTTTTAATAATATTATTTTATTATTTTATAAAAAAAGTATTTTACTAATATTAATATTATTTTATTATTATTATTATATTTATATTATTTATATTATTAGAATTAGAATTATTATTATTATTTTCTAATATTATATTATTATTATTATTATTTTATTCAATTTTCTTAATCTATTTGCGATGGTTACTTTTTCGATGAGTCGTCGCAATAGGGTTTTTTTAAAACCTTGGAAAAACTATTTGCGACAGGATGTGGACTCATCACAAATAGTTTTTTTGCAACAGCCCATTGCAAAAAAATCTATTTTCAATGCCCTTTTCTACAACGGGTCATTTGTGACGGGGTACCGTCGCAAATATGAAAATTTCTAGTAGTGTTGAGTTGCTTTTAATGTGGAAAGGTTGGGTATTCTAAGTGAGCTTTCACAGAGGTGCCCAAGATCTATGGTACGTGCGGTTGTTCGGGCCACTTGTAGAATTTCTGTCATTTCTTTTTTTCCTTGTGTGGTGGCACAGGATCATCAACATTTAAGGATACTATTTTGCAATTATATTCTTTAATAACTAAGGGGTTCCTCCATATGCATTTGGAACAAAGCTTCTTCACATAGTGTAAGAGTCTCCAGAGGAAGCCTATGTGGTTTCAGTAACAGTGAGAGGTATTATCACTATAACTTCATCCTTAGTGGCTACTTTATTTGATACTAGTGCATCTCACTCTTTCTCATCGACTCGTATTGTGAATTTATTAAACCTTCCTATGGATCTTATATCTTATGTGATGAATATTATTATTCCCCTTAAAACATAAAAAGAGAAAGGTCTTTGATGTCCCTCTTGTGTTTTCTCTCTATTAGGGATTGAGATCACCTGGAATTTTTTGGTTCTCAATATAAACCCACTTGATGCTATTTTAAGGATGGAATGGTTGATTGTGCATAAATCTCGAATTGACTATTATCTTTGGCGGTTCTCTTTTACCGCACCTGATGGGGTGTGCTATGTTTTTCAGAGAGAATGTGACCCGTGATCAAGTATATTTGGACCTTCTTTTCCAGATTTGGGAAAGAAAAGTGTTTTATTTTGACTTAGATTGAGGATCTTTGAGTGTTGATCTCTCTCTAGTTGTTAACAAGTTTCCCAACATGTTTTCATCTGATTTTTCTATCTTTCCACCAATCAGGGAGGTAGATTTTTCCTTTGATTTGGTACCTAGTACTCATCCAAAATCTATTCTGTCTTAGCAAATATAACTAAATGTATTGAAATATTTGAAAACCTAGTTGGATGATTTGATATAAAAATGATTAATCTGCCCAAGCGTGTCACCTTTTTCGGAATCTATGATTTTTACAAATTAATCTGATAGAGTACTTTACCTTTGTGTTGATTACAGAAAACTCAATTGAGTTACAGTAAAGAAAAAGTATTTGTTTCCATGGATTAATGATTTTTTAATCATTTAAAAGGGGAAAAGTGGTTCACAAATATTTATATTTGGTATGCTTACCACTAGTTGAGAATTAAAGCATATAATGCCCCAAATACCACCTTAAGGAGTAGGTATGACCATTATGAGTATCATGTTAGGACTTTTGGTTAAACCAATACTCCTATAGTTTTTATAGTGATGATGGAAAGGATATTTCATGAGTATATTGATTCGTTTATGGTGATTTTTATGTATAAAATTTTGATTTTCTCTAAAATCAAGGAATATCATGTGTCTCATTTTAGAATAGTTATAGAAATATTGAGAGATTTTCGATTTTATGCCAAGTTATAGAAATTTAATATATGGATTTGAGATGTGAAGTTATTGGGACACGTGGTCTCAAAACATGGTTTTTTAGTTGATCCTGAGAAGGTGAAAGTTTTTATGACCTAGAAACAACCACATAACATCTTTGAGATTTAGAGCTTCTTGGGATTATCAAGATATTACCATCGGTTTATCAAAGATTTATCGAATTTGGATTCTCCAATGTCCACTCTCACTCAGAAAGGAGTGAAGTTCTTTTAGGATTCTAAATTCCAGAGTTCTTTTGATGAGTTGAAGCATATTTTGAATTATTTTCTAGTGTTGACTCTTCCAAAGGCTAGGCAAGGTTATGTGGTTTTTTGTGATGCACATCAATCTTAAGTTTGGGTTATATTCTTATGTAGGGTGATCATGTGATATCCTATGGTTCCAAACAGCTTAGACCGCAGGAGAAGAATTGTCCAACTCAGGAACTTGAGCTTACTATCATGATGCATGCTCTTAAAAGTTGGTGGAATTATCTTTTCAGAGAAAGGTTTACCATTTATTCTAACCATAAAATCTTGAGTTATATCTTCTCACAAAAATATTTTAACCTTTGGTAGAGATGATGGGTGGAGTACCTGAAATATTTTGATTTCAACATTTCCTATACCCATGATAAGGGGAATGTTGTTATTGATGATTTGAGTAGGAAACTTATGACCCAAGTCATGAAATAATTATCAAGAATAGTGGAATCTGATAGCTCTCTTTGATTAGTTTCATTTGGGAGTCTAGGAGGATGTGACCGATATTGTTTTGAAAAACATTCAGTTAACCTTCTATCTTCTCAAGACGATTCTTTAGGAGAAGCAACTTTATGATGAATTCTGTGGAATTAAGGACTCTCCTTATAGTGGGTAGATAATTGGTGAGTGTTCATTCTCCTATAAGGGTGTCCTATGTTTTAAGAATCAGTATGTTGTACCTTTTCTAGTGAGAAAAGTTATAATGGGAGATTTCCATAATTCCTAGTGAGCAGTACACCCTAGAACCATGAAGATATTCTATGATATGCAGCGATAATTATAGTGGTTAGGTATGATGTGATATATTGATGAATTTGTTTCTCATTGTTATACCTATTAGTAGGTTAAGTCCGAGAACCAAAAACCTTTGGGTTTTCTTCAGTCCCTTCTCACGCTGACTTGAAAGCGGTATGAGATTTCTATAGATTTCATGGTTAAATTGGATCACTTTATACCCATTTGAGATACAACAAAATTTGAGGATTTGGTAGGCCTCTATGTGAAACATATTTTCAAATTGAACAAAGTTCCATCTACTATAGTCTCTGATATGGATCCCCCATTCACCTCTCATTTTTTGGAGAGGCCTTCAAGAGAAAATGGGATCCCATGTTAGATTGAGCATGACATATAATCCGCATATGGATAGCTAGACAGAACGAGCTATACAAATCCTTATAGACATGATTCATGCTTTCATTCTCGACTTTGGAGGAGCTTGGGATTTCCAATTGGGACTAATTGAGTTTTTTTACAATAACAGTTACCAGTCAGCTATTAGAATGGCCCTTTTGAGGCCTTGTATGGCTTTCCTTATAGATATATGTTGTATTGGTTGGAGATTAGTAAAGCATCCCTGGTTGGACCTAGAAAGGTTTAAGAGATGATGGAAATGATTTAGTCAATCCATCAAAATTATGGTGATAAAATAGATCCAGTACAAATCCTATGCTAATAATTGATGTATAACTTTGGATTTTTCAGTTGGTGACCATGTGTTTTTGAGAGTTTCACCTCGATTGGGTCACTAGTGTCTTGGAAGGTAGAGAAAGATTTTTCCAAGATTTTTGGGTCCTTTTGTGATTATTGAGTAGTTTTATAAGGTGACTTACTCTTTATCCTTTCCAATATAGTTGACATTGACCCAAAATGTGTTTCTTGTATCGTAGATCAGGAAGTATCTTTTTGGCCCTTCACATGTCCTAAGCTGGGATGATATTGATTTGGAACTCGGTTTATCAGTGACTGAGCATCCAACTAGGATTTTTGATTTTTATAAAAAGGTTATTCATGGGAATTCTATACCATTGGTCCATGTTCTATGGAATCATGGTTCTAACTCACATGAGACTTGGAAGCATGAGTCACTGATGAGAGAGTAACGACCTCATCTCTTTGATATGAAGTCTTCTTGAAAATATTTATGGGGATAGTAAGTTTTTATATTATGGAGGTTGTAACATATTATTACTTGATTTTAGGTACTTTTACCTTTGTTTTGATCATACTTTGGTTAGAACTTGTTCTGAGAAGTTTTTGGTGACTTTTGAGAAATTTTGGAATTTTGTGGGGTAGTGCACGGTTGGTGCATGGTTAGGGAAAACTGTGTGGTTTGGCCTAGCAAGTTGTCACCCTATGTTGGTGCTTTAGAGGGGGGGTGCATGGTTTTTTCAAACTATGTGGCCTCAGCCTTCAAACCGTAAACCCTTATACATAGGGGTTTACACAGTTAGTGTATGATTAATTTAACCATTCAACCAAACCATTCACCCTTTCCAGAATCCCAATAAGGGTGCACAATTACTACTAACCATGCTAACCAACCAGAAAACTGTGTTCACGGGTTTTTAATCCCAAAAAAAATTAATTAAAATCCTAGGACCCTAGTTTGACCTCTAATCACCCCCTCATTTAACCCTAATCAGATTCCTTGGTTTTTGTAGGCTCTCTAGAGGATTTCTTGGATCCTTAAACCTTATCTCTTGTGAATAAAAGTGTTAGTGGAAGATTTAATCCCTCTATTATGTGGTTTCTCTATTGATTTGGGTTTTATCTCTCCCATATTACTATCCCTTTTGATATTGGTGAATCATCATGTTATTGATGGATTGGATCTTGGTTTTTATGGATCTTGTTTTATTGGTTTGTAATTCTAATGATATTTCCTAGATCATCTTTGCCTTCTTTTCTCCATTGTTATTTCTCATTGTGGGTGTTGATTTAAGTGATTGTGTGATTAAAGTTATGAGGTTCCATAAGGATTTACCCTACAACTAAAACCCAAAATTTCCCAATTTAATTGAAATGAGTTTTCAATTGATTTATAAAAACTTGATTTTAAATGATTTGATGTTTGATTTAAAAAGGGCATGAAAATTATGAAAAACCCCAATTTTAATGGAATTTAAATTGTTGGTTAGATTTTGAAAAAAATGATGGCTTTAAATGATAAATGATTTGATATTTATTCTTGAGAAAATTGGGATAAAATGAATAATGATTTGAGAGGTATGAAATCGAGGAAAACCTATTATTTGGTTTTGAAACTGAAATGACGTGTTAAAACCAAAAAATGGGCATTTGAACTATGATTGATGAATTAAATTAAAATGATATATTTTACTATGATTGATTAATTGATTGATTGAATCACATGTGATCCTGAGTAGTTAGTCGGTGATTAAGATAAACACACTAGGAATATGACTCCCTAGTAATGGATTGACCATGATAACTCTAACTAAACCTTGTTCGAAGTGATTTTCTTTAATGGGGTATTGATTTATTAGTACCACTAGCCTGAGCTTAGGTATGTGTGTGCACATACTTGAGTTTTGATTGATGATTGAGTAGTGTGAGGATCTGAAAGCCTAGAACTAATGTAACTTAGGGCATATGACCATGGTGTTTTGCTTTGTTTGACTTGATTATACATCCTATTGTTTAAAGAACTGGTTTGTTCATGCTAGTTGTTCAATATAAATTTTTTATATAAAATTTTAATTTAATACTTCTTTGATATATCTGTTATCTACTTTATTTGAAATCATTTTTTGATTTAAAATATATAAATGTTGTGTCATGTCTTATTATATTTAAATTGAAATCATAAATGGTTTAATTATTATGGAATTGATTATAGAGCACTTGGTGAGACCCAACTGGGTTGTTTATCTCACACCCAAACTTTTCCTTCGGGCATTTATTGATCTTGTTATTCCAGGTCTAAGGAAAGGGAAACCACCACTTGGTGGTGGTGGGTGTACTTTATCCTCAAGACTATGGAGTGATGGTGGTGACTAGTGGAGTTATGGATTACTTGTTGCATAGGGATTGTGAGACTTTTTATTAATGGGTATTGTGTTTCCCTTTGGTTTTTTTACCGTTGCATGTTTATCATTCTACTTGTGGTAATTTTCTCCTTGACGAGTGTTTGGCATACCAACTACTTATTATTTTATCATCTGTTGTTGTATCGCAGTTATGGAAAAATTGCTCCCTTCAATGTTTGATATGATTTCAGGTGCTAGTCACCATCTTATGAGGATTGGGAATACCCTTCAGGATATATCAGGGCCTTCTCAGGTATTAGTGTACCAATCACAAACCAACCTGGATACCTAGATACACTGATACTTGAGCTGGTCCTAAGATAGCCTGAAGGGTGTTCCGGATACCCAGGGGTTCATGACTAGCACCTAACATCATATTAAAGATCAAAGGTAATGATTTTTTCAATAAACAATGAAAGATAAAACAAAAAATAGTCAGTATTCCAAACACTCCTCAAAGAGAAAAGTATCACAAGTAGGTAGATAAAATCCAAAGTAAAATAGTATCCAAAAGACGACAACATCCATCAATAAAAAGTCTCCAAAACCCGGTGCAACAAGTGTACCATAGATCCACTGGTCACCATAATCACTCTAGAGTCTTATAGATCAAGCACAACTACCACATTCAAGTGGTTCCTTCCCTTTCCCCAGACCTAGCATAACAATATCTACAAACACCCAAAGGAAAAGGTAGGGTGTGAGGTAAGCAGCTTAGTAGGGTCTCACCAGCATTCTATAATCAATTCTATAAAAATTAAACCATTTATACTTTCAATTTCAATAATTCAAGGCATGGAAGGTCGTTTTCATATTTTCAATCAAAACATGCTTTTAAATCAAAAAGATGGTAGATATATCAAAATTGGATCAAGTGAACATTTTATATAAAACATTTATATAAAATAGATGGAATGAATAAAATAGTTTTATAAACAATGGAATATGTAATCAAGTCAAACAAAAAAAAGAAACATAGTCATAATCCTTGAGGTATGTTAGTTTCTAGCTATAGGATCCTCATACTTCTTAATAATCATCACAACTAAACTATGTGTGTACACTCCCTAAAGATCAATCCATCGAAATAATCAATCAACACCCCATCAGGGGATCCATCACAGGAAAATCATGTTGAACTTAATTTAGTTAGTATTATCATCATAAATACATTATTAGGGAGTCATAGTCATAGAATGCTTGTCCTAATCACATACTAACTACTCATTTCCACATGTGCTTAAATCAATCAATCATCTATTCATTCATTCTTGGGCAATTCATTCATTTCAAAATAAATTCATCATTCGAAATTCAATTTCACAATTTCAAGTTCAACATTCCTTTTAAAATTCAAAACCAAATAATTGGTTTTCATCAAATTCATGCCTTTATAATCATTTATAATTTTAAGCTAGTTTTTTCAAAATCCACCCAATAATTTCAATTCCATTAAAATTGGGGACTTTTCACCATTTCCATGCCTTTTAAAATCAAACCTCAAATCATCACAAAATCAGGTTTTAAAATCAATTAAAAATTCATCTCAAATAGATCAATTAATTATGGTTTCAATTATAGGGTAAATCATTATGGAACCACCTACCTTTAATCACACAATAAATACAACACCCACAACAAGAAACACCAATAAAGAATGAAGGTGAAGGAGATTAAGGAATCAAACCTATAATCAAGATCCCTAAAATAAAATATTAGTTCCATTAATAACATAATGATCTATAACTCTCTAGGGAGGATAGAAGGTAATATCAGGATAAAATAAATGAGAGGAGATTCATTTATCAGAAGAAGATCAAATTCAATCAATAGTGATTCAATCAATAGTGATTCAATCAACAAAGATAAGAGGTTAGAGGATTCAATTTTACCTATTGAGGGCCTCCAGATACCAAGGAATTGTATTAGGGTTGAATGAGGTGATTAGGGGTTAAACTGAGGGTCCCATGGTTTCTAATAAGAAAATTAGGGGATTAAAAACCTATACGCAAGATTTCCCAGTTAGACCGCACAATTAGTAGTAATTGTGTTCCCTTACTGGGATTCTCGATGGGGTGCATGGTTTGGTCACATAGTTAGTTTAACTATACACCAACTGTGAAAACCTCTATTATCCAAGGTCGCATGGTTTGGAGGGGTGGTCGCATGGTTTGGACAAACTATATGACCCCCTCTAGTGGCTCAACCTGGGGCACATGGTTTGTTGTGCCAAACTCTATAGTTTTCCCTAAACATTCACCAAACATACACATCCCCCAAAACCTATAAGAAAATACAAACTTCACCAGAAATAACCCGAGATAAACCTCAAAAAAATGATATAAAAACAAAGGTCAAAAATTACCTAAAATAAGATAACGAGATGTTACAACCTCCCCACTATAAGCACTTTATATCCCTAGAAAGCTTGTCAAGAAGATTTCATATCAAAGAGAAGATTCCAATGCTCTCTCACCAATGCCTCATGCTCTTAAGTCTCATATTAATTAGAACCATGTTGTCATAGAACATGGACCAAAGGTTTAGTCTTCCCATGAATAATATTTACCACATAATCATCAATCTGAATAGGATACTCAATCACAAATAAATTTGGATCAACATCAACTTCTTCCCAGCCTCGGGCCGGGCTTTTTCAGGCTGGGCCGGGCTTTTTCGAGTCAGGCCATGGTGGAACTTTATTATTTTCAAAATGATTGTTTGTTTTAAAACTTGTTTAAAACGTTTTTATTTAAACATTTTTTAACATTTATTTAAAAAAATTACATTTATTTTTAAACGGATGTCTTTTGTAAAAATGTTTATTTTATTTTTTATTAACATTTTACAGTGGGTGGATATGTTTTTTTGTCTAAATTTATTAATATATTGTGAATCTATATATATTATTTGCAAATTTTAAAAAAAATAATGAGGGGTTTTGGGGGGTGCATAGTAGTGGGTGAGTTTAAAGACTTGTTATTTAAATGTATTTTTATCATTTATTTAAAACATTTTTTTACATTTAATTTTTTTAACTTATTTATAATTTTTTAAGAATTTGTTAAATTTTTTTATTTAAACCATTTTTTAACATCTATTTAAAACGTTTTTTTACATTTTTTAATGATTAATTTAAAACAATTTTTTATTTTTTTTAAATTCATGATTTTTACAAGTATTTTTATAAAACATTTAACATTTTAATATAAAAAGTATTTTTTAAGTGTTTGTTTTAAAAAAATTAATTTAAGTGTTTGTTTTAAAAACTTTTTTTAACACTTGTTTAAATTGTTTTTATATTTATTTTTAGATGTTTAATTTAAAAATGTTTTTTTGAACGTATGTTTTTTATATGTATTTTTTTAAACATTTAACATGTTTTATGTAAAAACATTTTTTTATTAACATTTTACAGTAGGTGGATTTGTTATTTTTTTATAAATAGATTTATATATGTCTATGAATTTATATATATTATGTGCAAATTGAAAAAAAATATTAATTAGGGATTTGGGGGTGCGCAGTAGTGGGTAGCGGGTTTAAAGTGTTGTTATTTAAACATTTTTTTAAATTTATTTTTTTTAACTTACTTATAAAAATTATTTTTAAGCGTTTGTTTAATTGAAAACATTTTTTTAAACGATTTTTTTTTGCAGGGTAGGCCCGGACCGGCCAGATCCTATTTGGGTCGGGCCAAAATTACAGCCTTAGGGGGTGCACAGCAGTGGGTGAGTTAATTTTTTCCTAAATATATTTATATATGTATATATAGTATATATAATATATGCAAGTTTCATCATATTTAAAAAAATAATGAGGTTGGGGGTGTATGAACATCATTGAGTAAGTAGTTATTTTTTTGTTAATATATAATAAGTTATTATATATATATATATATAATATGAGAAAATTGTAAAAAAATAATTAGGGGTTGGGGGTGCGCCGCAGTGGGTGGGTTAATTTTTTTTAAAAATAGATTTATATATAAAATATGAAGTTGCAACATATTTAAAAAATAATAATGAGGTTGGGGGATGTGCACGAACATCATTAGGTGAGTGTATTATTTTTTTGTTAATATAAATTAAGTTATTATATATATAATATTAAATCATTGATACACAGACGCGCATATATATATATATATATATATATATATATATATATATATATATATATATATATATATATATATATATATATATATATATTATTAATGGATTTTTAAAATCCACACTTAATTGATATATATTATTAATGGCTTTGTTTATATATATATTTTATCATATCATTGATATATATATATTATAAATGGATTTGTTTATATATATATATAATATGCAAGTTTCATCATATTAAAAAAATTAATGAGGTTGGGGGGTGTGCGCGAACATCATTGGGTGAGTGTGTTAATTTTTTTTAATATATAATAAGTTATTATATATATATATATATATAATGTTAAATTATTGAAATATATATATGTATAATATCAGAAAATTGTAAAAATAATAATTAGAGGTTGGGGGGTGCACTGCAGTGGGTGGTTAATTTTTTTTTCTAAATAGATTTATAAATGTATAGTATATATAATATATGCAAGTTGCAACATAAAAAAATTAATGAGGTTGTGGGACATGCATGAACATCATTTGGTGAGTGTGTTATTTTTTTATTAATATACAACAAGTTATTATATATATATATAATTTTAAATCATTGATATATATATATATATATTAATAGCTTTGTTTATATATATATATATATATATATATATATATATATATATATATATATTATTAAATAATTTTTATATATATATAAATTATTAATGGATTTTTAAAAGCCACACTTAATTGATATATATTATTAATGGATTTTTTTATATATATACATTATTATATATATATATCATTGTATATACACACACACACACACACACATTATAATTATATGTATATATATACACATTATTAAATATATAATATATAATATACATTATTTTTTGTTAATATATAATGATATATATATATATACATATATATAAATTCTGGAGACAATATAATAGGTGCATCGCTTGGACCAGTTGGTTCAGGCGCAGCCTTGGAAGCTCGAGGTAGGGGGATCGAATCTCCCTACTAGCAGTTTCCTATTAATTTTTTTTACAGTGGGCTGGGTTTCGCATGGGTCAACGGGCTGGGCTTCGCACGGGCCAGCGGGTTGGGCTTCGCACGGGCCAGCGGGCTGGGCTTTTTCAGGCCGGCCCAGCCTAACCCGCGGGCCTTCTTGAATAGGCTCAGGCCTGACCCGATGAACCTACGGCCCGAGCCCGGCCTGGCCCGATGTGGGCTTTGCCGGGCCGGGCTGCTGGGCCAAAATTACACCCTTACCTGATCCTTAGTCTCAGCATGAATCCCATCTTGTATGTGAGAAGTTGCAGGCACATTTTCTTCCTTTAAATGTGATTTGAAATTGAAATAGTTAAAATATTATATTCAGTTAATTTAAAAAAAATATTGGCCACAATCTTTCATTGTCGACCACTAGTAATCTCTTAAGTGGAAGGATCATTATACATCCTCTTCAAAACACCAAACTTCATAACATTGGGATGCTCAAATACCTATATGAATATAAAATAAAAAATTTACATTTAATGTGTATATAAATTATTAAATAAAATTACTTACCATATATCGTCGATGAGTATTAAATGTTTGACTACTAACTATATATACAACCTATTGCCTCCTTGGTTTTTTCGACCTGATGATGATCACTTTTGAAAACTATCTCCCATCTAGTAGGAGAAAAATCCATCCCAAATAGTAAATGATATGTAATCAGGTTAATGGGTGTTGTAAGACTAATAAAAAACTATGGATCTAGGTTTCTTTATGGCTATCTTCCTCAAACTGTGTAAAAATTGATGACAGAGCTCATACATAAAGATCTATCAGGTCTCCCAGATAGAGTCTCTCATGTTATCTTCATGGGATACCATAAACCCTGCAAATAATTAATAATAGAATATTAATAATTAAAAAAAACAAAATAAGTAATATTTTTTTATGTATCATCCAATTCTAAAACATCCAATGACGGATATCAATGGGAATATAATACCACATCACTCATGGTATAGAAAAATAATTTCATATAATCACACTCCCTTATCCAACAAATATATGTGAAACCTGTGGGAAAAAAGAACAAATAATTAAACAATTAGTGCCTAAATAAGTTAATAAAAATTAACTTAAATACACAACTGAACATACCTCTACAAGCATGGATTGAAATCAAGATGTGGACATCGTTCAGGAATAGATTTGGTAATCATCAATTTTGCTAGACCACAACCCCTCCTAGTCGACAATGAACTGGTGGAAACCTATAGGTCAGATGATGAAGTATCAAGCTGGTCACAAGTAAGAATAACCTCTTAGAGGCTATGGAACATATCACTATAATCAACATCATCTATATGAAATAAAAAATGTTGTCTACAAATAATTGAAAATAGGTGTTATATATTAATTATGACTATAACCATCATTTAATTGCATCATTCTTTATCTTCATCCTCATATTTGTATTCAACAATGTTAATATCTTCATCTTCTTCCTTAATATCATTAATTTTCATATGAGCTTAATCTTCATTATCTATTTTCATTTCAAATTCATTTGTTAGATCATTAACATCATCATCACCATCATTCTATAATTGTAGGGTGTCATAAAATATATTTGTGTCTCTTCATGGAAAAGATGTATTTGGAGTTGTCTCTTGAAAAATTTCAATTCCCTATACTCCAACAAAACCACTTTCACTTTGCATAAATAGATTTCCATGAGATTTTATTATTATAATGCTCCACCAGTCAATTAAATCTCTTGAAACAACATAATAATTTACATAATAAATTTTATGTGCTTGATGAGATAGTATAAATGGTTCATTTAATACAAGAAGGATTTTATCTTTAATGTCAGCAATTAGATGGCATAGATGAGCATGAAAACCTCTATCAGTATCAAAATAATGACATTTAAATATCATTATATAATTTTTTTCCTAGATAACACAGCTTAATTATTTCATCTAGCATGTTATAAAAGACAAATTCACTTTCTCTATAATGAAATCCTCTCAATAAAACTCCACTATTCATTGTTTTTTTATTCTACATAGACATGTGTATAAAATCGAAAACCATTCACGAGATATGAATTATAAGATTTAACCATTTTGGATAGTGGGTTACTAAATACCCAAAATCGATTATCAATTTTATCGACATGCTGTGATGCTTGAAAAATTGAAAAAAAAAGGACAAATAATAAATTTATTTCATATGTTAAACCATAAACAATTTACTTTACCAGTGTTTGAAAACATTAGGAAAAATTATTCTATCGGTTTTCTTTAAGAGATGCTGGTGTAATTTGTGGAAACTATTTTTTGATATGATCATCATATAATCTGAAAATATAATAATATTAATTTAATTTTAAAAAAATATAAATAATAGGTGAAATCATCACCCACTGTAAAAAACATGTCATTTCTTCACAATTTAGGTGAACATATGTATGAGCCACGTGATTTTCATCATCTGAAATCCATCGTTCATGAACTCCACCAAGTTTGAGTTCATACTGATTGAAAACTAATAATTTATTTTTCATTTCATGATCAATATTTCCCTCATTATGATCCATTCAGTTATGTTTTGAATGATATTCTGGTTGAAAATAATGAGAGAAGGAAAAAATTCCTCTTGAAAATACAATTTTGCAATTAACTTCTTCAACTGATGTTTTATTATGTACCTTTTTCTTCAATTAATATATGCATCTCTAATATGGGTGTATCCATCAGAACTGTACTGGTCCTCTATATTTTTCTTCATACAAAAAATATACTATTAAATGTTCCATTGAATCAAAGAAAATAGATGGATTTTTTTTTCAGATTACATAAAATTAAAACATCATCTTCTTTTAGCCTACTTACGGCATCATAGTCTATTATCGTCACACAAATGTCTCAAAAATGATATTTTTGTTAGTGCAACCCAAATTGAAGAATTTAACAAACCTCTAAATCCAATCGATAGAATTCCTTCCATTATAACATGAAAATCATGAATTTTTAATCTGTTAATATGTCCATTTCTGAAACATCTATCCAAATTGGGAATATAAACATCTAGTAACCTTAAATATATAATCCACTGATAGAATAATAAATTATTTTCTTTATAAATTGTATAATATTCTTTTGGTTTCATTAACTTATATGATCTTTCATTTTCAAATAACTCAAATTCTAGACACCTGAAAATTTGGGAAAGATATAAATTTTCCTTTACATTATCTTTAGTATTATCTGATGTGTCCAAAACTTTATAAAATATATTATCAAAACAGTTCTTTCCAATATGCATAACATTCAACATGTGACATACCAAAAAATAAGACCAATATGGCATATCCAAAAATAATAATTTGTTTTATCCAATTTTGATCTTTCCCAAATCTATCTATTTTTTATTGGTTTATAGTCGTTCCAAAGGTAATGTGAGGTAATGAAGAAAGAATATATTTTAAATCAATATCTGAGATCACTGCTGGAGATCCATCTCTTTCAATTATACCTTTTTTGAAATTATTTCTATTCCTTCAGAAATGATGGTCAGTAGGAAAAAATATATGATGATAATCCAAACAACAAGGTTTTATTCCATTGATGAGAAAAACACTTTTTTATCACTCATAAAGTAAGTACATAATTTTAAACCATATGTACTCCAGCCAGATAACAAGCCATATTCTAGGAAGTCACTAATTTTACACATTAATAAGCTTTCATTGGGAAATTTTTTTTCGCAATAACATCATATGTAGTGACACCATTACTCCATAATAAATTTAACTCATCAATAAATGGATTAAAATAAACATCAATATTCTTTTTTGGATGTCCTACAATTAATAATGTCAAAAACGATATATGGTTCATTCATCAACATCCAAGGAGGTAAGTTGTAGGAGGTTATAAATATGGGTCAACAATAATATTGGCTATTATAGAACCAAGTGGAAAAAACATCATTAGAAAGAATCAATCGCATGTTATGGGCTTCTAAAGAAAAATGAGGATGCACCTGATCAAAATGGTTTCACGAATCACAATCACAAGGATGATTTAAAATTTTACCAGTTGAAATATTGGATTTGTTCTATGACATCAATGACATTATTTTATGAAACATAAATAAACGCTACAATATGGATATAAGCAGGAAATACCTCAGCTATTTAATAGGAACCAATTTGAACTTCCCATGTTTTGCATATTTTCACCTTGATTTTCTACATGTAGGATAACTAACTAACAACTCATTTTCACCATAATATAATATATAATCATTTGAACATGCATGAATATTCTGATAATAAATAACCAAATTATGAATCGGCCTCTTGCTCTCATAAAAATTTATAGGCAACACATTTCCTTCAAGTAAAAATGATTTAACCAATGAGAATATATAATCAAAACAACTATTTGACATTCCATTATCTGATTTAATAGCCATAAATTTAGTAACAACTTCAAATTTTATTATCTTGCAACCCAGATATAAGGAATCCTCATCAAACTTCAGTAACTCGTAAAATCAAGATGGTTCTAACTAAGGAGTTGAATCATCATTATGAGATTATGTTTGTTTAAAAGATGGACCATAAGATTTGTATACTAAATTCTAAAACCCTGATGGATCTAGAACCAAATTATCTGTATCTTCTCTGGAACTATATTCACCATGTTGATATAAAAACATAATATTTCTAAAAACCAAAACACAATAGATGACCCCCAACACCATCAAATGTTTCAAATCTCCTCAAATCACATTTCTTATATATGACACTTGATTGTAACTTATGAAATAAATTCTATTTATGATGATTCAATCGATATAATTCCTTCCATTATAACATGAAAATCATTAATTTTTAATCTGTTAATATGTTCATTTATGAAAAATATAGGCAAATTGGAAACATAACCATCTGGTAACCTTAAATATGTAATTCATTGACAGAATAATAAATGATTTTCTTTAGAAATTGTATAATATTATTTTGGTTTCATTAACTTATGTGATCTTTAGTTTTCAAATAACTCAAGTTCAAGACACCTGTAAATTTTGAAAAGATCTAATTATGCCCTTACATTATCTTTAGTCTTACCAAGTATGTTCAAAACTATATAAAATATATTATCAAAATAGTTCTTCTCAATATGAATGACATTCAACATGTGACATACCAAAAAATAAGACTAATATGGAAGATCTAAAAAATAATTTGTTTTATCCAATTTTGATCTTTCCCAAATCTATCTATTTTTTATTGGTTTATAGTCGGTCCAAAAGTAATGGGAGGTAGTGAAGAAACAATAGATTTTAAATCAATAGTTGAGATCAGTGCTAGAGATCCATCTCTTTCAATTCTACCTTTTTTGAAATTATTTCTATTCCTTCAGAAATGATGGTCAGTAGGAAGAAATATGTGATGATAATCAAAAAAACAATGTTTTATTCCATTGATGAGAAAAACACTTTTTTATCACTCATAAAGTACGTACATGATTTTGAACTATATGTACTCTAGCCAGATAACAATCCATATGCTAGGAAGTCACTAATTGTCCACATTAATTCAACTTTCATTGGGAAATTTTGTTTCGCAATAACAGCATATGTAGTGACACCATTACTCCATAATAAATTTAACTCATCAATCAATGGCTTAAAATAAACATCAATATTCTTTTTTGGATGTCCTATAATTAATAATGTCAAAAAGATATATGGTTCATTCATCAACATCCAACGACGTAAGTTGTATGTGTTTATAAATATGGGTCAACAAGAATATTGGATACCGTAGAACCAAATGGACAAAAACCATCAGTAGAATGACTTAATTGCATGTTATGGGATTCTAAAGAAAAAATACGGATGCACCTAATCAAAATTTTTTCATGAATCACCGTCACAAGGATGATTTAAGCTTTTACCAATAGAAATATTGGATTTGTTCCATGATATCAATGACACTGCTTTATGAAACATAAATAAACACTACAATATGGCTATAAGTGGGAAATATCTCAACTGTTTAACGGGAACCAATTTGAACTTCCCTTGTTGTGAATATTTGTACCTTGATTTTCCACATGTAGGATAACTAACTAACAACTCATTTTCACCATAATATAAGATGAAATCCTTTGAACATGCATGAATCTTATGATAATAAATAACCAAATTATGAATCGGCCTCTTGCTCTCATAAAAATTTATAAGCAACACATTTCCTTCAAGTAAAAATGATTTAACCAAATAGAATTTCTAATAAAAACAACTATTTAACATTATATTATCTGATTTAATAACCATAAATTTAGCAACAACTTCAAATTTTATTTTCTTGCAACCCCGATATAAGGCATCCTCAGCAAACTTCAGTAACTCATAAAATTGAGATGGTTCTAACTCAGGAGTTGAACCATCATTATGAGATTTTGTTTGTTGAAAAGATAGACCAGTAGCCTTGTATACTAAATTCTAAAACCATGATGGATCTAGAACCGAATTATTTGTATCTTCTCTGGAACTATGTTCACCATGTTGATGTAAAAAACATAATATTTCTAAAAACCAAAACATAATAGATGACCCCCAACACCATCAAATGTTTCAAATCTCCTAAAATCACATTTCTTATATATGACACTTAATTGTACCTTATGAAATAAATTCTAGTTATGGTGATTCAAATGATAAAAAAATCTTCAACGCCCTCAATATATATAGGGTTTATACTAGAACCATTGGGATTTTGGTGATGATTTATCCAATCGTGATATTGTGATAACAACTATTGTCTACTTAATTATTCCATATTTTTTTAAAAATAGAAAATAAAAACATTTCTTATGATTAATCTGATTGAAGGAAGATATGATCCAAAAAAATTAAAAAATTAATTATAAATATTACCAAATATTGATAATTTAGTTTTTAATTTCCATGAATATTTATTAATTCCAACTATTTTTTTACTAATTCTAATGAAGTTTTTACTAATTTTTGCGATTTTTTTTCTAATACCGCTAATTTTTATCATTTATAGCTAATTTTTACCATTTGCTGCTAATTTTTACTGCTAATTTTTACTGTTTACTGCTAATTTTTTATATACCATAATTTTATTTTATTTACCACAAATTTTTACTGATTGCTAAAAAATTTTACTAATTGCCACATATTTTTACTGATTACTGCAAATGTTTACCTATTATAGAAAACTTTCACTGATTATCAAAAAAAATTCCAATTAACACAAATTTTTATCGATTACTATAGATTTTTAACGATTGTCACAAATTTTTACCAATTTTAATAAATTTTTACCAATTACCATAAATTTTTAGCAATTGCCATAAATATTTACTAATTACCAAAATTGTTTCTAATTACCACAAATTGTTACAAATTATCGCTAATTATTACTAATTACTGCTAATTTTTTATAATTATCACTAATTATTTCTAATTACCAGTAATTTTTACTCATTATAGTAATTTTTTTCTCGCTATAGCTAATTTTTTCTAATTATAGCTAATTTTTTTATCATCGCTAAAAATTTCTTCTCACTAACACAAATTTTCCCCCATTACCACTAATTTTTACCAATTACCACTAATTTTTACCAATTAATTCTACTTTTTACCCATTACCACCTATTTTTACTTAGTACTGCAACTTTTTACTAATCATCACAAATTTTTTCTAATCATCGCAAATTTTCGCTAATCGTCATAATTTTTTTCTAATTACCACAAATTTTTTCTAATAACGGTGAATTTTGTCTAATTACTAAAAAAAGCTTCTAATTACCACTAATTTTTACTAATTATCGCTAATATTTTCTAATTACTGTTAATTTTTACTAAATACCAAAAAAAACTAATTATCATTATTTTTTTCTAATTACAACTATTTTTTTTCTAATTTCCACCAATATTTTTCATTACTGCCAGTTTTTACTAATTACTACTAATTTTTTCTCATTATTGTTATTTTTTTCACATTAACGCAATTTTTTCCTCATTACCACTAAATTTTACTAATTACCGCTAATCCGTACCAATTAATGCTAATTTTTATTCATTATCACTAATTTTTACTAATCACCAAAAAAAATTACTAATCACCACTATTTTTTTCTAATCACCACAAATTATTTATAATTACCACAAATTTTTTCTAATTACCTTAATTTTATTCTAATTATTGATAATTTTCACTAATTACCACTAATATTTTCTAATTATTGCTAATTTTTACTAAATACAGCAAATTATTTCTAATTGATGTTTTTTTCTAATTACCCCTATTTTTTTCTAATTCCCGCTCATTTTTTGTAATACCACTAATTTTTACTAATTACAACAAATTTTTTCTAATTACCGCTAATTTTTTCTCATTACCACAATTTCTTTATTATTGTAAATTTTTACTAATAACCACTAATTTTTACTAATCACCACAAATTTTTTTAATCACCGCTAATTTTTACTAATTACTACTAATTTTTACTAATTATTTACTAATTAGTGTTAACTTTTACTAATTATCATTAATTATTACTAATTATCCATATTTATTTACTAATTATTGTAATCATTACTAATTATTTATCAATTATCTATAATTAATATGAATTACAACTAATTATTGCTAATTACTGTTAATAATTACTAATATGATATAAAATAAATTATTTAACAATTAAAAATATTAAAATAAATACATTAAAAATGACATTTTACCAGAATTAAAACATTGATTTGATACTATAAGTGTCATATTCCTTGAAAAATAAAAAATTATAGAGAGAGAAACCAAAGAGGCCAAGGAAGGGAGTGAAAAAATTGTGTTGAAAAAATTCTACATGAGTTGTATTTATAGGTTAGATTAGTTGCAATAGGAGTATTTGCAATGGAATTCCATCACAAATATTACCATTTGTGATGGGTTCTGTAGCAAATAGTTCCCACCATAAATAATTTTGGCATGGATATAAAACCATTTGTGACAAAACCCGTTACAAATGGTCCTCTGCCGATAGATTATTTGTCACAGGACCTGTCGCAATTTGGGGCGACAACATAAAAAACATTTGTGATGGGTTTCATGGAAATTAGCAGTGGTGGTATGAAAGAATTTGCAATGGAACCCATCACAAATGCTACTTCAGTGGTATATTATTTACGACAAGAAACATATTTTCATCGCAAATAGCTTTCTCATCGGATGGGGCGCATTTGTGCCAAAGTATTTATGATGGTAAATACATTCCCATTATAAATAACATAAAATAAATAGTTATTTGTGATATAAAATGTTATTTTCCTCCAATAAGTAAATCAACCATAGTATTTGTGATGGGAGCTCTTCCAGTCACAAATAACCCTTTTCCCCTAGTGATTCTCTGACGAATCAATTGGATCTTCGGGACCAAACTTGGTCCAACTAAGGAAGCTTCACCAAACTTTGTCCAACAAAGAGGTGATCTTCATGGACACCCATATAGGGCCTCAAAAGGATTCATTCAAATGGAAAACTGGTAATTATTATTGTAATCAAACTCAACTAGTCTCAAATGGTCATCCCAAACTCCACCAAAGTCGAAAACGCAAGCACGTAGCATGTATTCCAAGATTTATGTAACTCATTCTATTTATCCATCCATCTGTGAACGATATATCATGATAAATCTAACTTGGTACCCCAACACCTCGTGGAGGCCACTCCAAAAACAAGAAGTGAATTGAGAATCCCTATTAGAAACTATAACAGATGGAACTTCATGCAATATGATGATCGCTTTAACATAGAGACTTTCCAAATCCTTAACTTTGGTTATGTCTCAAATGGGTATAAAGTGAGTCGATTTGGTCTGTTGATTTATTACAACCTATATTCATTCTTCCTTCAAGGGGTATGAGGAAACCCAGCCATGAAATCCATAGAAATATCATTCCAATTCCAAGTCGGAACAGGAAGGGGCTAAAGCAAACTCGAAGGTTTCTGGTGCTCGACTTTGACTTTTTAGAAATTATAGCAATGAGAAAAAAAGTCAGTGATATCTCATCTCTTACCTATCCACTAGAATCATTGTTGTGTGTCATAGAACATATTTTTGGTATCAGGTTGCACCACCCACTGGGAATGATGTCAATCCCCCATCACATTTGTTATCACTATCAAAGGTACAAAATACCATTTATGGAAACATAGGATGCCCTCAGAAGAGAATGACCACTCACCAATGGTCTCCCCACCATAAAGAGAATACATAATGTTTTATAATTCATCATCAAGTTGTTGCTTCTAAAGAATCATCTCCATAAGAGAAAATGTCATTTGATCATTTGTGAGAATAATCTATATCACATCCTCTTGGACCCCCAAATTCAACTAATAAAAGAGAGCCATCAAATTCTACTCTTTTAATGATTCTTTCACATCATGGGTTGTAAGTTTCTTGATCAAATAATATGCGATGGAATTCCCCTTACCAGGAGTTTAAATATGGTCAAAATCAAAATATTGCAGGTACTCTACCCAACGCCTCTGCTAAAGGTTCAAATCTTTTTGAGAGAATATATAACTCAAGATTTTGTGGTCTGAATAAACGATATATCTTTCTCTAAAAAGGTAATGTCACCAACTCTTAATATCATGCATCACAACTACGAGTTCGAGATCGTGATTTGGGTAGTTATTCCCATGTGACATAAGATGTCGGGAACCATAGGCTATCACGCGATCACCCTGCATAAGAATTCATCCCAAACCCAAAACTGATGTGTTACATGAGACCACATAGCTCAGCCCATCCCCTAAAAGATTCAACACTGGTGTAAAAGTTAAAAGGTACTTCAACTCATCAAAATATCACTAATATTTCACATCCCATAAGAACTTTACTCCCTTTTGAGTGTGAACAGTCATTGGATAAGCCAGCTTCGAAAAATCTTTAATGAACCTGCGGTAATGCCCCATTAATCCCAAGAAGCTATAAATCTCAAAAATATTATGCGGTTTCTCCCATGTCATAAAATCCTTCACATTATCAGGATCGATTGAGATACCATGTTTTGATAATATGTTTCCCAAGAACTTCACTTCCCAAATCCATAAATTACATTTCAAAAGCTTCGTATAAAGTCACTAATCTCTCAAATTTTCCAAAACTGCTCTCAATTGATGCACATGGTCTTCCTCAATTTTAAAGCAAACCAAAATTTCATCTATAAAAAATGCCATTAATGATTCGAGGTACTCCTGGAATATTATGTTCATCAACGTAATAAAAACCATAGGAGCATTGGTTAGACCAAATGGCATAACAAGATACTCACGATGGCCATACCTACTCCTAAAAGCGATCTTCGAGATGCCGGATTATTTAATTCTAAATTGGTGATAATCATTCTGAAGATCAAACTTTGATAACCACTTCTCTCCTTTCAACTGATCAAATAGACCATCACTACATAGAAACGGATATTTATTCTTTACTGTAACTCGATTGAGTTTTCTATAATCCACACAAAGGTGAATTGTTCCATATGATTTCTTCACAAAATAATGGGCACTGCCCAAGGTGACACACTCAGAAAAAATAAATCCTTTATCCAACAAATAATCCAGTTGAGTTTTCAAAATTTTCAATTCAGATAGTGCCATATGGTAATAAGTAATAGACATTGGATAAGTACCAAGTACCAAATCAATGGGAAACTCAACCTCTCATACTAGTGGAAATCTCAAAAAAAAATAGATGGAAACATGTTAGGAAACTTGATGACAACTGTAGGGAGATCACCACTCAAATATTCTCACTCTAAGTCAAATTAAAAAAAACTGATATTACCCTACCCAACTCTAGAAAATAAGGCCTGGATCTACTCAACCTCAGGTCTCATTCTCCCTGAAAAAATGACACATGCCTTTGGGAACAGTAAAGGAAACCTATTGAAGACGACAATAAATATGGCCTTTATGAACAATCAAACAATCCACCTTGAGAATGGCGTTAAGTGGTTTTATGTTAAGAACCATAAAATTTCAAGCAAGATCAATCTCAGATAGAGAGAAAACTCAAGAGGGGTATCAGATACTTTTCTCTTTCTTAATTCTGAAGGGTGTAGTAATATCCATCATATAATATAAAAGTTAAAGGTTTTGGGCACAGTGGAAACATTGAATGGGTATGCCCAAATCATCTTTTTTTTCATGATCAATGATTAATCTAAGATTTACATGATGATAAATTCCTTGATCAATAGAATTGAATCAAAGAATATAAACAACAGATAAATTCTAGAACTAATGAGTGAGATCATCACATATTATTTATAATTAATTTAACCAATTCAATCATTACCTTATGAGAAATTATTTCTCAGTTGATGGATCTCACAATATCTATATTTTGTATCATTGTTTCATTATAGGAATTAAGAATAGATTCCCTCCAATAGTTATCCACACGTGTTCCATGAACCTTCAAACATCGTTTTAGGAATCTCTAGGTGTTAGCATGATAGATCTTAATGCTTGAGTCATTCACCTTTGATTGCCCTAAAAATTGCTTCAAGGAAGGGATCTCTTTGATCTCTCTAAACTTGAGAGTGGTGGTGGAGTATCACTCTCTATTATTGAGAGCATTAATAGAGATGGAGATCTCTAGGGCTTTGATAGGATTCTCTCCATATCTCATTGTGCATAACACAAATGAATTGCCTCTATTAAGAAAATAACATAATTCTGTTTATATAGAACTAGAGTTAGAAAATAATAATTACACACGTGACCTTATTATTTCTTCAATCCTTATGGAACCCCATGTCTATAATAATAATATTATTATTATTATTATTTCTTGACATGCGCTAAACTCATGAATTAAATTAAATATTACTTATTCAAATAATATTCAATATATATTATTTCTCACCGGACCACTAAAATTGGTCCTCAATTCCTCCATAATATTTATCAGATCATGAATAGTAACTATTTATTTAATAAATAATATCATTGTATTATTAACCAATAAATAAATAAATATTATATTTACTAAATAGAAAATAAATATTTATTAAATATTCTGCTCACATAAAATTATCTCGAATAACTGGTGACATAATATATGTGATCAGACACATATGAATAATTATTAAACCATGTGTGAGAATAATATTTATTGAACCTTTTAAATAATAAATAATAATATATTATTTAACTGAGATTCTGGATACACTTAGTGTGTCACCCTCAAGGCCTCCTTCTCGGTGGCATTAGGTGAAGTGGCCTGAAGTCCAATGTTATCCTATAGCAACATGACAAGGAACACATAGAGAAGGGAATTAATGTCACAACAACATAATACCTCATACAACCTCTTATTTTTTAATATAATCTCTTTATCATGATATCTCTAATCAAGTAGGTTGCATGCTGGTGTCATTAACCTTTATGCTCGATGTCTCTTTATTTGACTTTATAGAAATAAAACTTGCCTATAAAACACCATGAGCATGGATTTATTTAGGCTATATCATTTCCATAAAATGACCTAAGATATCAACTTTCATTAAAGAACTAAAGGGAAAATCCTTTCTCACAATATTCATTAATGAAATATTACTTGTGAAGCACCCAACATATCCCACCTCATCATGAACATATGACATCATAGTTTTTGTCAATACATCAAAGTACATGACTTATAATAATCATTAATAATAATCTTAAAGTCTAAGGATCAATACACACATCCATGGATAGAAACATCTAATTACACATATAAATGTGGATTTCCTACTGGTGGGTCTCGTTCTTATAATATATTATACAGGATATTACCAAGGGAATACACCATGAGAAGGTGCCTTAAAGTCTAATGAGTCTCTTACAATGATATCTTCTTTCATTCATGTCCCTAAAATGATTTCATATGACTATAGAACATATATTTAAGAATATCATTGTGGCACTTCTGGGTTCTCATCATAGCGGGGAACTGTTATGACCTTTCATTATGACAACTATACTATGTTACATAGAAGAACAATCATGATGTGATAAGAAGTTTATTAATATTCAAAATAATGAATATAGGTTATCATAAAGTACATATAAGTTGGTTCTAATGTGTCTACTTCAACAGACTCCCACTTTCACTAGAGCCAACTGCTAACAACCTTTAGTCTACTAGCTCTCACATGATAATCATGATTCTACTGAGATAGGTATTTATTCAATGGTTCCACCATGTTTTCTTCTATGGGAAGTTTTCTTGCTACAACTTCAATCCTCTAAGAAAAATACCTCATGAGGTGATACTTCTAGAGTATGTGTATTTTCCATTGTTGTGACCAAGGATCTTTTGTAAGAGCCACCACTATAGTATTATAACAATATAATGTGATATGGTATTTACTACTAGGTGACACATCAAGATCCTGGACAAAGTTTCATATCCAAATAGATTCCTTGGCTACATAATAATTCATTATATACTTAGAATCTATTGTATAATTAGAAAAAATTGGTTGTTTTGAACTCTTATAACTCATAGCTCCTCCATTAAGATAGAAAAAATATCTGAACTATGACTTCATATCATTCTAATCTGTTTTAAAACTAGCATCAGTATAACCCCTGAGGACCAACCCCTCGTCTCCTCCATACACCAGGAACATATCCTTACTTTTTCTCAGATACTTAAGGATAGCCTTAATAGTAGACCAATTTTGTTCTCCGGGATTAGCTTGATATCTGCCTACCATGCTCAATGTATAGGAAATATCAAGTTTAGTAAATAACATATCATACATGATTGATCCTATCACTGAATCATATGAGATCTTACACATTCTTTCTTTCTCTTGTTGTGTTTGAGGATACATTTTATTAGAAAGATATATACCATGTGACACTGAAATAAATCCCCTCTTGGATTGTTCTATACTAAATTTCTATAGCATCTGGTCAATATATGTACTTTCACTTTGTCCAAGAATCCTCTTGGATATATCAGAAATGATATTGATCCCTAGAATATAGGCTATTTCACATAAGTCCTTTATGGAGAAAAACTTGTTTAACTAGTCCTTAACAGACTGTAAGATTGGTATGTCATTTCCAATAAGTAATATTTCATCAAAATATACTATAAGGATAATGAACCCATTCTCACTAAACCTATTTTAAAATGTGGATCACGTTCATTCTTAATGAAACCAAATTCTTTCATAGCTTCATCAAATCAAATATTCTAGAACCTAGATGACTGATTCAATCCATAAATGGATATCTGCAACTTTTATATCCTTTTGGCATCTCTTAGAGTCACAAACCCCTTCTGGTTGTGTCATGTAGACATCTTCCTAAAGGTTCCCATTAAGGAAAGTTGTTTTGACATTCATCTACCAAATTTAATAATCATGGTAAGATACTATAGAAAGTAAAATTTTGATGGAATTAAACATGGAAACTAGTGAAAAGGTTTCATATTGGTTAATTCATTGACGTTGTTTAAACCCTTTAGCCACTAGACTTGATTTATAAGTATTTAATTTATCTTCCATGTCTGGTTTTCTCTTAAATACCCATTTATACCCTATGAGGTTTGCATCAAATCACACATCAATCAGAACCCAAACTTAGTTCTAATACATGGAATCCATTTCATAATTCATGTATTCTTTCAATCTTGTAGCTTTTGAG
Organism: Viscum album; assembly: GCA_963277665.1. NCBI lineage: Eukaryota > Viridiplantae > Streptophyta > Magnoliopsida > Santalales > Viscaceae > Viscum > Viscum album. Next base: position 1,074,919,884 of record OY728130.1, read on the forward strand.
TTCTATACATCCTATTTATAAAAAAGAGGTTTATCATTGTCAACCAATAACTAGTCACCATCTTTGGTAACTAGAAAACCATATCACTCTAGTTATCTTACCTCTCTAGTACTCATACACAATACTTGTGTTTTAGGAACTACTTCTTCCATGGGGACATGTGAAATTTTTTCCTGTACCAAATCTTGTGTATGTTGATCATAAACTTCATCAAAGTCAATCTTTATCCCATTATTCTTTTTGAGGATTTTCTCCCTCTCAAGAAAGATAGTTTGTTTGGCGGTGATCACTTTCTTGTATGAGGGGTTGTATATGTAGTATCCATTTATTTCCTTGGGATAACCTATAAAGATACACTTTGTGACCTATGGTTCGAGTTTAATTCCTAAAAAGCCCTTAAAAAATTCATCTCAACCACATACACGTGTATGCAACAAAATGGGTTTCTTTCAACTCTATAACTCAAAGGGAATTTTTTTTACAATTTAGTTATTGCTTGATTTTGTGTGTATATTGTAGTTTGTACTTCATATCTCTAAAAGGATAGTGGAAGATCTCAATGACTCATCATCAACCTTACCATGTCTAACAAGGTATGGTTCCTCCTTTCACTAACACCATTCCACTATGGTGTATAAGGTGGAGTGAGTTGAGATATAATTCAAAACACCCATAGAAATTCGATAAACTCTTGGTTAAGATATTCACCACCTAGATATAATTAAAGCTTCTTTATCTTCTTTCCAAGTTGATTATATACTTCATTCTTGAATTCTTTGAATTTATCATAGGACTCAGACTTATACCTCATCAAGTAGATATAAACATATCTACTCAATCCATCAGTAAAAGTTGTGACATAAGAATACAAACATCTAGATTATACTATAAATGGTCCATGCATATTTGTATGTACAAATCCTAAAATATATGTGGCCCTTTCACCCTATCCATCGAATGGTGGTTTGGTTATTTTTCCTTGTAAACAAGCATGGAATCTTTCAAGCGGTTTTAGCTCAAAAGAGTCTAAATAATCATATTGACAATTTTTTATCAAATGCTTCTCATTTGCATGACCGATATGGTGATGCCATAGTTGGGTGTTATATGAACCGTGTGATCATGATTCGTTATCTATTTCCAATACTTGGTTTTTCATAATTTAATATATAAAGACCATTATTTAAATGTGTCATTCCATAACATATGTTGTCTTTATAAAAGAAACAACTTTTATTTAAAATTTTGAAAATAAAACCATCTATATCTAGGAATAATACATAAATTATGTTATTGGTAATAGTTAGTTCATGATAAAAATATATTAAAACCAATATCATTCATGTAGGAAATGAATGGTGGTAGTCACCAATGGCTAGAGCATCTATCCTCACACCATTGGCATCTCTCAAATCTATCTCTCCTCTAGTAATCTTTCAAAATCTACTTGGTTCATATATTTGGATACAAATGTGAGAACTATAAGTTGTATCTAATACCCAATCTGTATATATTGAAATATTATATTCGATAATGAATACACCTTTAACTTTCCCTTTCTTATAGGTGCAGTTCCTCTTCCAGTGTCCTTACTTTCCACATGCAAAACATACTGCTTCATTTTCCTTGTCCTTCCCTCGAGTCTTCCTCTTCTTAGAAGGATGGTGTTCGGGATATTTAGGCTTTTTATAGGTCTTGGGCTCCTCCACCTTGTTCTTACTTTTCTTATTCACCATAAGGATTGTGGGTTTTTCACACCCCATGTCCTTATCCACTTAGGGAATTAAAGTAATAATTTCTGAAATATCTTTACCAAATTCATCAGGAATAGGTTCTTCCTATACATACAATTTCCTTTCATGGCATTGGATAACATGAAAGTGCCTTTTCCACTCTTGGAAATTTTTTCTAGCAAGAAAGTTATACTTTTAAATTATGGATCACAATGATATGTTTGAAGTCGTTTTATTATTTTTTATGCAAATAAGATGAGTAGAGTTTTAGTACTTTATCTGATAAAATTTTGACAAAAAAATAAATATTATATTTATTAATATCCCACTATTTTATCAAAACCCAATATCCCTCATGATTGGATTTGTAATATCCTATTTCTTGGACATTATAGTGTCAAGGATCTATATTCCCCTTTTGATCACCCCAACTTTGGTTGGTTGAACAATTTGAAGGGTTTTATGTAGGCATTCTAAATTCCAACTGCATTAAATCAAAGTTCCTTGATATTTTGAGTGGACTCTATAATATTTAAATCCTTAAATTGGATTTACTCAACCCTTACCTCTCTGTTACACTAAGTTCTACTTTGGTATCCAACCTTTGATATAAACTAAGTTAATTCAATCTGAAACATGAAGTTGTAATTCCCCAATAATTGAAAGCACCCCATATTTGACCAGTCAAACACTTTGAACTATGGTTTAATTTTAATTGAATTAGTGGAAGGTTATACCAACTTAATATATATTTTTTAGGGATTCTATATTTTATGCATAAATTTCCAATTATTATCTTTATTACATTCTTGTTAATATAAAGTGGATTTACTTATGTTATTATCATATCTTAGATAATTTTTATGCATAAGTCAATTTATTTTAGTTCTATATTTCATTATTATTAATTTATTAATTCATGTGATCATGACAAAACACACACAATGAAATAACCATGAAACTTGATAAAAATAAAATAACAAAGTGGTATGATCGTGATATTTTACTAATGGTTAGTTTATCTAGAAGATAATAAACTAACCATCAACCTAGGAGGGAATACCTTAAACCATTTATGGTTCATGTTGTAGCTTCCACTCAGTCCACCTATGTATCTCTCTTGGATTGGTTTTTCTTTAGCTCCAAACTTGATCTGCCTCCACTATCTTAGGAGTTCCATTCATTACATATGATTTTACTCACATATAGGTAAGGGGAACTAAATATTTGGTTATGGGGTTTACATAAAAGAAATCATGGTCACACAGACCCTTGCATAATGAGAGGAGGGATAACACGCAAGCCAACTATTAAATTTAATAAAAAATTAAAATAAATCAATCACATACAAAGTTCTCTACTAGACTCATGATCATATGCATGCATGCAATGAATTAAGCATTTAATAAAATTAGCATTCATTTCTAATCATTCTTATTTAAGATAAATCATGTTTGAATTAATAAATTATCTTCTTTATTTAATAAATTCATTTATATAAATTATCATATGAATTTTCATGAGATTATCATTCATCATAATTTTAAAAAATTTAAATAAATTTATTTAAAATTAACTGTGTACAAAAAAATGTACCTTGGAGGCAACATGCTGAGTACCCTTCCAAAATACCTAATGTGTATTATACTCATATACTATTTACTCTTGAAATATATGGCATACAAGACTTAACATGTAATTTCATGGTGTGTACTATCAGCTTAATAACCACATGGAACACATGTCATATACCTCTAGGTTACATGATCTGTACTCCTGTGTTGTCCATCCAGACTCCTCGGCACCTCCAGGTGATATCTTTGAATTTATTTCATTCATAAAATTAATTTACTTGATTATATTTGTGAGAAACAAATAGAAATAAAGAAGATCTCACTATTAGAATTAAAGAATGATTAAACTGTAATTGAAAACTAATGAAAAATGTGTAAATAAATCAATGATCTTTAAATAATTATAAATAATTATGTGACCCCTTTGATACCACTTGAAGGTTTGAGGCGTAGTAGAAGCATTGGATGGGGCATGCTTAACTCATCTTTTTGTCATGATCGATGATTAATATGAGATTTTGACAATGATAAATATCGTGATCAAAGAAATTGAATAAAAAAATATAGGCAATAGATAAACACTAGAACCAAAGCATAGGATCATCGCATATTATTTATAATTAATTTAAGTAATTAAAGAATTACCTTGGGGTAAATTCTTTCTCCATTGATAGATCTGACAACATCTCTACATCGTAACATCATTGCATTATAGGAATCAATAATATATTCCCTCCAACGGTGATCCACACATATTCCATGAGCCTCTGAACATAATTGTAGGAATCTTTGGGTGCTAGCATGATAAATCTTAATTCTTGCATCATTCACCTTTGATTTCTCTGAGAATAGCTTCAAGGAAGGGTTCTCTTCGATATCTCTATACTTGATAGTGGTGGTGGAGGAGGATCTCACTTTATTCTTGAGAATGTTCTTATAAAGGGATCTCTCTAGGGTTTTGAGAGGATTCTCTCTGGATCTCGTTTTTCACAACACAAATGAATTAGATCTATTAAGAAAATAACATAATCGGGTTTATATACCACTGGGGTTAGAAAATAATAATTGGAAATGCACCCTTATTATTTTTGTAATCCCTACGGAACTCCATGTCTATGATAATATTATTATTATTATTTCCCAACATGCACTAAACTCATGAATTAAATTAAATATTATTTATTTAAATAGTATTCAATATATATTATTTATCACCGAACCACTAAACTCGGTTCGTCATTCCTACACAATATTTATCATACCTTGAATAATGACTATTTATTTAATAAATAAATATAACTGTATTATTCAACAATAAATAAATAAATATTATATTCACTAAATAGAAAATAAATATTTATTAAATATTCTATTTATATAATATTCTCTCAAATAATTGATGACGGAATATATGTGATCAAGCAAAAATGAATAATTAGTAAACCACATACATGAATAATATTTATTAAACTTTTTAAATAATAAATAATAATATATTATTTATCTGAGATTCTGGATACACTTAGTGTTTGACCCTCTAGGCCTATTTCTATCTGGCATTAAACGAAGTAGCCCAAAGTCCAAGGTTAGAATCTAGCAACACATCAAGGCACCCATAGAGAAAAAAATTAAATCTATAATGACATAATACCTCATATGGATGCTTATCGTGTAATATAATTCCTTTATCATGATATCTCTAATCAAGTAGGTTGCATGCTTCTGTCATCAACTTATGTGCTCAATGTCTCTTTATTTTATTTTCTAAAAATTGAACTTGCCTATAAATAACCATGGGCATGGATTTATTTAGGCTATATCATTTCCATAAAAGGTCCTAATATATCAACTTCCATTAAAGAACAGAAGTGAAAAATCCTTTCTCGCATTATTTATTAATGAAATATTACTTGTGATGCACTCAATGTATCCTACCTCACTGCGAACATATGTCATCAAGGTTTTTATCAATACATAAAAGTACATGACTTATAATAATCATTAATAATAATCTTAAAGTCTAAGGATCAATACTCACATCTGTAAATAGGTACAACTAATAACACATATGAATGTGGATTTCCTACTAGCAGGTCGCGTTCTCATAATATCCTACACTGGATATTACCAAGGGCGTACACCATGAGAAGGTGCCTCAAAGTCTTATGAGTCGCCGACCTGGATAGTCTGTATCATTTTTTCCCTCAAGTGATTTCATCCAGCTATAGAACATATATTTAAGAATATTGTCATGATGCTTTTGGGTTCTCATCATAAAGGGGAACTGATTAACCTTTTAGTGAGACATCTGTTCTTAGGACATTATCACATACTATGTTATGCAGGATAACAATAATGATGTGATAAGAGGTTTATTAATATTCAAAATAATGAATATAGGTTATCATAAAGTACATAGAAGTTGGTTCTAGGTAACCAACTCCAACAAAAGCTCCATAGAAAGGTTTAATAAATTCACAACATGAGTCGATATGAATGAGTGAGATGAACCAGTATCAAATAAAGTAGTCACTAAACATGAATATATAGTGATGGTACCTTTTACTATCACTGGACCCATATCAACTTCCTCTGGGAACTCTTCCACTACATAAAGAAGCTTCAATCTGGATATTTGTGGCTGGAATCCCTTACTTATTAAAGCATTTAATTGCACTATAGTAATTTTAAGAGTTGGTGAACCCATGTCACTACAAAAAGTGGAAAGGACATAACATAACTTCTATAGGTGAACTAAGTATCCACATGAACCGAAAATCTTGGGTGCCTCAGTACAAACCCATTTTTAATGCCAAACCTTTCCACATATAAAGAAAGACATAAGGCCTCTTCTAGGCGCTATAGGAAGTTTGGATGATGCTTGATATCTAGAAAAACCATGAGACTCATAATGGTTTCTCTTTCCTTTAAAGAAACCAATAGATTTTCCACTATGAGTAAGAGGTACTCCCATCAACCCTAACATACTGGTTGGGTTAAGCTCAGCCATCAATGCTCTACCTATCACATCCACATAAGAAGTGAGCTTCAACATGAAAATCTAAGATAGGATGTTAGATCAAAGACCCATATCAAATATTCAAGCTTTTAGTTTCTCATTCATAACCACATTATAAGAAAACTGAACAAGTTTAGCAAAGCGGTTTTCATACTAATTCACAATCTCACCACCCTAACGCAAGTTGTGAAACTCCATAGACTTTACCAAGACCATAAATTATGGATAGAACTTCTTAGTGAAAATAACTTTGAATTATTTACATTACAAGACTTCATGTTTCCTCATTGTAACCATTGAATCCCACAATTTATTGCTAGGACCTTCAAGCTTAAAGGCAGCACACATCAACTTTATAGCTTATGGCATTTCCAAGAAATCAAAAAGTTGCTCAATCTTTTTCAACCAATCCTTAGACTCTTCAAGATCATTCAAGTCTTATAAAGTTGGTGGTTTCTATTGAAGAAACTCTTGAGCATGATCTCTGAATTAATCCCTTCGAGGTACCACTATCGAAGCCTGAATGGGAATGAGTGTAGTTTATTATCCCATAGCTTGGACAACATGCACCACCATCTCAATGAGATTCTAGTCAACTTGAGGATTCACTTTTTTTGGTTCACTAGAAGCTTCCTCTTATACCATGTTCAAAAATCTCCTTTGAGGCATGATGTTACACAACATCAACAAGTAACATGAAAACACCAAAAAGGATACACTGATCATCAACTAAACCAAGAGATACAGGAATATAGATTCCATTAAACAGAATTCAACTTTATGGGATTTCAAGACACTCATACCAAGTTTAGGGAAAATACTAGAATTAGATCAAAATATTCCTCAAAGACACTTTTCCCAAACACACATGGTGACTTAAGGCTCACTGTAATGAGATATTTCCAAGCACTCATTTGCAACTGCCTCCTATGTCATGATAATCCTACCTCCTATCTACCAAGAAAACCCAAATTGTATACCAACATCCAGGAAATATGATCAACCAACCTCATTCTGATAAAATTTTGTTACAAACTATCCTAGATACCTAGGTACACGGATACCTAATTTGGTATTGACAAGGCCCGAAGGGTGTTCTTCATCCCCATGGATTAGTGACTAGCACTTGGAATCATATCAAAGATCAAAGAGAATAATTTTTCCAAAATACAATAGAAGATAAAACAAACAATAGTTGGTATTCCAAACACTCATCATGGAGAAAAGTACCACAAGTAGGTAGATAAAACCCAAAGAAAAACATCATCCAAAAGAAAACAATATCCATCAAGACAAAGTTAACCAAACTTGGTGAAAAAAGTGAACCATAGATCTATCGATCAATATCATCACTCTAGATTCCTAGAGATCAACACAAATATCACCTATAAGTGATGCTTTCCCTTTCCCCAGAGCTAGAATAAAAAGATGTACAAATGTCCAAAGGAAAAAAGTAGAGTGTGATCTAAACAGCTCAGTAGGGTCTCACCAAGTTTTTTATAATAAATTCCATTACAATTAAACCATTCATGATTTCAATTTAAATAAAACAAGGCATGAAATGTCATTTACATATTTTAAATAAAAACATGATTTCAAATAAAAAACATGACAGATGTATCAAAACTAGATCAAGTGAACATTTTATATAAAACATTTATATAAAACAACTAGAATGAATAAAATAGTTCTATAAACAATGGCATGTGTAATCAATTAAGAAAAAAAGTAACACGTTCATAATCCCTGAAGTAGGTTAGTTTCTAGCTATAGGATCCTCACACTTCTCAGTCATCATCATGACTCGTGTATATGTGCACACTCCCTAAGTCTCAAGTTATCAGGATAATCAATCAACACACAATTAGGGGATCCATCATGGGAAAATCATGCTAGACTTGGTTTAGTTAGTGTTTTTATCATCAATCCATTTCTAGGGAGTCACGGTCCTAGCATGTTTGTCCTAGTCTCCTACTGACTACTCAAGCTCACATGCAGTTCAATAAATTAATCATTCATTCATTCATTCTTGGTCAATTCATTCATTTGAAAATCAATTAATCATTCATAATTTAATTTTCCAATTTCAAGTTCAACATGAATTTTCAATTTCAAAACCAAATAATAGGTTTTCATCAAATTCATTCATTTTCAAATCATTTTTCATTTTAAGCCAATTTTATAAAAATCCACCCAAAAATTTCAATTCCATTGAAATTGGGGGATTTTCAAAATTTACATGCCTTTTAAAATCAAACATCATATCATAATAAATTTGGGTTTTAAATTCAATTAAAAATTCATCTCAAATCAATCGAGTAATTAGGGTTTCAATTGTAGGGTAAAGCATTATGAAACCATCTACCTTTAATCACACGGTTAAGAAAACACCCACAATAAGAAACACTGATGAAGAATGAAGTCAAAGTAAATCTAGGAATAAAACCTAGAATCAAGATCCATAAAATAAAATATTAGATCCATCAATAACATGATGTTCTATCAATCTCTAAGGATAAGATAAGGGGATATTGGGATAAACCAAATGATAGGAGATTCACTTACCAAAAGGATATCAAACGCAATAGTCAGTGCTTCAATCCACAAAGAGAAGAGGTAAAAGGAGTCAATTACACCTATTGAGAGTATATAAAGACCAAATAATCATATTATGGTAAAATGGGGTGATTGGGGGTTAAATTATGGCTCTTTATATTTTTAATAAAAAATTTAGGGGATTAAAAACCCACACACATAGTTTTCTGGTTGGACCACATGGTTGTTAGTAATCATGTTACCAAACTATGTTCCCTTAATAGGCTTCTAAAAGAGGTTTATGGATTGTATATATAGATAGTTTAACCATTTGTCAACTGTAAAAAACCCCACTATCCAAGGGTGTATGATTTGGAGGGGTGTCAGTATGGTTTGGACAAACTGTGTTCCCCCTCCCAGTGACTCAAAATAGGGAGAACAGTTTACTAGGACAAACCGCACAATTTCCCCAAATTTTAATGACTTTTGTTTTGATATATTTTCCTTTGAATGTTTATATGTATATATTTGGATTTATCCTTTGAGTCGACATAGTGTTTGGGTGTCTAGGGACCTCATAATTAATATATTAAAACTTTAATATATTTTAATGAATGTGCATGCATCATTTCGATTTAATTGGTTTTACCATTATTTGGGACCTCATATTAGAAATTTGAGACCGCAGTTGATTCCATAATGAGAGGTTTACCCTAGGTTTGGCCTAATATTGGTCAGTGTCGGATGTTCCTAGGGAGGTGACTGTTGGTGGGTCCATTTAATGAAATAAATAGTTTTATTTATTTAATTTTATTAAATGACCTAAACCTAAACCTATATAAATATCCTATTATAAAAAATTATAGGGTTAAACTCATAAACTTGGGATGGTTTTAGAGGAAGAAAATAGGCATTCTTCATTTGAAGATTGGTATCGGATGACAAATGATGATCAGATTGATGTGGATCGAGAGGTAGAGAATGAAAAGAATCTTTTTCATCGATGGAAAACACATTCTTAACCAATGAATGATCCTAAATTGAAGTAGTTCATGTTATTTATGTATTTCTTTCCCTTTTTATTTTCAAATAATAGATTTAATTATCTACTTATTTTGATCAGCGATCTTTTGATCTTCGCATGAGCCCTTCCACAATTCAATTTTATTGATTCAATTTTATTCCCCTATTGCACCTATCATCATGCCTGGGTATCCCTATTTATGTGATCACTGTCTAAGAAAATTTGGCCTATAAAGGATTTACTTCATTCTTATGTATTTCTCCCCACCATTCTTCACACTCTTAATCATTGGCCCATGGGGTTGCGGTTCAACATTGTTGGGGTGGGTTCGAGTGAGATCGAACCCCCAGATTCGTGGTAGTTGTGAAAAAAACAAACAAGAAGGTTATTTTCTGAAGGATCAAGATGTATCATGGGTGATGCTTCATGGATATGGGATCTAGAGCAGCAATGAGCGACAAGAGGTGATACGGGACACACGATGAAGTTTTGCGGTGGATGAATTAGATTCGATTTCCAGCCACTAGAGGCCAGAAATCAATGGATGGAGGCATTTCCCTATGATTTTGGGTGGTAGAATGATGAATTTCATGGAAGTGGAGGCAGATCTATATCCATGTGAAGAAGTTGAGTTTTCTGTGAAAAACTTGACTACACAACGTATGTTGTGAGGAACACATGTTATGTAGTCCCCTGGTTGTGATGACTAGGGTTTCATGTGGAGATAAATATCACACACTATGTGAAACCACCACACATCGTGTGACCCTATACTAGAACCTTGGCATGTACTCTAGAAGTACACGAACATAGAGAAGACCAGGAATATAGGTATGACCAGAGTACAAGGGCACAAATGTGTACTTAGACACTACTAGGATACTCATACACAACCATGTACACGGGCACAAATGGATGTACACGGGCACAACCATAAGAGCATGGGAAGGCCTCGGGTGGCTGAGACACATCGTGTACAACCAATACATTACATGTAGTGTGACATCTCTTCCCAAACCATGTCCAGAGGATAATGTGTCTAGGAGGCGGGGTGAGGTCACACACTATGTGGACCCCCATGCACATTATATAGTTCCCCTAGAATCTTCTTCCTCTCATATATCCTTCTTTGAGATTCATATTTTGGAACTTTATTAGTTTATCCTGAGTTTTTTTCACATAGAACATGATGGTAGACTTCGTTGTGGAATATGAGATATGATGTGAGGTGTTCTGATTGTGACACTTCTTTAGGTGGTGCTAGACAATGGAAGTGATCAGGTAAGGATAATCATACTGATTTCAGGATCGGTACTCTCCTATCATACCTAGGTGTGGGTCCCCAATACTCTTTACATAGGTAGATTTGGTAATCCCCTGTAGTAGGGAACATGTCCTCTATTTTTTGAGTGGTACTCCCCTGTCTTTGAGCTCCAATAGAGAGCAATCCTCCACCAGAGTTGTGGCTCCCTCAACCATGGGGATCAATGATAAGAGGTGGACCCCTCCATATAAATTATAGAAAGGTTGTGTGGGACACTTGTCAATTTTTATGTATCCCATGATTGTAGATCACAACGGTGAGGTGTGGGCCCCTCCACATGGATTCTTGTATGGTTGTGCGTGATGTTGGTCATCAGAAATGGGCCTTTGGAGCTGTAGGATGACTCATTGTTCTTAGTTGAATGTGGAGATGGATATCACATTTCTACCTTCATTTGGGCTTCTTGTTAATCATATCTAGGTTATTATGGTTTTTTATCATGTTCTGATTGACAATACTTTGGGGTTGATTTGACCTCTTTTTTTATCTATCTATTTCTCCCTTTTTGATTTTTGGAGCATCCTACTAGATATGTATATAATCACCCACACATGTTCTTTGCTCACACATTTTGTATCTTATGAAGATGATAGGCAGTTCAATAATGATATCGGTGGATCTTAGTGATACTTGGGTGCATTGACCAAGTACAATGGTTGGACTTGGAGATTGTGATTTAGGCTCTCTTAGTTTTACTTTATTCTAGTTTTTAGGTTGGGACTCCATTTATGGTTGGGCATGTATTTTTTCCTTTTACACTTTGGATTTATACTATCATACTCTGATGCATTCCCTATAGGTTATTGCATGCATGGTTTTATTCTAGATGTTATAGTCTTTATTATATTCCTTTGTACTATTTCATGGATATGGTTGGGAGCATGCATAAATATACATTAAAAAAGGCCTCCCATTTTAGTTATTCCTTCTCAGGGCTTGTTTTCAAACCCCTATCCTATTGAAGGTGATATTGGGGTTGTCACATTTGGAATTTCATAATCCTAGTGGGCCCCGGTGGGTTGGGTCATGATAGAGTGGTATTAGAGTAGTTCATCCTTGGGTCGGTGTTGGAGTGGGACCTATGGTGAGGATTGGTTAGAAAAATTTTTCAATTATGTCATGGCATTTCAAGTTCAGATTTCAAGCTAAATAATCCAGTATCAGTGCGGCGACCAACGTATCCATTCCTTAGGACTCTGACTAACCTAATTTTCAACTCGACATATTGATACATCAGTTGCAGGGAACCTTTGGTACATGCATCATATAGGATTGAGTCCTTTGACTTCCCTTATTGAGTTAGCTCCCCATATATGATCTTTGACCATGGTACGTCTTTATAACATTCAAGATCTCTCTGTGATGATAGTCAACTAGGATTCTGAGATAGTATCATGATGATGACCAATTGAGTGATTAGGATTCAGTTTAGGGACCCATACATGAGGTGTAACCTCCAAGAAAGCACTGAACAATGATATCACTTGTTGAGTAGTTCATGGAACCTCCTCCAGCGGTCCATATTGATAAATGGGTGGCTCTAGAAGGATACGATGATGGTACACATATGATTAGTGTGTTATGTTAGTTCTAGTGATATGGACTGCTAAGGTTTTTTAGCAAGACAGACCCTCGGTAAGTGGAGGATTGACATGAGTTAGTGGTCCAGGTTTTTCAGTTTGTATACACCCTGGCCAATCGGATAGTCGCATTGGAAACTAGTATTCATCATGGAGTAATAGTTGGCTTTGACATAGTAATGAAAAATGGGCACGTGGCCCATGGGCTTCACAGATATAGGGAAGATGAGGGGTAGGAGGGCCCAAAAAAATCACTATTTAGAGTGCAGGCTTATGTGGTTTAAGCCTACGTGGATGCAGGATAAGACAGGTAAGGTCGTGTGGGCGCGAGCTTACCCGCAGGCCTAATTTAAAAAAATAGAATTAGTCTGAACACACTACAATCTTGTGTGGGTTAATAAATCCTTTGATCATGTTGTCTTCTTCTTAGAACTCAACACCAGTCTTTTTGGAGAACAATAGATCCCTTCGTTAATCACCCATATTTTTATCTAAGCTCATCTTGGCACAACTTGATTTATTTGACCATGCTACACCTCCAGTTATTCAATCTTACATGAGCCCTCGAGTCTCGATGCCTTTATCAACAATTCCTTATATAGATATCACATGTGATTTAATAATCACATAGTGTGCATTCCAATATTCTCTTGAAGCCAGAACAATGGAAGATCATATCCTCTTTCACACTATGTAGATCGATCTTCACAAGGAACAAATGAATATACAAGAACTCGGTAGTTATCCTATTGCACAGGAGATAATCTTCTTCGTCTGTGTTCAATTTCATCATTTCAGGTCATCTTCTTCCTAGTTTAGTAGGAATAATACCTTGATGGGTGTGTCTCGTATTTCTTGGCATGACTTGGAAATGTAGTACTTCAGTTCGAAATCCATGCTTGATAGATGCATCAAATTCAATGTGTCGAGAATAGTTTGAGATCTCACCTACAAATTCTTCTGGTTAAACCATCATCAAGCCATCTCATGTGGATTCATGGTCTTCATCCCAGATTCAGATTTCATCTACCTCACATCGGTTCAATAACTTTTCTTCTTTAAAATCACCCAAGCTTCAAACCAGGGTTTTTGGCTTCGATATGCGATGATACCTAGGCGGAACATAGAAAAATGAAAACTGAGTTTCCCCATCTAGAAGGAGATCAAATGCAACTGAATACTAGAGATCGAACCAAGTGATATTGAGGGAAACTGATGGTACAGGACCCAAGGATGTTAACTTGGGCAGTAGTGGGCAGGAGATGGACATAACAAATCTGGCGGTGTGGGCTTATCCATGGGGTTATGCCTGTATGAATAAAAAATATGTTATTTAAATTCATATAAATAATAATTTTATTTTTTTTAAATGCAGGTAATCCTGCGAGCTACCCACAGGCTTATACGAGATAGAGCGAGCCTAACATTTTTTGTTCACATTGTATGTGGGCTTTTATGGATAAATGCATGCAGGCATGGATCACCCTTCCCATTTTGCATTACCACTTTGAGGGTATAAATGGATGACACACCTATGCTATGTGTTCTTCATGAGTTGTAGAGATAAAGATCACCTAGGTTTTTTGGTGGGTCAGACCCCCTTATCGGGCAGTAGGAAACTAGAACGAACCTATGGTATGTGGATTCTACTTAGTTAAAACCCCTATCACTGGTGGTCTTCTTGATTAAACCTCTCCAGAGTGACATTGGGCATCAATATATTCCTATTTTAGTGATTTTTTTCATGGATTCAAGCACTAAAGGAAGAGATGTACTTCCCCCACTGAGATGCGTCCTTGTGATGTGATCAAAAACCGTGTGGGCAAGTTAGTGTTGCCCAAATAAAATAGTGTCAAGGTGTGGTGGTTGAGTTCATTTTACTTGTGTGTTTGAGATCATTTTGATGTGTTAAGGTGTTAGTGTTGGTATTAAATAAGGTAGGTGGACAAGGGGAATATGGCTTCAAGTAATGAAGGCTTGTGACCCCAAGGCTCTGAGTGTGATTGAGGTACAACATGTGTCTTCTCGGCTCCAATTACAGTTTTAGTACATGGTGTCAAGCCACTTTTCCTTGGATATAGCCCATATGTAAGGCCTAGAAATACCATTGGATCCTTTTTTTTCTTGAACCTTTTATTCAGAGGCTCCTTTAAAAATGATTGGTGATTTCACACTTTTACTTTCAATGTTACCAGACTCTAGGAGGAGAGAGAGCCTCATGTGGAATCTTTTTGTAGCTGATAATGGGTCCCTATAATTTTTTCCTTGGTATGGACTTGTTTTCTACTCTCTATGCCCAATTTAATTCTACCATTAATGGTTGTGGTATAACCAAGTTAGTGGGATGGAATTTTCCTTCTTTGGTGAGAAGGAATCCCATACAAATTAAGATGAGATCGTATGTAGGAGGATATAACCAATTTACTATCAGTTAGTTTGTATTTACCTTGGAGTAGTGGGTGCTATGACTTTTTAGTTCCTAGTATGTTGGAGAGGTACGGTGATGTTTTTTTCCCTGAGAATGTGCTAGGTTTACCACCCCATCGAGAGTTAGTTTTCTTTATGAACTTTCACTAGGGAGGGCCTGATATCTAGCTAGCATATCAAATGACCCCATATAATTGTGAGAGATGGGAATGTGGTTGGAGTAGTCTGTAGATCAGGGGATTTCTAGACCTAGTGTATTCACATGGGAAACCCTGTATTGTTTTCCTTGTAGGAGGATAAGAGCTTGAGGTTATGTGTGGAGTAATGTCACCTGAATTAGGTGACATTTAAGATGGAGTATCTACCCACAAGAATTGATGACTTCTTTGACCAGTGGTATGGGGCGAAGTGGTTCTTAGAGTTTTGCCACAAGATGATATATCACTAGCTCTGGGTTTGAGTGGTGGATGTACTGATCATGGATTCCAAGAGCTGATGTTGTTGCTTTAATTTCTTAGTGATACCCTTCAGCGTGTTGAACACTCCAAAAGAGTTTGTGGGACTTATGAATCAGGTATTCCAAATCCTTTTTGAGTTAGTTCATGGTATTCCCCTATGGTGGAATTATTCTTTACTCTATATTAGTGGTGGATAATGAAAACCACTTTAGGTTGGTTCCAGGCATGCTTCAAGAGTACTAGCTTTATGGGAAGCTCTCGTAGAGTCGGTTCGTGATTCAGGAGGTTCATGATAGACTTTTCTAGGATCACATCCCCTTTTTATACCTTAATACGAAAAGGGTAACCATTTATCTAGATTGAGATATGTCAAAGATACTTTTAGGAGTTGAGGCTAAGGCTGACCAGTGCTCATATATTGAGACTATAGGAGGAGTTCATGGAGTACGTAGTGTTTTATGATGCCTCTAGAGCTAGGATCAGTTGCGTATTGATCCAGAGGTAGGTAGTGATCACTTATAGTTCAAGGTAGTTGATACCCCATGAGTAGAACTACATGAATCATGACCTATAATTGGATGTGGTAGTCTTTGCTCTAAATATGCAAAGGTACTATCTTCTAGGCGAGCGCTTTGTTGTTTACTCAGACCACCGGAGTCTCAGGTACATCTTCACTCATAGAGATTTAAACCTAATACAGAGGCACTAGTTGGAGTTCCTATGGGAATATGAATTTGATATAGACTATACACCTGGGAAAGTAAAAGTGGTGGTAGATGCCCTTAGTAGGAGATCTCATTCTCACCTAGTGGTAGAGGTGTCTGAGCAGTTGGCTTCATTATAGCTAACCCTGATAGAGGAGAGGGGTGCAGTTTTTCTTCGGTTGATGGAGGTGACTCCATTTCTTCTTCAAAATGTGAGAGAGGCTCATTTGAGATACATCAACTATGAATTTATACATGAATAAATATCCTTAAGAGATTCACCAAATAGATTTTCTGAAGGAGGGGAGTACATCATCCTTTTCCAGGGATAGATGGTGGTTCCAATCAAGTTGTGTGAGGAGGTGATGAGGTAGTTTCACACTTTCCCCTTGGCTATACACCCTGGTGTGGAAAATATGTACAAGAACCATCATGAGTAGTTTTTGTTGGATGATATGAGGTGGAACGTTTTCAATTTTGTTTCTTGGTTTCTCACATGTCAGTAGGTAAAGGTTGGGAACCCTATACTGGTAGGCTTGACACAACCTCTTGAGATCCTAGAGTGTAAATGGTATGACATATCCAAGGACTTTGTGATGGGTCTTCCATGATTAGAAAAAGTCCATGATGCTATCTGGGTAATTATTGACCGAATTACGAAGTCAATGTATTTCTTTTCCATCATGGAGTAGAGTTTGGTTGAGATTATGGGGTAGTTTTTTATGTAGGAGATCATCTAACTTCATGGGGTACCCTCAATGATTATCTCTAACCATGATACTCGATTCATGTCACTATTATGGTGGGGATTACAGGAGTTATTCAATACCTAGTTGAGGATGATTGAAACATTTAACCCATAGATGGATGACTAGACTGAGCGAACTATCTAGGTGTTAGAGGATATGCTAAGAGCCTGCATGTTAGACTTTAGTTGGAGCTGGGAGGTTCACTTTCCATTGGTAGAGTTTTCTTATAATATCAGTTATCACTCTACTATTGGAATGACACCTTTTGAGGCCCTATATGGGAGACCATTTGTGTCACCCTTATATAGGACTAAGATTGATGAGACATCTCTTATTGGATTAGAGATGGTGTAGGAAATATTGGCGAAGGTTTAAGTGATATTCAAGCATATGAGACAACCCAAAACAAACAAAAATCTTACATAGATCAACATCATAGGCCCAAGGTTCATCAGATCATTTGAGATCCTATGGAGGGTTGGTAAGGTTTCTTACTACTTAGCTCTTCCACCGTAGTTGGACCAAATTCATGACGTCTTCCACATGTCGTAGCTGAGGATATATGTGTATGATCAGATGCACACTATTGACTGGGGAAAGCTAGACACCAAGGGTGGAGCCACCTTCATGAAGTACCCAGTGGCGATCAAGGATTGGAAGGAGAGGATCATGTGAGGAAAACCCACCCCCTTATTTCATGTGTTATGGCAGCAAGAGAGCATGTAGAAAAGATCTTGGGAGTGAGAGAGTCTGATACGGACTCATTACCCTCGCCTTTTTTACTAACTTGGTCTTTTCAAGGAGAAAATCCCCAGAGAAGGGTAGAATGTAGGAACTTTGGTTTTGATGAATTTTTCCTTTAAATATTTCTATGTATATATTTGGATTTATCCTATGAGCTGGCATGGTGTTTGGGTGTCTTAGGGCCTCAGAATTAATATATTAAAAATATTAATATATTTTAATTCACATGCATACATTGTTTTAGTTTAATTGGTTTTATCATTGTTTGAGGCCTCGTATAAGAAACTTAAGACCATAGTTGATTCCATAAGGAGAGGTTTACCCTATACGTGACCTAATATTGGTCAGCGTTGGATGTTTCGTGGGTGGTGACCATTAGCAGGTGCGTTTAATAAAATAAATAATTTTATTTATTTATTTTTATTAAATGAACTAAATCTAAAACTCTATAAATATCCCATTATAACAAATCTCTAGGTGTATCTGCATAACCCTAGGAGGATTTGAGAGGAAGAAAACATGTATTCTTCATTGGAAGATTGGGATCGGATGATGAATGATGATTGGATCGAGGTGGACCGAGAGTCATTGAATGTAGAAAATCTTATTTATCACTGGTGAATGTGTTCTTCACCAATGATCAATACTAAATCAAGTCAGAACATGTTATTTATGGATATCCTCCCTTTTTGATTTTCCAATCATAGATTTAATTATCTGCTTATTTTTATTTGTGATCTTTTAATCTTCACATGAGACCTACTGCAATTTAATTTTATTGATTTGATTTTCTTCCCTTGTTGAACCTACTATCACCCCTAGATATCCCCATTTATGTAATTTTTGGCCAATAATGGTTGTCCAATGAAGTATTTTCTTCGTTCATGTGTATTTCTCTCTGTATTTCTTCACGTTCTTCACCGTTAGCCCATGGGGTGACAGTTCAACATTATTGGGGTAGGTTCAAGTGTGATTGAACCATCAGATTCATGAATGTTGTGTGAACAACGAATGAGATAGTGATTTTCACTATTGGGAATTTGGGTTTTTCTAACACTTGTATACCAACGGTTCAACAGAACCATTAGTATAGGGGTCCTTTACCAACATTTTATTTAACCCGTTGGTAAAGTCCATGATTTTCCCAACAGTTTTTAAAAACCGTTGGGAAAAGTCCCCCCCCCCCCCGCCAAATACAGCACCCCAACCCCTGATTACATAGGAGCCAGACATTTTCCCCAATTTCCAGAATCCCCTGCACAGGTGAACCCTAACCCAAGGTCTTCCATCTGATCGGCTGCAACTCCCCCATCTAGGTTAGACTCCTTCAACCTCTTCCCAAATACCGACATAGAATCCCTCATTGAGGTAATTGACATGGTTGGTGTGTGGTCTACCAAACTCTGTGACCTAACATGGTGAGTTGAGGTATCTTATCCATTTATAGTGTTGTTCATCCCAACTATGAGCGGATATCCTTCTATTCTCAACCTTTCTCCATTTATTTCACTATCTAAAAATATCACGTCATTATTCTCTATTTCTAGGGATTTTGGAAAATTTTATGATTCACACTATTTGATATTGAATCAATGACTAATACTTTATTGGTAGATGTCTGCGAGTATATATAAGATGGTTTATAAACTATCCCTTAAAAGTATCATTGTTTTGTGTTCTTTATGATGTGTAGTATCATTGACATACTTTATTATTAATCTCAAATTTAAAAATAAATGTTTTTGTCTATACTTTATGAAATTAAACCTCTTTACGATCCATGAACAACCTATTAGTGTAGAATCCTAAACTTTATCCACCCATGGGGTGCGCTTGACTTGGGGAACTAATTGGGTAATGAAAGGTATGACCATAGGGGTTCCAAGAATGAGTTATTTAACATGAGTGAATGATTTGGGATGCCTATAACACATAATGGGACCTGAGGCATGTGCCTCTTATATGATACCTATTGAAAATGAATATAAATAAATTTTAATTTAATTTTTAAGTACTTGTTCTTTGATTAATGATTTGGAATTCCTTGAAGAAACCAACCAAGGATTCATGTTAAAAACATAGCTTTTAATTCCATTTGGAAACCCTCTTGAATTCATGATGATTTGGTTTATAATACCTTGGGGAAATCTACCTTGGATTCATAGTGATTATGATTTAGGAAGCCTTGGGGAAGTCCCCCTTGGATTCTAAACTAGAGGCCACTCTCTTTACATAGGCTGGGAACTCCTTCCTCCCTATAAATCCATCTGAATTCAATCAATTTTTTAGTTCTACACTCCAAATCTGTAAGTCTTAACTTAGTTTTAATGTTTTTCATCTATTTTTCTTTGTTTCTATTTTGATTTGACCTAAACCGGGTGGTGACTTGTGTGGCATGACATACCCAATAAGTGTAGTTTGATTTTTTTTTTCTATTTTCGTTTTACAATTCAAGTGTCATGGTTATATGAATCAATTTGATTTGAAGTCTTCATAGCCACTCCTTTTATGTAGTTAGTGAATCATATTGACTAATGGAGGTGCGTGTGAGATGTATCCCCACTCAAAGATGGTAAATGGTTTGTTTAGTCATATTTTATCGAGGTGGGTAATGGATATAAGGATGATCCATGTGAAGGGATTGGGGACAGTTGGGGTAGTGGGGTAGGTGGTTTTCCTTTTTTTAGTGGGGTGATATGGTACTTTCTATGGACTTTAGTTTGGGTGTTATGAAATGTACTAACTTTTCACAATATTTCCATATTTTAGCATCAATAACTTATTTAAAAAACTCTCTTTACACATTCTGCATCTTTCATGAAAAGCCTTCACTTTTTAATATCTTGAACAATGTTCTATCAGGTCTATGGTGTCTTCTTGTATGTGATAAATGAAAAAATTACAAAACACATCTCACCTCAAATTTTGGCACACATAACTAAATTAGTATGTCTTTACATTGTTTTATTAGTTCACTACATCAACTAGAAACTCCTTCCTTTATCGTTTACTTAAATATATTTTCAATTAAACTTCAGTCTTATTGAATTATTTATGACAAAATGACTTATAACAATTCTTTTTAAAGAATGGATAGAAGTTGGATGTATGAAACCGATCAGATCTCAAGCGATTTTCAAAACAATTTGGAGAGATTTTTAGATTTTTCATTTCACAATGCTTCAGATATTGGTCGCATACACTGCCCATGTTCTAATTATGTTGGTAGACCTTGGTTGAGCCATGAAGAAGTCATATACCACATAACCAAATATGGTTTTCAATAAAACTACTATGTGTGATATCACAATGGGGAGAAAATGAAATCTAAAATTGTTGATGATCAAAATGAAAGGACTGGACTGGAGAATTTTTTAGATGATCAGTTTCCATTTATTCGTCATCATGAAAAATAAAGGATTTATACTCAAGAAGACTTCGATATGAGGACAGATGATGCATATAATGAAAATGATGATATTGTCAGGGTGAAAAAATTGAATGATTCTTCCACGACTCTAGTATATCGACAGTGTGATAAAATGAAAAAGCTGGAATTTTTAATCCGACTGTTTCATGGGAAAACTATGTATGGTATTTCTAATACAGAAATCGATTACATTCTTACCTTCTTGAAGGATTTACTTCCAGATAATGTAGATATTCCCTGAAACCACTATATGGCATGGAATTTAGTTGAGGAACTTGGATTTTCAAGAAACAAAATTCATGCTTGCCCGAAAGATTGCAGTTTATTTTGGGAGGAAACCACTGAATGAAATGATTGTATAAAATGTGGCACATCCCTCTAGAAGTCAAAATCTAATGGAACACCATCCTTTGTGCCACAGAAAGTAATGTGGCACTTTCCATTGATCCCCAGACTCCAGAATCCTTTTATGTCTAATGAAATATCAATAAAAATGAGATGGCATGATACCGAGAGAAAGAAGACTAATGATGAGTTGGTTCACCCTACAGATGGATTTTCATGGCAGAGATTTGATGTTTGATGTCCTAATTTTGCAGCTGATGTGCATAATGTGAGGTTGGGTATTTCATGTGACGGTTTTAATCTGTTTGGGCATATGCTTACTTCGCACAACACATGGCCAGTTTTTATACACATTTATAATCTTCCTCCATGGTTATGTATGAAAAAACCTTTCACTTTAATAAAAGAGTTGAAACTTATTTGGGATGTGGGTGTGCGCACATATGATGCATATTCGAAAGACATATTTTAGATGTGTGTTGTGCTTATGTGGACAATCAATGATTTTTTGGCTTATGCAATGATTTCTAGATAGAGCACAAAGGGAAAACTGTTATGTCTTATTTTTATGAAGAATACATGATCCAGAAGACTGAAACATTGTTGTAGTTTTAGTTTTATAGGACATCGACGATTCTTACCAATGGACCATCCATATTGAAATAATCGTTGAAGATTTGATAATATCATAGAGACTGATGATCCACCTCAGCGTATGTCTGGAACTGATGTGTTTAATGAATTGAAAGATTTCTGTTTTCATTTGGGAAGCGTCAAATGAAATCTAGAAATAGAAATAATGTTTCCACTGAAACCTATTACAATTGGAGTAAGAGGAGTATCTTTTTTTATTGGCCTTATTGGTCAACCAATTTGTTATGCCATTGGTTAGACATAATTCACATTGAAAATAATATATGTGAAATGTTGCTTTCAATACTTCTAAATGTTAAGGGAAAGACAAAAGATGATTTACAGTCTCGGTGTGACTTGGTGGATTGAGGCATCAGACCATAATTGCATCTTGTGCATATCAGTGAAAATAAATGGCAAGTTCTATGTGCTTCTTATGTGATGACACCTATGAAAAAAAAATTCTAGAAGTATTAGAGACTATTAGATTTTCTGATGGCTATTCAAGAAATATATCTAAATGGGTTAACAGAAGAGAGTTGAAGCTAAAATCTTTGAAGACCCATGATTATCACATTCTTCTGCATGAGTTTATTCCAATAGCAATTCGTCATCTTTTTTCCAATAGTGTAAGGGTGACTGTTATTCGGTTGTGCCATTTTTTTAGATATATTTGTGCTAAAAAGTTTTCCAAGTATTTCTTTCAAAAAATGTTTACAGATGCCCCATTAATTTTGTGTGAGTTAGAGAAAATATTTCCTCCATCATTTTTCACATGCATGCTGCATCTGACTGTCCATATTCCCAATGAAATACTTCTTGAAGGACCTATTTATTTTTGTTGGATGTATTCAACTGAAATAAATATGTTCACATTAAAGTCTTATGTCCTAAATAGGAATCATCCCAAAGGTTCTATCGTGAATGGTTACTTGGATCAAGAATGTATGGATTTCTGCTCAATGTATTTGTCTGATCTTACTACAAGAATGAACAGACCAATGAGAAATGAAGAAGAACAGTATTAGAAAAGTGAACCCAGTTTTCCATCACTTCCTCAAATAGGAGGAATTCCAGGATCATATACATTGAATACATTAAGACTTGAAGAGCGGGAGATGGTACATCACACAGTTTTGTTCAACTGTGATTTGTTCGATGACTACATCAGGTAACTAAATTGAATATGTATATCTTATATATATATCTGTTAAACTATTCATATTTTTTATCTACAGGGAATATAAAACAATGATAAATAGAAAGAATCATTATTTATCTTTGAGAAGGAGTGAGACTTTTCATAGCAAAGAGTTTTCTGCTTGGTTAAAATTGAAGGTAAAAATATTACCATTTAAAATAATTAAATCAATATTTAATTAAGTTTAATATTTATTTATATTGTAGGTATTGAGTTTGTCTGCTGACTCCGTCTCTGAGGAAATAAGAGATTTGGATTTTGGTCCTAATACCGTGGTTCGTGACTGTAAATCAATTGTTATCAAGGGGTACAAATTTATTGTCACTGAATGAGAAAAGAACATGAGAACACAACATGATAGTGTTATGGTTACTGCCACAATAGATTGTTATGCCAGTGCATCAGATAGTAGACCACAATTTGAAAATGTGGGTTATTATTGAGTCAATGAAAAAATAATAATATTGGATTATTACTCTCATGGACGAGTCACGATGATGAAATGTCATTGTTTTGATTCGATGATGAAGATAGGGAACATTTATTGATGATTGTGGATTTCGAATAATTAATATGACTCAAACTCTTACTAACGAAGAACCATGTGTATTGACATCAATGGATAAACAAGTTTTTTATGTAAAAGACCAACTTCGACCTGAATTTGGTGTCATAGTTAAAGTAATTCCAAGGCATATTTTTTATGATGGTGATGATGGAATTGACACCATCCCTACTGCCATTGGAACCAATCCATTTATTTCTTTTGATGACTCCAATAGCTTAATTGTCAAAGTTGACTGTGAACCTAAAGTTGTGGTGGGAAATATATAAAATCATCCATTCATGTTCTCAATTATTTTGGTTTACCTCAAGTTGGGTTGTTAAGGTTGGTTTTATTCAAATTTATTTAATATTGATTACAAATATGTTGTATCTAACTTGACTGTTATGTGAATTTTCAATGTTTATTGGTTGAATTTTTTATTTGAATTTCATTTTTTAATTTGGAATTGAACTATATTTAAACCTAAGAAACCAAAATTTCTAACTTGGTGAACATTTCAATGCTTCAATTGTGCTTTATATAAAATTTGTATGACTCTAAGACCTCTCTTTAACATTTTACCAGGTAATGAACATGATGGTTTGTATTCTTCTGCAAAACATGTATTGAAACCTGCATCATCTACCTGAGCTAAAGAAATTAAATTTTTCCTTAATTTTGACAATTGATTTACCACTTATGAATGTGGTAGAATCAATGTTCCATGATTTTAATAGACTGATGACACTTAGTAAATAATCATCCTATTAAAAATTAAATTTCTTTATTACATCTTGTACGATTTATCGACTTCATTATATATTTGTTCAAGATCACCTAAAACAATGGTTAGTTAAATTATCCATGAATCCCCCTATTACCTCTCATTTATTTTGTTTTTTGGGTTACACATTAGTTATCCTTTTCTATTTACTTCTATATTTGTTTTCAAATGCCGAAAATGAAACCAATTGAAGAGAGGCGACGAAAACAGATTATGGACAACAATCATCGCATGACTGAGCTGGGCATTCCACCACTAGTGCCTATAGTGAGTATTTGATTTCAAATACATTTATTTAAATAATATATAATGTCATGTGATTAATTTTTTTTAATTTTTTTTCAGGATCCGTCTATTAGGCGATAGTTATTTGATGAGCATCCTAGTAGTGGTCTCAGTACTCAGGGCGTTCGTACGAGGGGGGTGGTACGGGAGCTAGACGATTTGGTCGGCGTACCTGATTAGACCCTACCCCTCCCACTAACATATTATCCATCCCACATTCTGACCTCAGTGTGTCATTAGCTACACATGGGATATTTAGGCCTCTCATGTTTTCACCACCCTTTACATCTGACCCTCTTAACCCATATGTACCATATCCGATGATGATTCCCACTCCTCATCCAGTATTTGGCCAGCCATCCCTGCCATCTTCTTTTACTTCTACATCGTTCTCTCCAGGATTTTATATTCCATCTTCTTCGACTCCTGATTTGCTAGATTCTATCCCTACAGAGCATACATTGGGACTCACTCCATCTGTACAGGGTGTTCTTCCAGTTTCTGCGGATCCAGCAGCGCCCATTGATCATACTACCACAGGTATACTTATACAACCCTAACAAATTGTTACACCATTATTTATTTTCATTATAACATGTATTAATAAAATATTTTTTTTTCTTTCATAAAAGATACATCTACTGATAGAAGGCGGGGGTGGGAGCATACACGCATGCGTGCGGTGTGGAACCACCGCACGCAGTTGATAGTGGACTACAATGAATATAGTCAGATGATTGAAAAATCAGGGCAGCAATGTCAGATTTTTTTGGTGATTCTTTCCAAATACTTCAAAATCATTCCTGTTAGCCCACTCTCATAGAGACAGCTGCCAAATGAAGTCAAGGATAAAGCCTGGGCAGAGATATGGGTAAAAAATTCTGTTGTATTTAATGAAATATATTAATTTTTGTAATTATATGAATTAATATTTTGGTGTCAGTTGTGGTTTAATTTCCCCGATGGTGAGGGTGCACAACCAGCACATCTAAAGGATTTAGGCGAGCTTTGGAGAGCTTATAAGCATGATTTGTACATTGGCCGGTGTGCTAGAGTGGACATAGAGTTAGAGGCAGTCCCTGTCGTGGATGATTGTCCATTATAACAGTACTAACAGATGATTACTCATTGGAAGACTAGAAAATTTACAATATTAATCAAATTAGAGGTATTTAAATGAAAATTTTCATGTTTTTCGTTAATACTAATTATTGAATTTTATTTAGGATGAATCTAGAATAAATAAAAAAGAATTGATGCTAAGAAATATGTCCACACATTGGGACGTACTACAATGCCAGATCATGAGAGACAACAGGTATGACAGTTTATAATCTTTCTTTACGACTTGCACTTTCTATTGCTTCCTCCATAATTTATTCGATTGCTAAAGTTGTTATATAATTTTAGTTATGAAATTGCTATTTTTTTTGGTATCCTATTTTTAATTATGGTTTCCTACATTCAATGTCATTGTAGAGGAATAAATTGAATATAGAAGGATGTGTGGCTCGAGCAAAACTATTTTTCTCAAGTAGAAAGAAGAAAGATGGAAGTGCGGTTAATGAACCGACTCAGCAGCAAATTGTTAGTTTTAATTTGTAGATTTAAAATTTTAATCTCTATTTTGTAACTTAATAATCTATTTATATTTGTAACGGGCTTCTTTAGAGGCCCTTTATGCCTAGGAACCTGACAATTTTGGGCCAAACGATCACTTACATCAGGTGTTGGGAGATGAGAACCCTGGTAGAGTACGTTGTCGACCTGGGAAGAGTATAGTTCTGATGAGGTATTGGCCCTCCTCAGGTATGATTTGTAGTGCCACCGAGTTGCAGCAGGTTAAGGCACGGGTAGAACAAGCTAAAAAAAAGGGCCACAAAGACATCAGAATAGTCTGCTAGGACAAACACTGCATTTATGAAACTGATGAAAGTTTTATGTCTAACACTTCCACCAGAGGCCAACACTTCTTGTGATGAATATATGTCATCGATGCATTCTATATATGGTGAAATAGGTGTCAGTTCTAATGTTGGTCGAGATTATGGTGAGGAGGAGGCTAAGGCGGAGGAGGAGGAGGGCAAGGAGGAAGCTGAGGTGGAGGAGGAGGGCAAGGAGGAGGCTGAGGCAGAGGAGGAGGGAAATGAGGAGGCCGAGGCTGAGTATGAGGGCGAGGAGGAGGGTGGGGATGATGATGGGGATGATGATAAGGATGAGGGTGAGGGTGAATATGATGGTGATGATAGTGATGGTGATGAGGGACAGATTGATCTGTTACATTTTTTACTTCTATTATTGACCTTTGATGTTTATTGATTTTTTGTGCCTGAATATATGTGTGATTAGGTAGGTCACATTATCTTTATTTTTTTATCTATAAATAATAAAACTTGACTTGATGATTTGCTGTGAAATCCCACTATTTTAATGAAATTGTAATTTTTTAGTGGAATTTAGAAAATTGGTGGCCTGTTTAGAAGTTGATATAGTGAAATTATTTTTTTAACCTTGAAATAATTTGCTTAAAAAATATGTAAATACCATCCCATGAACCCAGGACAGCCCCCCGGACAGCCCCTCCACCCTCCTCCCTGGACCCCGGACAGCCTCCCCACCCTCCTTCCTGGACCCCAGACAGGCCCCCGGATAGCCCCCCAAACAGTCCCCCCACCCTCCTCCCTGGACCTCGGACATCCCCCTAGACAGCCCCCACCCTCCTCCCTAGACTCCAAAGAACCCCCCAGACAACCCCCCAGATAGCCCCCCCCCCCCTCTGGACCTCGGACAGCCCCCCGGATACCCCCTGGATAGCCCCCCATACAGCCCTCCACCCTCCTCCCTGGACCCTGAACAACTCCCCGGACAACCCCCTGGATAGCCCCCCACCCTCCTCCCTAGACCCCGGATATCCCCGCTCCTTCCTGGACCCGGGACAGCCCCCCCCCCCCCCCCCACCCCCACCCTCCTCCCTGGACCCCGTACAACCCCCACCCTCCTCCCTGGACCCTGGACAGCCCCCCCCCCCCCCCACCCTCCTTCCTGGACCCCAGACAGCCCCCCGTAGAGCCACCCACCCTCCTCCGTGGACCCCGAACAGCCCCCCAGACATCCCCCCGGATAGCCTCCCCACCCTCCTTCCTGGACCCCGGACAACCTCCCCACCCTCCTTCCTGGACCCCGAACAGCCCCCGGACAACCCCTACCCCCCAACCCTCCTCCCTGGACCCTGGACAGCCTCCCCACCCTCCTTTATAGACCCCGGACAGCCCCCCCCCCCCCTCCTCCCTGGACCCCAGACAACTTCCTCACCCTCCTTCCTGGACCCTGTACACCCCCCGAACAGCCCCCCGAATAGCCCCCCCACCCTCCTCCCTGGACCCTGGACAACCCCCGGACAACCCCCCCCCCCCCCCACCCTCCTCCCTAGACCCCGGACAGCCCCTCAGACAACCCCCCGGTCAGCCCCCCAGACAGCCCCCCGGACATCCCCCCCACCCTCCTCCCTAGACCCCAAATAGCCCCTCGGATAGCCCTCCAGGCAGCCCCCCGGACAGCCTCCCACCCTCCTCCCTAGACCCCAGATAGCTCCCCTCATCCCTAGACCCTGTACGCCCCCCCCCCCCTCCTCCCTAGACCCCGGACAGCCCCCCCACCCTCCTTCCTCAACCCCGAACAGCCCCCCACCCTCCTCCCTGGACCCCGGACAGCCCCCCGACCTGACACCCCAACATTGGGAAAGTGGCAATTCGCCATATATAAAACATCATAACAATTCACGAAAGGCTAAGGACCACCTACCTTGATTCCAGAGACAATCACACTCTTAATTCGGCGTCTCGGATCCCAATCTAAGTTCTATTCAAGATTCACCCTAAATCCCAATGGAATAGAGGGTTTTAAATATTTGGAAGAAGATGAGAGAAGATTTCAAACCCTGATCAAAAAGAGGAAGCAAGGAGAGGATTAGACTCACCTGGATCTTCAATCCACACTTGATGGCACTCAAAACGCTCAAGGATCGAAGGAGATCCACCCTTAAGAGATCTTGGTAGCTTTTTATTGTCTTGATACTTTAACACAAGGATCAATGGG
Source organism: Viscum album (assembly GCA_963277665.1). Classification (NCBI taxonomy): domain Eukaryota; kingdom Viridiplantae; phylum Streptophyta; class Magnoliopsida; order Santalales; family Viscaceae; genus Viscum; species Viscum album. The sequence goes on from OY728130.1 coordinate 1,074,949,075, forward strand.
TCATTTTTGACGTGTACGAGTCAACCCTTCCTCAATCCAAGGCACGGTATGTCTAGTACCACTCAAAGTGTCTCACTTTTATTTGAAATGGATAACATTTTAAGTGAAAACAACAACTGGCATATGGAAAACTGACCAAATGCCTTCATATTCTATTGATACTTTAGGAAAACGATCCATGGGTCATTTTTGACGTGTACAAGTCAACTTTGCCTCAATATGAGGCACGGTGTGGCTAGTACCACTCAAACTGTCTCACTTTTATTTGAAATGGATAGGATTTTAAGTGAAAACAACAACATGCATATGGAAAACTGACCAAACTTTTTCTGATTGTATTGATACTTCATGAAAATGATTCATGGGTCATTTTTGACGTGTACGAGTCAACCCGCCTCAATCTGAGGCACAGTGTGGCCGGTATCACTCAAAGTGTCTCTCTTTTGTTTAAAATGGACACTGTTTTAAGTAAAAAAAACAGACATACGGAAAACCAAACATACGTATTCTAATTGTGTTGATAATTTAGTACAACGATCCATGAGTAATTTGTGACGTGTATGAGTCAACCCCACCTCAATATGAGGTGCGGTGTGGCCGGTACCACTCAAAGTGTCTCACCTTTATTAGAAATGGACAACATTTTAAGTAAAAACAACAATTGGCATACGGAAAACCAATCTAACGCATTTGGATTGTGTTGATAATTTAGGAAAACAATCCATGGGTCATATGTGATGTGTACGAGTCAACCCCACCTCAATCTGAGGCACGGTGTGTCCGGTATCACTCGAAGTGTCTTTCTTTTGTTTAAAATGGACACCCTTCTAAGTAAAAACAACTGGCATACAGAAAATTGACCAAACGTATTCGGATTATGTTGATACTTTAGCACAAGGATCCATGGGTCATTTTTGACATGTAAGAGTCAACCCAACCTCAATACAAGGCACGATGTGTCCAGTACCACTCAAAGTGTCTCACTTTTATTTGAAATGGACAACATTTTAACTGAAAACAACAACTGGCATATGGAAAACCAACAAAATGCATTCATATTGTGTTGATACTTTATGAAAACAATCCATAGGTTATATGTGATCTGTAAGAGTCAACCCCACCTCAATCTGAGGTACGGTGTGGCCGGTATCACTCAAAGTGTCTTTCTTTTGTTTAAAATGGACACCCTTTTAAGTAAAAACAACTGGCATACAAAAAACCGACCAAACGTATTCGGATTGTGTTGATACTTTAGAACAAGGATCCATGGGTCATTTTTGATGTGTAAGAGTCAATCCTGCCTCAATCCGAGGCACGGTGTGGCTGGTACCACTCAAAGTGTCTCACTTTTATTTGAAATGGACAACATTTTAAGTGGAAAAAACAACTGGCATACTGAAAAACCAACAAAACGCATTTAGATTCTGTTGATACTTTAGTAAAATGATCCATGGGTCATATGTGACATGTACGAGTCAACCCCGCCTCAATCTGAGGCACGATATGGCCAGTATCACTCGAAGTGTCTTTCTTTTGTTTAAAATGGACACCCTTTATGTAAAAAAATTGGCATACAGAAAACCAACCAAACATATTCGGATTGTGTTGATACTTTAGAACAAGGATCCATGGGTCATTTTTGACTTTTATGAGTCAACCCTTCCTCAATCTGAGGCACGGTGTGTCCGGTACCACTCAAAGTGTCTCAATTTTATTTGAAATGGACAATAATTTAAGTGAAAACAACAACTGGCATACGGAAAACCAACCAAACACTTTTTGATTGTATTAATACTTCATGAAAATGATTCATGGGTAATTTTTTATGTGTATGAGTTAACCCGCCTCAATCTGAGGCATGGTGTGGCCGGTATAACTCAAAGTTTCTCTCTTTTGTTTAAAATGGACATTGTTTTAAGTAAAAAAACAGACATACGGAAAACCAACCAAACATATTCTGATTATGTTTATACTTTAGAATAATGATCCATGGGTAATTTTTGATGTTTATGAGTCAACCCCGCCTTAATCCGAGGCATGGTGTGGCCGGTACCACTCAAAGTGTCTCACCTTTATTTGAAATGGACAACATTTTAAGAAAAAACAACAACTGTCATACAGAAAACCGACCTAACGCATTCATATTATGTTGATACTTTAGTAAAATGATCCATGGGTCATATGTAATGTGTAAAATTCAACCCCGCCTCAATCTGAGGCACGGTGTGGCCATTATCACTTGAAGTGTCTTTCTTTTGTTTAAAATGGACACCCTTTTAAGTAAAAACAACTGGCATACGGAAAACTGACCAAACATATTTGGATTGTGTTGAAACTTTATAAAAAGGATCCATGGTTCATTTTTGACTTTTACGAGTCAACCCCACCTCAATACGAGGCATGGTGTGGCCGGTACCACTCAAAGTGTCTCTCTTTTATTTGAAATGGACAACATTTTAAGTGAAAACAACAACTGGCATACAGAATACCAACCAAACGCATTCGGATTTTATTGATACTTTAGTAAAATGATCCATGGGTCATATGTGATGTGTATGAGTCAACCCCGCCTCAATCTGAGGCACGGTGTGGCCGATATCACTCAAAGTTTCTTTCTTTTGTTTGAAATGGACAACATTTTAAGTAAAAACAACAACTGGCATAAGGAAAACCAACCTAAAACATTTGGATTGTGTTGATACTTTAGTAAAACGATCAATGGGTTATATGTGACGTGTATAAGTCAATCCCTCCTCAATATGAGGCACGGTGTGGCCGGTATCACTCAAAGTGTCTTTATTTTGTTTAAAATGGACACCCTTTTAAGTAAAAACAACAACCGGCATACGGAAAACCGACCAAACGTATTTATATTGGGTTGATACTTCAGAAAAAGGATTCATTATTCATTTTTGATGTGTACAAGTCAAATCTGCATCAATTCAAGGCACAGTGTGGCTGGTACGACTCAAAGTGTCTCAGTTTTATTTGAAATGGACAACATTTTAAGTGAAAACAACAACTGGCATATGGAAAACCAACCAAATGCATTCAGATTCTATTGATACTTTAGGAAAACGATCCATGGGTCATATGTGACATGTATGAGTCAACCCCTTCCCAATATGAGGCATGGTGTGGCTAGTATCACTCGTAGTGTCTTTCTTTTGTTTAAAATGGACACCCTTTTAAGTAAAAAAAACTAGCATATGGAAAACCAACCAAACATATTCAGATTGTGTTGATACTTTAGTACAAGGATCCATGGGTCATTTTTTACATGTAAGAGTCAACCCTGCCTCAATATGAGGCACGATGTGTCCTGTACCACTCAAAGTGTCTCACTTTTATTTGAAATGGACAACATTTTAAGTGAAAACAACAACTGGCATACAGAAAACCAACCAAACGCATTCGTATTCTGTTGATACTTTAAGAAAATGATCCATGGGTAATTTGTGACGTGTACGAGTCAACCCTGCCTCAATCCAAGGTATGGTGTGGCCAGTATCACTCAAAGTTTCTTTCTTTTGTTTAAAATGGATACTCTTTTAAGTAAAAACAACTGACATACGGAAAACCGACCAAACGTATTCGGATTGTGTTGATACTTTATAACAATGGTCCATGGGTCATTTGTGATGTGTAAGAGTAAAATCCACCTCAATCTGAGGCAAGGTGTTGCCTATACCACTCAAAGTGTCTCAATTTTATTTGAAATGGACAACATTTTAAGTGAAAACAACAACTGGCATACAGAAAACTGACCAAACACATTCATATTGTCTTGATACTTTAGAACAATGATCCGTGGATCATATGTGACATGTACAAGTCAAATATGTCTCAATTTGAGTCATGTTGTGTCTGGTATCACTCGAAGTGTCTGTATTTTGTTTAAAATGGACATCATTTTAAGTAAAAATAACTAGCATGCGGAAAACCGAGCAAACATATTCATATTGTGTTGATACTTTAGCACAAGGATCCATGGTCCAGCCTCACACAATCCACTTATCATGTGAGGAACTCCTACCCCTATTCTAAAACACATGACATTTAATATTCCAAGGACAACTACATTCCCTAAGTCACACAAGCTCATTGATACACACCCATCATCATCATTACTAAGTTCAAAGACACCCACCCCAAACCATGGGACATTATATTTGTGTTTGGTTGAAGTCATTTATCTATTTCCTTATTTTGGGGTTATTAGCTTCTAATTTCTAAATTCAATCGTGTATGTGTTATACAAAATGCAATTTTGTATGTATTCTTAATTCTATATAACATATATAATTACGTATTCAGTTTTTTATGTATTGTATTCCTAATTGATAATTAAATTATATATGTATTCAATTCAGTATTCAATTATGAATTGAATTCTAGATTGCACATGTAATTGTCATCTCAATTCTGAATTGAATTCTAAATCAATTATGTATGTTTATAATTACCTTATGAATTATGTTTTAATTCTGTATGTGTATAGTTTCAGGGTGCATTATGTGTTAAATCTATATGAATTAATTGTTTATATGTATGTGTTGTAGCTGGTTGTTGCATGTAATTGGAGTTGGGAAGCTGGAAATGCAGAAAGGGAAGCATGCAGCAGGCTGCTGCCTTAATTACATAGCAAAGCCTATGACAACGATTGTAAACCATTGGCATAGGGCTATGAATGTGTTTTATACCAATGGTTCTAAGAGAACTATTGGTAAAAACACTTTCCCAATGGTTTACAAATTGTTGGGATATAGTGCAATGCCCAGCCTTTACCAATGGTTTACACAAACTGTTGGTAAAAAGCTATACAAAACTATATTCCAACGGTTTATAGTATGTTTACCAACGGTTTCAAACCATTGGTGAAAAGTTATACCAACGGTTTGACATAATCATTGGTATAATGTAGATTTCCTAACATATACCAACATTTTTCCAGAAACCATTGGCATATGTGTTCCCCTAGGACTTACTTCCCTACGGTTTGGATAATCATTGGTATATATTATACCAACAGTTATCCAGCCTTTACCAATGGTTTGGAACCATTGGTAAAGGGTTCATTTCTAGTAGTGTTTCATATGGATCAGGATGGATCATGGGTGATGCTTCATGGATTTCGGATCTAGATTGGCAATGAGTGACAAGAGGTGCTACGGGACATGTGATGGACTTCCACGATGGATGAATGGGATCTAATTTATGGCCACTAGAGGCTAGGAATCAGAGGCTAGAGGAATTACCTAATGATTTCAGGTGGTAAAATGATGAATTTCATTATGGTTAAGGTAGATTTAGATCCACATCAAGAAGCTATATTTTCTGGAAAAAACTCAACTACAAGACATGTACTATGAATAACACATGTCACGTAGTCCCTTGGTTATGGCAGCTAGGGTTTCGGGTGGAGATAAATATCACACACCTTATGGAACTACCACATGCCATGTGACCCTATACTTGCAGCTCAACGTGTACTCCAGGATTACATGGGCACATACACAGCTAGACACACGAGCACGACCAGAGTATACGGTCACGCCTATGTACTCATACATGGCTAGGATACCCAAACATGATCATGTACATGGGAAAGGGTCAATGTACACAAGCACAGACAGGTCTTGGGTGGCTGAGACATGTTTTGTACAACTAATACATGTCGTGTAGTGTGAAATAGATTCCCAAGCCATGTTTAGGGGATAACACGACCAAGCGGTGGGGCAAGTTCCACACCGTGTGGACCCCTATACACGCCATGTAATTCCCATGGAATATTCTTCCTCTCGTATCTATTTCTTTGGGACTTGGATTTTGACCAGTGAGTAGAATATCCTAAGTATTTTTCTAGGTAGAACATGATGGTAGCCTTTATTGTGGAATAAGAGATACAATGTGAGGTGTTCTGCGCATGACGCTTCTTTAAGTGATGCTTGATGATAACAATGGTCAGGGAAGGATCATCAGAGTGATGCTAAGGTCGGTACTCCCCTATCACACCTGGGTGTGGGCCCCCATACTCTTTACATAGGTAGAGTTGGTACTCCCCCATAGTAGGGCATGGGTCCTCTATTTGTGGAGTGATACTCCCCCATTTTTGAGCTCCGGTGGGGATTGAGTCCTCCATAGGAGTTGTGGATCCCTCGGCTATGAAGTGCATTGATGAAGGGTGGGGCCCTCCACACAGATTATGGTGAGGTTGCATGGGATTCTTGGTTAAAGTTATGGCTCCCATGATTATGGAGTATAATGGCAAGGTCTAGGCCCCTCCACCTAGAATCCTGTATAGTTGTGCGTGATGTTGGGCATCATATATAGACCTTTGGAGTTGTAGGTTGACTTATTGTTCTTATCTAGATGTGAAGATAAACATCCCCTTTATCTCTTCGTTCGGGCTTCTTATTGAGCATGTCTAGGTTATTATGATTTTATATCATGTTTTTATTAACATGATTTTATGGTTGGGTTGGCCTCTTGGTGCATCTATTTATTTCCCCCTTTGTGGTTTTCATGTCATACTACTAGGTATGTATATACTCACCCATGCATGGGATTTTTCTGCATGTTTCATGTATTATGTAGAAGATAGGCAGTTCAGTGGTGAAATTGGTGGATCTTACTGATACTTGGGTTCATTGACCATGTATGGTGGTCGGACTTGAAGATCAGGAGTCGGGATCTCTTAGTTTTCCTTTATTCCAATTGTAGTCAGGTTGGGACTCCATTTATAGTTGGGCTTGTATTTTTCCCTTTTATGCTTTGGATTTATACTTTAATACTCTGATGTATTCCCTAGAGGTTATTACATGCATGGTTGTACTCTAGATGTTATAATCTATTATATTCCTCTACATTGTTGCATGAAGATGGTTGGATGCGTGCATATAGGTACATTAGGCAAAGGTATCCCATTTTATTTATGTCTTCTCAACACTTTTCGCTAGCCCCTAGCCTATTAGAGGTGGGCTTGGGGTTGTCACGCCTTACCTTTCACCAGTCAGGTGGGCCCCAATGGTTAAGGTCATGATATTAATCGTGCGCCAACCATGCACAGCCCCCAAAACCTCTAATTTTTTTCAAAACTCACAAGAAACAACCTAAGACAAGCCCCAAACAAAAGAAGATCAAACTAAGGGTCAAGAAGTACCTGAATGAAGGTAACAGGATGTTACAGTACCAAGATATTTGAGTTGGTTCGTGACACACATACATACATGCATACATGCATATAAATCCACATGTATACACATACACATATCTGCATACATGTACATATGCACATACATACATATACAGAAAACACACACACAACACAACACAACATATATATATATACATACAACATATACATACATGCACATACAGGCATACACATACACCCACATACATCCACACACATTCACATACATACTAATACATGTACGTATTTTTTAAATAATTTAATGTGAATATAAATATATAAATTCAGATCTGAAACATTTAAATAAATATATTCATTTATATATTTATATAACTATTTAAATAAAATGTTAATATATCATATTTATATTTATATATTCATTTTTTAATTAATTTATATAAATATACTATTAAACATTTTTATCAATTAATATAAATTTTATATTTTTATATATAAAATTATGAAAATAAGATTGATTGTATTTTTTTAATATAATCAAGTTATATAAACCATATTTATATATTATATTTACATATATATACTTATTGCTGTATAAATTGTATTTAAATTTATATAAACATGTATATATAAATTAAATTATCCACTACGCCCTTTATTAGTGCTTTTTCACGTTGTTAAATATTGAGATTTTATTGGTGTTGAAAAAAAATGTCGATAAAGTGCCACATTTATCACACCTTTTAGTTAGTGCTGATAAAAGTCCCCCTTTTATCAGTGCTTTTTGTTTAGCACTGATAAAGGTTAGTGCTGAAAATTGCACGATCTATAGCAGTGACTTGTTTTTCCATGGTTTCTTTAGTGAAAGTTATATGATATTCCATGAAATTATGACATCCAAGGAGGATTGTTATGAATTATTATTTATGGATGTCATAATGTGTAATGAACTAGCCTGGATTTCCATCTGACCTGGCACCTAACTCGATTCTCCACAAGGGCCGAAGGGAATTACCAATCCCTACGGGCTAGTAACAAGTGCCTGAGTATCATAGGAACTCCTTGGGAATGATTTTTCCTAAATCATAGATACAACCATTACTAAAAAAATGGGCAAGGGAAGCGCCCCCTTATATCAGCGCTAAGAAAAAACCGCTGAAAAAGCAACCCTATATCAGCGCTAAAATTTTAGCGCTGATAAAAAGACCCTTTATCAGCACTAGAAAAGCGCTGATAAAGAATCCATGTATCAGCGCTAAAATGTTAGCGCTGATACAGGATGGATTTATCAGCGTTTTTTTAGCGCTGATAAAGAGGACCATTATCAGTGCTAAAATTTTAGCGCTGATAAAGGTAGTCTTTATCAGTGCTTTGGTAGCGCTGATAAAACCTTAGTCCATTTTTTTATAAAGTCGGTCGCACAGTGCCCTCGTTTTATCGTGACCTAAAGCTCTTGCGGTACTGGAACCCTGCGACTCCCCTCCGACGCCCGCTGAGTTCGCATTGCCGGACCTCCTCCGCCCTCGATCTTCTCGTTGTTGAACCTCTGCCGCCCACTGAGCTTCGCGTTTTCGGACCTCTGCTGCCCTCGAGCTTCGCTTTGTCGGACCTCCACTGCCTGCAACGCCCTCGAGCTTCGCGTTGTCGGACCTCCGCCACCCGCTGAGCTTCACCTTGTCGGACCTTCCTTTAAGTCATATTTTCCAAATCATTTTTTAATATTGTTCTCCTCTCCCATAACACATAACCATATGTTGATTTGGAATGATATGTTTAATGGATATTTGAGATTTTGATGGTTGTAGGATACATGATTCATCCTTTTCTTCTTCATGTTTGTCTCTAGGGTAATGCCCCCTGTCGAAGCTCGAGTTTGGTCCAACTTCTTCTAATGGTTCTAGAACTATTATTCTATAAATCACATAACACTATTAAAACATTGTTAATTAGAGTTTTGGTATGTGAGGCTTGCCCATCAATGGTGTTCTAGTGGATTTTGTATTGAATTATTTCATCCCTGGGTTTCATTTCCTCCGGTGGTGATGATTCTGCTTCATCATAGATTCATAAGTGTTCTTCCTACATATTGTGATGGGGTTCTTAGGGGTGATCATACAATATATTTCAATTACTCCTAAGGTATCACCTTTTTTCTAATGACTACGGTGGGTTTTTGGGTGATTTGGTATTTGTTTATTCTAGATCCTAGAAACCATTCAATTTGATGGTGGTATGGCTGGATATGTTATATAAATTCTTCCAACAATCACCTTTATGAGAAGGTGTGGTTTGAATTATAGAATATATATGCTTTGATTTAATTATATTATTAGGTTATGTTGGGTTGGAAATGGGTGATGAGGTTCCGAAGGTGATGAATTCTAGTTTGTTATCTTGTTAGTGAAGTTGTTGATGATGATGTTGATCAGGCGCATCACGGTGTAGGTATCAAGGCATGAGTATCATCATGATTTGAGGCATGATTCAATAGCATATTTTTGTTTGAAATTTGAATTTAGTGGTGTTTTATGGGGTATTTTTTATAATTTCACATACTATTTGAACATATGTGGCTATGACATATTTATTTTTTCTTTTATCATTACTCCATTATTCTAGGATTTTCTATTAGTATAGTTTTTTTACTGTAAATCAAAATGTGGAATCTTTGGGGAATGTTTGACATGGGTTGATTTTCTTTAAAAGGGATGGTTTATTCATGTAAAATATCTCTTGAGAAACCTAGTATTGGTGGAAATATTGATATGCTCATCATAAATGGTGATCAATGAGTTTACACTATCAGAGTGAAGTTTATGAAAAATTTAAGGTCCTTCACACTTGGATTCTAGTTTCACTAGATTCCTACTAGGTATCATCGATTCCCTTAGATCCAAAACCATGTCACCATAAAGTAAGGAATGAAGGATAACCTTTTTCTTTAAGGACAACACCGCCCGGTTCTGATGCATTTCTAGGTCATCCAATGTTTGAACCCTATTTTCTTCGAGGGGTTCCCCCCTTCTTTCCTTCATGCTATCTAAGTGACTTTATCTGGAAGTGCACTTGTATGGAATGATGCCCAGACCACCAAGCTTTCTAGACTTTCCACCCCTACCTCCATCTCTGTCCTTCTCCCTCACTAAGGTTACTGAATACTTCTCTATAGTGGTCAGGCCCCTTCCTAACAGTGTTTGTTCTGTCTCCCTTGGATCTGAGCCTGTCATCCAGCTCCAAATACTTATTGATCCAGATATAACTCTCTCACCAGCCCCCAAGTTTCATTACCCATCCTTCCCCTACCCCTTTGGATCCTCATCTCCCACTCATATGAATCTTACCAACCATAAGGGATTATGAACATGTTCAAAATCAAGGGACCTCAATGAGAGATTATCCTCCCACTTCAATAAGGCTACTAGCTCTAAATCCAATGCCAAAGACCTATCCTACCCATCATTATTATCTTCATATGTAATGATCATGGTCTTAGTGCCCATGTTAAATCGTACTTCCTCACTATAGAAATCAAAAATCATAATTTCATTGTTTTTGTTGTCAAATAACACAAAAAACCCTATAATAATCATAGAATTCTCCTGGAAGATTAAGTTGCATGGATTTCTAAATTCTGCCCCCTCCAACAGACACAAATGGGTATTTTGGCACAATAAATATTTTGTTGATACTATTCAAGATTGCAATCAATTAATCACTACCAAGGTGTCCAACGGTGACACCTCCTTATGAATTTTGTTTTTTGAAGCTATGACCCTCTTCGAAGGGAATCTCTATGGAGTGAACAAAATACCTTCGATCCCGGCCACCATCCATTGTTTTTTGGGGGTGACTTTAATGTCATTTCCAACCCAAAGGATAGGAAAGGTAGAAGCCCATTCCAGAGGAAGTCCATCATGGAGTTTGTTCAGTTCATGGCTGGGAAGGGCCTCATTGATCTCAACTTCTCAGGTGACAGTTTCACTTGGTGCAACAACTGCAAGGGCCATCACTGCTTGTGGAGTCTATTGGATAGGTGTCTAGCCAACATGAAAGCCACTAACCTATTCTCAAATACCATGTTTTTTCATCTTTCTTGAGGTATTTTGATTCACTCCCCCATCTTGGTTTCCATTTCTTCTTGGCATAATCATCAGGAATGCTTTCACTTACACCAGTAGTGGGTTAACATCCTAGGGTACCAGGACATGGTTTGTGAAATATGGAATGAACCCTTGTAGGAGTATCGGGCAACCTTTAACCTCAGTGACCTGACCTCGAACCCCAATAGGTGTGTGTTCTCCCCTTCCTCCTCAGGAACCTTCACCACCTGGGACTACTGTCGCATATGGGCTCCTTCGGAGTATTATGATAGATGGAATGATACCTTTGGTTTATTGGATTATTAACACCAGTTTGAGATTTATGTGTGACTATATACTTATTATATTTTCTTATTATTTCTTACACACCACCACTTAAGTCGAGTAACCAGATTGAAATCCATATTGGTACTTTGGTTCTGATGTGGATATGGTTTTTTATGTGTTTGTGACATGTGTATGTGTGGATATATGGGTATTTAGGCATGATGATATTGAATGTAGGGCAGAGACCTAGGAGTGGTAGATGTATCATTCTTGATTATTCTTTTGTTTGGTCTAGGGTGATTTGAGGAAACTATAATGAATCTAAAGTAATTATATTTAATGAAGATGAATAAATACTAATGGCTGGGCTCTATTAATCTCTATTTTTATGAGGAAGTGGTTCTCTTCTACTGTATTTGGAAGTCTTGTTTTGTGTACTTGAACCATAAATACTAATATTTGAGATTCAAATAGGATGAAGATGAATAAAGATTGGATGGATGCTAATCGTTTGATAATAGAGTACGAGAACGGAGTGAGAGTTTATCAAGTTTGCAAAGGATCACGCAAAGGATCCTTCTCAAATCCTTTGTTCATGTTTACGTTGTTGTTATTCTAGACTACTTACTCTGGAGGAGTTGGAAGAACATTTGATATGTCACGGAATAGATCGGAGTTATAAATGTTGGAATAAACATGGAGAAAAAGTGAATGTAGCTACTGGCTGGGATAAAACTGCGTTTTATGGATCATCAGATATGAATACAAATATGGATAATGAAGAAGACCATATGGAGGATGTGATTACAGATGTCAATGATAATGAAGATCGTATTGAGGAAATGACAAAGACAATTGAATATGAACTCCGTGATTGCCCAAAATTGTTTGAGAAGTTAAAGAGTTGTGTAAAGACGCCATTGTATACTAGTTGCACTAAGTATACAACATTTTTAGTTGTACTGAAGTTGTATAAATTGAAAGTAGGAAACAGATGGAGTGATGTTAGTTTTATGGAACTACTTGCTCTCTTGAATGACATGCTCCTGGAAGATAATGAGCTCCCAAGCCGGACATATGAAGCTAGAAGAATGCTACGCTCGATGGGTATGATTTCTAAAAGAATACATGCCTACCCGAAAGATTGTATATTGTTTCGCAAGGAGAAAAAATCACTTAAAGAATTCCCAAAGTGTGGTTCTTCTAGATACAAGAAATATAAATCCAATCCTACGAAAGTTGTATGGTACTTTATAATTATTTCAAGGTTTAGGCATCTATATGGAAGTGAAGAAACTGCAAGACAGTTGTCATGGCATGCAGATAAAAGAAATAAAGATGGGAAATTACTTCATTTGGCCAACTCTCCTCAATGGAAGAAAATTGATCATGAGTATCCTGAATTTGGAAAAGATCCGAGAAACCTTCGTCTTACGTTATCTATAGATGGAGTGAATCCTTTTGGTTTTCAAACCAGCACTCATAGTACATGGCCTATTGTGTTGGTAAATTATAACTTGCCACCCTAGTTATGCATGAAGTAGAAATTCATCATGTTATCTATGCTTATATCAGGACCAAAACAACTAGGTAACGATATTGATGTTTATCTGGCTCCTTTGATCGAGGATTTTAAGTTATTGTGGGATTCAGGTGTTATGTTGTATGATGCTTATAAAAGTGAATGCTTCATGTTGAGAGCGATGTTGTCTGGGACAATAAATTATTTCCCTACTTATGGAAATTTTTTCAGGCTATAGCATTAAAGGAACTCAAGGGTGTCCCATGTGCGAAGAAGATACAGAATCAATTAGGTTGAAACATTCATCGAAATCGGTGTTTTTAGGACATCGTAGATTTCTACCTCGTCGACATAAGTACCGATCTTAGACGATATCATTCAATGGAAGTTCAGAACAATGCGCAACACCATCTCCACTAACAGGTGATCAGCTGTTTGAGAAAGTAAAAGATCTGAACACTGTTTTTGGTAAACCATTTTCGAAAAACCTTACGAAAATCGGTTGGAAAAAGAGATCAGTTTTTTTTTGAATTACCATACTGGAATTGTTTGTACGTCAGACATTTTCTTGATGTGATGCATGTGGAAAAAATTTATGTGACAGTGTTATCGGAACGTTGCTAAATGCCCCTGGAAAAATAAAATATGGAATTAAGTCAAGGTTGGACATGGTTGACATGGGAATACGAGAAGAGTTGGCTCCCGTGAAGGGTGAAAATTGAATGTTTCTTCCTCCAGCTGCTTATACTCTTTATAGGGAGGAGAGATATCAGTTTTCCAACTTCTTCAATGATGTAAAGGTTCCAGAGGGTTATTCATCAAATATCAAGAACATTGTGTCAATGAATGATTTGAAGTTAAGAGGTTTGAAATCACATGATTTTCATGTTTTGATGCAAGATCTAATTCCTATAGCTTTACGTTGTATTTTTTCCAAGAATGTTCGTCATGCATTAACCAAACTTTGTTTATTTTTCAAATCTATATGTAGAAAAGTTTTAGACCCAGCAAAATTTCCAGCTATGGAAAAAGAAATTTTCATCATATTATGTGAATTATAAATGTTCTTCCCGCCAACATTCTTTGATATGATGGTTCATTTGATGATTCGCTTGGTGAGAGAGATTAAACTTTGTGGTCATGTGCACTATAGATGGATGTATCATGTTGAACGGTATATGAATATTTTGAAAGGGTATGTCAAAAATCGAATTCGGCCAGAGGGTTGTATAGTGGAGCGATATATTGTTGAGGAAGCCATTGAATTTTGTACCGAATACCTATCTGATGTGGAAAGCATTGGTCTCCCAAAATCTCGTCACATTGGAAGCATTGAGGGTGAGGTAATTTCTAGAAGAGAAGTTGTGACAATCAGTATTATAGATCGGGAGCAGGCCCATCTTTATGTTTTTGCATAAAAGTTGGGAAGTTTCTCCATATATTGAAACTCATAAAGAAATTCTTAGGAAGTTGAATCCATCAAGGGATGAAAAATGGTTATCAAATACACATAATCACCAGTTTATAGGATGGTTTCAGGACCATATTTTTAAGCAGTTGGATGAAAATCCAAATTCAATTTCAGAACGACTTTGATGGCTAGACATTGGACCAAGTGTGTATGTATTATCTTATAGTGGTTATGTAATTAATGGTTATACATTTTATACAAATGAACATGATGAAGATAGTACCATGAAAAATAGTGGAGTTATACTAGTGGCTGAAGCGATGCATGTTTTTGGTAGTAAGGACAGAAATCCAATTTATGCAAATATATCATACTTTGGCATTATCAAACTAATATGGGAGTTGGATTATATGACATTCCAATTGCCAATTTTTCAATGCAAGTGGGTTGATAACAACAGTGGTGTTTAAATAGATGAATGGGGATTTGTGAAAGTTGATTTTAGTAAATAAGGGTACAAAGACGAACAATTTATAATGGAATCACAAGCGGTACAAGTTTTTTATGTTCTAGATCCTGCAAACTAAAAGTGGTCGATTGTTCTATTATCGTCCAAAACTAATGAAGGTTCTGATGAAAATTCAGTTGAGGATGATCCTTTCAGTGGTATGTCGCAATCATTTTGGAGCGGTCCCAATGTAGATGATGTTTTGTATGTTAGAGGAGACCACAATGAAGGGATTTGTATAATCGATAGAGGTGTCAAATCCCTTCAACCTTTGAAAAAAAGAAATAGAGTTTAATAAACATGTTATATTTTGTTTGTAATATAGATCTTGTTATCACATGTTATTATCTCATCATTACTGAATTTATGTAATCTAAATTAACTGTTCAACCACTTTTGCATATAATGACTTCTGCACATTTTGGTGCTCCTAACCTTGAGGCTGAACAAGTCTCTCAAGTTGCTGCTGCTGCGGCTGCTGCTGCTCCTACTGCTCCTGCAGCTATTGCTTCTCCTACTACTGCTCCTATTGCGGCTCCTGTTGCTCCTGCTGCTCCTCCTGCTGCGGCTCCTGCTGCTCCTGCTGCGGCTGCTGTTGCTCCTGCTACTGTGGCTCCTACTGCTTCTAGTGTTGAGGTCCAACAACCATCATCACATGTCTTTAATACCATTTTAGATGAACATATAGATGATATTGATATTGATGAAATGGTCAGGAATGAAGGACCGACGTCGCAAAAAACACAGGTGCGTCGTAGTTTGACAGTGTTAGCCAAAGTTCTTAAGGTGAAAAGTAAAGGCATCAAATTTGAAGTTGGATGGAATGCATGAGGCCAACATGTGAATCCCAACAAGGCTATGTTTAGTAGCTACATTGGAGTTGTCACCCGGTAACGCATGCCGATTGACATAGATTCATGGCACCATGTTGTGTCAGGGCTGAAGGCTGTGATCTGGGAAGAAATTACGGTAACATTATGAATTTATTTCTTTAATTTACTAGAAAATAAAATAATGAAACAATTTCTTACTCTTCTCAATCTCTTACAGAGTACATTTATAGTAGACGATTCACACAAAGATTATATATTAAGGATTTCAGGAAGGATTCATCGAGGTTTTCGCACTATTTTAACAAGATGTCACCTGAAAGATTCCAAAGGTAAAATAAACTTGCACCCACCCATTGTCTACACTCACCTGATGTCCCAAGAAGCATGGGATGCATTTATTGGCCATCGTGGGGATGAGAAGTTTCAGGTACATTGTGGGTGATAATACATTGTTTGAGGATACCTGTATTCATTACTTTGATTGTCAATATTTTATTTATGAAACAGAAACTTAGTACTGAAAATAAGGAACGTGCATCAAAACCAGCATACCACTATCATAAAGCAAGGATGGGGTACGCTTCATTAGAAAAGAAAATGGTACGTATTTTAAATTTACAGTAATATTGTTAGGTTCCAATAAACAACATCATAATTATATTTCTATGTTATATGTATATTGATGAGTCTAAAATCAAATGCACTTCCATCCCACGTCATGTGCTATGGAAGGAGGCACGTGTGAATAAGGAAGGGAAGTTAGTAGATGAGAACACACAAAAAGTGTGGGAAATATGTGTAAGTATGACACGACGATAAAAAGATTTTTTTTAAATTGCTATTACAGAAAAATAATTAGTTATTTTCCTATATCTGACAGTCACAGGAATCAGCTACTCTTGTAGTGGATATAGACCTATTATCGACGTCTTTAAAGCAGCCAGAAAAATAAGGTCGTGTCAGAGGTGCGGGGTTTGGGGTGACACCTCGAGTATATTTTGAGAAGAAGAAAAAAACGGATGATAAAGATGAAAAATTGGAGCAAATGAGCGAAAAAATAGCAACCCTTGAAGAATGATTGCAATGGCAGGGAGAGTTGCTAGCAACTTTTATGGGTGGGAAGCAAAGGGAAGACACAAGTCAGGAACAACCAGCGCATGAACATCCCGCCCCACCCCCCACCATCTTTGAGGCGACCCATTCCCCTCAAAGAATTTTCTTAGCCGTGGTAATCAATATTCTAATAATTGTTCCCATTAAATGTGAATCACACACTACAAGAAAACCTCCTCTTAGCGGCGGTTTTTTTTTCATATAGCGGCAGTTTATAGAAACCGCCGCTAAACTGCGTGTCGGCAATCTATTAGTGGAGGTTTTATGCATTTCACGGTGGTCAAAGAAAAGTGTCATAGTACCTCATTTCGCGGTGGTTTTTGGTAAATTTAGCGGCGGTTTTACGATCTATTTAATTAGCGGTGGCTATAATCGTCGCGAAATTCAGGCGTGTCATGCGCCTGGTTAGCGGCGGTTAAAACCGCCGCTAATTCCGGCATGATTTCGCGGTGGTTTTAACCGCCGCTAAGTGTATTGATGATTACATTTAGCGGCGGTTTAAACCGCCACTAAATGTATATGTGGTAAAACTTTAGCGGTGGTTAAAACCGCTGCGAACTGCTGACCCAAAAAAAAATAGCATTTTTGCTTATACTGCACCACTGCCCTGAAAAACAAACCAAACAAGAATTATAAGAAAAATAAAATTCTTAACAACAATTACATGGCCAATTCCTCTTGTAACTAATATGCGAAACATGATTTAATAACATCAAAGGGGCCATGCATTAACATACCACATATCAACTTCTATAGAAAGACATATGGGATTCTCAAACAACAACTAGGTATGATATATCAACTATCACTACTAATATGGGAAACATCATTTCATAAACTTTTCATCACCTAAATACATTGCCTCAACCCCAGAGACATTTAGCATCCTGGGACAGAATAGAGCATCAGGAATTTTGGTAGTATTCTGATGCTTATAACGCTAAAAATGATCACCTATCCAACAAAATAATAATTTAAAAGGGTCACTAATTTGATAAGGTATATTACCTTATTGAAAATGGCCATGATGCTGATAAAAATAAGAAAGTTTTGGAATGGATAGGTTGAGAGGTTTCCCTTCTACCATTCATGATTCTATAACCAACATGAAGACCCAGATTCCCAAATGTGAATCCCCAATAGAGAAGAGCCCTCCATTTAAAAACATGTCCAAGTATCCTGCTAACCAAAGACTTAGGGATACATGTAGTCTCACCTGGTATCCCCATGAGGCATACTCTCTAGCTTCTAGAGTAGCGAAAAATGATCCCATGACATTCCAAACTTGTCGAGAAGGGCATAGATGAGGGCGTACGATAGATGTCTGAGCCCCACTTCCATAAAATAAGATATTAATCCAATCATTGAATTAAATAATCAAATGCAAGTACAAATCCTTTTTCTACCTCTCCTTTACAATGGAAAGAATGTCGCCTGCTAAGGTCTGAGTCTATTTATTTCCATCCCAAACATTCTCAATAGGAATAAATTCATCATATGTTTCCACTAATAGAAGTATTCCCCCAAGCTTAAAAATATTTCATTGGACAATTTCTACCTCACCATGGGCTAGATAAATAGTTTTGGTTCCTAGAAACCATCAACTAATCAACTCACTATGGAATTATGGTTTATGTTACATGATAAACTAAAAAATATATGTCTCCTCGTAATGATGAATAGCATGCAATTGATAGGGGAATTTTGTGAAGATCTACCTAACCCAAAATGGCCATGCCCATTCATCAGAGAAATTACCACTAGGGTGCAAATCACACTTTCAGATCAAGCCACTTTTTTGGTTTTCTAGAGAGAAGATGAGCATGTTTGAGTAAATATGAGAAATCAATTGATGAGTGAGATCATGAATATATGAAACCATGGTGAATTTTTAAATGTATAATATTTCCCTAAGAATGGTGCCACAGTTAACTGACTATCCTCAGAAACTATCATTTTAATATAGTCAACAGAGAGTGACAGCATGTGAGACTAAACGTTGTATTCAGGTGAAGAATAGAACTATCATCCTGATTTCCAAATCTATATAAAGGTAGTCTGTTCAATAGAGGATAATTTTGATGTTCAGTCAGAATAAGAACCTTTAAAACATCATTGTTATAAAATACTTTGTATCGATGATTGACATTATGGTTCCAGGAAATAAGGTCTCTCCAGTCTACCACATAAAAAGACATTTGAGAAATAGAGGACATATTAAAAGAGAATAGAGAATATATTAGAAGATATGTAACCATTAAGAGAGAATCAGTTGTGCTAATCAAACAAAATAAGTGCATAACATGGAAAACATTACGTGGACCACATGATCCATTCTAGGTCACGAAAATCACATAACCCATAAAACATCTTTTGATCACATGATTTTTCTTAATACATATAATCATGTTACCATGTGAAGGTCACATGAATCACATAAAGATTAGTAGATCATGAAAAAATCCTCAAGAGACAACTGAATCACATAAGATAGACTAATGGCCAAGGGTGTGCATCAAAGTTCAAATAAATTACCATTGATTAGTTCATGGATTGATTAAGTGAGATATTTAGACAAGGTGATCACACAAAGAGGTCAAGTGACATGATCACATGATTAGGTCTCTTGTATGGTTCTTGTGATAAGGTCATGCAAAGTTTTCTTGCAAAACAATCGCACGAGAGAGGAGGTTTTGAGAGTTATGGAGCTTCATATCACCGGTCAAATGACCAGCCTATCACCCCCTATTTATAGGGAACCTCAAGGAATATGAATGAACTTATAGAAGACCAAAAGATGTTTTGAATTCCAACCAGAGAAAGTATAAGAGACTCATGAAGTCATTTCCTACCTCATAACTGAGTCCTTGTTCCTTCGAACATCACTTTTGTGGGGGGGTCATTTTTTGACGCTAGACAAATGAGCATTGTATATTTTAGGAACAAAGAAATTCCCAAAGCATAGGTATTAATATATACCCAAAGGAAATAAAATTCTAGCATGCATACATATAGATTAATCACCTAGGTCACAAGGACCATGTGAACTTCAATGAGGCTCATGATCACATGACCCTAGGAACATCATGCAAAGGGGTTATGCAATTCATGTGATCTGTTCCTGATCATGTGAAGCCCCATCAAATAGCCCAATTAATCATGTAAAACCCCTCTAATTATTCTTTTTTATCATATGACATGTCATCTAACGATCTCCCAATATGTTCATAAAATAAAAGTTAGAAAGGAGGG
The DNA here is from genome assembly GCA_963277665.1 of Viscum album. NCBI lineage: Eukaryota > Viridiplantae > Streptophyta > Magnoliopsida > Santalales > Viscaceae > Viscum > Viscum album. The sequence goes on from OY728130.1 coordinate 1,074,969,234, forward strand.
AAGCTTCATGGGAAGGGAGTTGCATTGGTTTTCATGTGATGTGGTTACGTGCCTCATAAAAACTATTAATGATCATGAAAATCACCTCAGAAAACCATCTTGATCTAGTGATATCCATTCAACATGTCTGTTTGGACATGAAACACCCTAATGAGTCCAATTCCCAATGCTGAATTTACAACAGAAACATCAAAGAGCCTATTACCATAGATCATCTAACCAATGAAACAAACACATCATTCTCTTTACCACCTGAGGTTATTGTGATCATTCAAGGTTAGCCACTGAATCTCCTCCAAGACCAATGGTTTTTTAAAGGTTCCATACACCACACATGTTATATATACAAACCAAACTTTCCCATATTTTTTCAACACATCAACAATACTACTCATGGTCCGATGATGCATCGTCACCCTCTCCACCTCCATCTCCTGCTGCCACCTGTAAGAACATTATATTGAAAATTAAATATTGTTGCATATTTATAATTAAACTTAAAACCAATAAAAGTTTGAAAAATAAATGATTTTGATTTTTTTGTGATTTACCTGCTCACCACCACTCGGTGCACTACCACTGGGGGCATATCTTCTCATCTGCTGATATAAATCAGTCAACGCTTTCTGTATAGCTGATATCTGAGCCCCTTGGTCTTGAACTGTGGCTCGTAGAGAAGAAATCTCCCTCTGAGCATCTTCAAGTATGGGATGACTATAACCAGGAGTAGATGCGGCTGGAATCCCTGATGTCCTGCTAAAGACCTCAGATGGTACGAGTCCCAAACCCATCCTGCGCACTCTACCAGGATGCTCCTTCCCAAGGACTTGAGCAACCGGGTCATCCTGGGAGACTAAGTAGGACTGCCCAGGATTGGCATCCCATAGTTCTTTAATTTTTACCTATAAATCAAATATCAATACATATTAACATAGTAAAAACTGATAATAAGTTATTATAATAAAAATTTGACTTCATACCCCAACTTCTTTGGTAGGCTCATTAACAAAAGAGCCATCTGATTTTTTGTGAACATCCAACCACAGTTCAGTCCGGAGCCTTCGTGCCCTAAATTCTGTGACTGCATTAAGCAAAGATAAATCAAAAATTCAATATATTAAATAGATAATATTGTATTATAAATATTTAAACTATTTAAAATATTACCAATGACATTCGGCTTCTAGAAAAGCTTTTTGATCCCACCGTGTGAGGGATGACTTGCTTCGCCCTATTTGATGCATTCTGTCGTGAGAGATCCTGAAATAAATAAAATGCAATTTAACAGTAATGTATCCAATGTCATATCCTCTTCATATACATGTATTAATGTAAAATGAGGATAATATAATAATATATATTTCAATACCATCCGCTTCTCATCACGATGCCTGTCGACAAAAACTTTCCACTACTCTTTCGGTACCCCATTGGGTAGCTTGTCATACATTTGTTCCAAGGTCAACGAAGTATCGTTGACATCACACCACAATCTCCATTTGAAATCTTTCCATTTTTTACCAAGATTTTTCAAAGTCCACTTCTGTGATATCACATCAGCAACTGTGAAGTGGAAGAACATCTATATACAAAAATTCATTTTGAACATATTAGTAACATGACATTCAATTAAACCATAATGTAATAAAATTACCTTTATTTGAGAATCGAAAACTTCATTTTTCCAGTTTGGAGGCATATGTCTCCAATCATCATATGAAATGGGAAGGGAAATGGGCTCCGCTGCCAACTGACCTATAATCTGGCCAAGTAACCCCGCGGCATCATCCGTAGGGACCCCATAAGAATAAAATGGCACGACTATCTTTTGGCCATTCAAGTTCCAAACATCTGAGCTTTTTAAGTGTTTCTCTACAGTTTTATTTTTGTCATCTTCAATGAGCAAACAATTAGTATAAAAAAAATGCAATAAATTTATTTAATTAAAATTTATACCTATGACTGTGACCCTCCAGTATGTCCGAGATGAACTGGAAGGGGTCTGTCGCCGCCCAACTGATGAGGCACCTGTAGGGGGATTCGACGACTCAGCCTCTAATGGGAGGCCCTCTAATGGTGTGAGAGATGGTGCGGGGGGAGATGGTGCGGGGGTGGGTGCCTCAAATGTCATGGGGAGTGACCCAGATGGATCATCATCCGTCGCAGAACTAGAAGAAATAGTATACCGCTTCCTCCTTGGAATTCCTGTCATTTAATCAAATAAAATTAAGTTCAGAATATATATTTCAAAAACAGTATGCAACAAAAAAAAATTAAAAATGATAATAGATGCCCAGTACTAACAAATAAAATATATATAACAATGATAATGAATGACTACAGAAATGAAACAAGTGGTTGCTGCATGAATGAATAATTGTACATACAATCATTTTCCCCTTCAATCATGTCGGTTTCCTGTTCCATTGCTTCATCCACTTCATTCATCCTTGCAAGACTAATATTTTCAATATCATGATGGACAAATAATTCTGCTTCCTGTTGTTGATGACATTCAATTTCAGAGGTCAAATCTTCCACTTCATCACCCATATCATACAAATCTCTTTGTATTACGTGAGTAACTACACTCCACCCTTCATACACAACATCATTCACATAATATACCATTTTTTCTTGCGATGCTAAGATATATGGATCATGCATTTCACGATCACCAACATCCATCAAGCGAGAGAAGTTCACAGAAGTAAATTGCAATGAATCTCTTTTAACACCTCTGATAATATCGACCCATTTTCATTTGAATAAAACAACATAAAAATGTCCATGGTAGTTTAATTCAATAATATCATGCATCTTTCCATAGTATCCCACTTCAGCAAATGTAAATATACCACTATTCTTTGTTTTCAAACCCACTTCTCAATCGACTGTGCGAAATCTAAAGTCATTCACATTATAAGCGTCGAACTTTCTAACTTGCTTTATATGACCTCTAGCAAGAAACTTAAAATCTTCTGACAAGTCTGCTCGAGTATCAGTATTCATGATCTGAAAAAAGAAATATAATTTAATAGATTTACAAATTGTATGTGTCAAACTAATATTCATATTTATTGCAATATTTATGAACTTACACGTCGTGCAAACCATTCTACAAGCTCTTTATTCACAACTTTCGTTATATCTTTCTCATTTCATGTTCGGCCTCTCATTCGTCTCTTTGTTTGTATCCTCAACTCTTCAATAAATGGATCTGCAATTTTACTATTCAGCAGCACATATCTATGTGCCTATAATAATTCCAATTCTGTCAGTGTCACATTTGAGGTCCTCCCAACTGATCGGCCAATAGTAGGAAATATTTTTGATTTCTGATGCATTTTAGATTGATTTGATGTGTCGTCAACACGTCCAACTCGATTAAATCTTGTCTCAATGTCATCTAAATACCTAGAACAAAAGGTAAGACATTCCTCGGCCAAATAGCCTTCAGCAATAGAGCCTTCTGGTTGAGCTTTATTTCTCACGTATGATTTCAAATGCCCAAGATATCTGTTAAATAAAATAATAATATTATGCATTTATTTAAATGTCAAATTTTTTTTACTTAACTGGAAAACATATAAATAAAATGCCTCTCAATTGGATACATCCATCGATAATGAACGAGGCCTCCTAATTTAGCTTCTTCAACCAAATGCACAGTTAAATGCATCATGATAGTAAAAAACGATGGAGGAAAGATCATCTCCATTGCACAAAGAGTCAATACAAACCTCTCCTGGAGGTTGTCAAGCTGAAATGGATGTACAACTTTCTCACATAATTGCCTGAAAAATGTGCAGAATTGGAGTACAACAGTAGTAACTTTTTCAGGTAATAATGTACGCAATGCCAATGGTAGTAACTGCTGTAACAAAATATGTGAATCGTGACTTTTCAATCCATGTAACTTACGATTCTTCAAGTCAACACACCTCGATATGTTACTCGAATACCCATCAGATACCTTCACATTCTTTAAAATTCAAAGGAACATATCTTTATCCCTATTTTTCATTGTGAAAATGGTCGGAGCATACTTTTCATTCTCATCTGGCCAAAGATCGCATTTTATGTTCATTACTTGTAAGTCTTTGCGAGCATTAAGAAGATCCTTCAACTTTCCATGCTCATTAAGTAATGTGAAAATCAAATTATCACAAACATTCTTCTCAATATGCATCACATCAAGATTGTGGCACAACAAATTAAATTCCCAATATGAAAGTTTGAAGAATATACTTTTTTTCTTCCATTGTTGTGTTCTGATTTCACTTAACAATGCACTTCGGACCTGTTTTACGCTATCATTCAAATGATGAACCTTCCCAAATTCTATTTCAACATTTTCAAGCTGTGTCAATATTTCAGAACTGGTTAACAACTTTGGAGGTGGTCTACGATCAATGAAACCATTAAATTTTGATTTGTTCAGCCAAAATCTATGAGATGCATCGAGAAATCTTCGATGGCATAAGAAGCACCATTTTCTACTGTGAGGTAGCCGTTTGGGCTCAAAATCAAAGTTACAAACGGGACAAGCCAAACCCGTATAAGTGTTCCAACCAGATAAATTCCCAAGCCCAGGGAAGTCAATAATGGTCCACAGTAAAGCAACATGCATTTTGAACATTGTTTTAGAAGAAACATCAAATGTCTCAACACCGTTACTTCATAACTCCTGCAATTCTTCAATCAAAGGCTGCAAGTATACATCAATATCATTTCCAGGCATTTGTTTTCCAGGAATAATCATTGAAATGATAAAAGATGATTATTGCATACACATCCACAGAGGCAGATTATAAGGGATCAAAACAACTGGCCAAATGCTATAACTTGTACTCAAAGTCCCAAATGGGTTGAATCCATCGGCAACCAATCCCAATCGAACATTCCTAGGATCAGCTGAGAAATCTGGATGTAATGAATCAAATGTCTTCCATGATTGGGAATCTCGTGGATGTCTCATTAACCCATCATTGTTATTATCTACAGAATGTCACTTCATGTGTTCGGTGGTTTTTGATGACATGAATAATCTTTGCAATCGTGACTTCAAAGGAAAGTAACGCAAAACCTTTGCAGGTGTGTTCATTTTCTTCTTCTTCGTGAAATTTTGTTCAGTCAGACTTCCAACATCACCCTTTGACTGCCATCTAGAAGAAGAACATTTCTTGCAATTATGTCTACTTGAATCCTCTCCCCAATAAAGCATACAATCATTGGGACACGCATGTATTTTTATATAATTCAGACCAAGCTTGTTAAAAAAAAATTTCATATCATAAAAAGATTCTGGGATTTTTTCTTCAGGAAATGCATCACGAATCAATTCCAATATCATGGACATTGCCTTATTTGTAATTCCACATAGACATTTGATATGGTACAACTTCAGTAGAAATAAAAGCTTTGAATATTTCAAACACTCACTATACAACTCTTGATTTCCATCGTCAACTAAATCATGAAACGCATTTTTCTCAGTGAAGTTTTCCGTTACATTTGGCTCTACAGAATCAAGAGGAGGATCTAATGATATGTTCCAATCTTGATCTACTTGTGTTACAATCTCAAAAACATCACTTGTCACGTTGCAATTTGTAGCACCCTCTTCTGGTTGTTCTGATATGTTTTGATGCTGATAGTGGTGTCTTGTAGTACCGAATGAATCATTTATGAGGTTTTGAATTTCATTTTCCATTGTCGATGAACTTGGGACCTCATTCTGTGTATTAACATCAGTGCTCAATCTTTCTGTATTGTTCGATTCTCCATGCCAATTCCAACACAAATATTGACCAGGGAATTGATTCAGTATTAAATGTTTATAAACTTCATCTCTCTTCAACCATGTTCTAAATTTACATTTAGTACATGGACATCTTATTCTCCCTTCAACGGATCAATTAGAAATCGCAAAATCTAAAAACTCATTCAAACCCTTAACATACTGAGGTGTGTTCCTCGGTAATGTGATCCAGCTTTTATCCATTTATATCATAATGTGCCTACACAAAATATACGATAGTGTAAGATTGCAGAATCATAATATAATAAAGATGACCCATTGATCATAAAGTATGCATAATATAATAAAGATGATTCATTGATCACATTTACCACTTACTTAGCATGCCCAGACAAACCAAACAAGTCTGGTCCCTAGGAGACAGTGTGAACACCTCATTGAGGAGCAGTAAGAATATCAGGTTACACAGTTATCATAACACTGTCAATCACACATTTATGTTTCCTCAAACAATTTCTATCCCCACTACATTAATGAGATACATTGGTCCACTCAGATTACTTCCACACCCTCACAAAAAATACTACAACTTTCCTGAACATATCATATACTCACATGCTTGGTCATCTCAATTAAATGTTTTATTTTATTTTCCATATCTAGAAATGGGATACCAGTCGGTATTTATAGCATCCATCCAAAATCACTAATATAGAATACCAATGCATGGGTTCCCATTTCTAGAGTTTCCCCTCATTGGATTATGTTTAATAATCATTACCTTCACTTATCAATATTATAGATCAATAAAAATAATATGGAATTTTTTTTACCATATTTAGTTTCATAATTTGAACAATGTTGTTGATACTTGTTTAAAATCCAATGAATATTATTCTCACTATATCCAAACAGTGATAACACATTATGATAATTCCCCCACTTAATTTCAATGTTTTTTCATCTATTACCCGTTTATTTAGTCGTGATTACCTATTCTTCAAAGATGGACAATGATTATTTAATTCATTAAAAAGATGAGTTTTATTTTTTTGGTCTTTATCAACATTACTATAAATTATTATCTTTTCATTACATATAATCAAGTACCTTTTATTTATATAATAAGCATATGGTTCAAGTGATCTTTTATTTTGAGTGATGATACTTTTTTTAAAAGAATTAAATGGGTTTGTCCCATTTATCCTCATAAACCAAAGAAAAATATTCATATATCTATTATCCATATATATTACATGGTTGTACCTTCCATGAGTTCCTCATGAGGGTGTCGTTAATTTAGAGACAGAGAACACGAGTCGTTGATGAAGGAGCAGTGAACTCATATTTTTCTATGGATTACATCTTTTACATGACTTATTGAGGACAAAAATTATTTATAATGGGGAGTTTGTAAGATCCTATTACTGATCTATCAGGTATTTTTTTATCCTCTTCATGGTTTTCCTTTTTTTCATTGTCTGTAAAGGATTAGGAAGGAATTGGTAAGATACCTAAAATGGTGAAGTCAGATATTTGTTGTACTTTCATCTTTAACCAGCTTTTTCTACATGATTCAAAAGTCTTTCACACTGTATAACTAGGTTACACACCATGTAACTATTACTAGATACAAGTCATGAAAGGGTATTCATGCTGTGAAATTTTACACCTCGGGAAGAGTGGTTTCACATCGTAAATTTTAAAATAATGGATTTTTAATTCGAGGTGAAGGATTTTTCAACATACTAGAACACCATGGATTTCACAGCAGGTAGTAGGTGGTTACATCTCTAGCCTATGATAATTAGCCTAATTTCTCTTAATTTATAAGTTGATTTATCAAATTGGAATGACTATTTTCATTTGTTTAAGAAGGGGTTTTTAAGAGAAATGTTTTTCCATGATTTTTTATAAATGAAAATGAAATGGGTAATTTTAAAATATTGAAATTGATTTGTGAAAATGAGCACTTAGGTTACCTTGGGTACTTAGGTGGAAGGTTTATCTTGAGTCCATCGTCCATGTTTTGTGATTATTAGGAGGTTTTCTCATGGGTATTTCCTTGGTTTCCTAGTCCCATTGTTCTAGGGGACAATTATTAGCATTTTCGGGGGGGGGGGGTTACTCATGGGGTATTCCTATTCTTCCTAGGAATGTGTTATAGGAATTGGATTGTCCACATGATTTATTATGGTATAAGTATTCTTCTAGTCTAAACTATAGTTTTCCTTGGTACTTATGCCTCTACTGCTTATTTTATTTTGTACTGATTGGATTTCTGAGTTATAATTGATATACATTATGTACCTACTTTTGTTTAGAACTAGGAAAAAGGGAAATGTTTACCCATGTTTTCTATAAAATTTCATTACTGCTTATCATTCCATGTTATATTTAAAATAAGAATACATGAATAGTTATATAGAGGCTTGATATGGAACACCCGGGTGGGATCCTATGGAGGTTGTTAGCTCACACCTTGTGCACCTTCTTAGGGGTACGTAGACATTTGTATGTCTTCCAATACTGGGAATGGAAAGGCGCTGAAGTGAGGTGGTGAGGTTTGTGTTAGCTGGTTTTGGGTAGCTGGTGGTGAGATGGAGGGAGTTCATCCACACCATCTCATGGAGTAGTTTTTGGTTTTAGTCCATGTAGTTAGACTTGTTTTCGAAACGTTCACTACTTTTTTAATTGTTCTTTTCTACTGTCTTTTGACTATTATGGTATATATATTCCTTTAGTATTCCACATTCCTTTTCATTTTGTGTATACATATATGCAATGTGTTTGATCATGTTGGGATAAATTTTTCCCTTCATTGTGTTTTTTGATGCATTGGTGCTTGCCTCCAACCCACGAGGATCGGTAATAACCTTAGGGTATGTAACAGAATGGGTCAGTTACCACGTTTGAGGGTTACCCGGGTCAATTCAATACACAACCTCAATGGAAACTCTTCCTAGAATTAAATTAAAGATGAGAGTGACCCCCATATCCAACCTCCTATAGGCCCCGGGTTGATGACTAGAATAGGGGTATAAAAAATAAGGATGAGAGGAATTACCATCATATGTACCAATAATAAAAAAAGAATAACACTGAACAAAATCATAATATATATATATATATATAAATTTAAATCAACAATAATACTTTAAAGAATGAATACGTAAAAAAATAAAAACCCCAAGATAAAAATACCAAATAAATATCCACGGTAGAGATTTCACAACAAACACCAAGAACAAAGATAGTACGACCCAACTTAGTCACAAAAAATATCCTAGGAATCTTGGATTTTATATATATATGGGTTTTATCATAATATGTATCCTTAGTATGATTATACACAATACCTCCAATGAAAAAGTTAAAGGAGTATAATAACACATCATTGAACAAACAACATAACTAGTAAGAACCTAGTAGGTCAACTATTGAAAATACTCACCAAGACTCGATTACTAAATATCATAATCATGCATAGTAAAATAATATCAGATGAATATGACACAAAGGCACCCTAAAACCAATTTCTTATTTTTTTCACTATCGCACCCTAATATCAAATGTCATATTCTCCCAATATCTTTAACATTTATTCCATAGAATACTATATCACATATTACAACCATACCACAAACCTTATCCATAACATCATCATTAGCCAATAGCCTCTATCACATATCACATATCATCAACACTTCTCAAATCCAATACTGTTGGGAATCAAAATCATGAAGGACATTAACCTAATTCCCTCCACCTACCATGAACAGCCTCTAATATATATCCTTACATCAACACCACAATATCCCATCCCATAAATACCACTTATAGTCCACTATTTTACTTACATCATATCATTATCTCAATACACCATAGGGACTTATAGTGCACCTAGTTTATAATCATCGTCAATAACTCAAAGGGTTTTCTAATATGTAATGTACCTTCACATAAATAACCATTAGGGTCTTCTATTTCACTATATACTTTAGAAGTATGATCTTACCCACCTCAATACATCAAAGATAATTCTAAAACTAGAAGGGAGAGTGGGGATGGGGGAGTAGGCATGCATCCATTCCCTCACCAACCTGAATGTTAGGGGAAACAACCTAGTACCCAGAGCTTGTTGGGATTCGAGAAGGGTATCTAAATCAAGTGGGATGTATTCAAAAACCAAAAATAATAATATTTAAGTATATTTATAGACACACACAAGACCAACATAAGACATAAATAAACAAATAGAACTTCTATAGCTAGTAAAAATCACCACACTACTACTACCTCACATTACCATCACTGCCAACTATAACACAATGACCATCCCCACAGCTTATACAAAGATCCACAATAAAGATGAATAATTTACCATCATGCCTCGTCATTTATCCCATTTATAGATTCATTTCACCAACCATATTACATTATTTATATTTTATATTAATCATATTTAATGACAAACCATGCAGCCATCACCCATATTTTTCCCAACTATTAACCATTAATTAAAAGGCTTATTTTTTTAATATTTAACCATGATCTTTTTTAATTCCATAAAACCCCATGTCATGATCATGATTAAAAACTATATTCCATTCCATAAGTAAACTACCAAACATTCATTTTTCATATAACCAAGTCATGTCCCATAACAACCCACTCATTCCCTCTTTTCAACCATGTAAAGGAGGAAATATCCCCACTACACAATCCATAATCTCAATTTTATTCCATAATACCACCCATTTAATCTTTTCAACTATGCTCCTATGTATTCTAGGATTTATATAACTATTTAATATTAACCTATTGTGTCATAAATCATTGAATCCATGTTCAAACCTCCAATGAAATGATCACCTATCAATCATTCTCAATATTATCACCATGCGTGAAGTCTATCAAAATTTTCTATATTTCAAACCTAGTTAAATGGATACATACCTGGAAAAGACGGGTCACCGGAGATGGAGGTCGTGGGGTCACTGGAGACAGAGGTCGCGGGGTCTCCGGAGGTCGCGGGGTCGCCGGAGGTCGCGGGTCGTCGGACGGTTGGGGGTCGAGGGTTGTGGGTCGCTGGGGGGGTTAGGGGAAGAAGGGAGGGCGCGAGGGTTTGGGGGAACGATCGGGGTGGGGGTAGGGAAGGGTCGCGATTGTTAAAAAAAATTCGGGTTTCGTCACGGTTTATTAAAAACCGTCGTGAAACCTTTCGGCGAAAACGTTTAGCGGTGGTTTTGTGAACCGCCGCTAAACCCGGTTTTTGTTGTAGTGAGAAAAACACTGATAATTTTTCTATACTGATCTTCTACAGGGTGATAATGATTGTGATTTATATCTGTCAACACCCACCTATCACCTTGTAGCAAGGGCTATAGTGTTCAATATCCCAGATGTCACGCTGCATAATAAACCACTTTCGAAAGATCATCTGAAAGTGACGATTACTGTAGCTCATGAGCCAAATGCAGAGCTACCTATTCCACTTGTTGACGATGATATTCATACGGTCGAAAAGGCTATTGGGACATTCATTGCATGGTCGTCACAACTTGTAAGAGTACATGCAGACAAAGAGGTATTTATTTCCTTTTTTTCAAGCTAAATCTTTAACAATTAATGAAAAAAAGGGTTTGAACCAATGATTGTTGTTAAGTTGGAGAAAGGGAAGGGGGTGACAAACGTCGGCTCAAAACCATCTAAAGGATCGACCAACCGATCCCAAGGAGCTAATAAAAGCACAATAACACCACATGTTCTCTATCCACATTTACTAGCATTGAAGACTCATGTGGATACGAAGCTAAAAGATGGTAATAGTCATATAGTGGTTTTCGGAGAGAATATATACAAAGAGGAAAGTCAAGATTTCGTTACTGCTGAAAATGTAAATGAGATCCTTGAAAATGGTTGGCTAGGAGTCATAGTTGTAAATGTATATATGAGGTATGTTTCCATGAATTGATTTTCTAAAAGCTGGTCTAATGTGAAAATTATGACTAAATGCATTTTATATTATTGACAGATGCATTTATGAAAAACAGTTGAAGGAATTTTCCCATGAGCCAAGATTTGGACTCGTTAGTCATCATACCACATCAACACACCTAACAAAATTAGAGCCATCAAAAAGGGATGCAATAGTGAACGGCTTTCTGAAAACATTTGAAAGCAAGATTACAGATGACAGACTCTTCCTAATACCAACCATGTAGGGGTAAAACTCTATGATTAAAGCATATCAATTATATTTTCACTTCTTTTATTACTTATTCCTTTTTGTGTTTTTAGGCAACATTGGTTGCTAATTGCGGTGAACTTGGACACTCCAAAGATTTATTTTCTGGATTCAAAGCAAGGATATCCATCAAACTGACCACACATGATGGAGTTTGTGAATCTGTAAGACACTACATCCTACGTTTTAGGTCTAAACATCAAGTAATATAATTTATATTATCTTTTACTGAGGATTCTGTTATGATAGGGAAGTGTATCATTATCATCTAAAAAAGGAATGAGGATAGGGGCTAAGCATAAGTAGGCAAGCAAGTACTACGTCTGGACAAATATCAGGGTATATATAATAAAATTTCACTATCCAAACACATCTCAACACAAGTTACTTATTCTCCTAATGATCAATTTTTTTGCAGTTTCAAAAACAAACAAACGATAATGATTGCGGTTATTATGTTTGTAAATTTATGAAATAGATCGTTTTTCATCAACAAACTAGCATCCCTAAAGAGGTATTTTCAAAAACAACTACTAGTTTGTTTAATTTATTTATTAATTCTTTATTTTTATATTTTATAGTACTACTCTGACTGCCGAAAAGCCTCATACTCACAAGACGATATAGATGTGTTCAGAAATGAGTGGGTCGCATACCTGATGGCAGATTGTACACAAATACAATGAAGATCTGACTTGGGGACATGTACAATTTGTGGTCAGTTTTGAGAGGGGTTAAGGGGATCAAAAGATGAAACACTATTGTATGTAAATGTTCGTAGGAAAATTGTAATTGTTGTTAAATAAAACATCCTATCTCCAATGATTCATTTTACCATTTTAACAGATGATACGCACCAGCAACATGCAAGAATGCTGAACCACTCAAAGGGTCTCAATTTTGTTTAAAATGGACACAATTTTAAGTGAAAACAACAACTGACCTATGAAAATCTGACCAAACCCATTCGGATTGTGTTGATCCTTTAGGATAATGATCCACGGGTCCTTTTTGACGTGTAAGAGTCAACCCCTCCTCAATCTGAGGCATTGTGTGACCGTTATCACTCAAAGGGTCTCTCTTTTGTTTAAAATGGACACAATTTTAATTGAAAACAACAACTGACCTATGAAAATCTGACCAAATGAATTTGGATTGCCTTGATATTTTATAAGAATTATCCAAGGGTAATTGGTGACGTTTACGAGTCAACCCCGCCTCAATATGAGGCACGGTGTGACCGTTATCACTCAAAGGGTCTCTCTTTTGTTTAAAATGTAAATAATTTTAAGTGAAAACAACAACTGGCCTACGGAAATCTGACCAAACGCATTCAGATTGCCTTGATATTTTATAAGAACGATCCAAGGGTCCTTGGTGGCATGTATGATTCAACCCCACCTCAATGCGAGGCATGTTGTGGTCGGTACCACTCAAAGGGTCTCTATTTTGTTTAAAATGTACACAATTTTAAGTGAAAACAACAACTGGCCTATGGAAATCCAACCAAACCCATTCATATTGTGTTGATACTTTAGGAGAACAATACAAGGGTCCTTTTTGATGTGTAGGAGTCATCCCCACCTCAATCCGAGGCACGGTGTGGCCGGTAGCATTCAAAGAGTTTCACTTTGGTTTAAAATGGACACAATTTTAAGTGAAAACAACAACTGACCTACGGAAATATGACCAAACGCATTCAGATTGTCTTGATCTTTTATAAGAACGATCCAAGGGTCCTTTGGGATGTTTAAAAGTCAACCTTTCCTCAATATGAGGCATGGTGTGGCCGATATCACTCAAAGGGTCTCTATTTTGTTTAAAATGAACACAATTTTAAGTAAAAACAACAACTGACCTACGTAAATCTGACGAAACCCATTCGAATTGTGATGGTACTTTAGGATAATGATCCACGGGTTCTTTTTGACATGTAAAAGTCATCCCCGCCTCAATCTGAGGCACGGTGTGACCGTTATCACTCAAAGGGTCTCTCTTGTGTTTAAAATGGACACAATTTTAATTGCAAACAACAACTGACATATGAAAATCTGACCAAAAGCATTCAGATTTCCTTGATCTTTTATAAGAACGATAAAAGGGTCCTTGGTGGCGTGTACGAGTCAACCTCGCATCAATCCGAGGCACGGTGTGGCCAGTACCACTCAAAAGGTCTCTATTTTGTTTAAAATGTACACAATTTTAAGTGAAAACAACAACTGACCTATAAAAATCTGACCAAACCCATTAGGATTGTGTTGATCCTTTAGGAGAACGATCCAAGGGTCCTTTTTGATGTATAAGAGTCATCCTCACATCAATCTGAGGCACAGTGTGACCGGTAGCACTCAAAGAGTCTCTCTTTGGTTTAAAATGGACACAATTTTAAGTGAAAACAACAACTGCCCTACGGAAATCTAACCAAACACATTCGAACTGTTTTGATCTTTTATAAGAAAGATACAAGGGTCCTTTGTGAAATTTATTAGTCAAACCCGCCTCAATACGAGGAATGGTGTGACTGTTATCACTCAAAGGGTCTCTCTTTTGTTTAAAATGTAAACAATTTTAAGTGAAAACAACAAATGACCTACATAAATATAACCAAATGCATTCGGATTGCCTTGATATTTTATAATAACGATCCAAGGGTCCTTGGTGATGTTTAAGAGTCAACCTTTCCTCAATCCGAGTCACGGTATGTCCGGTACCACTGAAAGGGTCTCTATTTTGTTTAAAATGGACACAATTTTAATTGAAATCAACAACTGACCTATGAAAATCCAACCAAACACATTCGGATTGTGTTGATACTTTATTGTAACTATCCAAGGGTCCTTTGTGATGTGTACAAGTCAACCCTTCCTCAATCCGAGGCACAGTGTGGCCGGTACCACTCAAAGGGTCTCTATTTTGTTTAAAATGTACACAATTTTAAGTGAAAACAACAACTGACCTACAGAAATCCAAAAAAACTCATTCATATTGTCTTGATCATTTATTAGAATGATACAAAGCTCCTTTGTGACGTTTAAGATTCATTCCTATTTCAATCTGAGGCACAGTGTGGCTGGTAGCACTCAAAGAGTCTCTCTTTGGTTTAAAATGGACACAATTTTAAGTGAAAACAACAACTGACCTACGTAAATCCGAACAAACACATTCGGATTGTCTTGATATTTTATAAGAACGATCTAAGGGTATTTTTTGATGTTTATGAGTCAACGCCGCCTCAATCTGAGGCACGGTGTGGCCGGTATCACTCAAAGGGTCTCTGTTTTGTTTAAAATGGACAGAATTTTAAGTGAAAACAACAACTGATCTACGGAAATCTGACCAAACGCATTCGGATTGCCCTGATATTTTATAATAATGATACAAGAGTCCTTGGTGATGTGTACGAGTCAACCCCGCCTCAATACGAGGCACGGTGTGCCCTCTATCACTCAAAGGATCTCCCTTTGTTTAAAATGGACACAATTTTAAGTGAAAACAACAACTGACCTACGAAAATATGACCAAAAGCATTCAGATTGTCTTGATATTTTATAATAATGATCCATGGGTCATTTTTGATGTGTATGAGTCAACCCCGCCTCAATAAAAGGCACGGTGTGGCCGGTACTACTCAAAGGGTCTCTATTTTGTTTAAAATGTACACAATTTTAAGTGAAAACAACAACTGACCTACGGAAATCCAACCAAACCCATTTGGATTGTGTTGATCCTTTAGGATAACGATACAAGGGTCCTTTTTGACGTTTATGAGTCATCCCATCCTAAATATGAGTCACGGTGTGGCTGGTATCACTCAAAGAGTCTCACTTTGGCTTAAAATGGACACAATTTTAAGTGAAAACAACAACTGACCTACATAAATCTGACCAAACACATTCAGATTGTCTTGATCTTTTATAAGAACGATCCAAGGGTCCTTTTTGACATGTATGAGTCAACCCCGCCTCAATCTGAGGCACTGTGTGGCCGGTATCACTCAAAGGGTCTCTATTTTGTTTAAAATGGACACAATTTTAAGTGAAAACAACAACTGACCTACAGAAATCCAACAAAACCCATTCATATTGTGTTTATACATTAGGATAAATATCCACAGGTCCTTTTTGATGTGTATGAGTCATCCCCTCCTCAATCCGAGGCACGGTGTAACCGCTATCACTCAAAGGGTCTCTCTTTTGTTTAAAATGGACACAATTTTAATTGAAAACAACAACTGACCTATGAAAATCTGACCAAAAGCATTATTATTGCCTTTATATTTTATAAGAATGATAAAAGGGTCCTTGGTGACATGTACGAGTCAACCCCGCCTCAATCTGAGGCACGATGTGGCCGGTACCACTCAAAGGGTCTCTATTTTGTTTAAAATGTACACAATTTTAAGTGAAAACAACAACTGACCAACAGAAATCTGACCAAACCCATTCGGATTGTATTAATACTTTAGTAGAACGATTCATGGGTCCTTTGTGACGTTTAAGAGTCATCCCCGCCTCAATCTGAGGCACGGTGTGGCCGGTAGCACTCAAAGAGTCTCTCTTTGGTTTAAAATGGACACAATTTTAAGTGAAAACAACAACTGACCTATGGAAATCCGACCAAACGCATTAGGATTGTCTTTATATTTTATAATAACTATCCAAGGGTCCTTGGTGATGTGTACGAGTCAACCTAGCCTCAATTCGAGGCATGGTGTGACCGCTATCACTCAAAGGGTCTCTCTTTTGTTTAAAATTTAAACAATTTTAAGTGAAAACAACAACTGACCTATGGAAATCTGACCAAACGCATTCCGATTTCCTTGATATTTTATAATAATGATCCAAGGGTCCTTTTTGACATTTAAGATTCAACCCCACCTCAATACGAGTCACGGTGTGGCTGGTACCACTCAAAGGGTCTCTATTTTGTTTAAAATGGACACAATTTTAATTGAAAACAACAACTGACCTATAAAAATCTGACCAAACGCATTCGGATTATGTTGATCCTTTAGGATAAAAATACAAGGGTCCTTTTTGATGTGTACTAGTCAACCTTGCCTCAATACAAGGCATGGTGTGGCCGGTACCACTCAAAGGGTCTCTATTTTGTTTAAAATGTACACAATTTTAAGTGAAAACAACAACTGACCTACGAAAATCAGACCAAACCCATTCGGATTATCTTGATCCTTTAGTAGAATGATACAAGGGTCCTTTTTGACATTTATGATTCATACCCACCTCAATCCGAGGCACAGTGTGGCCGGTATCACTCAAAGAGTCTCTCTTTGGTTTAAAATGGACACAATTTTAAGTGAAAACAACAACTGGCCTACGGAAATATGACCAAACGCATTATGATTATCTTGATCTTTTATAATAACGATACATGGGTCCTTTGTGACATGTACGAGTCAACCTCGCCTCAATCTGAGTCACAGTGTGGCCGTTATCACTCAAAGGGTCTCTATTTTGTTTAAAATGGACACAATTTTAACTGAAAACAACAACTGACCTATGGAAATCCAACCAAACCCATTCTTATTGTGTTGATCCTTTAGGATAACGATCCACGGGTACTTTGTGACATGTACGAGTCATTCCTGCCTCAATCTGAGGTACGGTGTGGCCGCTATCACTCAAAGGGTCTCTCTTTTGTTTAAAATTGACACAATTTTAATTGAAAACAACAACTGACCTATGAAAATCTGACCAAACACATTCAGATTGCCTTGATATTTTATAAGAATGATAAAATGGTCCTTGGTGATGTGTAATATTCAACCTATCCTCAATATGAGATATGGTGTGTCCGGTACCACTCAAAGGGTCTCTATTTTGTTTAAAATGTACACAATTTTAAGTAAAAACAACAACTGACCAACGGAAATCTAACCAAACACATTCGGATTGTATTGATCCTTTAGGATAATGATAAACAGGTAATTTGTGACATGTAAGAGTCATCTAATCTTCAATCTGAGGCACGGTGTATCCGGTAGCACTCAAATAGTTTCACTTTGGTTTAAAATGGACACAATTTTAAGTGAAAACAACAACTGACCTACAGAAATCTGACCAAATGCATTAAGATTGTCTTTATCTTTTATAATAACGATTCAAGGGTCCTTGGTGACATTTAAGAGTCAACCCCTCCTCAATCCGAGGCACGGTGTGGCCGGTACCACTCAAAGGGTCTCTATTTTGTTTAAAATGTACACAATTTTAAGTGAAAACAACAACTGACCTACGGAAATCCAACCAAACACATTCGGATTGTATTGATCCTTTAATAGAACTATACATGGGTCCTTTTTGACATGTATTAGTCATACCCACTTCAATATTAGGCACATTGTGGCCATTAGCACTCAAAGAGTCTCTCTTTGGTTTAAAATAGACACAATTTTAAGTGAAAACAACAACTGACCTACGGAAATCTGACCAAACCCATTCGGATTGTCTTGATATTTTATAAGAAAGATCCATGGGTCCTTTTTTATGTGTACAAGTCAACCCCGCCTCAATACGAGACATGGTGTGGCCGGTACCACTCAAAGGGTCTCTCTTTTGTTTAAAATGGACACAATTTTAAGTGAAAACAACAACTGGCCTACGAAAATCTGACCAAACACATTTGGATTGTGTTGATGCTTTAGGATAACGACCCAAGGGTCCTTTGTGATGTGTACGAGTCATACCTTCCTCAATCAGAGGTACGGTGTGGCCGGTAGCACTCAAAGGGTCTCTATTTGGTTTAAAATGGACACAATTTTAAGTGAAAACAACAACCAATCTATGGAAATCTGACCAAACGCATTCAGATTGTGTTGATATTTTATAATAACGATCCATGGGTCATTTTTGATGTGTAAGATTCAACCCCACCAACCCCCTGGACCTCCCCCCACCCCCCCTGGACACCAACCCACCCCCTGGACACCCCCCACCCCCTGTAAAGCCCCCCTGACACCCTGGACACCAGCCCACCCCCTGGAAAGCCCCCCGGACACCCCCTACACCCCTTGGACAACCACCCCAAACCCTTGAACATCCCCCCAACCCCCTGAATTCTGAATTGAATTCTTTATGTACTTAATTAACTTATGAATTATGTGTTAATGGTGTACATGTATACTTGTTGTATGGGTATACTTGGTCTAATTAGCTTATGATTTATGTGTTAATTTTGCATGGGTATACTTGCTCAAATTAGCTTATTGAGATGTTGAATTTTTTTGTAGGTGTTCAGGTGTGCTGTTGTAGATTTTTTTGTAGCAGCAGACAGGGAATTTATGAGCGCTAAAAAAGCGCTGATAAAGGGTACCCACCTTTATCAGCGTCGAGCTTTACAGTGCTTTTTTAGCGCTGATAAAGCCCGTTTTGAGTGCCGATAAAGACTGTTTTTGTAGTAGTGAACAACAAAATAAATAAATAAATAATCCAAAATAAATAAACAACATTCCAAATAGGTCATAACCAACTACCATGATCCAACCCATTTTTATATACATGATCAACATCCATAAATAGAGAGATACAGGTAGGCAGGACAAAGCAGGAACAAAACTTACTAAAAAGAAAACTACTACAATGAAACCAACTAGAGTCGAGACTAAAACCAAATCCATGAAACCTCTAGTTTCTCACCACCACACATCTCACCCCAAACTGACCATGATGAACAAGAAGAATCTAATTGAGAACCTGGAACCTAAATTTTTTTAGGTGTGAGATAAAGAGGTCAGTAGGTCACCATAACCCACTGAAACTATGCAATTCATTTCGTAAGGAAATTTATCAATGAAAGTTTGAAAATCAAGTTAAAAGGTAATCTTTACATACATATACATTGGATGGAAATCAAAACAATTCCATAATCCACTTTCAAAACTTTTTCCCTTTTGGTTTCCCAAAACTGGGCACACGTGTTTTTAAAACAAATCCATTATCTAAAGTCATTTCAAAGCCACACACATTGTTAACATTTCTCAAAAACAACTCAAACTTGTTTAATCTAAATGAAAATGGTTGCTTTAAAACATTTCACCTGTTAAATCCATCTTTAAACCCAAAACCCATTTCTAAATCCACACAATGTTCTTTAAAAATTCAAAATAAGTTTTCACAAACATCCTTGAAAACTAATTTCCAAAAGAAACAACCCAACTCATACGGGTTAAGCATAATAAGTTGGCACCGCACACACACACACACACATCACAGGGCATATAAAAAATGCAACATAAACATGGAGGGTTCCATATCAAATAAATAAGGGAAAATGATACATTCAAGCACTGTATCTCACCCCCCTTAATCAATAACTCTTCGAGAAAATGAATGTGTCATGGTCCTACCCAAAGGCCACTAACATGCCATGCATCTGACCATATAAGCGTATAATCACCTAAATGAGCTACTGACATATGCTAAGTCCATATAATCACCCAAGTAGCCCACGCAAGCCTCATTGAAATAACAAACCCCCAACTAGACCTTGTCCCTATAACGACTTGCGAGAAACTAGTGGCGTGTGAACCAACTATAGGAACAGGCTAGATCTTCCGCTTAGTACCCAACATCTCATGACCAATAAAGAAAGAGAGGAATAGTGAAAATAAGACAATTCTAACCACAAGTCATAACCATAACTACCTCACCCCTAAGACCCAATGATGAAAATACCCATACACATAACATGCACTCAAGTCATAACAAGTATATTCCCACACAAGGGGAGAAAACGAGCATCACATAGTGATCAAAAACCCACACTGGGGGTAATAAGAAAGGGGAAATCAAGAGTTTCATCCACATACACTATTTAAAACCAAAGTTCCAAATGGGCCTTTAACACCAAAACACAGCTCATAATGTCAAGTCCTTTCACATTTCATAAAATACTTTCCAAACACCATTTAGAAAAATGATGGAAAAACACATAATCATTTAAAACATTTAAAAGTAACCCATATACAAGGGAAATATTATTTTAAAATCTAAAACATGGTCAAAGACTTTATTTCCAACACAATTTTATAAAACACCACTTAAAATTTTTTAAGAGGACCAAAGAAATCACCCATTTCTTTTTAAATGATATAAAGCTACCCTTCCACGAGGGTATTTCTCTTTAAAACCAAAAAAAATGATAGAATGCCAACAATTTCTATAAAACAAATTAAAACAATCCAACTAGGCATTACATAAGGGGTAAACCACACACACATTTCAAATAATCATTTGAAATAAATTAAAACTCCCCTTGTTACAAACCATTTATAGTTCAACACCTCACTTCAAAACCTAATTCCCTTTAAAACATTGTCTTCATTCATTGAAAACCAAAACTAAATCAACTCCAACTGAACATCATGAAAACCATTTCAAAAATCTATAAGTAATTTCTCAAGAAGCTTAAAATCTTTAAACATTCCATTTCAAGCATGAAAACATGGAATTTACAAGGAAAACTGATTATTCCAAGCTAAAAACATTAAGAAATGGTTTCAAAACATCACAATGTTATCACATATAATCATACTTTCAATAAAAGGAAATTTAGAAAGTGTAAGAATGCTTATAATTCCAAAATGAAACAATTTCATAGTAACACCTACCTCAAAGAAGTGGAAACTAAGCTGAAGCACCACAAAACGTGTCGTCATCGATGGTGACTATACCCACGGGACAAGAAACAGTGTCTATGACCCCTAGATTCCAAAATCCCTATCATTAGACCCACATAGAATACTAAAATATATCCTCATGATAACTAGGGTTCATGGGGGAAGAAAAATCCAAGAGAATAGAGGGAGATAAGGAAAAATGAGGGGAAAGGAGGAAGAACTCACCTCAAATCCACTTGGAAAATACCAAAGGAAACCAATAATCCAAGGTGGAGGAGGTTGGAGCACCTCATTGAGCTCCCTAGGGTCATTCGACTCATGTGGGGGAGAAAAGGGGTGAAAACCCCTTAAAATTGAGAGGTGTGAAATAGGAAAATCCCAAAAATTAAACACCTGGACAACTCACATGGTTTATCCACACAATTAGGTAAATCGTGAGGGTGTCATTGCCTCCCAAAAATCTTAAGTTTCATGGTTACTTCTGAGAGGCCGCATGGTTAAACAAACTGTGTACCTAACTTCAGAATCACCCCAAGACTCACACAACCTCTTGGGTGACCCGCATGATTTAAAAAACTGTGTGAAAGATGTGAAAATGACTCTATTAAAAATTATAGAGTTAGTCGTATGCTTTCCACATGGTTTAAAAAACCATACAAAAATCGTGTGCCACACCTCAGACACACAAAGGACCCCACACAGTTTCTCCTAGGGGATGCACAGTTTGGACTTAACCGTGTGAATATCATGATGAAAAACAGTGTGCAATTCAAAATGAACTAAAAAGGCTCCTTATGAAGGGAGTTCATGTGTTTTCCCTCTAACTATGCACCTTAACTATGTATAGTAGTAAAACCACATAAATTTCCAAGTTCTAAGCTGTAACCCCATAGAAACTCAAACCAGGCCTCCACTTCACCAAATAACACCAAAAGAACAACACCATGACATGAGGGGTGTCACAAACTCACCACCATGATACTTTATGCCCTCATAAAGTCTTGGTAAAAATGAGAGATGGGAAAATGAAAGATTCCAAAAAGTACATAACCAAATGAACTTATCAACATGTATTAACCTCAAATCCAACAACCAAGATCCTCAAAATGATCAAATCGATCAACCATAAAATATCAAACATCTCCAAGAACAAACGAGATGAAAACCTCTAACAAGAAGACCTATGAAGAATGGGAGACCTAACGTGGTCTCCTTACCATTTATAATTTCTATAACCACCATTTAGAGTTCATACAACATGGTGTCACAAAGGAACCACTATCGAGAACACATCCTTGAACAACCAAACAACCATGAGAGAAGCACACTGTCATCCACAAGCGCTTCTAAACCCAACGGAAGGAAGAAAAACCACAAAGACCCTCAAAAGAATGATAAGAGAACTCACCTAAGGCCACAACATGGACAAATAAACTAGGGTGAACATTGGATCACCCTCACCATGTGCATCCTACAAAAGGCCCACAACCAAATACCAGTTAGTATACCACACTCAACTGGTGTATCACACACCATAGTCACCCAATTATGCACCCAAAACTTACATCCCAACCACAAAACATCCAAGAGGGAGGGAGGAGGAACATTCTCAACAAAACAATACATACTATAAACTAGCATTAAAACCATCCATTAAAACATTTCAAGAAGGAAACCATCAACAAGGAAAACCCCCAAAAGGAAAAAATTTCTACAAAATACAACCACATAATCCAAAACTCCAAGTCCAAGATCACAACCATCAATGTCACGAACCAACCCAAGTTGACCCCAAACCGGTTACTCGATTCAGCCCAAGACAAGGCCCAAGAGGCATTCTCAATCCTCTCGAGATGACAACTAGTGTCGAGGAATCAACACAGAAACAAGGGAATAATTTTGCCTAATAAAATAAACTAAATAGTGGAAAATAAACAGAGAATCCCAAAATAAATAAATATCAAAATTGGATATCATTTATACATAAACTGAAAATTACAACCAAAGCCAAATGACAAAACCCAAACTAAACCTGAAAACCATAAATTCTCCATGTGACCTCAAGGGTTACTCTTCAATACCAAAACCAACCATCGCCCATGGTGATCGAAAACAAGCTAAAACCTGCACCAAAATCTAAAAATAAGAAATAACTATAGGTGTGAGTATTAAAACTCAATAGATATACCCAAACAAATCTATTCCTAATGCACTTATTTTAAATAAAAGCAACGTTAGTTTTAGGTTTGAAATACAATATATAAAACTGGGATTTTCTCACACACTTTCTATTTAAAACCAAACACGGACCATTGCCTTTTTTTATTTGAAACCAAATTCCTTTCCAAGAAGCATACATTAACATTTTTGAGAAGCAAGAAGATGTTTTCATTAAAAGGGGGGGAAGGTAAGTGTAAAAAATTTCCAAAATTTTTTCCATAAACCTTTGAAAACCAACTCATCACTTTTCAAAAGAAGTACACCACACAAGAGAGCAATGAAAATGATCACATAATAAGAGAAATAGAAAATAATCATGCAAGAGTAACCAACCAACCATGCATCTCAATCATCTGCCATAGATAACTAAGTGCCAAAACGCATGGGAGAATCTAGGAGATTAGTGGAATAATCTAGAACATACTATACATCTTGACTCATCCCAAAGGCATGCCTCACCCAATGAAATCAATTATCTCCCAAACATTCGATCGCACCCTATCTGGTCTGACTAAGGGGAACTATCCCATAACAACAAAAACAAAACAAATCCCCTGTTATAGACCACTAGTTAGAGTGAAATCCTAAGCTAGTGCAGCAACTGTTCACCAAAAATCTACTAGCTATGTCAGGTTATCATGTCAAGACTAAAGCGGGGTTGATCCAATAATGTAAAACAAGCAACCAATCACATGCACATATATCACACACAAGAAATTCACACAACAAGTCCCCCCCCCCCCCCCCGAGTCACCCCATGGAACAATATCTTGCCTTTAAACCATTTGATCATAAGGGAGTCTCTCAGTGTGGGACTCCCACAACAATAAACATAACCAAGGCAAGAGAATTATCCAAGGAGAGTTTTCAAGACCATCATTTTCATAAAAGTGCCAAATGGGCCTCAAACACCCTTAAAGAAACCACCATTTTCAAAGAACTAAATCCACATTTCCAAAAAGGTGAAAACACACCATTTTTTATTTCATAATAATTTAGAAAATTCTATTTAAACACTCACATTGCATTTTCAACCCAGATCCACTTTCATAAAAATGTCAAATGGGCCACACACCATCATCACATGCCAAACCATTTTCCAAACTATTAAACATACACCACCTTCAAATCCAAAACCATTTAGGAAAAATCTATTTAAGAAACCCAAGACATCATTTTAGAATCCAAATGCCTTTATCAAGCCAAAACCATGCTTAAAAAATCACAAATCACTTACAAAATCCAACTAGGTATTTTATCAAACACTTGGTGTGCATAAATTAACAAAACAATACCATATACTTTAAAACAATCAAGAAAACCACCTCATTTCACATCAAAAAATTATTCTAAAAATCATAAATCACTAATTAACATCCAAGGAAGGTGAGAAAATCAAGAAACGAATGAATCTTAAATTTAAAGGGTAGGTTCAAAGGGGAACCTGCCTCAAATCACATGCACTTCAACAACACCAACTTGAAACAACTCCACAAAGGTTCTAAGAGACAAGAAAAATCAAGAGAACCCCTAAGAATAAAAAACACCCAACATAAACCAAGGGAAACATGAACCATAGATCCACAAGACCAAGAGAGAAGAATAACTCAAGAGAAAATGGTAGAATAATGAATAAGAAGAATAAAGGAGAATATTACCTTGAGAAATCACCCCATAACCTTGAAGAAACCCTAGAAACACACCATGGGAGTGGTGTAGAGGCTTGGAGAAGAAGGGAGGGTCTCCCTTTGGGCTGTAAGAACCAGGAGAGGGATAAAGGAGGTGTTTTGGGGTTAAATTCCTAATAGGGTAGAATGGTCAAATCACATTTTTAATGACCTGGGCACTACACATGGTTTCCCAAATCGTGTTCCAATTGTGTGCTCCTTACTGGAAATGTTGAGCACATGCATGATTTGGCTGTATGGTTTGGTAAACTGTGTGCCAACCCTGCGACATGGTTCTACCCAAAATGGTAGAACCATGTGCATGCCTTCCACACGGTTTTCCAAACCATGCATGGGTTGTGAACCCTTGAACCGAGACAACCAAGGACCCACACAGTTTTCTAGAGAATGGTGCACAATTTTCCCTAATCGTACACCTAAACCGTGTAAATGGATAAAAATAGCTTGAAACTCAAAATTTGAATTTGGAACACCCAGAACTCAAGGGAAGAACCAAGATCCAAATGATAAACTAGAACAAGGGATAAAAATAAAAATTTGGGTGTGACAATTCTCCCCACCATTACGCTTTTTTCCCCCATAAAGCTATAAAATCTCCAATTGATCGATTAAAAGAAAAATTATTTCCACAACCATATGATCCAACCTCTCAAACCAAGAACACCTCAACCACCAGCAAAACAAAACTTACGCTTCTTACCCAAAACGGTCCAACGATCCAAACCCACTTCTCAAAAAATAATGGAAATCTTGAACCACACTTCTACAACCTTTCCTTAAGAAATACCATTAGGCATACTCCAAAATCCCAATATTCACTTGGAATGAAAGACTTAGAAACAACAACCCCAAACAAATCCACCCTTTTCCAAGCTACACTATAGACTAAACCAGAACACCAACAAGGAAGGTCGGAATGGACTCCCCATAATTTTAAAATTTCAGTCAGATGCCCAAACCACAACACTCGTCAAACACCACCACTCTAGACTGGGATGACCAAAAACTAACCTGGGAACTCCCTACATAGACCAATAACCCCCACCATAAGGGGGGAGAACCCGATGAAAGAAACTCCAACTCAAGCAATGAGTTAAAACCAAAACTAACTCACAAAGGTTAACCACACAAGGACAATTGATCAGATATTCACATCCTAAAAGGCACAAATACTGGAATTTCAAGAAAATGATACCACCACACCCTCTTACATCCAAAGAGGGTATTTCAAACCATGAGGACCGTAATGAAGAAATGAGGTCTCTACACATTTTCCCCACAAAATAGGACCTTACAAGATGAAGAAGCTATAACAAAGTAGTTTAAATTGTTCCCATTCCAACATCAAAGACAAAATATAGACCAAGATCCTCTACACCCATTTGATTCCTGACTATGCGCAAGCCTCACTCTAGGGATTGTGGATGGAGACCTGATGTCTTGAAGAATCCACTGTCTCACAGTCAAGATCTGATAATCCCCAATCGAAAATCCTTCTTTTGGTGTCACAAGCAGCCACACAACATCCTAGGTATAACCACAGGAGCATAACACACCATGAGAATCACTTGTTCCAATAAGGAACTTTCTCCAAGGTAGGTATTTGGAAGATGCACACACCTCATCCACTTTCACCCTAATGAGAAACAGCAGGAACAAGATACCCACGAAACACACCTCCACTTAAAATAGAAAAAAATTTAGAACTTCAAAAAGACAAACACGTTTCCATTTAAACAAAATTTATCAGGAGATAAACAACATCCACTTTTAAAAATTAAAGAAAATACAACACCACAAAACACCACCGGACACAACCATTTCAACAAAATGAGCATTACATAGAAAGGGACTTTAAACTGAGCCCAAAACAACACCCTAATCCTACAAAAAGGCTAGGTTTCTTTTCAAAGGGGTGGATCTGGACCCATGATGATTCCTAGAAACACCCTGACAGAACCGTTGCAAGTGGCCTAGGCATCCAAAGGTGCAAAAGATCTTCGGAGCATTCAGACATAACCATTTCTTATGACTAGGCTTGTCACACTGATGACATGTCATGATCTCATGATTAGATGAAGCTGACAATAGGTCTAAATACCATTTAATTAGGTGACCAACACCAATAGATTCAATCTGATTCCCTACCTATTTAATGGAATTCCCTTCGCTACTTCAAGAGATTAGAGGAAGGTTGGCCATCTCAAGCACTCCCGCTAGCACAAATTCAACACGGACAACTTGCCACACCACGTCAGCAAAGGAGGTTAAACTGAACTTCGAAACCTTCAACTGCAGTTCAGGATGAATCCCAATCTCAAAACATTGAGCCTTTAGGGAATAATTCATAGTCTACTCTGGAAGGAAAGGAACCAGATCCACAAAATAGAAAAATAACTCCAACATTGATCCATCACCTTGATGTAGACAAAACATCTACATCCCCTTCCTCTACTTCGTTGTCTTAAATAAATACTATCAGATGAACGAATCCTTGAATAATTCCTAGGTAATATCTTCCTGAGGCTTGGTTCTAGAGACCTATTTCCACCACTTTCAGGCCAGACCTTTTTTTGGGACTACTTTTTATTGGGACTACTTTGTATATAAGGTTGTATTTGTTGTCAACAGTTTTCAATGAAGATCAAAATGAAGAAGGAGATGATAAAGAACTTCAAAGTTATGGAGAGTGGTAATTCAGATGATTGTTGAACTGATCTTAAGGTCAAAGTACATGTATCAAAGGTGATACATTGTCTAAAAAAATGAAACCATATCATAGAGTGTTGAAGGGCTTGAAGTTATAAAGTGACCATGAAACATCTCATTGTTCAAAGAGACCATGCAAGAGTACATATCACGGTGGAAGAAGTTTGTGATAAAAGTTTCTAACTATTGAAGAAGCCAGATGACGGTAAAGAAGCATGGGTGTTCTTGTCGAAGCTGATATTTAATGTGATGTTTTTTCCCAGTGTTTTCCAAATTTTTGGACCTCCAAATTGGGATTTTTTTTGGAAATGGAAGGATTTTTGCATAGGAGTGAACGAAATGTAGAATGGTGAAGGAAATTGGCAAAGGAAGAAAACTGCATACCTCAGAACATGGACCACGTACCATGTTCTAGGAATGGTTCACAGCCACATACCTGGCAGTGGAAACAGTTTGCGGAGCGGTGTACAGAACCAAAAATGGTTTGCAGTGACAGTACGTGGTGAAGGCATGAAGTACGTGGAATGATAATGGTTCGCAGTGGAAGGAGTTTTGGTATGTGGAATGGCTCGTCATTGGTGGAAGAGATGTAGTAAGCAGACCAACAGACACACGGTGTGCGGTGAAGGTTCGCAGTTTGCAGGAGGGTCGCAATACGCGGTGGAGGCTTACCATACGCGGATGGAGTTCAATATGAAGTGAAGTTTGTCCCACATTGAAAATTTGGGTAAAACAGATTAGAAAAATTTGTGGAGTTATTTGCCTATATAAGAAGTTCTAATCACATCATTAAAGAAGAGCAAAATCGATAACATCATTATGGAAGACCTCATCTAAGTCCAAAAGTGGTATGTGTGAGAGACTCTACGTAGGACGGAGTAGTACGTAAAAGACGAAATGGTTCGCGAAATTGGAAGGAGCGGTCCATGAAAGAGATTTTTGTAAGAAAAAGTGGTATGCGGGAGACAAAATAATTCACAGAATTTGAAGAAGAATTTCGCAAAAGTAAGAAATGGTAAGCAAAGGTGGAACATAGAGGCAGTACATGAAGGCGATACGTGAAGGCGGTACTCTAAGGCGGTATGTGAAGGCGGTACACAAAGGCGGTACGCGGATGTAGTACATGGACGCGGTGTGTGGAGCAGGTACAGTACATGGAGCAGGCGCAGTGTGTGGAGTAGAAGCCATGCAAGGAGCAAGCGTGGTAGGTGGAGCAGGCACGGTAGGTGGAGCAGGCGTGGTAGGCGGAGCAGGCGCGGTAGGTGGAGCAGGTGCGGTACACGGAGCAGGTGTGGTACGCGGAGTAGGGGTCATACGCGGAGCAGGCATGGTACGCGGAGCAGGTTCGGTATGCGGAGTAGGCACGGTACGCGGAGCAGGTGAGGTACGTAGAGTAGGGGATGTATGCAGAGTAGGCGTGGTATGCAGAGCAAGCATGGTATTCATATCAGAGATAATCTTCAGAATTAGGGATAGTTTGCAGAAGTAGAAACATCATAAAGGGAGTTTGTGATTCTAGCAAAAAGAAAAAGATTTAGTGCACTCAATTGTTGCACTAAATAAGAATATTGAACATAAAAGAGCATCAATTCAGGACTTCTATACAAGCAGTGTATCGTGCTGAATAGAGACAAAGACTTTCATGCCAATCTGTTGAAGCGACCTTCAAGTTGATAAACTAAGTGAGACTTCACCCAAGGCAGTGAGCCAAGGGGAGTCAGTGGAAGTGATCTGAGGGAAGCATTAAGTTATCCCTAAACCTTTAGGCAGTGTGCCTGGGACAGAGTGATTATTCCCAAATATTTGTAATCTACAACTAGTGAAGATTAGTGGAATTAAGTATGACCGGCAACCAATCGGTGTATGATCCTTGGATGTAGCCCTTAGTGGTGAACCAAGTAAAAGTGTTGTTTTGTCCTTCTGCATGTGAATGTTTTAATTACTTCACATATCCATCATACAGGTTTAAAAAAGTTCATACCAATGTGGGAATAAGATCTAGTAAAGAATAGAAAAATTCAACACCTTGATTAACCCCCCTCTCAGGGTGGTCTAGGGTCCCTCACCTTCAAGTATAAAGGTAGAAATATTTACCTTTAACGACTTAGGAAACTCAAGGAAACTAAATTTTCTCTCAATTTTTCACACCCACTATTCTGCTTTGAGAGGATCCACTTGACCATAAAAGAGAGTGGGATTCAACTTCTAGAATTCAAGAAGGAAATCTATGGGTTGATCAACTAGAGTGTCTACTAATGGTGATCCACCCATAGATGCACCTCGAATATTTATCAAATCTTTGGTGGGGGCATACACTAAGAAATAAGAAGACCAAGAACTCAATCAAAACCAATTCATCAACAAGAATTCTCAAACTCAAAGTACCACTTAAAAAACATTTCCAAAATCACAATAAAACACACTACCCAACCATCAATTCTAAAAGTATCACATTTTTCCTCTTGCAACACTTTTGAAAAGAAAAACAAACTTGATAAGTTTCACATTCACAAATGGTATTCCATGGATCCTCAAAAATGAACATTCTCATTCCACTATGAGAACTCATCAACTCATGCCAATATGGGCACTCATCTACCCATGTCATCATCTATCCACTTTCCCATATATATCCATGCATGTGAGCACCCATGGGAATACCAGAGGTTAAAATAAAACATTCCCATTTTTTAATGAACGTTCAACCTAATTTTCATATTCTCAATCCAATTCCCATTTCAAAATTCATAACACTTTTCAAAATATCACTAACCACCAAGTCAAAAACCCATTTTCAAACTACACACACCAATCAATTTGTTCCTGATCAAAACAAATTCCTGTGGATTTCATCCAAAAATCCAATTCATCTCATTCAAAACATTTTTAGTAACTCAACAAATCTCATTACATCAAAAATAATTTGATTAAAAACTCATTTATTCTCACTTAAAACAAATTTCCAAAACCCCATTTAAAATAAACTTCTGCTTCCAAACAACTGATTTCGATAAACCCCAAGTTTTAATTATAAAAATTTAATCTCAGTAAACCACTCCTCATTTTACCCAAAAATCAACTTATAAAAATCCATTTTCTAATGGTTTCTTCAAAATGATTCTGAAAACTCTTTTTCTATCTTCCCAAAACCAAACCATTACTACTTAAAATCCAATTTTCACAATTTCAAAATGAGGGTTTTCAAAAAAAAATTCAGAATTAATGATGACCCAAAACAACTCACAAGGGGAAACTAGTGTCGATGGGTGACTTGGACATATGGTCAGCAACCATATGTCAATCACGTCATCATAACAGAGAGTCTTCTAGGACCATATCCATAGCTCCCCATTCCTTTTTAGGCCCTGCGATCTCACTGAGACCTTTATCCCATCTCCCTTTTTGTTTTCCCAAACACCAAAGAAACCAAACATAACCCAACTTCCCATGGAAACCTGAGGTTTGGCATCAAAAGTATTGGTCAGACACTCCCTCATACCTACACCCCATGTTCCAACAGTCCTACTTCATCTACCTTAGCATACCAAATAACAAAGGGTGCTCTGAAATCTAGGCCCCCTAAAGAAAGAGCATACTCTAATACCATTTTTTCACAAACCAACCTGATTTGACCCCGAACCAGTCACCTGAGTCGGCCTGAGATAAGGACCGAGAGGCATTCTCGATCCTCTCAGGCTAACAACTAGTGTCGTAGAATCAACAGAGAAACAAGGGAATGGTTTATCCCAATAAAATAAACTGAACAATGTAAAATAAATAGAGCATCCCAAAACAAATAAATATCCAAATTGAACATCATTTATACATAAACTGAAAGTTACAACCAAATATGAATGATACAACCTAAACTAAACCTGAAAACCATAAAGTCTCTATGTGAACTTGAGGGTCACTCTCTGATAGTAAAACCAACCATCACCCATGATGATCAAAACCAAGCTGGAACCCACACCAAAATCCAAAAATAAGAAAGAAATATAGGCATGAGTATTAAAACTTAGTAGGTGTGCCCAAACAAATCTATTCCCAATTCACTTCCTTTAAATGAAAGCAACATCAATTTCAGATTTGAAATAAAATATATAAAACTAGGCCTTTCACACACACTTTCTATTTAAAACCAAACACGGTTCATTGCCCTTTTTTATTTGAAACCAAATTCCTTTCCAAGAACCATACATTAACATTTTTTAGAAGCAAGAATATGTTTTCATTAAAAAGGGGAGAAGGTAAGTGTAAAATATTTCCAAAACATTTTCCATAAACCATTGAAAACAAATTCATCACTTTTTAGAAGAAGTACACCATACAAGAGAGCAACGACAATGATCACATAATAAAGGCAATGGAAAATAAGCACGCAAGAGTAACTAACCAACCATGCATCTCAATAATCTTCTATAGATAACTAAAGTTACAAAAGAAATGAGAGAACCTAGGAGCTCAGTGGAATAATCTAGAACACGCTATACATCTTGACTCATCCTGAAGGCATGCCTCACCTGATGACATCAATTCTCACCCACATGCTCGATCGAACCCTATCTGGTCTAATTGAGGTAAACTATCCCATAACAAAAAAAGAAAAAGAAATCCCATGCTATGGGCTACTAGCAAGAGCAAAATCCTAATCTAGTGTATCAACCATTCGCCAAAAATCTACTAGTTATGTCAGGTTCTCTTGTAAATGTAAGAGTTGGTGTCCTAGAACCAACTGGTTTTACTTTGATTACATGGATATTTAATGTATTATTACATATTGTTCATTGTTCTGCATGACTATGATGTAATAATGTCCTAAAGTATTTGTTGCATTGATAAGGTCATGACAGTTTCCCGCTATGATGATAACCTTGAAATGCTATAACAATATTCTTAAATATAGTTATGTGGTTGGATGACATGCTATGATGGGACACATAGCATGTAGACTGTCAGGTGCGAGTACTCGTAAGCAGATGATACTTCCTCTCATGAAGTTCACACTTGGTAATCTCTAAGATAAAAGATTATGATAATAGACCCGCTAGTAAAAATTCTGCATGTTTTGGTGTCATCAGATATTTCTATATGCGATCATGTGTAATGATCCTTAGACTTTAAGATTGTCATTAATACATGCCACAACTTATGCACTTTGATTTACTGATGAAAATCGTCACGAAAACAGTTGGCGGGAAGTAGGGTATGTTGGGTGCATCATGAGTGGCATGTTATTAATGGATAAGTTAAGGAAGTATTTTTCCCTTTAATTTATGGAAGTTGATATCTCAGCCCTTTGATTGAAATAGAACCGTTATGCGAAATTCCATATCCATAGTGTAACGACGAGTTTATTTCAGGTAGTCAAAGAACGACGTATCAAGCATAAAAGTTGATGGCACAATCATGAAACTTGCTTGATGAGATATTGCAACAAAGAGATTATATTACGCAGTGAGAGTTCGTATGTGGATGTCATTATTGTGACTTTACGTTCTTTCTCTTGGGTGCCTTGACCCATTGCTAGACAATACTCTTGGACTTTAGGCAAGCCTGCCTAATGTTGACGAGAAAGAGTCCTAGAGGGTCACACACTAAGTGTTTTTTGTGGTCTCAGTTAAATTCTATTTGAATTTAATTAATGAAATAAATATTATTCTCAAGACCATGGAATAATTTTATTCAAGTTACAATGATCTCATAAATTAAATAAAATATATTTATTTATTTTATTGAACATTTAATAAATATTTATTTACTAGTTTGTAAATAAAATATTTATTTAAGAGAATAAATTATTTATCTGGGTGTTCAATAAATGGAAGTGGAGTTAGAGCGGACCAAGGTCGGTCCAGTAGTAAAATAATTATTTGCAAGATGGTAAATAATTATTTAACTAGTTGGCACAAATTAAAATAACACTGCTATTATTTTATGACATGGAATTTTATTTATAATTTCGTTTTGTGCAAGTTGGTGCACTATAAATAATGACGTGGTATTATTATTAAATGCATGGGTTTTCTCTAATTTCATGAATGTATTTAATTGTTGCTATGCAATTAAATATTGTAATTGAAATTCCATGTATATAAATAGGCAAGTACGCCTATTGTGCCATACACCACATCACACGCCTGGTGAATGGAGAATTGTTGAGCCAAACAATTTCTCTCTCAAATACTCTTCTCTCCCCTCTCAAGAACGAGAGACGTTCTTCAAGGCTGAAGAACAAGCGATCAAGAATGAATAACACAAGACACTCACTTCACCGCGCTAGAACTCAGAGAATGAGCAGTGTCGATCGGAGGCCATCGGAGCACGTGTGGATCACCGCTAGAGGGATTCTAGTTTAGATCCTTACAAATGCAACGAGATAATCCGGAAGGGTCATTCCGGATGATCAACATCATCAACGAAGAAAAATACCAAAGATACAAGTATTATTTTTCTTTATGAAATTAATTAAATTAATTATAAACATGATGTGCAATATCCTCTCTAAGGTTTCAGACCTCTTTCTTCTTTATCTAAATCATTGATTATATTCCGTGGAGACTAGCGTTCATTGTAGTATTGATCCCAGAATAATCATTGATCATGGTAAAAATTAAAGTTGGGTACTGTTTCAACCACGCTTCCACTACTCTTGGAACCTTCAGTAAAGACTAAAGTGGGGTGAGCCAACAATTCCAAACAAGTATCCAATCACATGCACATATATCACGCATAAGAAATTCACACAACAAGTCACCCCCGATTCACCCCAAAGAACAATATCTTACCTTTAAACCATCTGATCACAAGGGAGCTTCTCAGTGTGGGCCACCCACAACAATCAACATAACCAAGGCAAGAGAATTATCCAAGGAGAGTTTTCAAGACCATCATTTTCACAAAAATTCCAAATGGGTCTCAAGCACCCTTTTAGAAACCACCCTTTTTCAGAGAACCAAATCCATCTTTCCAAAAAGGTAAAACACACCATTTTTCATTTCACAATCATTTAGAAAATTCCATTTGAGTACTCACACCACATTTTCAACCCAAATCCTCTTTCATAAAAATGTAAAACGGGTCATACACCATCATCACATGCCAAACCATTTTCCAAACCATCAAACACACACTGCTTACAAATCCAAAGTAATTTAGGAAAATCCTATTTAAGAAACCCAATCCATCATTTTAGAAGCTAAATACCTTTTTCAAGCCAAAACCATGCTTCAAAAATCACAAATCACTTATAAAATTCAACCTGTCATTTTATCAAACACTTGGTGTGCATATCTTAACAAAACAATACCATATACTTCAAAATAATCAAGAAAACCACCTCATTTCACATTAAAAAATTATTATAAAAAGAATATATCACTAATTAACATCCAAGGAAGGTGTGAAAAGCAAGAAACCAATGAATCTTAAATTTAATGGGCAAGTGTAAAGGGGAACCTACCTCAAATCACATGCACTTCAACAACACCAACCCAGAACAACTCCACAAAGGTTCCAAGATCCAAGAACAACCAAGAGAAACCCTAAGAAGAAAAAACTCCCAACATAAACCAAGGGAAACATGAACCCTAGATCCATAAGACCAAGGGAGAAGAATAATTCAAGAGAAAATGGGAGAAGAATGAAGAGGAAGAAGAGAAGAGAAGATTACCTTGAGAAATCACCCCATAACATTGAAGAAACCCTAAATCCACACCATGGGAGACATGGAGAGGCTTGGAGAAGAAGAGAGGGGCTCCCTTTGGGTCGTACAAACTAGGATAGGGAGAAAGGATGCATTTTGATGTTAAAATCCCGAGAGGGTAGAATGGTAAAATCACATTTTTAATGACTTGGGCACTGCGCACTGTTAGGCCACACAGTTTCCCAAATCTTACGCCAACCATGCACCCCTTACTGGACATACTAGGCACTCACACGGTTTGGTCGCACGATGGGTCATGCACCCCTGACCTGGGACAACCAAGGACCCACACGATTTCCTAGAGAATGACATACAGTTCCCCCTAATCGTGCACCTAAACCATGCAACTAGAGAAAAATAGTCTAAAACTCTAAATTTAAATTTGTAACACCCAGAACTCGATGGAAGAAACAAGATCCAAAATATGAACCGGAATAAGGGAAGAAAATAAAAAACCAGGTGTGACAATCAAGAAAAAAGTCCCAAAACAGCCAACCCCTCCTCAAAAGGATTGATCCTGAGACCTCTTCCCAAAACCAAGATTACAAAACTTCCCTCATACAACAAAGGAGGAACCAAAAACTCACACTACCTCAGTTATAACCAACCAAAAAGCTCTCAAAGGATCTTACCCAAGAGGCTTAAGGTGTTCTAAGATAATTGAGGATCACCTCAATCTCTTCCAACCACCTTTTACTTCAAATATCAATGAAGATTCTGCATCCACCACTCTATTTGGAGTTTGGGTAGGCACCAGAACTAGAGAAACCTTTTCTGACCATTATGGGGGGAAACAACAACAAAGACACCCACTACCACAAGTCATGTCCCAAATCGGGAACCAAACTACTCCTTCATAAACACGGAATCAAAACCACAACAACAATCCCTCAAGCGAGGCATAACACAACTACATCAAAAGAAGCTTTTCTTTTGAAAATCACCATTTTACTAAGAAACGTTGAAATCACCCTCCACCAAGGTGCAAACCAAAAGGCCAAAACGCCGTAGGTTTTAAAACAAAACAACCTAGATTGAGCACACCCATTGCCCAAACAAGGTAGCTCACAAAATTCCTTTCAAATTTTCATTTTACTTTGAAAACAAAGCATCCTAAAAATGCTTATCAAAACCTATTTCCCTATTTTAGAACACTTTATAGCCTTGTTTCAAAAACAAAAACTTCCTTTTGAAGAATTTTAGATACCGTAATGGAAACCACCACTTTATAAAACATTCCATAATATCATGGGAATTCACTGTTCCCATTTATTCATAAAACCAAGTTTGAAAATAAATGTTTTCACAAAACCCATTTATTTTCCAAAACAAGGTTTAAAAAAATCCAAGCGCACACAAGCACTACACAAGCGTGAAGCAATGTTCGCAGAACCATGTCCACAAATGGAAACAACGCACTCCTCAATCCACCTCAAACCAGTGGAGTCCATGTTTGGAGGATCCATATGCATGAGAATTCCAAATAGTCTAACTGGGGTAGAAATGGTGTTGTGCATGCTTCATCCACATGGGTTGGGCTCCCAAGTACCAATTGTGTAACACACCCTACTAAGGATATAGGCTTGACCGAATAGACACCACATAGTTTCCCAAGCCATGTGTTCCAACTCGTGGTTCAAGTTATTTCTCCTCCTACCCTGAAACCAATGAGCAACCCCCAATATCATGGGCATTCTCAATGGGGATCAAAACATCAATCACAACAAAATCCATCAAAGAAAACCAAAAACAAGATCAAATTCACATTCAAAACCCATTTTCTCCTAGAAAATTAAGGCTCGAGATAGGCAAGATCTAGCTAGACTCTCCCCACCCTTACCTCTCAAGCTCTGACGACCTTAGTCTCTTTTATACTAGGATATGCCCAAATAACAAGGACTACACAAGTAGATTAGGTACCTATTAAAGGAAAACCCAAACCAATGATACCATTTTGTAATGAATCGGCTCAAGATTTCATTCGACCCGACACCCAACCCAATTATACACAAGTCCTGAAGGGTGTTCTTGATCCCCATAGGCTGGAAACAAGCACCTAGGCATCATAGGAACTCCTTTGAGAATGGATATGCCTAAATCAGAGATACAACCATGGAATAAATAAATACAGAATCCAAAATAAAAAAATATGCCAAAAAAATCATAACCAACTACCGTGATCCAACCCATTTTCATATACATGATCAACATCCATAAATAGAGAGATATAGGTAGGCAGGACAAAGCAGGAACAAAACTAACAAAAAATAAAACTACTATAAAACAACCAACTTGAGTCGATACTGAAACCAATGCCATGAAACCTTTGGTTTCTCACCACCACAAATCTCACCCCACATCATCCACAGCGGACAAGAAGAATCCAACTGAGAACCTGGAACCTGAAATTTTGTAAGCGTGAGCTAAAAATCCCAGTAGGTCACCACAACCTTCCAAAACTATGCAATTTATTTCATAAGAAAATTCATCAATTATAGTCAGAAAATCAAGCTAAAAAATAAGATTTACATACATATACATTACATGGAAATCAAAATAATTACATAGTCCACTTTAAAAACATTTTCCCTTTTCGTTTCCCAAAACTGAGCACATACGTTTTGAAAACAAATCCATCAGTCAAAGATATTCCAAAGCCACACACACCATTAACATTTCTCAAAAACAACTCACACTTGTTTTGTCTGAATGAAAACAATTACTTTAAATTGTTTCATCAACTGAAACCATCTTTAAACCCAAAACCTATTTTGAAATCCACTTTAAAGTACTTGCACAAGAGTCTTTAAAAATTCAAAATAGGTTTTCGCAAACATCATTGAAAACTAATTTTCAAAGGAAACAACCCAACTCATACAAGTTAAGTACAATAAAAAGGCACCACACACACACACACACATCACAAGGTATATAAAAATGAAACATAAGTAAGTAGGGTTCCATATCAAAGAAAGCAGGGGAAATGATATAATCAATAACTGGATCAAAATCCCCTCAGTTAATAACTCACCGAGTAAACAATTTTGTCATGGTACTACCCAAAAGTCCCTAACGTGCCAAGCATCTAACTGTATAAGGGTATAACCACCTGAACTAGTTACCGATATATGTTAAGTCCATACCATCACCCAAGTAGCCCACAAAAGTTGGATTGGAATGAAAAGCCCCCACACAGCTCTTGTGCCTAGCATGATTGGTGGGAAACTAGTGGTGTGTGAATCAACTATATGAACAAGATACATCATCCACTTAGTACCTAACATCCCATGACTAATAAAGGAGGTGAGGCATAGTGCAAAAAATCCAAGTCTACTCACAAGGCATAACTATAACTACCTTTACCCCTAACACCCAATGATGGAAAACCCCATACACATAACATGCACTCAAGGAATAACAAGCACATTCCCACACAAGGGGGGAAATAAGCATCACATAGTGATCACAAACCCACACAAGGGGTAATAATCAAGGGGAAATCAAGGGTGTCATCCATATACATTGTTTAAAATCAAAGTGCCAAATGATCCTTTAACACTGAAACATGGTTCAGATTTCCAAGATCTTTCACATTTCATAAAACACTTTCCAAACACTATTTGAAAAAATGATGGAAAACACCCAAGCATTTAAAACATTTCAAATTCACCCCTATCCAAGGGCCCTCTTCTTTGAAAATCTAAAAAATTTCTTAAGCCTTTATTTCCATAACACTTTTATAAAACACCACTTAAAACATTTTAAGTGGTCCAAAGACATCACTCGTTTCCTTTAAAACGATACAAAGCTACCCTTCCATGAGGTTCTTTCTCTCTAAAAACCAAAATAAGGCCAGAAGGACAACCATTTCCACCAAACCAGTTAAAACAATCCAACTAGGCATTACACAAGGGGTACACCACACTCGCATTTTAAATCACCATTTGAAATACATTAAAATACCCATTGTTACAAACCATTTAGAGGTCAACACCTCACTTCAAAACCAAATTCCCTTTAAAACATTATTTTCACTCATTAAAAACCAAAATTGGGTCAAATCCCACTGCACAATATGAAAATAATTTAAAAAATCCACAAGTCATTTCACAAGAATCTTACCATCTTTAAACATCCCATTTCAAGCATGAAACATGGAATTTACATGAAAACCCGATTATGCCAAGCTCAAAACATTAAGAAATGGTTTCAAAACACCAAAAGGCTATCATATATAATAATACTTTCAATAAAAGGTAATTTAGAAAGTGAAATCATGCTTATAATTCCAAAATAAAATAATTTCATAGAAATACCTACCTCAAAGAAGTGGAAACCAAGCCGGAGCACCATGAAACTCATCGTCTTTAATGGCGACCATACCCACGGGACAAGAAACAGTGTATACATCCCCTAGAAACCAAAAAACATATCATTAGACCCATATAGAACCCTAAAATTGAGCCACATTATAACTAGGGTTCATGGGGGGGATCCAAATCCAATAAAAGAGAGGAAGAGGAGGAATAAGGGGTCAAATCCGCTTGGAAAACACTAAAGGAAGCCAAAAAATCAAGGTGGAGGTTGGAGCTCATCCTTGATCTCCCTAGGGCCGGCCAACTCGTGTGGTGGAGAAGATGGGTGAAAACCCCTTAAAAACCTAGAGGGGTGAAATGGGAAAAACAAAAAAAATAAACACCTAGACAACTCGCACGGTTTAGCTGCACGATTATATGAACAATGCTTCAACTATGTGGGTGCCATGACCTCTTAGAAATCTTAAGTCATACAGTTAAACAAATTGTGTTCCTCACTCTAGAACCAACCCAAGCCTTGCACAAACTCCTGGGGTGCCCCACATTGTAATGACCTGAACTGTTATAAATAAAATTCCCTTCTTTGATTAATTTTAAATGCATCATCATGAAATATAGTTATAGAAAACACATGCACTTATTTTTTTTGTTATATCCTATTAGATTTAAAAGACCGTTAAGTATCATTATCATTGATAATATATCTGTTGAACAGTGATCACGTGATTAGTATAAATATAGAGTTTTAACAAATCTAATTGACAAAGACTAAGGAATTGATGACCTCAACCAGTAGGATCATACCCTATGAATCTCATTTATCATATCTTCCAAGGGAGATGGAATTTATAGGATTTTACCTTGACCAAACCCAAGTTGAGATCCAGCAGTTTAAACATGAGTGAAACCATTTATGAGAGAAGTTCAAACTCATTGAGATCATGACCCAAACCATGTTCGTTGAACCGCCCCATGAAAGCCTCACTATCACACACCTTAATCTTAGGGCATTTGCTAGTGTATTTAATAAATATGTATCAAGACCCTGATAGTATGAATATGTACATTTTTTATAGAATAATGAATATATTTTCATTCTATTATTGTTACTTTGTAAATGATTTTTATTTTAGATACATTAAAACACAAATTGTATTTTTGGTTAATATTCAAATTCAATCAATCGATTTATGAATTAATAAAATTTAGAAATAAATAATATTTTAATAAAATATTATTAATAAATAATGTTTATAAAATATTAATGATCATATAATTTTTATAGAGTCAGGTGTAATTTTTTATAAGGGTTCGGAAACTATTGTTGTCAAAAAAACTAGCATCTCTTGATAAATGTCGATTTTATTTTAAAATTGAAAAATCACATATTTAGAAAATTATTTATATAAAATGAATATTATTTTTGGAATCATAACATCGAAATTATCCATTGGTGAATTTTTCTTAATTTTTGAGCGTCGAATTTTCGAGTAAAAATTAAATATCGTATAAATATACTTTGTGTATTATGATATCATAATGAGCTAAAAGTGATGTAATAAATACTATAAAGGGTATCCATGACCAAATATATGTTTTCCATTTAAAATAATGTGATTTTAAGTTTATTTGATTTATTTTTTAAAGTCGTTATGAATCCTCCAAAACTTATAATATATTTTAAGGTTTTAAAATCATTTCATTAAGAGTGCGACTCACCTCTACATAAGCAAGGATGTTATTTTAATAAGTTCAGCTCTTAGACTTATAAAATAATAAAAACAACTCTCATTTGGAAAAAACTATGGGCAAAAACCATGGGATGGTTTGTGATTTTTTGATATTTTATTATGTAGAGTCTCAAACCTAAATAATAAAGAAATCCTCCTCTTTTCCTACATAAACCCACTCAATATCTCATTTCTCTTCACTCAAACTCCTTGGAGCACAACCATACTCTTCCCTCCACTCTCTATA
The DNA here is from genome assembly GCA_963277665.1 of Viscum album. Classification (NCBI taxonomy): domain Eukaryota; kingdom Viridiplantae; phylum Streptophyta; class Magnoliopsida; order Santalales; family Viscaceae; genus Viscum; species Viscum album. The sequence goes on from OY728130.1 coordinate 1,075,011,497, forward strand.
GTCCTCCTAAGGCACACCCAAGCTCTCAAGAAGCCCCTCTCAGGCTTTTGAATTCACACACTCAAGTAAGAGACTCATCTCTTCTCATTTCCATTCAAGCACCTCCTTTATGTTACGCTTCTTACTTTCAATTTGTGGTTGTTTGGTTATATTTTCCTACAAACCTCTTATTTTCCTTTTTATGTCCAAGTGATGAGAGACCCCTTTCACTCTCATTATGCCCCCCATGAACCCTTACGTACATCTATTACCATAATAAAGTTTAGTAAAGGACCCTCCTCTCCTCCTTTGAAAAACAGGCACCTTCTTTGAAATTAGTTCTTTTAATTTCAATTGGTTATATTGTCATTCATTTATAATCATTTCCTTACTGTCCAATTGATGTAATTTGAATTAGTTTTTTTATGAACTTATGCATTCTATTTCCATTTCCTAAAGTTGAGACATGTCTTTCCATGTCCTTATTACTGCTCATTTGATGTCCAAATGATGAGAGACCTCTTTCGCTCTCATCAACCTTTTTTATGAATTTTTAAGTAATGCCGTTATGTTGCCCAAATTTCACCGCAATTTTCCATGCCAAAACAATTGTGTAGTGAATATCAAACCCATTTTTCTATCAAGGGTATTCACCTTTATACACATATACTTATTGATTGTGGACATACATGTGTGTATTCCACATTCCTTGATCGTGGAATAAGTTATGATGGTGAATGAATCCATGTTGTATGATCTATGTAACACACTAAAGCATGATAATGAAGTGAATATGATGGGTACACTCAGATAGTGCTCCAATGCATTGGGTAATGTTTAGTATCATGATGCGTCACGTTGAGACAGGGAGTGAACCTGATTCCTTTATGAGACTTTGTCCACCATGATGGGTTTAACCTTGACCTATATTTATGATTTAGTGTTTTAAGTTGTTGTCACGTTTTCTGTGTTATGATTATCATGTTATATCATAACTTATTATTTGTGTTCCTTTTATTCTTCATTGACGTGTCTATTGTCTAGCATATATCGCTTGTGGCATGTTTATTCCCTTACTGAGCTCTATAACTCATATATTTCTTATGTATGTCCCCGGGTTATCCCATACAGTTTTAAGTTTGAATGAATATTTTGAGCATGTTAAAGAAATTTTCAATAAATACGTTGCATTCTCTGTTTTATTTTGTTATGTAATGTACCTAATTCATAAAGACACTAGACTTCTCGATCATCCGAGTTGTACGTAATAAATCAAGTATTAATGTGTAATAAAGAGAATAGTTGTTATACGCATGGTTTGACAAATCGTGTGGAAGCCGTGCAAATGACTCTGTCAAAAATTACAGAGCCAATTGCACGCTTGCCGCACGATTTAACAAACCGTGCCCAAGTCGTGCGCCACATCTCAGACAAATCGAGAACATTGCATGGTTTCTTCTAGGGGACGCACGATTTGGACTTAACCATGCACAACTCGTGCTAGCAAACCATGCACAATTCAAAATGAACTAAAAAGGCTCACCGTGAAGGGAGGCTGCATGGTTTCCCTCTAACCATGCACCTTAACCGTGCACGGTAGGAAAACCTCAAAAATTTCCGAGTTTTGACCAAAACCCCACAAAAACTCAAACCGGGTCTCCACTTCACCAAAGAACACCAAAAGAACAACACTGTGACGCAGGGGTGTCACATAATGTCTGTATTTGCACCGACGCCTCATTTCTCAGACCATTGATAATAGTTAACATTAATGAGTTTTGTCGCCCTTTAGAATTTCAGCCTATATATCCGTGTGTGTGAATAATAAAATGAGAATACCACTATCTTGACAACATGCATTGTGTTCTTTCTTGCTTTCTTTTTCTTTTGTTCTCCTGCCATTAATCATCATCACTTCGAATATTTGACGTTACTTTATGTTCACCATCATTTCGCCTTCGATTGACACATTCATACCAATTATGAAAATTTTCATTGTTTCAATCGATGCCCAACCCATTTCACCACATAAAATAAATTACTAAATCAACCAATAATCCGACAACAAATGACAATATAATACTTAAAAGCAATAATAAATAATATCATACACCTAACATCAAAACGCTCCATATGTGATTTGTAGATGTAAATCCACAAACACAATGATGCATTAATGAAGTTTAGAATGAAAAAGGAGAAGTTTGTTTTTTATAATTAAAGTTAAATTAAATGTATAATATATAAGTATTTTTTCACTATAAAATTTCAAAACCATACACATTTTTAATATTTACATCATTTTTTAATAAATCTATAAAAAATATTTTTAAATAGTTCATAATCAAGATGGGCATATTTTTAGAAAAAAATATGTATGGGATTAATAGTTTAATAATAACAAGTTTTTTTGATAAAGGTAAAATGGAAAATCCACCGAACACAAAAAATACAATTTAATTGAGTTGCATTAATTTTTTAATATTTTTAATATATTTTTATTATCAAATTTCATTTATTATTATAAATCATGTATCAATTAGCAATAAACAATGAAAATATAAATATAGAATTATTTTTTCGGGACTCCTGGATGATACAATGCAATATGGCCGCATCCCGAAATATTTTTTAAAAAAGATAAAAAATGACATTCGGGATAAAAAATTATTCGATTCCGAGTTTTGATTCAGACGGCCGTTCTCCCTACTCCGTGGACGCCGCTGCGCCGGGCATGTGACGTTTAATCAGGAGATCGGACGTCGCGTGGCCCCCCTTCGCCGCCGAAGGTGGAACGGAGCGATTTAGGGCATCGCACTGACCAGTGACTATTCTCAACTAGCAGAGCAATGAAGTAAGCGTAAACCGTCTTGCATAAAGCAATCGACGGCTTAACTTCACCTGCCTCGTGCTACATCTCTCGTTTCTGTCCAATGTCATTGTCTGCGTATGTTAGTATTTATGCATGTGATTACGTGTTCCTAGGCAAACATATACTTTTTAAACCGTTTTAATGCAATCCGGTTTATTCAATTTTTTTTAAACTGCTTGCTTTAAACTCTTTTTGGGAGAAGTGAAACCTATTAATTTCTATCAGTGTAGATGGGTCCAAGCTTATTGGCATTTAAAATTGTTTAATTTCATGTCAATTACCGATGCAATTTTTATTATGTTTTTACTTAGTTTCTTTCAACTTTGTTCTAGTTGCAGATTTTGTATTATTGTGATTTCACAAACAAACTGGGGAGCTGCATGAATCAGTGGGATGGGAACTGAGAGTTTATGATGCTAACTCTCAAGAAAGCAGTCCAAGAAGTTTTTTTTAGAAAAAAAGCATATTTATTGAACATGTTATTGCTCCATCCGCAACTTCTGATCTAGTTTCAGTGCTGTGGTGTTAAGAAAAAGGAAACCAACGGCTATGGATAATAGAGGCACAAATCCCTTTAAGTTTCACTCTCCTCAAGTATAAAAAATGCAGCCCATAAGAGAGAACTGTCATAAATTGTTTCCTTTACCCGTAGAGCCATCTCTCTCAAGAAATCAAGCTTGGAAACTGCAGTCTCGCAATGAAAAAGAATTTTCTGCCGCTTCACAGTCTGATAATGGGTGTTTTCATGTTGCTTCAAATGGACCACTGCAGGCATGTAGTTTGTTTACCCAAACTGAACCTCCTAATTCGCTTCCCTTATCTTGTTCATATAATGCTCGGGGAGGAAACGTGGGACTTAGTTGTAATTTGCAAGATTTAACGAAGCTTGATGGTGGTGTTAGTGCAGACAGTAATGTCAAGCCCGATGGATTGATTCTGGATATGTCGAGGCATGTGTGTTTGCTGAACTGCCAAAAAACTGAAATCTCTCATGATTTGGCTCGAAGTAATCTCATTGCTGCATTTGGTGGCAGCAGGCCTGTTGTATCAGCACCACCTGTTGCTCCTGCACCCACTGAACAGAGGACACTTGATGGACTGTTGCTACATGAAGCACAACTTGGTTGTGATTGTGATAATCATAGAGAGAGAGATCGAGGTTCTTGTGATGCGAAGAAAGTGGAGAATTTGGAGGTATTCGATACCAAGAACGTGGGGAATATTTTGAAGGGCGATGCATTAACTAATAGATGCAATAAATCCACCAAAATTTCTAATGAGCTTGGTATCCGCCAGAATCCTGAGTCTCTTAAACTGGAAGGAAAGGATGAACTTCATGCTGGAAGATTAACGTCTAGTGTCGCTGAAAAGCTTTGGGAAGGGTCCATTCAATTGAATTCTTCTGCAACAGTTTCTGTGGTTGCTTATTTTAAAAGGTTATTTTCCAGATACTTTGGAAACCTCAGTTTTTACCATCCTATATCCTAATCAATGATCACATTTTTTCAATGCATGACTTGTTCCTTGTCGGAGGATGTGAGCCCCACATCCAAGTTGAGGTATTATGTCATCTTTATTATTTATTATAAATAAACACCAAGTCCTCCCTTAGGAGGCATCTTGGGTATTGAATCCACCCTCTCCTCTCCATTTTCTGTTTCTTTTATATATTTTCAATTCAACGAGTATTTCCTTTCAGAAAATTGGTTGTTTGCAGTTAGCTATTAGATGTCTTAAATCCATGGAAGTTATTATCTTTATGCTTTATCATTATTCTAACATGAGTATGTTATTTTAAATAAAATGGTTGATGAAGCATGTAGTTGCTTGAATGAAAGTACATTGCCAATTGAATGGATTAAATGGTAATGAAAATCGAAAGTTACTTGTATTTTCTCTCTTTATTTTTAAAGGTGAAATATATATTCTCTACCGGCTTGTAATTATCCTTTCAACATGCAGCTAAGGATGAATTATCATTTACTGACTGTTGTTGTCGAACCACTACCACAGGAGTAACTTTTGTTCCCTTATGTGTTAGGAATATGTGTAATTGATTTGAGTGGGTTGCTGTCCGTGTAGGGGGGGAGGAGCAGCAGTGGCTGGAAAGTTTGTTAAGGGGCGTGGGAGCTGCTTGTGTACAACTGCCAAGGGGCAGTAATGTCTTTGGGTTGTTTGTTAGTGTTTGTTAGTTTGTTAGGGGCTAGTGACAGCTGGCAGTAGGTTGTTAGTAAGTTGTTAGCTGACTGATAGCTGGGTTATAAATTGGAGGGGTTGGCTGTAAGAGGGGGATACAAATCATTCTTGAATTTCCAGCCGGTTGCTGAGAAAGGAAGCCAATCTTGGGAGGTCAGCCAGCTGCTACGAGGAGTGGTCTTCTCCAGCAGCACCTTCTTCTTCTACCGATATCTTCTTCCTTCTACTTCTCTCTCCCTCCCTACTGCAATTGCTATATTACTGCTGTGTTCTTGCTGTATTTCTGTTACTGTATTTCAGCTGCTACTTCAATAAATACAGAGTCCTCTCCTCATTTCTCCCTCTCAATTATTTTACATAACAATTTGGCGACTCCGCTGGGGAGTGTCGTGCGAGAGAGACAATCAACTGCTTGGGAACTCTTCACTGGAGAGGAAAAATCAGAGGTAGAGACGTCCTGCTTTTGAAGTAGCGAGGGAAAGACAGAGTTTGATTTTTCTTTTCGCACGAGTAGGAAGAGAAAAAAGAAGAAGATGAAAACGACTCTGACGCATTGGAGCAGAGAGGAGAACTACTGCATCGCGTCTTTGTCTGCGACGTGTTGTGTCAGATTCTAACCTGTTGTTGGTTCACATCACATTTGAGGCGAGGCAAGAACCGATCGCAGCAGAGAAAGATGCGTCGTTGGGTATGCATGCGTACTGAGGAGCCGAACTATGCCGAACTGTAAAGGCGACGGAAATCTTGCGTGAGGGAGGACGAACGGAGTTGGATGGAGCTAGATGATTGCTGGAACTGCGTACGCTGCAGGTGACGCGATCGCAGTCGGTTTTGGTCGACATAGGGAATACTTGCGTGCGGAACTGTCAATCCGAGTTGCAGAACAAGGAGGAGACGCAAGCGCTGGCCGAAGCAGTCAAAGGCAACATGAAAACGCGTTGTAGCATGAGACACGTACGAGTTGGGAGTGATCGCTGCAGAAGTGATTTAGTGAGCAGCGGCGAAGGATCTGCGCGACAAGGAGAATTTTCGGGCTGCGGTACGTATCCGAAGTAAGAGCTGTTGACGGACGGGCTTAATTTCTACCAGGCAGCAGAGAGGCGCGCGTACGGGAGTTGCTGTAGAGGAAGTCCAATGTGGTTATATATATATATATATATATAAAGAATTCAGCTGCGCAGAAAATTTCTTTTTTCGGTGATAAGGGATTGCGAGGAAGACACAGTTTGTCATTCCTTTAGCTGAGTTGGGGGTGCAGAATGGCAACAAGAGTCACGCTGCCAGATTTTTTGGGAGAGGATCCGTATGATTGGATCATCAAAGCAGAAAGGTTTTTCGAATTTTGTCGGACGAAAGATGACATGAAATTACACTGGACCCAACTTAGCATGGCTGGCACCACTCTATACTGGTTTTTAACCTGGCACATAGCTACTCCGAACTTGTCATGAGAAATGTTTAAATCAGCTATAATGGAAAAGTATGGACAACCGACGGAGAGAGTACCGTTACAACAACTTAATGCTTTGGAGGAGCAGTTTGTTTCCACTCTGGGACAACAGAGAAAGGTAATTGATAACCTGAGTACTAGTGTGGAAAGGTGAGACAATTATATTGAGGAGCAGGTTACAGGTTCTGGTATTACTGGAGGAGCAGCCACATTTTTTTTTATAGCAAAGTTGGAAATGAAGAAAAAAAGGACGGCAATGGACAAGGTGGGTTCAGCAGAGCTTCTGTGTACCCTTTGGAGCTGGGCGTGGTGGCAGGGTACCCAAAGCCTGCTCGAGTGAAGCGTGGGCACTCTCCACAGGACGATTCCGGTGATACGTTTATGGGCATTGTTGATCATGGGAACGACGATTGTACAAGGGGTGAAGTACCAAAAAATGATGAAAATGAAGCCAATTGGAAAGAGAAAGATCAAATGTTTATAAAGTTGGCTCAGTCTGAAGTTGATCAGCAAGAGTATGTTTCTGCCATAATGTATAACGAGGAGTTGGCCTTTGCAGAACTCAAGGTTGAGAAGCTAGCAGCGATTGCATTTCAGCAGGCCACGTCTCACATTTTGAAAGGCGCTAAACAGAAGGCTTGGGCTGTAGCTGAAAGAGCTGGGGACTACACAACAGTTTTGAAGGGAACAAATCAGGAGTCAATCAAGGTAAAGACTCTGCTATGTGAAAATGAAGTGAAGTCAGAAAAAGTGGAAATCGAGAAAAATACAGCAGGTGGAAAACAGGATGTCTCCCAGACTTTGAAGGGTGAGTTGGATGGCATCAAGGGTGCCATAGAAACTTCCAAAGGAATTGCACATTTGATGTTGTGGCCTCCACCTAAGATGCAATGCACATACTTGGCTAGTCTCCAAGGGACAAGGAACTACCTTGATTTTGGTCTATGATTCAGGTTTCATGCCTCCGAATGCAGCTTCTTTGCTGGAGGTAATGGCCGTGAAAAGGCAGGCAGGAGATTCCCAGGGTCATATTTCTGTTCCCGGACTCCACACCGATCCAGCTAGACAAATATTGGCTGAACCAGAATTTGTTATGCCGAATGCTGCTAGGATTCATGGCTGCTGGAAAATGGAGCAGGTTTGGGCACGGTTAGGATCAAATAGACTAGCTGGGAGGTATACCCCTAAGTGCATTGTAGCTAAGGACATATGAGGTTTTGGCCAACTTATTTCCTTTCTTGGAAGTACAGTTTCAGCTACACATGCTTTTGGACAGAATTTTTCGCAAATGTGGAGCTTGAAGATGTTTGGGGCACTTCCTACTGTTTGTGAAGATGTCTTGGCAACATTATTCTGGTCAAGATGCAACTTGGTTTGTTTTTGGGTAAATTCTTGAGGGGAACAAGAACACCCATTTGAAGAGCTAGCAGCTGAAGGGGATAGAAGACATTTGGAGGGATGTAAGCGGCTGGACGAGATAACATTCACAATCGGGAACTCAAATCTACAAACACATGGGATGCTAAGGGCTGTCTTACTATGCCAGCTGCTTGCAATACATGCTGGTTTTTGTGTTTGGCAGGATGCTTTAACTGTTGGGCATCCAAAACAGCTTCGAGAAATGGGAATTAAAGACGATGGGTTGGCTGGAATTTGTGCTGGGCAGGAGACTTGTTGTGCTGCAGCACAGCGGAAGCTCGCCGGGCTTGTTGTTTGGGACTAAGTGAAAGATAAAGAGGAACAAGAATCTCCACAACGGCAGGGATTTCATCATGTTCCAGAGCCACTGCTGCAGCCACAACTGGCAATAAGGGTCGTGGGGCAACCTTTGTTTTGGTTTTTGACCTTGGTTTCACACCTCCACATGCAGCAATTCCGTTGGTAGAAACCGCAGCTGTTTCTACCAGATATGATACCCCTTCTACTTGCAGAATTCATCAGCAGCCCTTCTACTCGCAGGTGCTGGATCAGATGCGCTGCCGACTTCAAAGGGGGCTTATAGAACCAATGTTGAAGAGGCCGAGCTGTGTTTTTGGTGGTCCACCTTGGGGACAAGGTGATTTTTAAGGAGGGGCGAATGTTAGGAATATGTGTAATTGATTTGAGTGGGTTGCTGTCCGTGTAGGGGGGAGGAGCAGCAGCGGCTGAAAAGTTTGTTAAGGGGCGTGGGGGCTGCCTGTGTACAACTGCCAAGGGGCAGTAATGTCTTTGGGTTGTTTGTTAGTGTTTGTTAGTTTGTTAGGGGCTGGTGACAGCTGACAGTAGGTTGTTAGTAAGCTGTTAGCTGGCTGATAGCTGGGTTATAAATTGGAGGGGTTGCCTGTAAGAGGGGGATACAAATCATTCTTGAATTTCCAGCCGGTTGCTGAGAAAGGATGCCGATCTTGGGAGGTCAGCTAGCTGCTACGAGAAGTGGTCTTCTCCAGCAACACCTTCTTCTTCTACCTATATCTTCTTCCTTCTACTTGTCTCTCCCTCCCTACTGCAATTGCTATGTTACTGCTGTGTTCTTGCTGTATTTCTGTTACTGTATTTCAGCTGCTACTTCAATAAATACAGAGTCCTCTCCTCATTTCTCCCTCTCAATTATTTTACATAACATTATGTTGTATAGAAAGTTGTGTTAAATAACGCATCACTGTGATTGATGCCCAAACCCCCTTCCTCTGATATATATATTTTTAAACCGATCTATTAAAATTGTTGGGAGCAGAATTTTTTTTAAAGTGATTGGAATGGTTTCAAATTTTTGCACAAGTGTAGATGCCTATCCATACACGAGAAAGGCTAAAAGCAGGAAATAGGTCTGTTTCCATGCGGGAATCAAACATTTTCTGGACCTTAATGCGGTCTTATTTTAATTGGGGAGGCAGAGATAACTAGTCTCATGTTGAGATTTGGTTGTTGGTTGATTGAATTTGTGTTGTTTGGTACAGATAAAGCCTTCATCGAAGACATTTGCTTCAATATTTTTTTTGTTTTTTATACATTTTGATGCCAAATTATGTGCCATAATCTTAATTTGACATTTGTTAATCCATGATATTGGAATGTCAGTACCTGATAAAAACAATTTTAGCATTTTAAATCCATTTCCTTTCATGCTTAAGTTGTATATACATTTTTATCATGGGTTGTCTGATTTTAAACCTTTTGTTACCTTGCTGCTTTGACCAACAGCTATTTACTAAAATTTTTAGGCCGACTGATTACTCGTTCCAAGTTTACCCACATCTCTCTGATTACTTTGCCACACAAGATTGTTAAGCACCTGGTTTTATGATATGTAGGCATTGAAAAACATATTTCGGCTGTTTCCTAGTTATTTGGAGGATGATCTGATGACTTCTCAACTATGCATGACATGCCCCAATATGTCTCGCTCACTTCTTTTGTACTTTGGTGGCCAAATTTGTTTTGCTAATGGTTTTAAAATACATGGCCGAGATTTTATCCACTTTGTATGATATGGCTTGGACCGGATTTTTTAGTGCCATCTGAAAATTTATTCACTTTTTTTGTGGTGGGCTGATTTATTTCGTAATTGTGTGCATGATGAATTCATTTTGTAGTGGCGAGAGGCTTTCTAACATCAACTGGACTAAATTTATAGAAGTTAAAGGACAGGTTAGATTAGTGGCTTTTGAAAAATATATTCAGGACCTTCCCCGTTCACGCAACAGAGGATTAATGGTACGAATAGTTCAACTTTCTGCTTTTTATGGAATCATCGTTTTTAATTTATCTATGGCATTGAAGATCTTCCTTTTGTTTGCTGTTGGTAATAAGGAAACAGCACAGCTAACATTATTGGCTTTTAAAATGTTTCATTTATATTCATGTCCCCTTTCTTGTCTCCAATTATAATTTCTGAGCAAGATGTGCATTTATCTATACCTAGCATTTGTGTGACTCTATTTTTAAGATAAACTTAGTTTTGCATGTGTCAACTAAACAGTGATTACTCACAGGAGAATGGAGTTGGCCTTGTAGAACTGAATTATGAACTTAGTGCTTGTTTGGTTGATGAGAAAGGGAATGGGAAAGAAAGGGAAAGGGAGAGTTTCCCTCAAATGATGAAATTTTAATTTCCAAATAAATTGCAAATATTGCATACCAAACATCTGAAACTCATTTTCCACTTCTCATTCCCTTTACCTTATCATGTTTGCTTGCTACCAAACATACCCTTTAATCAGACTATTGTCATTAATTGCACACGCCATTCAAACCCATCCATTGCTATATTTTCATTTTCCTTTGCGTTAGAGTATTTTGAATATTAGATATTTAGGATATGGGGATTTGATTGGGTCATCAACTTATGTATTTTTAAATTTCAAATCTCCCCTTATCTCGGGACTGTATCTCATATCTTCATCTATAAATAAACTTATAGCCCCTCCCTTTTATAGGGCACTACCCCCCTTCTTGTACTCCACAAACAACCGACTTCCTCTTCTCTAGGTGCAAGTGCCGACTTCCTTTTTTCTAGGTGCAAGTGCTGACCTCCTCTTCTGTAGGCCTAGGCGCCGACCTCTCCTTAGGTCACCTCTCCCAGGGGACGCAAGCCACAAGCGTCTCTCACAGTAGACGCGACTCAGGTGCGTCACTTTAGGAGGTGAGACCCACCCAGTCGCGTCTTCCCTGGAGATGCGACCCACAAGGTGCATCCCCCCTCCCAGGCGCAACTCCCTTCCAGGCGCACCCCTTTCGGGCGCAATCCCCAAACGTGCACCCTCTTCCGACTTGTGCCCTCTCCAGACATGCGCAACACCTCCAGTCATAGTGCCTTGTTCCATTTAATTTTTTTCTCCTTGAATTCTCATGAGTTGCTTTAAAAGGCTCACCTCTATTTTGTAATGAACCGTCGCTCACCTTCTGGTTGCCATGGCCACCGCTTCCTCTCTTGTTCACGATCCGTTTGTTGCACCTCTACCTGAGATGATCACAACCTCCTCGCGCCTTGTGGATGAGCGCCTTGATTTCAACTATTTCACTATGTGGTGGAAGACGATGGTTGTTTCCTTAAAAAATGGATGGGCCGCTATTCCCATCCAGTGAATTCTCCTCCAGACCCCAAAGGATCTGACTTCACTGCATGAGAGCAACAAGATAACAAGGCCGTTGTATTTCTCAATTCCATGGATAAATCTGTCAAGTATGTTGCTAAGAATGCGACTACTATCAAGGAGCTCCGAGACTCCTTGCTTCTTATATTCTCCGAGGCTAGTAATTTATCCCGTGTTTCTGATTTCTTCCGGTGGTTATCCCCCCTTCGACATGGCTCCTGCTTGATTCCACTATATTATAATGAATGGAAGACGATTGTGGATGAGATCCATGATCTATGACCTGCCCCTCACTCCTGATGAGATGCAGACTCAACGTGAACAATTATTTTTGTTTTCTCTTCTACAGAGGTTGAATCCAGAAATTGCAACTACCGTAATCGAGATGCTTTCTAGTCCTAGTGCTCTCCATCCATCCCTGGTGTATGGGCGTCTCATTCGAGAAAGTCATCCGACAACCTCTATCGCTTCCGGTGATTTTTTAGATTGCAGTACCCTTGGTTTTCGTGGCGGCAGACATGGTAGAGGTTGTGGTGGTTAATCAGGTGGTGGGGGTCATGGTCGTCCTTATCCTCAGTGCATTCATTGTGGCCGCTCTGGTCACACCATTGACACTTGTTGGCAACCCCATTCGAGAAAGTCATCCGACAACCTCTATCGCTTCCGGTGATTTTTTAGATTGCAGTACCCTTGGTTTTCGTGGCGGCAGACATGGTAGCGGTTGTGGTGGTTAATCAGGTGGTGGGGGTCATGGTCGTCCTTGTCCTCAGTGCATTCATTGTGGCCGCTCTGGTCACACCATTGACACTTGTTGGCAACCCCATGGTCGCCCAGACTATCCATCACCTTATGGCCGCTGTCGTCCTGTTCAAGCTACGGTGATTGATTGTATGACCCATCTCATTCTGATCATTGTCATACAGTGGAGTTATTTGACGAGGAATATCACCTTTTGCAGTCCTGCCATGCTGAACCTACCTCTTCTAATGCTTGTATAGCTCAGACTTAGCAACATTCTGCTTGTTTATCGTAGTTTCCCGTAACATGGTTATTAGAATATGGTGCTTCTGATCATAACACTGACAATACAAGCATTCTTCGGTCCTACTGCTCGATCTCAGATGGCAGTTTATCACTGTGGTCGACTGTTCCTCCATATCCATCGCTGGTTTTGACACCTGTGACATCACTCCTGAAATTACACTTTCTCAATGGTTTATGTTTCGTGTAGCCCATTCAGTTTGTTGTCTATCAGTAAGTTTACTTATGATTTACATTGTTCTGCTGTATTCTTACCTACACATGTTCTTTTTCAGGAGTTATTGACGAATAAAGTACTTGGTAGAGCCGCCTTCTTAGAGGGGTGTATTTGATGGTCTTGTCACCTTTCCTTGTTTGTTCAGCTCTTTCTACTCGTACGCGGGAGCTTCATTTCCAACATGACCATCCACCTGCACTAGTTCTCTCTAGTAGCTTTATTCGGAGTTGGGTCCTCTTTCATACATCAATTGTGAGCCATGGCATCTTGCCAAACAATCATCGAGTCACTTATGTTCCCTGTACGTAGAAGCGCGTATCGAGTCGGTGAGTTAATTCAATTTGATGTATGGGGCCCCGACCCGGTTCCCAGTAAAACAAACTATCGATATTACGTGTCATTCATCAATGACTCCACATGAATGTCATGTTTACGTTCTGACAACGGTCTTGAATATCTGTCCAACCCCTTTTCCACATTTCTTGATGACCATGGGATTATCCATTAGATATCGTGCCCTGATACATCTTAGCAAAATGGTGTTGCTGAGTGCAAAAAACGTAATCTATTAGATAGTGCCCGAGCCCTTCTTTTTCATATGAAAATTCCCACAACCTTCTGGGGTGATGCTTTCTTGGCAACGATATATCTTATTAACCGTCTTCCATCATCGTTTCTTGCGGGGGGAAACTCAATATCACACTTTATCCATCCCTTTCACCACATTCATTACCACTCTGAGTCTTTGGGTGTTTGTGCTATGTTTGTGATATCCGTCCCACTCGCACTAAGTTTGCCTTTCTCTTTAATGCATCTTTCTTGGCTATTCTCACACCCAATGCAGATATCGGTGTTACTCTCCATATTTGGGTTGATATGATGTGTTTGTTGATTTTGCCTTTGTCGAGTCATTCCCATTTGCTTCTCCTTCATCGGCCACCTTGACTCATGATCACGAGAGTTGTGTGCCCATCACTCTATTTATACCTATTCTCCACCTCCTCCTAGTGAGGTTGGCGGTCTTCAATTTGGTAGCATACCTCCCATCCCACTTACCTTGCCACCTCCTCCGAGCCTGGCGCTTCTTGCTTTGGTCGGGTCTATGCTTGCCGCCTACATGTCACCTCTTTTGCAGTTCCTTCCAGCATCTCTGTACCTTCTTTGTCGTCAGCTCCACCATCCGCCATCGAGGATCTCCCAATTGCTTTGCGGAAATGTACTCTTACTTTGCCAAGAGAATCCTAGATATACTCACTTTACCGGGGCTTATCTGCACAAACTACATCTTTTATTGGCACTTTGGCCACGATGACTGTACCTCATACTCTCGCTGAGGCCAAGCCCATCCAGGTTGGTTGTAGGCCATGTTTGATGAGATACACGCTCTGTAGGGCAATCATACATGGGATCTTGTTACTCTTCCACCAAGTAACCAGGCCGTTGGCTGCAAATGGGTATTTACTGTTTGTGTTAATGCAGATGGCTCTCTCACTTGCCTCAAAACTCGGCTCGTCGCTAAAGGGTATGCTCACGCTCATGGGATCTTGTTACTCTTCCACTGAATAACCAGGCCGTTGGCTGCAAATGGGTATTTACTGTTTGTGTTAATGCAGATGGCTCTCTCACTTACCTCAAAACTCGGCTCGTCGCTAAAGGGTATGCTCACTCTCATGGGATCTTGTTCTCTTCCACGAAGTAACCAGGCCTTTGGCTGCAAATGGGTATATACTGTTTGTTTTAATGCAGATGGCTCTCTCACTTGCCTCAAAACTCGGCTCGTCACTAAAGGGTATGCTCACTCTCATGTGATTGATTATTTTGATACCTTCTCTCTTGTCGCTAAAATGGCTTCCGCCTATTAATTTCTCTTGCGGCTTCTCATCATTGGCCTCTTCACTAGCTCGATGTTAAAAATGCCTTCCTATAGGGATTTTTGTATGAGGAAGTTTATATGGAGCAACCTCCGAGGTTTGTTGCTCTTGGGGAGTCCTCTAAGGTGTGTCGCCTTAGACAGTCTCTATATGGACTTGAACAATCCCAACAGGCATTGTTTGGTTGTTTTTGTGCGGTTGTGATGAATTTTGGGCTCTCTCAGAGTGTAAAAGATTCCTCGATTTTTTATCATCAGTCCACTTCTGCATTCTGCATGTTGTTTATGTGGATGATATTGTTATTTCAGGCAGTGATTCAACATGAATTGATCGATTCAAGTTTTTCCTTCACCACAACTTTTAAATGAAAAACTTGCGCTCCCTAAAGTATTTTTCTGGGAATTGAGGCCTCTCGATGTTTTAAAGGGATTTTCTTATCTCAACGGAAGTATGCCTTGGATTGGCTTCAGGACTCATTGTTAAACTTGATCAATGATTGATCAATGATTGCTTAACCCACACCCACCAATTTATGTCTTGTAGAAAGTAAATAAAACATGGACACAAGACACAAAAAATTACTTGGTTAATCTGCTCTGGGCTAATCCAAGGAGCATGCAACAACAATGTGTCGAAGTACCATAATCTTCTAAAGCACTTTCAGTAATGAGTTTAGGTCAGGACACTCCAAGCCTGGGGTCACTCTCTTTACATTGATATTGGGATGGTGCACTACCTCCCAAGGGCCACTCTCCCACTCCTCTCTCTTTGCTCCTTGCTCAAGAAAGGAAACCATAGTGGCATGCAAGCCAATATAAGAACAACATCACCGTCGTTGGAGTTGATGCACCGAGTGTAGATAGGTGCTCCTTGATCTCCTTTTGCTGCTGCTCCATAAGCAAGTTGTGTGCAACACCATGACAACAATATCATCTTCCATGAGATGTCATGGAAACTCCACCTTCCTTCTTTGGCAAGATATTACGTCCCGTAAAACAACTCAAAATTACATTATTTATGACAAAGATTGTACTTTCGTACATTTAGAGAATCAAGAAAAACTCTTACATATCAAACCCTTACAACACAATGTGGACATTTCCACTCAATGTCCATTTTTCTTTCAAAAATAGGATTATTAAATTTAAACTCCTGTTTCATTCAAAACACGTTTGCTTCTTTTAAGACGGATCCCCATAGCGGAAAATGACCTTGCTATAGTTTCTGTTCATCCTTAAGCCCTGTGAAAAACTTTTGAAAGCGTGGGATGAGCACAAAAAGCTCACTAAGAGATATATAAATGAAAGGAAAACCATTAGTCTTTTGAAAAACATGAAAACCCATATGAAAGTTTTCCTTCTCTCATAAAAAGATTTGTAAACCACTTGAATTTCAGTAAATGAATGATAAAAGACATCCGCATGATAGTATACACCACACAAAAGAAACCACGTGGTGAACATGACATGAGTCTCAATGAAAAGAAATTGAGATGAAAAATCCCTTACCTCGAGTTCCGACTCGTTTTATTTGTTTTCTAACTTTTCTTTTGAAAACCTCATTTTACTTACACCTTAAGCCTTATAGTATGGTCTTTTGGTGAGACCGGAACCTCTAGGACATGAGGAGGAAGGTTGAGAAGGGATTTGGATAGAGCTTGGTCAAGCTAAATGACTCAAGAGGTGCGGAGAAGAGAAGAGAGGAGAGGATGTGCCTTTTTATAAGTGCGGTGAGTTACAATCTTGTTAATACATGAAATATTAATATAGAATATGCGTATGACTCATGGAAAATGTCTCCAAATTTCCATAGATTCGAGGTTATGGATGTTATGGTCGAAATAAATTCATGTAATTTTTAAAATTTCAAGAGGCACATACATGGACCATTTATGATAGCCTTGACAATTTCCCATCCAATTGAGTTATGATAGGATTTTTATGAATTTCTAATGATTGATTTTAAAAAATAAATTTTAAACATTAAATACCAGGCATCAAGATAACAATATAATTCGAATCTAAACACTTTCATAAACACCCATCCTTCATAATTATCCATAAAATTCGCAAGACATCATAATTAATCCAAAAAACATTACTTTTAATGTTTTTAAAAATCATTTACTTGATTTTTCTACTGTTTGCACAAACGCTGCATTGATGTTGCGTAAACCTTCTAGGTAATTATATCATTACTAAAAATTATAAATAAATCACTATCATAAATATAGTTTATTCTTCATCAATTGTATCATCGAGATTCGTTCATATATCATTATTTATATCCAAATCATGACAACATGATAAGTGTGAGTGACATTTTTGTAATTACTCTTTACTTAAAATAATATAAAGGTCATAATCACAAGCAAGTGACAACAAATTGCCACATTTTCGAAGTTATGATGACGATAGACGAAATACAAACATCCAATGAGATTAAGGCAAGTGATTTTTGAAGCCTTATCCCATAATTTCAATCTCGAATCACCCATTTTACTCTTTATTGTAGTGATAAATTTTTACCATGGTTACAATTCATTATGACTAAAAATGAAATGAATCTTGTTACATAATTTAAATATGATAATTTTAAATATGGAATCCATTTTCTGTGATTTAATTTTCAAGTGGTAAAATTTAATTTTAATACAAGTGTGTGAAACCAAATGAAAAGCAGTTTTTAGAAAAATACCTGTTTTAATCATAAAAATGATTTTATACCAAAATTAAGCATAATGTTGATTTTCACGACATTAATTGGATTATTTTTAATAAAATGAAACTTATGTGACTTTCAAACAAATCCAAAACCAAACGGAACATTGAAATTGCTTCGATTAAAAGTAAAGAAATGACATTTATTGTAAAATCGGTATTTTTCACTATTCATGTAAGAATCAACTTTTTTAAAAAAATCTCAAAAAATTATTTTAGGATTATTTTGACATGCTGATTTGAAAAATGGTGTCCATTTTATCAAATACAATTTCTAAAAGTGATATAAATTAATCATAACAAAAAACAATAAAAATCATTTTTGAAGAAAATGTATTTTTAAAGAAAATGTATTTTTGAAGTATGAAATGAATTTATACTTATTCCTTATTTAGTAACCTAATATTTTTTTATGAAATATATGATCTATAATTTTTTTTTGATAAAAATACTTTGCGTATATAAATCAATTTTCTGAAAAATATTTCCTTTAATCTTATACGATCTTATTTAAAATTGAGTTCTTATTTCCTAGGCATTGATCAATACATTTGTATTAAGAAAAACTTTTCTACATATATTTCATAATTCTGTTACTCTAGTTCATACCCGCCAATTCAATGACGAGGTTATAACGGTCATATTTTAATAATAATATTTTAATAGTATATCGTAGTTTGTTTTAGGTTTGGTATTGCATGTGGTACACGCAATCAGACATAATATTCTTTTTAAAATAAAATCTTGGGTGCTACACTGGATGTTCAAAGAGTGCCAATGCTTCCTTCAATCTTCTTCCTCTCTTCTTTCTAGAATTCCTCTCTTCTCTGATACTTAGTTCAACCCTCTCTATTCCACCCCCCTTTTGCACAGTAGCAATCACTATTATTTATAAAGATAGATATCTCCATAATTTCAGACTTCCAAATTTTCCTTTTTTCTCTTTCAAGGGAAATTTTTCATGTTGCCCTCATTAAAGATCTTTGCGTATTATGGACAAATTCGTCCAATAGTCTCCTTCAAATTTGAGTCAAAGTCGCCCATTAAAACCCTGATTTCCCTCCTGAAAGATTGGATATTTAAAATATGGAAAGCTGTTGACTTCTTCATTGCGTGAGCATTAACATCACGGTGTGATCCTCATTCCCCTTTGAAACCTGGAACCCGGGCTCCTGCCTTTTTGGGTACCTCCACGACGCTACACTGTCCTTTGTGGCGTGTAATTAGCGTCCTCTGAATTTCACGGTTTGCACCTCGCAAAACACATTGTAGTGAAAATCTCGGGATTCTCCTTTGAATACTTCTCTGAGGCGCAGTTCCCTTCCTCACGGCCCAAGCCCCTCGACTTTAAACATAGTCACTCTTACATACTGAGTCTTTGCTGCATGAACTTCTTCCACGACATGAGCATCTCCAAATAGGCAGAATCACTGAAATCCTCCTCCGAGACTTCACGGTGGCTTCTCCCACAACACAATATCCTGGTGTTAGTCGTCTGTAGGTTGAGTTCAATCCTACGTAGAACCTACTACAACTTGATCCTCCTCTTCCCGCAGCATGGACACCCGGGCTCCTGCATATTTTTCTCTCACACATCAACCTCCCCTTTGTGATCACCTACTCTCCACATTGCAACCACCTGAGCTCAGAAATATTCACTCCTACCTACTGGCCCTTACGCGAGTTCGGTAACTTCAGCTTTACTCTTACGCAGACCTGGTGTTAATCTCATGCAGTTCTTAAACATGCAGAGCTATTCATACGTAGCCTCCAGAGTCACAGAATTATTCACAGCTTCCAAAAACACGGCAGTAATCGTCCATAGCCCCCTTTGCGCCAGGCTGATGTTTCACAGGTCCAGAAATTCTTGTTTAATCCTACGAAACTCCAGAATTCTTAGGTTAATGTCATGCAGGCTTTGGAAAACCCCGTTTAACCTTACACAGGTCCAAATTCTTTCAGAATACACCTCCGGCCTTCTCCAAATGCATCCAAGCATATTAAGCTAGAATAGGCTCATTCACTTCACTAATCATCCAACTAGGCCAGATTTCACATCAAAATTTATCAAGCCATTCTCCAACCATAGCTTCTTCATCTTCGGGTACATTAGCCTGCTTCACCACCATATTTGGAACCTCTAAGCATACCTTATTGCATTGCCTATGACAACTCCATCTTCGGCTTCATCTTCATTCTAGCTTTGCAATGTGATTGACTACAACTCCAACACCACCAATTCCATGATTGGATGCAATCCATAGTTGATAACAATTCCAACACAACTTTATTGGTTGACAGCAAATCCAACGCCAACAACATGTGTTGACAATAAATCCAACACCAACATTAATTCTCAATTAGATTCTAACAATCTTCCCTTTTGGATTTGTTGACAATTCTTTGAATTTGTTGACAAACCTTTTGGATTTGTTGACAACTCTTTGGATTTGTTGACAACTCTTTGGATTTGTTGACAATACTCATCATGAATCCAACACCTTGATGTAACGAGCCTTGATACCAATGAAATTTCCATAAGACTTCCAACTCACTCTTGGATCCATGATGTTTCCACTTCCCCTCCCTTTACATCAAATCCAAAGTAATACCTCCGGTAAATGTAACAAGGCCGCTTGGGGATGTGATGCGGCGCGAGGCGCGCCTCTCGAAGTAAGGCGCATCCCGTGACATAATTAAATATGTACAGTTTTCAACAATATTTTAAATTTGCAAAACTTGAATTCAATCAAAATAATACAAATTAAAATACATATTGATAATTTTTAACCAAACCATAATCAAACATGTTGTGTATTTTTGGGTTGGGTTGTCTATTTTTTTAGAGTACAGTTCAGTTTTTTTATTAATTCATTAACATTTAATGATGCTGACCCCCCCCCATGACAACCCTTTTTTCAGAAATTAGCCCCCTATTTCCACCCCTGCTGCCCCGATTTTGACCCCCACCCCTGTCGCCCTGATTTCCACCCCTGACGTTCCAGGTGCGCCTCGCAGCGCCTCTCGCCATGGTGTGCGACTCAGCGCGCCTTTGACAACACCGATAGAGCATAGGGACACTGTCAATGGATCCCCCTATTGTCAATACAATCCTTGCATCAATTTTAAGAGACACTAAACTCCCCTTTTGCAAAACACTAAGTCTCTTGCAATTTCCAACCCTTTCTTCACTTGTTCATTGTTAAAGATCCGCACCACGGTAACACTAAAACAGGCGGCTTCATATATAATATGAGCAAACCAGTAGCGAAACTACATTTGGGGAGGAAGAAGGAAAGGAGAAGAAAACAGAGAAGACACTTTGGGAGAGACTCTCGCCCAAGTCGAAGCCGAGCCCAACCCAGAGACGGATTCCCAAACAATTCCTTTCCGCTCCTCTCTTTTCCCCCTCCCCTACTTATAACCGATCCCTCGTGGTCCCAGCAAAACAAATATACCAACAGTATTCTCTCCCCTCTGAAAACTATTACCCCCCTATGCAATGACCAAAATATCCTTGATTTGGGTTTCTATCATTGGCCACTTCTTGAAATCAACCTTGTCCTGAACGGGTTCCGCATTGTCGCGGTTTGCTGTCATGCCCCATGTTGTTGTCCCTTCGTCAGTTCCTTCATCTCCGTCCCCCAGCAGCAACACTCGCAAGTGTGGATCGAAACACTTGTGCAAGGGCTTAAAGGGCAGTCCGCATCAGAAACATAAGCCCTTGCATCGTCGGTCCTCCCACTCTTGGGCCGTCAGGTGGTGAACGCCACGCCCATCAGGGGTGGTGTGAGTAGGAGCCTCGCGGCGAGCTCCCGTCTCGGCCGCCGCTCCGTGTTTGCTTGGTTGGAGAATGATCCCGTCTGGTTGGTTTTGTCCTGAGCGGTTTGGCGTTTTCCATGGTTCAGACTCGCGAACCTTGGTGAATTTTCGCGATCCTCCTTTGTGGTATTGAGAGCTCTCGCCTCCCATGATAGCAAGCTCCACGTGTCGAGGTAATCGCATGGATTGGAACCGGGTCGTTGGGTCATGAATGCAAACCCTACTTCGAATGTCGTCGCACATGCCATGTTGGAAATAACCGACGTATTGGGGTTCAAATTGGCGGGGTAGCAAAGATGCAAGATACTCAAACTGCTCAATATATTTCGGGACCGATCCCTGCCGATGGAGTGCTGCAAGCTCTTCGTATGAATTCTGAATTTCCAAGCCGCTGAAATGGTCAATCAACTCTTTGAACAATGTCTATGTTAGTGTCGGGTGCACCCCGACCATAATAGTAAACCAATGAATTGCGATGCCTTCCATACTTATCTAAGCTAAAGCTAGCTTTGCGGCTTCGGTGATCTCCTGAATTCGAAAATACATCTCCGCCCGCGTGATCAAGTCCTGCGGGTCGCTGCCATCAAACACAGGAAGTTCCACATGCTGAGATGCAAGATGTGTGTCAATCCCCATGTAGTGAGGAGGCGTGGCTTAGGCAGCAGCACCCTTCGGGTGCTCCAAGTAGTCCGTCATATGCTGCTGGAAGTCGCCCACCATGGCCGGGGATGGGCGCGCCTTGCCAAGTTGAGGAACTTTCTCCAGCTGGCGCATTAAAGCAGAGAGATTGAGCGATGGAGCTCAGCCCGGTCCCGCGCTAGCTCCTTGCGGAGCTCTGCTTGGTCAAACGCCAACGCCTTGCGGAAGTTCGCTTGGTTCTTCCACTCCTACTCCCAAACTTGCCTCATTGAGTCGAGGACGTTCAGGGAGGTTGTTATTGTTGAGAGAGTAGAGTCCAGTCGCCCCAAACTGTTGGATTGGTGTAGCCCAATCCGTTTATGGATGATGACCGAGCCAAATGCTTCCGGCCTATACTGCGCACCAGGCTGCAAGCCACTGTAGCACATCGGACTTTTTGTGCGGTAGTGGAATAATGATCCGTCTTCTTTATTAGCCCATTTCGGGCTAGGGTTTTTGTGTTGTGTGAAGCTTTGATACTCCCTGTAATTTGTGCTCCTGACTATAGTGAAATTTCTGCCTCAGTGGACGTAGGGATCATTTCCCGAACCACGTAAATCTTTGTGTCTAAGTTCTTTTGTTTTTTTCCTATTACTCTTGTGGATCGTTTCTTTTTTTGTCGTTGGGACTCCCGACGTTTCCGCATCACAAACGATGTTTGACACTGTCGAGACAGTTTTGGTGGCGTGTTTCCATTGTCGCTGCGATGTGTTTGGTGGAGAGTGCCCTACGCATCTTTGCGGAATAAAGCTAGCGCGTCGGGCGTTGAGGCAGAGCGACGGGGGAGGGATGAAGTTTCATGGCAGTGCGCCTCTTTCGAACGGAAGCCAACGGTTCGCGCGCCTCTAAAAAATTGCGCAGGTGTTAGGTGGAGAAGAAAAGTCGCCGTGCACGCCTTTTTCGGACGAAATCGTCCAAGGTTCCCCTGCATTTGAGGTCGTCTTGTACGAGAACAGAAGTTGACGTTGCGTCTTCTCTGAGCGAAAGCGCCGCTGTTGCACACGAGATGAAACAGTAGGCGCGATGCATCCGACGAAAAACTGATGGTGTGCGCCTCCTCGGATGCATGCCGGGTGAGAGTGTCGCCTTCGGGGAAGTCAACGACAGTGGAAGACGAAGTGGAAATGGTATGTAAGTGCGCACCAAAGCTGAATCGGAAGTCGACGATGCGCATCCTGCAGGTCAGACCAATTGTTAAAGACCCACACCAACAGTAACACTAAAACAGGCAGCTTCATATATAATATGAGCAAACCAGTAGCAGAACTACATTTGGAGTGGAAGAAGGAAAGGAGAAGAAAACAGAGAAGGCACTTCGGAAGAGACTTCCCGCCCAAGCCGAAGCCGAGTCCAAGCCAGAGGCCGATTCCCAAACGATTCCTTTATGCTTCTCTCTTACCCCTTACCCTACTTATAACCGATCCCTCGTGGTCCCAATGAAACAAATATACAAGAATATTCTCTCCCCTCTAACAACTATTATCACCCCCCCCTCCCCCCGCAATGACCAAAATATCTCTGACTCCCCCAGCAATCTCAATCACACGTTTACAAAACCATTAGTGAATAAACCATGAATTACAAAGTGTGAGTCATACCAAATTTCTTCTTTAAAGGATCAGCTCTAGACACCATTTTGATAACCTGATTTTTTCATTGCTCCGTCGAGTGTCTTTCCTTGGTTGACGGGGATAACACCTTCCGGATTTTTATATCAAAACTCCCGAACTCATGGGATCCATAGGGCCGACAAATGATCCTACATCGATAATAATGACCATTAAGTGTTTCTTTTGGATGATATAAGAGAACAATATGCATGGAGATGACATCTTTCTCTATGCCCGGTTTATAGTTCATTCATATATTCTTCGATGAGAAAAGGATGATTATTGATCATTAAGGCAACTTCAAATAGTCAGTGTTTTACTACGTCTGTTTGTGCTGGTTAACATATGTGTTCTCGAAAGCCATTGTAATATTGTGAGTTTAACATCATCTGATAGGAAATGGGGGTTGGGGGCTGTCCGGTTGGGGGTAGTATTTGATCAGTGTTGTCAAAGGCGCGCAACGCAATAAGGTGCAAATGCCGTTTGGGGATGCGGCGCGATGCACGCGGCACTCGAAACTAAGGTGCATCCCATGACATAATTAAATATGTGCAGTTTTCAACAATATTTTAAATTAAAAAAGCTTAAATTCAATCAAAATAACACAAATTAAAATACATACTTATAGTTTTTAACTAAACAATAATCAAATAATCAATCATTGGGAACCTAAACATCAAAATCATCATCGATGGAAGTTTCATCATCGATGAAAGCTTCATAATCAATGCCGAGCCCTTCATTTGACTCATATGCCTCTAAGTCTTCCTCTTCAACATCATTCATCTCACCAACAACTCGTGCTCTGTTTGTACCATGAAATTTGGAAGAAGTGGAAGTTGCTAAGTTTGATTTCGATTTGAAAGAATATTCAGGCTGCAACAGCATACAGACCCCATGTTAAACATTCAACACCCTTATCATTAAATATAAAGTCATCATCAACATCCTCATCCTCTCCAACCCTCCCAATAAGCCGTTCAATGCGATCACCAATCTCTGAGTGTAATGGGATCAATGGTGTCACGAATTTGAAATCGACGCTTCAATGCACGATTATATTTGATGCTGACCAAATCATTTTTTTTTTGTTGAGACAACCTATACCTCTTTTTGCCATGAAGCTGCATTATAATTCAATTGTAAATGTTATAAAGTTTATAATAATAAATAAAATGCATTTACAAATGAAACTTACATGCTCAAATATGCTCAAGTTTCTCTCACATCCCGACGCGTTGCATGTGAGATTAAGAACCTTCAAAGCAAATTTTTGCAAGTTTGGGGTTGAAGATCCAAACATAGACCACTATTTAGCAGGAGCTGAAGTCCAATTGCTAAGGAATTTGCAAATAAACCCTCAGCCTCCTTCTACAATGTTATTTCATCCATGATTTTTTCTTGAATCTCTTAAGCATTTGAATCGATTTAATTAATTCATGTTTTACTTCAAAATTCAATTGGATATTTGGATTTGAATAAAAAAATTCGGGATTCAAGAAATACCTCGTAGCATGCAAAGTTCGATGAAGCTGAATCTCCGAACTATCAATAATAGTAAAATTTTTTCTGTACTTTTCCTTCATCGAAAAAGCCCCATGATTGCCTCTTTAGCCCTATCTATGGTTTCATAAATGTATCCCATCGATGTCTTTTTCTCTCCTTTAACCGGTCTAAGCACTCAGTGGATTGGTCACAAGGCAATACAAAATGGAAGTCCAAAACGATGACATCAATATGATTTTGGAAACTTGTTTGCCTTGCACCTCCTTGGCCCACTTGCTTATTGCCCACCCATCCGATGTGAACATTTTCCTCAGATTCTCCTGCTTATGAATACTTGCCATTGTGAGGAAATCGTTAGCAAATCTAGTTTTTGCGGGTTGAAGGCGACTCTTTCTTCCTTGTGAATTCTCGTATCACATTCAACACCCCCGAACGAGTATATATGAAATAGCTCAAAGAAGTTGCTCGTTTCAATGTTCGCATGCTAATGTCAAGTTTCTCAATATCCTCCAATATCAAATCCAAACAATGGGTTGCGCATGAAGTCCAATAAAGATTTGGATACTTTACCTCAAACATTTTCCCTAAAAATAGGATTTGAAAAGAATAAGAAACAAAACATAAATAAAATTCTTAATATGTATAATGTATGTATAAACTTAAATACTAATAAGGTGGATAGAAATAATATCTGCTACAACATTTGAAGAGGCGCTATCAATGACAACTTGAACCACGTTTTTCAGAACAATACGTTCCACAAATTTGCTTTGCAATTCAAATATTTTGTCTCCATTTTTGCAAAATGAGCATCGATTGAATCAACGAACATAGTCCATTTGCGACAAATCACCAAGAAATTGATCAACGTCCTTTGCCTTTTATCCGTCTAATCACCGAACATAATTGTGCAACCATTTTTTGCCCAATCTTGTCCATGTTCTTCCATCATTGTCTTTGTCTGCCCCATTTTCTTCTTTAGTAAGCGAACTCTCACCTCGTGATAGCTTGGTGGCTTCATTCCTTGATCAAATTGCCTAATTGCTTCAATCATTAAAATGAAAGCTATCTATCATATTTCACAACATTGAAAGCTATTCCCACATCATATATCCATCTTGCAATTTGTGTACGTGCTCTCTCTCTCTCTCGCATTCCTTTCTTGTGCTCTTCGGTTTTGTATGCATCTATGATTGTCTTTTGTTTTTCTTTCCTACCATGAATAATTTCTTCCGGGTCACGCATAAAATAGGTATCCATTGGTCCAATATTGCACGATAACTTAACCATTGACTTTCCCACAATACTTTCATCCTTTGGATCGATCTTTTCATTGTCATCATCATCTTCATCTTCATAATGAAAATCATCAATATCCGAAACTATGTTTCTGATAGAGATCAGTCAGCCAGCGTGGAAGACACTTTCCAGAAGGGGAAAATCAGTTTTTGTGCTGCGTGCCATGGGAAGTTGAGAAGTGGTTAGAGAGGAATATCCTAGGGGGAATATGCTGTGGGGCCATGAGAATATTCTAGGGCATCTGCTGTAGGATCCTTATGGCTATAAGAGGAAAGGGGAAGGGGGTACGGGAGGAAGAGTTGTAGTTACATGTCGACCTTCGGCTTGGGCGGCAGTTCCTGGGGAACTCCCATATAAATCTCCTCTTACTTTCCTCCTCCGGTCTTCTTCTATTTCTCCTTATACACTGATTCTGGTTCCCATTCTGTCTTTTAATATACTAAGAAGTCATTCCTAAGAATTGCTGGTACGGGAGTCTTAACAATTGGTCCGACCTGCCGCTGACTCACTTCTGAGGAGGCGCGCACTGCTGGGCTGCGATCCTCGGACGTGGGTGCTGCTGACTTTATTTCATTACAGAGGAACGCACTAACGCGCGCTGATGGATCACGAACAAATGAGGCTTGCACTGCTGGTCTTGATTTCCATGCAGGGGTGCACAACGGCAGAGAAGGAATGTTAGGGCGGGTGACTAGTGTTTGTCGACGTCAACAGGATGCCGAATGCTGGTTCCCGAGCTCGAGACTCCTCTATGGATAATTCTTCCATTGCGTTGGGGGAGGGGCAACTAGATTGCCCAGAGTTCTCAGAATTTTTTGGAATTACTATTGAGCCTCAAACTTGCCTTCTGATAGAGGGACAACCTGCTGTAGAAATTTCTCCGATCGAATTTGTTGAAGCTTCAATTTTTTTCGGTCTCTCTTTGGTCGCTAGGTTTGAGCGTCGTTGACCTTCGGCGCTACTTTTCGATCGACATGTCAACTCAGACTGGGGTCTGAAAAACCGAGCAGTGGTAGGTCTTCTGGATCCTAAACACATGCTCATTCAACTTTCAAATGAAGATGATTTTGCTTTGGTATTGTCTCGAGTGTCTTGAGTATTCCAGTCGATACATTTCATCCTGTTGAGGTGGACGTTTGATTTCTCTTTGCACAAAGATCTTCCAACACCCGCTGTTTGGGTCCAGTTTCCCCAGCTTCCATTATCGTTTCGGAATCCATTGATATTAAAGCTCTTTGGTAATTTGTTGGGGCATTTTCTCTGTTCTGATTCACGCACCCGGTCTCTTCAGCACCCGATAGTCTCTCAGATTTGCATCGAGGTTGATATTTTCAAATTCTTACCTGATTTCATATGGATTGTATCTTTGAAGAGCTTCAGTATAGACAACCAATCATCTATGAACCTCATATTGGTTACTGCGTTAATTGTCTTTGTCAAGGGCATGTTTCACATAATTGTTGCAGGAAAGCAGTTGCAGAAAACCTTCTTGAAGAGTGTCCAAAAGTGGTTGCTGCTCTACCAGAGGATCGTTTAGAGGGTCTGGTTCAAGAGGCTCCAGAATCCAGAAACTCCCACATGTTGAAGGGCTTGATTCAAGTGGCCACTGGGTCTGATCCTAATTCCTCTTTGGTCATTGGTCATTGGTCATGCCTTTGAAAGCGGTAGGAAATCATGGATGGAAGTTGTTTTTACACCGATAGTGAAAGTGAACACTGCTAGTGAGATGCAATCCGAGGGAGCGACAAACGTCTTAACGGCGTGCTCTGCTACAGGTGGTGCAATCTTTTCAAGCAATTCCAATTTCCCGAAGGTGGAAGCTGCAACTACGCAAAAAGGAGATATTGAGGCTTGGACTTCGGCGAGGTTGGAGCTTGGTTCAACCAATGTGCAGCGTTCTGACATCAATGCGCATTCCTTGAAGTCTTCACAGGTCAGAGCTGGAGGGGATCTGCATGTGCAGGCAAGTGCCTACAGGGAGAGCGGGGTAGTGGAACATGCTGTAGCTATTCCTATTTTAAACCAGTTTAATTGCATGAGCAATTCTATAGGAAATAAAATGGACTCCAAAGAGGATGGGGTTGGATGAAAGTTGAATCTAGGAAGAAGAGAGATGCCAAAGAATCCCCAGATGGTTCGAAAGGAGACTCCAAAAAATCAGGGGAAGAGAACTTTGAAGGGTTGCATGGACCTGCTCAGGAGGACTATTTCCACAATACAAGCGAACAAGATGAAGACATCAAATCCGCTGAGTTCTACTGCACAAGTTCCGGCAATGGAAAAAAGGAAATTATTGCCTCGGGGGGTTTCTCTATGTCCCCGCGAAAGAAAGTCAGACATTGCTGGGGTTACTTCAACTCATCCAAGCCGATAGTGACCAGTTTAGCTTCTAAAATTGGGACGTACAACGACGTGGGCTTAAAGGACTCCAGATTAGAATCCAAAGGTTGTGTGCTGGCAAAAAGTCAGGATTTAACCCCTTCAAAGGTGGATTTTATAAAAGCCAACAAGGCCTTAAACCGGCAGTCCAACCCCTAGGGCAAGGGGTTGAGAGACCATAATTTTGGGGATTATACCTTTCCTGGGATTTTCTCAGAAAAGATGAAAATCGTTTACGACGTGTTTGGCAGGGCTTCCACTACAGAAATAACCAGCCTTCAGCACCGGGTTTTGAATCTGACTCTGGAGGAAAAAACAAAACTGCAGAAAGAGACCCGTCCTCATGGCCTCGACAATGAGGCAAAGCAATGGTTTGATTCCCACCTCGATGTTATTATTTTGGAACTAGAAACTGACGATTTTTCCATGGAAGACTCCCACGGTTGTGGACTTTCTAGTTTATATGATTGAAGACGATCTCCAAAGTACCTCCAAGCTCGAATTCAAAGATCTATCCCGGAAATATTGGAGCGCCGCCTCTGGTACGTATAGTGGTCCAGTGTGGTGATGGATTTTTGCTTCGGATTGGGGCATAGTGCTTGAGTTCACGTTTTCTCTTGCAACCATTCACAGAATCAGCCAACCAACTATGAGCAGTTTGGCTTCGGAAAGCGGTCTTTTCCAACCTCATTCAGTTTCATTCCTTCAGTCTTGAGGACAAGACTGTTCTCAAGGGGTGGCGAGTGATAGAGATCAGTCAACCAGCGTGGAGGACACTTTTCAGAAGGGGCAAATAAGTCTGTGCAAGGGGGCAGCTGGCTTTGGGCCATTGGAAGTTGAGAAGTGGTTAGAGAGGAATATCCTAGGGGGAATATGCTGTGGGGCCATGGGGATATTATGGGGCATGTGCTGTAGGATCCTTATGGCTATAAGAGGAAAGGGGAAGGGGGTACTGCAGGGAGGAAGAGTTGTAGTAACATATCGGCCTTGGGCTTGGGCGGCAGTTCCTGGGGAACTCCCGTATAATTCTCCTCTTACTTTCCTCCACTGATTCTGGTTCCCATTCTGTCTTTAAATATACTAAGAAGTTGTTCCTGGGAATTGCTGGTACGGGAGTCTTAACAGTTTCGCTGATTCTTATCTTCTTCCTTTTTCTTCATATATTGTCTTATTTCCTCTTTCACGCGATCCAGACATTTCTTACAAGCGGTAGGATTTTTATAACCTTCAACCACGCGCCGTTTCATACGTCTGATACCTCCTCTTTTTGTTTCTAAACAAAATTTGTATGTTAGTGAATCTATGTCACAAGAATTTCCTTGATAAACATACTTCAAAGCCGGGTTTTTTTGGGAGGAAAAAGGAGGAAAATAAATGAAAACGAGACAGGAATAGAGAAATTAAAATAGAGGAAAACTGAAACCAAATGTTGAATAATAAGAGATTGGAATATAAATAACCTTAGGCTGTAGAAGAATCAATGAAAGAAGATGAAAATTAGGGAGGAGAGCTGCTGTTGCGAGTCGCCAGACGTTGCTGCCGCCTAGTGCGTTTGATACTACTCCAAGTCTTGGTGCTTTGCTGTGTATTTTTGGGGGCTATGTTGTCTATTTTTTTAGAGTCCCTTGCAATTTTTTTATTAATTCATTAAATGTTATATTTACTGCTGTTGACAGCCCACTCCCCTATGGCCGTAGCCTCCGATTTCTACCCCCTGTCGCCTGATTTCCACCCCTTATCGCCGCCACTTATTCAAAAAGGAGCCCTGATTTTTTTTAGGGGGTGTGCCTTTACGGCACCCAGCGCCTCCTGTGATGGCGCGCCTTTGGCGCACCTCAATGAGGCTGCAGCGCCTCACCAGTGACGAAGCGCTCCAGGTGCGCCTCGCAGCACCTCTCGCCAAGGTGTGCGCCTCAGCGTGCCTTTGACAACATTGTATGGGACCTTCCTTTATATAGCTGGGGCTGTTGGAGTAGGTGGAGAATAATAAATAGAGGATGGGGTAGTAGGTAGGGGGATACAGAGGGATCATTGGGTACACCTCCGCTGTATGCGGAGGTCTCGGCCTTGACCTTAGGGTGCGCCAGCCCTGAGGAGTCTTTCTTCTCATTTTCTTATTCTCTGTTTGTTCTGGTTAGTACAGTGTAGTCACAGCTGCTGTTTACAGTCTCTCAATATTATTCCTTTTTTTTTTCTCACTCTAGCACGGATGATTACAATCCACATCTAACCTCAATTTAAAAGGTGTATTCAGTCATTCTCGATACCCATTTTTATATTGTAAGATTGAGAGTTTAATAATCGCTTTGGGTGGGGATGGGGGGCCATGTGGCCCCCAATGTTTTATGCATCATTACTTTTTTGTTTTAAGATTCTTAGTTATGCATGACATCCATGGCTTTCTTCATTATTATTCTGATCATTATTTATATGAGGTAAATTATGAAGGGGAAAACAGAGAAGGGAAAATGATTATTGTTATCACGGGAATAAATGCAAAATGATTAACATTTGCTGCAATTACCAATGCGGTCAATGTAATGAACCGTGGAATGTATTTATTGTCTGAAACGCAATTATTGTAAGGAGATGAGTTGAAATTTAATTTATGTAGTCAATGAGGAGGGTTTGACCATATGGGGTTAATTAAAAAGAGAAAGGAAGAACATGAACGTAAATATATCAAATGGAGAAATTTAAAGAAAAAAGAGAAAGCAGTAATGTGGTTGCTTGATCAGTGCTCAACCAAAGAAACCAGATCATGCCATGTTTCGTGATCTCCCAACCAGGCGCCACATGGAAGGTACTGCCCCGAGCCAGTTTCGTGTTTTTAATTTCGCCTGCCCCATGTGGTTTGATCTTGGGACCTCTAGCTTGACAGTCCCAAGCGAACATATACTTGATCCGAACAAACAGATCATCAATAAGCCGCAACATGATTTGGAGAAAGAGAGAGAGGGAGTGAGAAAATACTTCTTTGCATATGTAAGAATTTATTAAGGAGAAATGAAACAAATAAGGGGCACCTTTAAACAGTATTGTTGGTGCTGGTTTTATTTGACACGATCCATGGTGACTGTTTACATCTTAAAAAGAATTTTTCTGGGCATGCAACTATCAATCCTTCTATTTTTTCCCTTTTGTAAAAAATTAATATAAATGGAAACATTAAAGAAATCCGTCCATCATCCTCTTTAAGTAATTTTCCAGTGTATAAATTCATATTAAAAGAAATCCATCCATTAACCAGAAACTTTATCGAACACTGGTAAAAAAAAAATGGCCATGCATTGATCATTTCTTGAGGTATTCCACTAAAGCAGACAGAGCTAAGAATAAACACTTGAAAAGTTTCGCAATGCTCTCTTTTTTCATAAGCGATTCTCCAATCATCTTTAAGTAATTTCGTATGACAATTTTCGTTTCCTTGAATAGCTCTCAACTCGTAAGGTCTGTCCAATTCAAATGAGATAATTTCACCTTCACCTTAAAATCAGCAGAGGCTTGAGTGCTCTGAAACCATCATTATGCAAAGAAATTGTTTTCAAAAGATCTTGGTGGAAACCATCTGATGTGACCTCAATCTGATGTGACCTCAATAACCATAATATTGCCTCAGTGGCTCTATTGGGCATTTCTAATTCAAAGTTTTTTCAAATCAAATTGAAAAATAGAGTGAGAATTGAACGAATTTGTTAAACCATGTTCCCAGTAAACAAAGAATCCTGTAAGCAGAATGATTCAACTTACACGGGTTTGAGTTTTTTTCAAGTCCGATAATGTGTAGCTGTGGAACCTATCTCCGGTTCTCCTATGAAGCACAGTATGTGTTGCTCACTGGAGCAAGAAAGATTATGTAAACTTCATGTCATTTGACCTTTCTAAAACAAACGGCATGCAGGTGACAGAAGTTGAGCAGCATATCTGACATGATGGTTGCAATAGTTTGGTGAACAATTCAGTAGTCTTTGAATTGCTGAACTTTGGAGATGTCTCTTACATTAAGGGTACGCTTGGTAGAGTGAAAACACGGTGAGGTAAAAGGAATGAGAAATGAAGAATTAGTTTCTAATGTTTGGTATCTTTTTGTTTTCCATTTCATACCTAACGAGGCCTAAGCTGTTGATTCTTCCAGGATGGTTTCTTGTTTTATTTGATTCAAGGGTGCCTCATTTTTGTTCCTAATGGTGCATGTGCAAAGCCAATATTAAGATTACCCATGTAAGAATCCCAACTGGATCAAGACTAGGCATTGAAGTCTTCAAGTTAGTCTCCTAGATGGTTTGCCATTAAATGAGGAGGTTTTTTTATTGTAATCCAGATGGCCGCAGTATTGGTTGCCAACAGTTCCATTGAGTAATTTTTTCCGTTCTACTGTCTACCCTTCTGCTAGGTGTTAGGGGTGTCATTTTGAAACTATTTAGAACAGTTGAGTCTTCTTCCCACTTGTTGTCTTGTCTAATTGGTTTAGTGCTGCGTGTGTCATTGGTACTGGACATGTTAAAAGGATTCAATTCCTTTTAGGTTCTAAGTTGGGTTTCCTTTTAGGTTATGCTGGGTTTTTTGCGTATGTTTGCTATCCACTTCTTCTATAACAGCCTTAAAAAAGAAGGGTAATGAACTGCCCGGTACACAAATATTCTCCAGGGCAGTGAGGCTCAACTCAATGAGGCAATTTATTCTTAATTTGCCACCAGTGGTTTCTTCCTCCTTGGGGTCCCTGGGCTCATGTACTGGTCTAATTGGTTTGTATCATAAACATTACTTTTATATTAATCGAAAAAGAACCCATTAATACGTGACATCTTCGATCCAAAGATCAAGGTTTATAGAGATATTCACAGGGAGCCTTTATTGGCTTGCCTTATTTTTTCAAAAGAATGATACTATTTGGTAGTAATAAAAAATGTAATGAACTGCTCAATGCCTGTAAAAAGAGATCGGCTCAGGTACACCTTGATCATTGCTATCAGACTGGAGGCACTGCCGGGTCAGGCAAATTTTCTGATATATTCACCCATGTGTTTGTCATTAGATTATCAAAGATTGATATTTATCACTGACAATCATAGACAACCTTTATTGACATGCTTAATTTTTTCAGAAGAATGATACTTTTCTATAGTAACGAAAGAAAGTAATGAACTGCTCAATGCCTTTATAAAGTCCCTCTCCGACACACCTTGATTAGTGCCGTTGAACTTGAGGCACTGCTGGATTGGGCAATTTGTTCAGACTCCCATGGCTCTGTCACTTTGATAAAAAATCCTTAGCCAACTTAATGCTAAGCCAATTTGATTGTGTGAAACAGGCACCACCATCACGCATTTATAAAGCTATTCTTTAAAGATATAACCTTTTCAGTTGAATGATCAACAAATAAACACAGTGATGATCATATGCAACCTCTACTGAAATTTTGTAGGATTTTAAGTAGAGATAAACAGAGCATGAAACGCACTCCGTAAGGGCTGGAAATAATTTTCATATATTCAACATGCAAGCAGCAATTTTTTACAAAAAAATATAAGCAGCATAAATAAATCCTAATTAATTGCTGGGGATAAGCCAACAGCTCGGTAAAAATATCTGCTATTAAAATGATTTTTATTGCCTAGTCAATACTAATTGCAACTGCTCGTTGGATCCAGTCAAATCCACGTCAGCAACTCCAGAGTTACAGATTCAATACCCGTTGACTTTGGAGCTGAATACTATGAAGCTTGACTTGTTATATCTGTGCTGCAATTTCTGCCTCGGCAGTGGACTGAGCTATTATTTCCTGCTTTTTGGAGCACCAAGAAAATATGTCGAAGGCAAAACCAAAACAATTAACCAGAAATGCCCCTCATATCATCATTGCATTTGGCCCAATCATTATCTGAATAATCATGGAAACCAATTTTTTTATTTATTTATAACAATGCAAGTTTTACAATGAGATCAAATACATCATTAAGAGAGGAGATGAAAGAATTGCAAGAAGATAACCAATCTTTTACATTAGCTATTCAAAATTCTTTTAATTAGTTGGCTTGTGGTTTCCTTTTCTTAATTTGCCATCGCCTAATTAGTCCCAATGAAAGATTGAGAAATTCCAAAGCTCTTTCGATCAAGGGCAATACAAGTGAATGTGATTGATAGATTCCAAATTGGTTTTACAAAGAGGGGACCAATTATCAAGGTCATGTCATTTCTTTTGGAGGCTGTCGGCAGTAAGGATTTTCCTAGAAGACAGTGATCTTCAAATTAACTTCCAAAGAAAGGGTTCTGGAGGGGTTCTTCAAATAATCTTTAAGCATTTTCATTGAATATAAGCTGCCTATATTTTTCAACTGATGCATTCCATCCAGATTTGAAAGTTTTTTCCATCTTTTATAAAGTCAAAGAATTCAATAATTTCTATATCTCCCAATCACGGGTACTTTGAAATTGATATGTCAACTTCAATCTTGAAAGAGTGAAGTGAGTCGTTTCCTTTCGGGCCGCGATAGTGTAAAAATCCTGAAAATTTTGACAAAGGGGAACATCATCACACCAAAGGTGTGTCCAAAAGAAAAAAAAAGAATTTCCCACCCCAGTAAGCCATTGGTCTTGCTAAGAAAAGAGGGTCACTGTTGTGTTTTCTTTCCTTGAGCTAGTACTATGGGGTACACCTTGAAGATTTATTGGTACTGCTTGTACATGTATTTTATTACAAGTGTTACCTTGGTAGCAAACATACTCCATATGTGACATCAGGCCTGGTTGATGTCAAGTGTGTTGGACAACCCATTAAGCTCTAGCACAAGCTTTCAATAATTTTTTTTTGGTTCATTGGAGTTGCAATTAGAGTGTACTCTTTAATATTAAATTTCTTGAGGATCTCCTTTGCAAAGTGCATCATTAAAAGCGCCACATCATTAAAGCATCACATTGAACCATGCATTCGCAATTTCATGCTCTTGGAAGTTGCATTGCTCCGCCCCACACATGACCCTTCTTCTTCTTTATCTATTATTTAATACCATTTTACCATGATCATCAAATGTGCATCAATTCTGTTGTACGAAGACCTTACCACCTATTTTAATCCTTACAAGGGAATCATCAGAATCGAGTTTGGTTTCATAAACTGACCTCACTCATATAGTTCTCTTGTCTTTTGGTTGGTCCACTAGTTCCCATGTTACGTTAAACCCCTCCATCGCAACTATCCATTTTTTGTCAATTGCAACTTGCTCATATCCTTCAAGCTTCGTTACAGCTACATAACACCTTTGATAGGCATATGAAAGTGATCAAGTACTGCTAACAGGTTCATCATCTACATCATCACCCTCCTCTTGAAGCTCAATCTTATCATCAACCCTCAGTTCCAGCTAACCCATTGAATTTTAATCCTGACAAGAGAATCATCAGAATGGAGTTTGGTTCTATGAACTGACTTTACTCATATAGTTCTCTTGTCTTTTGGTTTGTCCACTAGTTCCCATGTTATGTTAAACCCCTCCATTGCAACTATCCATTTTTGATCAATTGCAACTTGCTCATATCCTTCAAGCTCTGTTACAGCTACATAACACCTTTGATAGACATATGAAAGTGATTAAGCACCGCTAACAGGTTCATCATCTACACCATCACCCTTTTCATGATGCTCAATCTTATCATCAACCCTCAGTTCCAGCTATCTAACTCATTGAATTGGACATCTCTACTTTATTTTGGGATTTTTTATTAGATATATTCTGTAGGCCATATAATACTTAAAATGTTAGCACAAAGTTCACTTAGGTGGAATGATCCCGATAGGGGTAGTGAATCAGGGTGATCCCTGATTTTTTACTTTTCTTTCATTAAATACCGTTTTACCGGATCTTGTTCTCTTGTTAGAAGGAACGGCTGCCATCTTCCGAAGTAAATCACAGCGCCAAATACAGAAATCAAGAACAAGAATACATAATTTTTACTTGGTTTTCACCATTCAATGTGGATGGGCTAATCCAAGGTGTACATACGACAAGTTGTCCTTGTACATGAATCACTAAATGCACTGTTTGTGATTATAAAGTTTTGGATCGGTCCACTACCAAGTTCTAGGGGACTACTTCAATCTTTCACAGACCTTTATAAAATCAATATGAGAACTGATACAAGAATGCATCATGATTCCAGATGTTGGTGCTCCGTTGTTTTCTAGGGGCTGCTTCAACCTTCATTAGCAAACACGTTCATTCTTCAAAAACCAAATATGAGAAACTCCTTGTTAGGAGAGTTTATATATTTTCTTCCAAGTGCTGCAACCTTCTTTTGAGCACTAACCAAATTTCTTCTTTAGGAACCACATATAAACAACTTCTTGTTAGGAGTGTTGATCTTCAATATGCTCGACACACCTATCTTTTTCAATCTGCCAGATATATCAATTTGTGTTCAGTATTTCCATCCTTTTCTTCTTCACAATTGCTCCACTTGTTATCTCCTTTAATTAACGGTCAAACTCATCTATTTAAATTGAATGAGACTCACTAAATCATTTCCAATACTTTCAAAAAACTGCAGGAGATATAAAAATAGATTTTGAAATTCTGCACATCAAGCCGTGGCTTTTTCAACACACCACGACATGGTTTTTTTGGTCAAACCAAATCTCCTAGAATCACACCTTAAAATCATGGCCATTTGAAAATCATGACCAGGTTCCATATATGAGAATTCAAGCAAAACGATATGCTACCTTTCACCATGACATTTTCTTGCCTCTTCCAGCAGCTCCATTCTCCAGCCTAGCAAAACGACCAGATTAAAATGATTTTATATCCTCTACAATGATGTTTCTTACTTCGTCCAAAAACGACTTATGTCTTGGTGTTGTCTTCTCCATTCTGTTTCACACAAGGATTCCTTTCTCAGCAACACACCAGCGCACCATGGCGTTGTTTTCTTCCTTTGAGCGATTCATACAGAGTGACCTCTTCTGCTTCCTCTGAAATGGATTCTTTACCACGGCATTTCCTTGGAAATGGCTTGACATCCTCAACTTCCAAAACTCATTTTTTTGACCTAAAAACCATGTCCACCACCATGACTATTCAAGCATTGTCTTCTCCTGTTTTTGTCATCACCTGGATGTTTCAGCCAAAACGTTGCATTTCTTCATTCAGCCTACTCTTAGCTTGTTTCTTCCTTTTGATCAAAACCTTTCAATACAATGACTTCTCCATCAAAACTGAAATGCCTTCTCAGTGAGGATGAATCAACATAGACTGTTTTTACCAATTTCTCACAAAATTGAACTTTTGCACTTGTTTGAGTGAATGAATCTCCTTTAACCCGCTCGACTCACACACACTGTAAACATTAATTAAAGCAAACATAACAAACACAATATTTTCACAAGGTTCATCTCCAAGTTTGGAAGAATACATCCTTGCTGTGCATGGTAAGGTCCATGACGCAACGATCTTCTTATATCATATAGAAAATTACAGCAGGGTGGATGTGATCTTTGAATCCTTAAAATGTTTTTGACATCCCACTGGTTTCTACAAGCATCCCACTTGTAACACAGGAATCCCTCCTACCTTCTTCAAGCTTTGATGTACCACCAGTTGATGAAGAAACTCCTCTTAAATGTATCATGGTTCAGCGACCAACAGTAAATGGAGTTCTTCCTTGAAGGATTGATTCAACAAACCTCAGACAAAAAGATGATCAACCTCCTATTTTCTCAAAGCCACGCATGAACATGCACCTGAAATAATGGGTTCAAGAACTCATCTTTTTCAACCTTCTGATTCTTTTTCAGACTCGTTTGGATCCTCCTCTTCTTCTCTGCTCTTTGATCAGCAGGGTCATCAATTTTCTCTCACAGAATAAGCATCAGTTTCACTTCCATAGAGTTTCTCACACTTTATCCATGGTTTTCTCCCTCTCCCAGATTCTCTCTTCTATCTCACACCCCTCAGATCACAACAACAGTCTTACTCCTTTTATTCCCGTGAATAATATCTCCAAAGAAGTAGATAATTCACTTCGAATATCCTGAATTCCAGGGCCTGCTTTGGCTAACGAATTTGGAAGCTTATTTCTATAAATACATTTCCAATATCTTGCTTGATATTATCTTTCAAAATTCTAATAAATCTCGGCCAGCATATCTCCAGGAATCTTCATAATACCAGCTCCCATTTTTTTGGATTTTCATTCAAATAATCACTAAATAAATCTCCAAAAAGACTTCAGCTTACCTCAATTCAATGTCACGCAACTCCTGGATTATTGTTATGCTGGCTCAGCATTTCTCAGATAACACTTATGAAGGCGTTGTTAGCTCTTACGTATCATTTTCAACCTTCTGATTCTTTTTCAGACTCGGTTGAATCCTGTTCTTCTTCTCTGCTCTTTGATCAGCAGGCTTATCAATTTTGTCTCACAGAATAAGCACCAGTTTCACTTCCGTAGTTTCTCACACTTAATCCATGGTTTTCTCCCTCTCCCAGATTCTCTCTTCTGTCTTACACCCCTCAGATCACAACAACAGTCTTACTCCTTTTATTCCCGTGAATAATACCTCCAAAGAAGTAGATAATTTCACTTTGAATATCCTGAATTTTAGGGCCTCCTTTGGCAAACAAATATGGAAGCTTATTTCTATAAATATATTTCCAATATCTTGCTTGATGTTATCTTTCAGAATTCTAATAAATCTCGGCCAACATCTCCAGAAATCTTCATAATACCAGCTCCCATTTTTTTGGATTTTCATTCAAATAATCACTAAATAAATCTCCAAAAATCTAAATAGATATTCAGCAGTTTGAATATTGGAAACTGATAAATCTCGTGTTTCAGTTTATCTCAACACTCACACATCATCATATCAACCCTTACGCAACTCATGCGGACTCCAGCTCTCACTTACGCAACCTCGGCTTACCTCAATTCAATGTCACGCAACTCCTGGATTATTGTTACGCTGGCTCAGCATTTCTTAGATAACTCTTACGAAGGCTTTGTTAACTCTTACGTATCATTTTCAACCTTCTGATTCTTTTTCAGATTCGGTTGGATCCTGTTCTTCTTCTCTGCTCTTTGATCAGCAGGCTCATCAATTTTTTCTCACAGAATAAGCATCAGTTTCACTTCCATAGAGTTTCTCACACTTGATCCATGGTTTTCTCCCTCTCCCAGATTCTCTCTTCTGTCTCACACCCCTCAGATCACAACAACAGTCTTACTCCTTTTATTCCCGTGAATAATATCTCGAAAGAAGTAGATAATTCACTTTGAATATCCTGAATTCTAGGGCCTTCTTTGGCTAACAAATATGGAAGCTTATTTCTATAAATATATTTCGAATATCTTGCTTGATATTATCTTTCAGAATTCTAATAAATTTTGGCCAACATATCTCCAGAAATCTTCTTAATACCAGCTCCCATTTTTTTGGATTTTCATTCAAATTGTAGAATGATAAGAGGTGAGCCCGAATACCCAAGGTACCTCTCTAAGGAGGCCTTGAGGTTATTTTATAATGAATAATAAAGACCACATCTGACCATAAATCCGATATGAGATGCAGACTCCAACACAAATAATCACTACATAAATCTCCAAAAATCTCAATAGATATTCAGCAGTTTTAATATTGGAAACTGATAAATCCTGTGTTTCAGTTTATCTCAACACTTATGCGGCCTTTGGAATATTGCATTCACCGCTACGCATCATCATATCAACCCCTAACGCAACCCATGCGGACTCCAGCTCTCACTTGCAACTTCAGCTCCTGGATTATTGTCACTCTGGCTCAGCATTTCTCAGACAACTCTTATGAA
Organism: Viscum album; assembly: GCA_963277665.1. Lineage (NCBI taxonomy): Eukaryota > Viridiplantae > Streptophyta > Magnoliopsida > Santalales > Viscaceae > Viscum > Viscum album. The sequence goes on from OY728130.1 coordinate 1,075,052,031, forward strand.
GGCTTTGTTAACTCTTACCATTTCTTCAACATTTATGCAGACTGTGCAATCTTCATTTCACTGTTATGTAAGCTTCAAATAACTCCTACACAATGCCAACCAACTGTCGCGTAGACAGTTCATTTTGAACTTCATGGTTACACAACCTTCAGAAAACTCAGCTCGCCATTATGGGCCTTCAAAAATCTCGCAGACTTCCGAAAACTCTTATGTCATCATTTCAAACTCAATTTCACTCTTACGCAACTCCTTTAAACTTTTTTTTAATCTCATGCGTTATTCTACGACGTTTTATCTTCAACTGTAAACTTCAAGGATCAACAGTAACAACCAACTAAACCTTCATCAGAGTAGTATATTGATAATTCAATAAACCATAATGATCCTCCAAGCTTCACCAGCAATAACGACCCTCCAAGTATCATCATAAGGATCTCCTTCATAATAGCATGGATGGATCCTCATCTTCATTATTCTGTCATCTTTCCTTTGGTGCATCGCTTGCCATTGCTGCATATCCTTTTGAAGTCATCATTGACAGCAAAGGCAACACAATGTATATTGTCTTCAGCATGTTTATTTTTAGTGTATATTGACACCAGTTTGTTGACACCAGCAACAAAGACAACACAAATAATCAATCAATCCATGAGCATTTCAATCTCCCTTTTTGCCAAGGACGCTTCGAAAACGACATTTGAATTATGTCGTGGCCTCACACCACAACATTTCATGTAAAACGCTTGTTTTTCTACTCGACGCAAATCAACATCTTACTAAATGCAACAACCACAAGCACACACCAAAACATCTTGGCCAGGGGAAAAAGGACTTAGTGCCACAACATAAGACATAAAATGGCATGGTTGCTTCTTCTTTAGAAAACCTTAAAAGCCGCTTGCAGGTCCACTCTGACTGAAAACGACATGGACTCCAAAATGCCTCAACTGAAACGCCATCACAAAAGCTATGATCATTGACCATGACGTTTCATGATTCTTCCATTACCTTTGTCATGCGGTCTCCACTGAACATGGAGTTCAATATGCAATCCAGGCATACAAGAACTCACCCCATGCAGCTCCTGCTTCTCCTCAAAACCAAAATCAAAGAGTTACATATAGTCCCCATAATCACATGCACCTTGGACCTCCTTCCAGATCAGACACGGCAAGATGAACTTGCCTTCACACGAGCAACTTGCCCCCATCACCAGACTGCAAACACAATGACTCATCTTCCTTGCATTGGAACAATGAAATTTCAATAAAAAAGTCGGAATCAAACATTGACAGTCAGCAGTGAAACAATCCAGCCATCACTGCAGTCGTCAACACGTTGCAAAAAACCTGGTGCATCTGGTCAAGCTTCAATCTAGATCACAGCTTAGTACTTCCATGGAGGAATGCGCAGCATCCCTGTAAAGGGCACCAGGTGTTGGGAATGTGTGAAGCCTACTTCACTTGGATTAAATCACTCGACTAAAAGGAGTGGTTCCGAAAGATTTTCATTTCATTGGAGTTGCGGCAGCGGTAGGTTTTTCCTTCAGCATTCTGGAAGGAGGTTTTCTGAAGGTGGTGGTTCGAAGTTTCAGCTTGTACTTCTGGAAAGGGGGGATGTTCTATTCTGCTGTGATGTGTTTGCTGGTTTATTGGAGGTGGCGGTCACACTAAAGATTGTTACAGGAGATCGGTGGTGTGAACAATGAAACAAATAGACTCCCACACTTTTTGGAGGTCGGTGCAACTGAATGACTGGAAGTTGCTCTCTATATATGGAGGGTGGGACCCTTGTGGTGGGTGAGTTGAACTAAACGCGATTATTTGTATTATCGTAATCCAAGTGAATCTTAAGTCGCTAAGTTGTGAGGTTTTCTTGAAATGCTGCAATGTTTCTCCCATGGACATAGGACTTTCAGTCTGAACCACGTAAAAGCAAAGTGTTCTTTACCTGCTTACATTTACTTTTATTGTATGAATATTTGTTAGAGTGTACAGGGCTGAAGTTGGTTTGATTTAGTGATGGTGATTTGGGTGAACTTTGTTTCTACCATGTTCCGGAACATTAAGTTAGAGAGTTGTTACAGGTGATCGGTGGTGTGAACAATGAAACAGATGAACTCCCACACTTTTTGGAGGTCGGTGCAACTGGATGACCGAAAGTTGCTCTCTATATATGGAGGGTGGGACCCTTGTGGTGGGTGAGTTGAATTGAACGCGATTACTTGTATTATTCTAATCCAAGTGACTCTTAAGTCGCTAAGTTGTGAGGTTTTCTTTCCGGAGAAATGAAATGGTGCAATGTTTCTCCCGTGGACATAGGACTTTCAGTCTGAATCACATAAAATCAAAGTGTTCTTTACCCGCTTACATTTAATTTCATTGTATGAATATTTGTTAGAGTGAACATGGCTGAAGTTGGTTTGAATTAGTGGCGGTGATTTGGGTGAACTTTGTTTCTACCAAGTTCTGGAACATTAAGTTAGAGAGTTCCATCCAGAATTTGTTTTCGCCGGGTGATTCCGGAACAACTGCTTTTGATTAATTATCGTAAGGGCAGTGTGGAGGAATTCTCAACAAGTGACATCAAAGGGATTTGTTCTCAGGAGGCTCAACAGTTCACTCGATGGTTTAAGTAACATTCTTTTGCCTAAACGTTTTTTGAATCTCAATGGGAGTCATTGTTTTTCGGAAGGATGACGTCGAAAGAAGGCAAGATTTGGATTGACAATTTCGATGGAACAAATTTTAGTTTGAAAAACACAGATAGGAGACTATCTCATTTAGAAAGATCCGGAGCTTCCATTGAAGGGTGTCAAGCCAAAAGCAATGGAAAAAGGTGAATGCGAAAAGTTGGATCGGAAAACACTTGGTTTGATTCAAATTTCTTTAGTCCGAAATGTGGCTTTGAACATTCGGGAGAAGAAAACGACAACGGAGTTGATGGCAGCTCTTGCAGAATGTACGAGAAACCTACAACACTGAATAAATTGTGTTTGATGTGGAGGTTATACAACATGAGGTTATCAGAAGAAAGATCTGTATCAAATTTTTTTAATGATTTCTACGTAATCCGGAGCCAGCTGGAGTCTGTGAAGGTTACAAATGACGTTTGATTGATATTGCTGTTAATCATCTGTACCTGAATCTTGGGAAGCCATGGATACTGCTGTAAGTAGTTCAAGTGGAATGAATGACTTGGTGTTCACTGATGTTCGGAACTTGATTCTTAATGAGGAGCTCCGAAGGAAAGAGTGTGCATCATCTTCCGGTGATTTATTAAATACGAAAGGAAGAGGACACTCATTATCGGAAGAATTGGAAGTAGTTAGAGAGGAAATCAAGGGAGAAGAGCCGAGGGAAGTCTTCCAGAAGCGGGCCTATTTGTTGGCAGTGCAGAAAGGGAGGTCACCCCACAAAAGATTGTCGTGACATGAAAACAACTTATGGAAGGACTTTTTCTAGAGACAAGAGCGTGGCAGCAAAAAGTAGTTTGAATCTATTTGCAAGTGTTTTTACTCAAATGGAATCGTGGGCCATAGATTCTGGAGTTTCATTCCATTCCACAAGAGATAAATGATGCATATCAAATTATGTTTCCGAAAATTTTGTTAGAGTGCATCATGCTGATGATGAAATTCTTAACATTACAGGGAAATGAGAAGTAAAAGTTTAGTTGAAGAATGAGTTTTCTTGTACGAAAGGAAGTGCGACATGTTTTGGGACTTCAGAAGAACCTAATTTCAGTGGGTCACCTGAATGAAGTAGGTTTCAGAACAAGCTTTGCGGAAGGAGTATGGAAGATTACTCGGGGTTCTCTTGTCATAGTCAGAGGTGTAAAAGATGAGTCACTGTATCTGACTGGAAGGGCAGTGAAAGCTACACTTGTCGGAACGACATCTTCCAAAAGTACAGAACTTTGACATAATCGGTTTAGACACCTTAGTGAAAAAAGTATGAAGATTCTAACAGATAGAAATATACTGAAGTTAGATCATTCAGACTTAGTAAGATGTGAGAGTTGTATACTCAGTAAGCAGCAAAATGCGTCTTTCAATCTTTTCGGATGAACACTTAAATGCCGGAAGTTAGAGTTGGTTCATACTGATGTTTGGGGACCTTCCCCAGTTCATTCTTACGAAAGAGCTAGGTTTTTTGTTACCTTCATTGATGACTCCACAAGAAAAGTATGAACATACTTTCTGAATCATTAAAGTGAAGTGTTTGAAATCCTTGTTCAATGGAGGGCTATGGTGGAAAGAGAAATCGGAAGCAAGTTGAAATGTCCGAGGTCTGACAATGGTGGTGAGTTTACTTGAAGGAGTTTCCAGAATTATTGCAAGAAAAAAGGAATTCGGCATGAGAAGACTGTTTCAGGAATACCTGAACAAAATGTTGTTGTCGAGAGAATGAACCGGACATTGATGGAGAGGACAAGTATGACGTTACATTCTGGAATGCCTAAGGAGTTTTGGGTGGAAGTAGTGGACACAACAGCTTAATCAATATAGGTCCTCTGACACCGGTTGAATAAAAACACTACTGGAAGCAATCTGGTCTGGAAAAGTTCGGGAAGTTCCTCCCCTAGTTTTCGGAAGTTTAGCCTACATTCATGTTGACAACAAAGACAAAGATAAGCTTGAAGCAAAATCTCAGGCATGTTTCTTTATAGGCTATGGAGATGAAGGCTTTGGTTTTCGACTTTGGGATGATGAAAAAAAGGAAGTTTTCAGAAGTTGGAATGTGCTCTTCAATGAGTAGATCTTGTGGGTTGAGGACAGAGATTCAACTTCAATTCAAGTTGATCTGAATGATGGTTCCAGAGGATCACATGTTTCAGAAAATTCAGATGTCTCTAAATCTATCGGAAAGTCTCATATTCCGAAAGGAAGTTTAGAGGGTTGTGTAGAAAGTTTGGAAGTTCAGCCAGTGGAAGATATATCTGAAAGCTCAGGAACAGGGGAAGCTCGGCCTAGAGTTCCAAAAGGAGAAGTTCCGGAAGTTGAAGACGCTACCCTGGGTGATCCCGGAAAGTGGGAGTTAGCAATGCAGGAGTAGGATTCGGTGTGAGTGAATAACATCTGGGAGTTAATGGAACTACCACTTGGGAAGAAGACACTTAAGAATAAGTGAGTATTCTGGTTGAAGGAAGCAGCTAACAAAATGAAGAGATATAAAGCAAGAGTGGTTGTGAAAGTGTTTTAACAAAAATAAGGTATTGGCATCTTTGAGATATTCTCTCCTGTAGTAAAACATATTACCATCCGAACTGTTCTAAGTTTGGTTGCTTCCGAAAATTCGTACCTCGAACAAATGAAGGTGAAAACAGTTTTTCTTCACGGGGATTTGGAGAAAGAAGTTTATATGAAGCTACCTTTTGGTTTCATGAATAATCAGAATCAGAGATTGGTGTGCACACTAAGGCGTCTTTATAGTTTGAAACAAGCCCCAAGGTATTGGAACCAGAAGTTTGATTCCTTCAAGGAAGAGAATGGTTTCACTCGAAGTAATTCTGATCATTGTTGTTACCAGGAGTTCGGCGGAAATGACTTCATTATTTTACTCTTGTACGTGGATGATATGCTGTTGGTAGGTCTGAGTATTCATCTGATTCGAAAGTTAAAGGAGAATATGTCTGGAAAGTTTGACATGAAAGATCTTGGTGAAACTAAGAAGATTTTGTGCATGAGGATTGAACGTGATTGGAAAACCAGAAGCTTGGTTTTATCATTAAGGGATTACATCTGGAAGATCGTTGAGAGATTCAGAATGAGTGGATGTAAGCCAGTTTCAACTCCTCTCACTGGCCAAATGTTGGTGGTTATAAGGAAAGAGTTTTTTGGAAATGTGTTTTGCCTTAGTGAATTTGGGTTCTTAGTTTGATCCCTTGGTTATATTGGGATTGTTTGGTTTGATTTGGGAAGCATGAGTGACCAGTGGCTGATTTCCTGGATATTGATGTTCCAAATCATATGTTCTGTATGTAGAGTTTGTGAGAATGTGCTTACTTCTATCATTTCGAAGGATCATGAGAAATGAGAAATTGTATGCCAAATTTAGTAAATGTGAATTTCACTTTAAACTTTCAAAGGAGCAGATACCACCAACATAAGAAGAAAAGAAGTACATGGCTAAAGTTCGGTATGCCTCAGCAGTCAAAAGTTTGATGTATGCTATGATGTGTACACGTCCGGACATTGCTCATGCAGTGAGAGTGGTCAGCCGGTTCATGACAAATCCAGAGAAGGTTCATTGAGAAGCTGTTAAGTGGATTATTCGGTATCTCAAAGGAATGGAAGGTGCAACCCTCTGTTTCGGAGATGAAGATCAGTTTCTTGAGTTTGTAGATGCAGACTTTGCTGGAAGATGGTGAGTTGGAGTTGTGGAAGGTAGCTTGAAAACAAAATCCAGCGAATATGTTTATCAAGAGTTTGGATTCAGAAATACTGAGGCAACATAAAGCCTTAGTTGGGCTTGGGTGAACGAAAGGAGATGAGGAAGCATTATATGCAGCAGAAACAAAAGAATGTTTACGAAAGTTGAAGGTGGTGCTGTGGTGTTTTCTCTGAAGTAGTCTTCAAGTGGGAGATTGTTGAGTATGTGTAAAGCCTACTTCAGTTGAATGAAATCAGTCTACCGAAAGGAGCGGTTTCAGAAGATCTTCATTTTATTGGAGTTACGGCAGCGGCAGACTTTTCCTTCAGCATTCCTGAAGGAGGTTTCCGGAAGGAGGTGGTTCGGAAGAGGCTTCTTTTGATGTGCTCAATGCAAGGCGGTGTTGTTTCGGAAGTTTCAACTTGTACTTCTGGAAGGTGGGGATGTTCAGTTCTGCTATGATGTGTTGCTGGTTTACCATTGGTGGCGGTCACACTGAAGACTGTTACAGGAGATTGGCGGTGGGAACAGTGAAACAGATGGACTCCCACACTTTTCGGAGGTCGGTGCAACTGGATGACCGGAAGTTGCTCTCTATATATGGAGGGTGGGACCCCTGTGATGGGTGAGTTGAACTGAACGCGATCACTTGTATTATTGTAATCCAAAGTCGCTAAGTTGTAAGGTTTTCTTTTCGGAGAAATGAAATACTACAATGTTTCTCCCGCGGACGTTGGACTTTTAGTCCGAAACACATAAAACCAAATTGTTCTTTACCTGCTTACATTTACTTTCATTGTATGAATGTTGGTGTTAACAAGGCTGAAGTTGGTTTGACTTAGTGGCTGTGATTTGAGTGAACTTTGTTTCTATTAAGTTCCAGAACATTAAGTTAGAGAGTTCAATCCGGTATATGTTTTCAATCATAAGCACATGGAACTGCATGCTCCTCTTCATTCCCTTAAAAGGCAGCTTAACTTCAATGTATCATCAAGTTTCAACAGGTGCCACCAAGTCTGTCATAAAACAACACGACAGACAGATACTAACAGAAATCTCCTCAGCTCATTGTCAGACCTCACGAGCCAAGAAAGCTGAGAAACCAATCATCACAGACATCTCCAAACTCCATCCTTTATAATGCTCCTGCTAGCCAGAAAACAAAAACAGAGATATAGCACAGCTTCCAGGCAAATGCAACCCACAAATGACAGGCAATACTGCTCCCAAGAAAGGTGAAGATAATCAAAATTGGGATTCTGGTCAAATTCCAATTCAATTTTAGAGAACATACGCTCTCTAATTTGTAGGTAGTCATCCACAATTATCTCCCCATTCCAATATCTCTTAATGGTCAACAATTTCTGTTCTTCAACCAAGGGGTAAATCTCTTCCTCAAGATCATCCTTAATAACACAAAAGGGGTAAATCTCTTCCTCAAGACCTTCCTTAAAAACATGAGTGTGGTTCTTGAGCTTGTTGATATCCTCCAAGTATTCTTCATCAGAGGGTAAAGTAGTAACCTCGATAACTTCAAGTTGAGAGGGAGTGTCTTTTTTCACATTAATACATATCCCCGAGGATCTAGTAACAACAGTTCTCTTCAATTTAGAATAATCCTTATGCTTCTGAGTCTTCCTAGGATGTGGGGTAATAAAACCATCCGAGTCCACCATTGGTTTCTTACCTTCTTTAGCACTTGAGTGGAAATAATCTGCTTCAAATTGACATGCTTTTTGATGTGCATCTTGAGAAGATTTAACAGAATCGCTATAAGTCTCTTGGTCCCCTACCTGTATGGGATAATCAACTCCCGAGCTAATAGGGGGATCCAAGACAGATTGATTTGATCTTCCTTAGCCATCTCCTCCGTGAAAGATTGAGCATTATTGACAGCATCCACATAACGAGAGTAATCCTCAACCTCAGGTGAATGTCTCATAGAACGAGTGGTCTGTTTGGCCTTTCCATAAGAAATGACAACCTGATTTGCCTGCACTTTGGAAGGACTAGCTGGGTCCTGAGAACCCCCCTTCACCAAATAATGAGAATTTCTTCCCTTTTGTTTTCATAACTGTAGCTTCCAATGTTCTCCTGCAAAATAGATGAGAAACAAAATACCAAATGTTATTTTTGATATTAATTTTCTGAACCCCATGTTGCCACTTGCCTCTTTCATGCAATTTGTCTTCAGTTTGGTTTGACAAACTTTTGCAAGCAATCGTCTTCCCTTGCATGTGACACTCCATGCTCTTCAAACTTCTCTCTAAATATACATTGTCTTCCATTGGAAATTCCTCTTCCCCTACATGTGACACTCCTTGCTCTTCAAACTTCTTTCTAAATATACATTGTCTTCCATTGAAAATTCTATGTGGCATGGAAGCAAATTGAATCCTTACCATAAGAAATTCCAGGAGAAAACAAGAACAAGTCTCAGAAATACCAAAGGATTGTATCAAAATTCCTCTTGGATCGCATCTCTCCCTTTCATCATTATCTCTTTGTTTTGCAAATATGATTCTTGTCACGACCCCCTCCCTCCAAGGATACCCTTCTTGGGTTTACAGTGAAAGAAGAGAGATAATGAACCCCCGAGTCCCACCTCTAGTAGGCCCTGGGTTGGCGACAAACACCGAAGGTATAAAAATCTCACAAATGGGAGACATTACCCTCTAAAGCAACTAGGATCTGGAGATAGGATAAACCACCAAACTCTAGCATACAATATAAAAGTAAACTCAAAACCACCCCACAATGCATGAACAATGTTAATTGATATAGATAAAAAGTCTCTAAGTTAATACCAAAAGACAAGTCCTACAACAACGTCTCAACAGTAACTCCAATCCAAGCTAGCAATGTCTAGCTTGGTCCCCAAAGTCCTTCAGAAAACCTGAAAAACAGTTTATATACGTAGGGTAAGCATACCGATATATTCAGTAAGATCATACCGATCCCAGCCCCATCATGGTTCGCTCAGCAAATCACACATCCAATATAGTAACGTAATAATCAAGAATAATAAGGCGCCTCATTACCGTTTCCCCATTGATTTGCCGCTCTCACACCCCAACGTCAAATGTCCTGTGCTCCTATCCCTTCCATACATATCGCATCACATAACCCGCCATCTCTGATGTGGGTCGGGACGCATCCCTACCCACCCCACCCTCGCAAGGTCTAGTATTCAATACTAGCATTAGCCATTATCACATCACATCACATCTCGCCCGCAGACACCTGAACCATCACATAACCGGGGCAGTAGAGTATCATGAACATGAATGACATCGACCTCGTCCCCTCCTCCTACCACGGATGACCCCACCACATATCACATCACATCACTGCCCCATCGCATCACATTTCACCCGAAAACACCTGGGCCAACATTGCTTGGTAATCTCCAACACCAACCCGTATTATCACTGCTTCTGAAGGAAGAGCATGGAAGATGGGGTGGCTGATCATCCGTATCACCACCATCCTGAATGTTGGGAAAAACACCCTGAACCCAGAACCTTTAAGTGATGGTAAGGTTATTCAACTCGGGTTAGACGCGTATAAAAATAACATAAAATGCATGATATAGATAACACACAATACCCAATCTATGAGTTCACAACAACCGTACTAGCGCAGACTAGAATTCCATCATCACACCACATGTCAACCGTCACAATTGCTGCCGCCACTATATGCAACACACCACACAACCACCACACAAAGACACACATTTCCACTTTCAATTACAGGTTCCACCATTTTCCAGATTTAACACGTTTCCACCAACTCCCAGTTACTAAGCCATTTCATTCACATTTACACAGTCCATTCTTTTATTCAACTCGTTTAAGCCATTTACCACACAACGATTTCTAGCCAATTCTTACTCATTTATCAACTCATTCATTTCATTCAGCATCATAATTTATTTCATTGCTAACCGATCAACTAACACAACCACGCCACACCACAACTGGACCAACTCACATCAATCGTCGCCGCAACACCACGCCAACCATTGCCGCTACACCAACCACATGCCTCAACCATCACGCACCACAACTAGCGCGCACCATAACCACACAACTGCCCACATCACATTCATGCCAACCAACCACCACATGCCACATTGCATCTCACTCACAGCCCAGCCGTTTACCGCCATCATCGCACGACAACCTACAACACAACACGACAGGGTAACTGCACACAACAACAACACATCCTGAGTTCCACAATTTATTCAAGGGTTTTATCACATTACTTCTTTAATGAACATGAGCATTATCACACAAACCATATTTGCAAGGGCAATCAATTTATTAGCTGTATATACGTTTTTAGCCTTTTATTCAAGGTGCGATAAAACAACAACACATCAAGGGTCTCACAAAATATCATCTACTGCGCAAACAAGACCCACAATCAGCAAGACAACAACATGACATAAACTCATCAACAATATCATTAAAGCAATAAAGCATTTGATTTCTCCCCATCCCTGCCAATTTATGGCTATGCCAATTCATTATATATATTACGCCGACTCTTTCTATCCACCCAAAGGAAAGCAGAAACATGCAATCCCCACACATAACACATAAAAAGGGTGAGAACGAGGATCCTCTACCTCGAAGAAGTTTTTCCGATTCGCTGCGCACCACAGGGCGAAGAAGAACATCCCTAAAACCACCACCGCACAAGGAAACCCTGGGCTAATAAAAAACGCAGTTCAAACTCATCCCAAACCAAAGCCAAAACAATACCACTGCAGTGAAACTCGAAGAAGAACCAAAGAAAACAAGGGAAAAGGGAGAAGAACTCACCACCAATTGCAAACAACCGACCATCGGAACCCAAGGATCAATGCCGAAGGAGTGGCTGAAAGATCCTCCAAAATCGTATAGGGTTCGCCCAAAACCGAGAGGAAATGAGTGCGGAGTGAGAGAGTTCGGCCGAACACCAACCCTATAAACAGGTTGTAAGTTGCCTTATTCACAACATGAATTCCATATTCATGTTGTGAATTCCACGGGGTCCGTGTATTACAAGCCGTGAAACCATTACAAGGCGTGAACTCCCCATATAGCAAACTTCTACCGAAATTCATGGCGCCTCCACCTAAATTTAATACACGATGTGAATTCCCCTTTCACGCCATGAATTTGTTTCACGCGCCGCTCCACTGCCGCATACAAGCCGTGAATTCGCTGACCTCACAAGCCGCGAAACACAAACTCACATCGTGAATCCCTATTTCATGACTTGAATTACCTGTTGCAGTTCTGCTGCAGCTCTAACCTCCATAGACCTCCTCAAGCCTCCTCCGAAACACCTTCTGTTAGAGATCTGAGTGAGAGAGAAAGAATTAACAACACACTTCTATATTTCCAGCGATTACAACGTACAAGAGTAGTAAGAACACCAGAAGAAGAAGGTGAGAATAAGAAGAATATCAGAAGAATATCTCCCGAAGACACCGCTTCCGAGAGCCGAGGCCTAACCCTCCCATCTGCATAGCAGAATTCCAACCAAAGACCCAACGTGTCTTGCCCCTACCTTCAGCCCCTTATTTAATACCCCACCCACCGCCAATCATCCTAACTACTAGCTATAGAAAGTACAATTCTACCCTTAGCCATTATTAAAGACTTCCAACCTGCTCCCCTACACCTGTAGCCCCCTTTACTCTAACCTGCTCCCCTACAGCTATAGCCCCCTCTACTCTGCGGCTCCCATTTAGTACCCCAGCCCCTGCCCACATTCCTATCACCTTCAACACCCAAACTGACAAAGTAATGGGTCGGGAAGACATATAGACCATTATTATTCCTGTCTTTTTGTTTGTTTTTCTTTAACCTTCATTTTAGAGGCAGATGGTTGAGTTCTCTGGCTCAACCCTTTTGTCTTTTACCTTTGGCCTTCAAGCATTCTTCACAGCGGTAACTCTACGAATAACTCCACTAACACAGATTTCCCTTCTTCTACTTTTATTTCATTGTGAAACCTTTTTATTCTTATGTTGCATCCTCTTCTTCCAAATCTGATTGTCTTTTCCCTTCTTGTAATCTGTCTTGTTCACATCCCGCCTTTTCTTTTGACCCATTGCGGTCTTTTTCTTTTGTCTTTATTGTTTGTTGGTTTTCTTCTTTTCACTCCAAGATGATTGCTGCATGATGGTAGCTTTTGGTGCTTCCAGTATACTTTTTTTACTTCCAATCCATCTTTTTCTTGAAAGCCCAGTTTCCCTTTTGCACAGACCGACACATTCCTACTTGAACATCAATCATATGTCGTATCACAATATCTTGTCAACTGACCATGGTTAGCACAAAAAGGCGTGGTCGAGCGTAAACATAATATTCTGAAGACTGTTCGTGCCCTCCTATTCCACAGGCAGGTGCCTCTTCATTTTTGGGCGGATGCCATCCTTACTGCTACATACCTCATCAATCGCCTTCCTTCTTCTATCCTTTAGAGGGAGACTCTTTTTCGGGCTCTGTTCTCCTCTCTCCCTCCTCACCCACTCCCACTCCCACTCCCACTCCCACTCCCACTCCGTGTGTTTGGATGTCTGTGTTATGTCCGTGACACTCATCCCAACCTCTCCAAGCTTTGTTCTAAATTCCTTTGTTGCATATTCTTCGGATATTCCCGCACTCAGCGCGAATATCGATGTTTCTCTCCAGACTTACGGTGGTATATCATCTTTGCTGATTTATCTTTTGTTGAGAGCTCTTCTTTCTCTCATCTCTCTTCCCATCCAGACACCACCATCAATGATTGTCTTCCTCTCATTATCCACCCACCTCTGTCTTTGGTGTCCCACTCTACTGATCACCGGTTTGGCACTGTCTACTCTCGTCGCCCATCGGATGTGCCCCCTGTCCAGGCTGAGGACACCATCTCCCCAGCTTTTTTCGCCACTCCTGCTCCGACAACAGACGACTTGCCCATTGCATTGAAAATGTACTCGTTCTTGCCAGAATACTCCTCTTTACACATCCTCATACAAAGGTCTTTCCGCTATGGAGACGATATCTATTCCTTGGACGGTTGACGACGCCAAATCTCATCTTGGGTTGCTTCAAGCGATGCGGGATGAATTGCAGGCTCTGGACGACAATCATACTTGAGATCTGGTCCCCCTTCTGGTATGCAAATAGGTGGGCGACAACAAATGAATTTATACGGTTCGTCACAATGCAGATGACACTCTTCATCGCATTAAAGCCAGACTTGTGACAAAGGGATTTGCTCAGACATACGGTGTCGACTATTTTGATACTTTCTCTCCGGTTGCAAAGATTGCATTTGTCCGATTATCCATCTCTCTTGCCGCTCATCATCAGTGGCCTCTTCACCAACTTGATGTCAAAAATGTCTTTCTCCATGCATTTCTTGAAGAAGAGGTATATCCGCAATAACCTCCTGGCTTTCGTGTTTCAGGAGCCGATTCTCATATCTGTCGACTTCGTCGCTCTCTATATGGGTTCAATCAGTCTCCTCGTACTTGGTTTGGCAGATTCAGCACCGTCGTCACCTCATTTGGCCTATCTCGGAGTATGAAGGACCAGACGGTCTTTTATCGCACGACGTCCTCCGGCTGTATCCTACTGGTTGTGTATGTTGATGATATCATCATCACTGGGAGCGACTCAAATGGAATCGCCCAACTAAACGGGCATCTTCAACACCACTTTCAAACCAAAGATATTGGTCCTCTGACATACTTCCTTGGCATTGAGGTCCCTCGTTCTCCGGACACCATTTTTCTTTGCCAACAAAAATATGCCCTGGATATCTTGCAGGATGCCGGTCTGATTCAGGTAACTGTCGTTGACACTCTTCTTGAGCCTGGGGAACAGTCTCTCTATGACAACATGGAACAATATTGTCACCCAGAGAGGTACCGTCGTCTTGTGGAAAAATTCAATTATCTCACCATGACTCATCCAAATATTGCTTGCGCTATTGACAAAGTTAGTCAATTCATGGAACATCCGACAACATCTCAGTGGGATGCTGTCCTTCGAATTGCCAAATATATCGAACAAGACCTTGCCCGTGGTCTTCGGTATTCACATCACGATCATCTGAATATTGAGGCCTTCTGTGATGTTGACTATGCTGGTTGACTTGCTACCCGAAAGTCTACTTTCGGGTTTTTCGTTTTCCTGGCAGGTAACGTCATCTCATGGCGCATCAAGAGACAGACTGTCGTCTCCAGATCCAGTCCTGAGTATGAATACCGTGCGATGACCACGATCACTACTGAGATCCTTTGGTTTCGTCATCTCCTCCAGGAGATTGGTTTTCCGCAGCAGACGTCTGCTCATATTTGGTGTGATAATCAGACAACTACTAAGATTGTTTCCAATTCCGTCTTCCATGAACGCATGAAACATATCAAGGTGGATTGCCGCTTTCTTCGACATCATCACGAGCAACACAATGTCAGTTTCAGTCACATACCGACGACATATCAGCTTGCCGACATCTTCACCAAAGGCCTCTCGGGAGTGTGTATGGTCTTGTGTAGTGTCTTCTTTCTTTTTTGTGGGACTCTTGGTCCAAATTATCATGTTTTGAGGGGGAGTGTTGAACTCGGTTAATTGTATTTCCGGGTAAAGGGTATTTTCGAGTCCCACATCGGATTACTCCACCTTGTAAGGGGAATTCACCGCCTACAAAATCAATATAAGGAATGATACAAAAAATGCTCAGTAATTTTAGATGCTGGTGCTCTGTTATAAGAGAATGCTTCAATCTACACTTTCTTCAGGAACCAGATATGATCAGCTCCTTGTTCTTCAGGAACCAGATATGATCAGCTCCTTGTTAGGAGAGTTGACCTTCAATATAGTCCACACTTTTCTCTCTTTTTGACTCAGCTAGATTTCAGTATTTCCATCCTTTTCTTCACAACTACATCTTCTTATAGGTTCCAAAACCTATCATTTCAAGATTGCTCCACCTGTCATCTCTATTAATTCATGTTCAAACTCGTCCATTTAATTCGTATGTGACCTGTTAAATCATATCCAATACTTTCCAAAACTATAGGAGATATAAAACCAGATTTTGAACTTTTGCACATCAAACCATGACGTTTCATACAAACCACGACATGTTTTTTTATCAGATCAAACCACAACATGGTTTCTTTTGATAAAATCAAATCTCCCAAAGTCTTCACAACTAATTTCCATATATGAGATTTCAAGCAAAACTTATATTCCACAATGTTGTATTCTCCTTTATTTCGTTTCACAAAGTGATTTCTTTCTCAACTTCAACACAACACAAACACAACACAACATTGTTCTCTTTCTAGCATTTTATAAAGGACAACCTCTTCCTCTTCCTCTAAAACAACTCTTAAACTGTGGATTTGATGGAAATGTTTTCAATTAAATTATTGAATTTAATTTTGGAAATGAATTTTGAAAAAGATGGAATTGGTTTTGAATGGATTTCAAACTCATGAAAATGACTTAAAATGATTTGATAGAAACCCAGTGGTTTTATCTTGTGAAAGAGACATGTTTTTGAATAAAACCTGTTTTGGTTTTAAATGGAAAGAAATTGACATTTTTAAAATGGAAGAATAAGATTTATTGTATTTTAAGCCGTCTTAAAATAAATTGCCCATCATGTAAGAGCACATGTAAGACTTAGGTAGTTGGCGAGTTATTTGGATACACTCTACGCTATTACAATGTTCTAAAACATACCTGCGGCGGGTCACATCCTTGACAAGAGGGTGACAAATCGCCTCGGCCTCATGACAATGTTTTATATAAAACGTTTGTTTTTCTACTCGACACACCTCAATTTTCTTCTGAGTGCAGAGACCATGAGCACACACCATGACTTCTTGGCAGGGTTCATCTTCCCAACCTAACCATTTCGTTCTCTAGTGGAAAAATGGCTTATATACCACAACATACCTCTTAAAGTAATATTATCGGACTCATGGATCGTTTGATGATCAGAGAGTCAAAATCGAAACCAGAAAGCGCCTGATTATATCAGAGTATGTTTTAATCATAATCACACATACACCGATAAAACAATTGATAAGAAAGATTTGTAAAACAAACTTTCTATCATAATATGCACAACAAAATAAAAACTTGTAAAAAGAAGCAATACAATAGCTAGTAAAAGTAAGAATGACTTACAAACTATGTGTAAAAGAAATCATTTTTTCAACCTTAAGAGTAAAGGTAGTCAATAGCCTTGACTAAAGATATCAACAGTTTTATACCTCCCGTAAAGTTCTCTCTTTCCTTACCAGGAAAACACTCAATACGATGATCGGACTCTGTCTTTCTATCCCCGAAAGCTCTAGATACGATGATCGGCGTCTGTCTTCCTATCTCCGGAAGCCCTCGATCCGATGGATCAGATTCACCGTTTTCTATCCCCGGAAGCCCTCGATCGTAACAATGATCGGACGCAGAATACAAATGCAAAAGTTCTAAAGGACACAACCTTGATAAGAATTTCTTAGAACGACAACTCTAAAGAATTACAATGACTATGAACGAGATGTTCACGCAAAACAAACTTTAGAAGACTTGAGTTACGAAATGTATCCGCTCCCAACTCTTCAAATGACCGGCTATTTATAGGCGAAGCTCTAACGGTCATATTTCCGAGTTAGTTGCAACTGCCTCAAAGATCTGGCTCTTTGACAGCTCACAATGCTCTGACATAACTGAATGTTCGAAGTCATTTTGTTTAACACCATTACAGTGGTAAAAGTATTCTTTACAATAGAAGCAATTCTTAGGTACTCCGATTATAAACTTTAGTTAGTCCGATGGACTTCCTTATTGACTATCAATCCGATGAATTGAATGAGGGTTAGTCCATTGTATCGGTACCATAGTCAGTCCGATGGTCATTACTTTTGTCAGTTAGGTAGACAAGACATTAGTTTAACCACTGGTCTGAACAAAGGTTATTCCAATGGATCAAACGTACCTTTAGTCCAATGGATCGAATTGAGTAATGTAAAGTTTATATTTGTAATACATTAGAAACACTTCTATGTATGGTAGAAAGTAATGTTTTCTACAAAATCATACTAAAATACTCGGGACATAAATTTTTTTTAGTAAACATAGTTTTAATAGTGCTTGTGATTTCCCAAAGTAAAGGAATGAAAAAGTAAGAAGTAAAACTTCCGACTCAACAATCTTCCCTCTTTTGGAAATCTCAAACCACAATCACTTAAATGAAACAAAATAACTTGAAAAACTTACAGCCCTTAGTTCTTTTAAGAACTTTGAAGGTATTCTTTATAATTCTCTTTGAGTTTGTAACTCTTTTGTAATACGATGGAAAGGATTATAACATTTCTCCCTTTGAATACTTCTCCCCCTTTAAAGAATATTTCTCCCCTTTTATAAGATCTTCTCCCCCTACGTACGTATAACATCTCCCCATTTATAAAATCTTCTCCCTCTTTGTGATTTTCAAAAAGGGAAAGTATATTACCTGTAAAAATAGTAAGAGATAACCTACGAAACAATTCTTATGTGAAATAACCAATCATCCAAGAAGTAATAAAAAGAACATACAACCCAACGTATTGAAAGACATTTAAATATAAAGTATTGGATGAAAAGATAATCACATTCAACATTGATTCAAATGTTTGATAAAAATACATTGAGAGTTTAAAGATAAAAGTATTTATTCTTTCTTCATCAACTTCTTGACAAAAGACTTCATCTTTTTGAATTCCTCTCGATCCTTCTCAAGCTTGACAATTCTTTCTTCCACTTCTCGCATTTGGATTTGAGTCTTCAACCTTTTTTACTTAGAAAACTCTTTGTTTTCATCCCTCATTATGATCAATTTATTTTCACATGATCTCAGCCTGCTCATCTCCAACTCTATATTGCGTATCTTTTCTTTCAAAACTTTCACATCAGACATCTGTAGTATCTTTGAATTCTTGTACGAAATTTACTCGATCCAAAACATCTGAGGATAATTTGTTGAAGGATTCCGCCGTTTCTAACAAAAGTTTCTTTACTTCTAGAAACTGCTCATCATGTTAACGAATATCGCAATCCACTTTGTTGGACCACTTCACCATCTAATTGTATGTAGACTTTTGTGTTTTGAACTTTTCTTGAAATTTTCAAATCTGCCTCGATCCTGATCACTGTTTCAATCAATACTTTTGAGTGATTCCGATTTTTCATGTAATAATTCCTGAATCAACTTACATCTTGACTCTGTGTTTGGTAGATAGGGAATTTGATTAGTCAACCTTTTCAAGGTAAGACAAATATAATCAAAACCCTTTTGAGCAACCGTAGCTTCTGAGTCCGATTGATCGGGTTCAATCTGCAGAGGTTTTGGTCTGCTGGATCCTACATAAACTTTTTTCCCTTTCTTTTCATCCTTTTTTGAAACTTTCTTTGAGACTTTCTACGCAACATTTGTTTCCTCTGAAACATTCACAATATCAAGACTTTTCTCCGATTTTTCCTTATCATCGTTTTTGGTATTTTACTGTTGGTCTGGTTCTTCTTCCTTATTCTTTTCTGATGAAGATTTTTCTTCCTGAGAACTTTCCGAGTTATCATCCTTACCAGATTGTGAAGTTAAAGGTGTTGAGGATTCCGATGTTTTCTTTCGATTCTTCATCAATTTGAGTCTTTTCCTTTTGAACTTGTTCCTTTTGTTCTTCTCTTCTTCCTCTACTTCAACTTCTTCCTCTACTTCTTCAAAAACAAGTCTAGCTTCTGGAATGACTTGATCAGTATGAGAAATAGGAAGAACCGGATTTTCAGAAGCTTTTTTAACACCTTTCAATAGGCTTTCTACAATTCTAGCTTATGCTAGCTTTTTCCTTTGCTTTTTTTTCCTTCTTATTCTAACTGTCATGCTGTTCGAATTTTCAAGGCCTTAGCCTCAGCAGGATCAAGACCAAACTCCGGATCCCTGGTTTCTTTTGTGCTTTATGTAACATCAACTTCTTGAATTCTTCACCGGACATTCTTTTTTCTTTCTTTTGTTTTACAGGTGGGGAGGATTCAACCTTTCTTTTCTTTTTAACATCCACAACTTTCTTTGAAGGTTGAGCATCAGATGCAGCTCCATCAACATTTTCAACGAACTTTTTTGATTCAGAATGAAGTGAATTTCATTCTTGAAATTGTGTCTTCACCAATGAAAAAATTATTCTCTTTGATTGGGTAAGATTTATTCTCGAATTTAAAAAGCTCCATACATTTCACAATCAACTTACTGATGAATGATGGAAAAATAATATTTGACTTTATCGAAGCACTTTTAATATTCTCCACCGTAATGAAAATAAATTTTACCAAATCTATTTTTGTGATGTTGACCAAGTAGTCTAGAACAAAAACATCAGAAACTTTTAATGCATCTCTATCACCCTTCCTGGGGATAAGATAACCTTGCATCCACAAAGCAATTACTCTGTTGTCCGATGTTAGATGTGAAACTTCCTTATTTTCGTATAGAATGAGAACAAAGAATCTTCATCCTTATTCTTCTCGAAAGTTCCAAGTTTGTCTAGTTACTTGTGAGAAGGTAAATATGCTTCTCCATCGGAAGGAATACCAACAAGATCTGCTACTCTTTTAAACGAAATCTTATATCTCTTCCCAAACATAGAAAATGAAACTTTATCCTTACCATCTTCATTATCAAACTGAACAGAAGCATAAAACTCTCTAACCATCTCAGGATAATAAATATTGAAATCTTTATCTGGTTTTTCAACACAAACACTTTCCCAACCTTGTAACGAAATAATCTTTTTGAGAGTAGTATCAAACTTATCAAACCAAGATCTTTCAATAAGTCTTTCCTAGAAAACATACCATTTCGCTTAATCTTCTTTTGTTGCCATCGTAATGAGAAGTGAGATGAAGATCGGACAAAAAACAAAAGAATCGGA
The DNA here is from genome assembly GCA_963277665.1 of Viscum album. Taxonomy (NCBI): domain Eukaryota; kingdom Viridiplantae; phylum Streptophyta; class Magnoliopsida; order Santalales; family Viscaceae; genus Viscum; species Viscum album. The sequence goes on from OY728130.1 coordinate 1,075,072,374, forward strand.
CTAACAACTTTAAGGGGTGCGAGAGCTCGGGAACATAAATCCTTGAGAACCGATGTGGGACATATGGTGACCCACCTTTATATAGGTACGGAAAAACGACGCTTTGTATTCCAAAAAACTTTCAACGGCTGAGATTAATCCTTAACTGATCCGACGACTGAGATTTAATTAAAGAGAGTTTTAAATGTTTATTTGAACTCTTTTAAATGTTTTATCGGATTGAGAATCATTCCGATTAAGAGAAACTTTTAAAATTTTGAAAATGAGTCAAAGTTTTTATAAAATCAAAAGAATAACAACAACAATTATAAACTAAAGTAATGAATTAGTGTAAGAACTAAAAGAAGAATATCTTTCAAAGAAAGTTTCATCGGTTTGAATAACTTGTTCTTCTTGGTTTTTTAACAAACAGATTATTATAGTTTTATTATGAAAAATTGATTACATAGTTTTATTACGCATAACTGATTATGATAGTTTTAAAATAAAAACTGATTACGATAAAAATTGATTACGATAGTTTTGTAATAAAAAGTTTGAATTCGGAAACTTTATGACAATTTCTGATTCCAGAAAGCAATTTAAGAATTCTGACTCCGAAAAATGTTTATGAAAGTTTGAGTCCGGAAGAGTCATTACGATTCAAACTTAATAGAAAACTAACAATTTAGAAAACTGAAAGTTTTAAGAAAAACTAAAAGTTTTTGGAAAACAAAAACATATGTACCCCTCTATGAAAAGGAGTATTTTAATGTAAGGAGATGAGTAAACAAGAAATAAGTATGAATGATCAATTACCATTGATCATTTTCAGCTTCTGTTTAATATATTCAAATCTACCGGAACTAAGGGGTTTTGTAAAAATATCAACAAGTTCTTGTGTTCCGATGAATTGTAAAATTATAACTCCTTTAAGTGTGTGATCCCGAAGGAAATGATGTCTTATATCTATGTGCTTAGCACGTGAGTGATATGTTGAGTTTTTACTTAAAACAATGACATTTGTATTGTTACAAAGTATTTGAGTTTTTGTAAAACTCATGTCATAGTCTGTGAGTGTGTGTTGCATTCACAACATTTGAGTACATAACTTCCAGCTGGTACATATTCGGTTTCAGCAGTGGAAAGTGCTACTGAGTGTTGTTTTTTATAGGACTAAAAAACTAAAGAGTTATCTAAGAAATGACATGTTCTGGATGTACTTTTCCTATTCATTCTACAACTATTAAAGTCAGCATCTGAAAAACTTTTTAGTTCAAATACATTTTTAGAAGAATAATAAACGTAAATCCATAATTCCCTTAAGGTAACGAAAAATTCGTTTTACAACTTTAAGATGAGATTTTTTTGGATTGACTTGATATCTGTTAGTCAAATCGTGCCAAAACCACCCTTATTACACACTTACCAGCAGTGGGACAAGATAGCAAATAGAGATCAGGGAAGTGGTTAGGCGGTTAGCAGGAGCACTACCTTAAATAAGTCTGGCCGTTTTGTTGAGCGGGGCATCAAGAGGGAATCTTTCAGTTAGAACCGACTGTGGGTACAGTCGTGGGAGAGAGGTGGGCCTCTCGCCGAACCGGACAGGTGCGCCTTCTACCGAAGGATTCCAGGAGCGATTCTCCAGGTTCTACTGCAAGTCGTTTTTCTCTTTTCATTCCTTGTAACAGAGCTACACAGGTACTGAATACAAACATAGGAATACGTGTTTGGGTGCTACTTTTTTCTTGTCCCTTTTCCCCCTAATACTTTGGTGACTCTACTGGGGAAGTTGTCTTGCTGCGCGAGTTAGACGAAAGCGGTTGGTGAGGAAGGACGTTCCCCCTTTGACGAACTGCTGTTGCGCGTGAAACAAAGGGAGTTGTGTACGGCCGAGTGACGGGATTAAAGAAGGAGAAGCGGTCCTAGTAGAGGGAGGCCATCGCGGTTGCGGAGCTTCTCAGGGACTTTCGATTCGGAAAAACAAGACAAAGTCGTTCCAGATATGAAGAACCGAGTCCAAGCTATTGAAGAGACCTTGGAAGGATTCCGTCTGGCGATGACAGTGATGCAATATAGCATGGAGAAATTAATGCGCGGACAAAACGGTGGTCAACTGGTAGCTCAGACCTTGGCGCAGTAGTCTGAGGTGCAAGCCGCGCTCCGGATGCGTGACATGGAGGAACGTACCTTGGAGAGAATGAAGGAGTTAGAATTACAGATTGGAAGGGGGGCAGAAATTGGAAAACAGAGCAGGGCCGTGCCAGAGAAAGTTGGTGGTAGCAGTCAGGGAAGTATAACAGCAAGAGAGAAACCTAAGGGAGAGTCAGTACCCGAGGAAGTCATTTTCACCGAAGCAATGCGGAATGCAGTTAGAAAAGTAGAATTACCGTCATTTGCTGGAGAAGATTCGTACGAATGGGCTGCTAAGGCAGACACATACTTCCTGATAAATCGAATACCTGAAGAAATGAAATTGCATTATGCTCAAATCTGTATTGAAGGAACGATGCTCTACTGGTTCTTTTCTTGGCACCGTGCAATGCAGGAACCAACGTGGGAGAGGTTTAGAACCGCCCCTATGAAGACTAATGAGGAAGACCCATTAAGATACTTACGCTCCGGCAGACTGGTACAGTGGATGAATATATTGAGGAATTCGAACAAGTGACGTTGAGGATCCCAGATTTCCTAGAATCTCGGTACATGAGCATGTTCATGGGAGGACTGAGAAACGAGATAGAAATCCGCGTTTCAACTCATGAACCACTAAACAAAACTAGAATGCTAGATTTGGCAAGGAAAATCGAAAGGGAGTTGATAGGGGAAGGAGTCCTCAAAGGGAATCGAGGGCGGCCAATACCTTTTCTGTTGTCTCGAGGGGCAGGGAATCAGTCGACTAACCTACCACTCAGCCAGGGCAATAAGGAGCATAATAGGAGGGAGGAAGAACTAAAGAAGCTAGTTGGGGAAAACCGATGGAATGAGACCCGGACTATTAGCAGGAAGGAACGTGAGCGAAAACAGAAGGGGTTTTGTTTCCGCTGCGGACAACCGTTTAATCCAATGCATAAATGTACGAACAAACATTTAAGGGTGCTGGTTTGGGAGTATGAAGAACCTGAAGCGGAGCCGGAGTATGAACATGAGCTTTAGCTGGAGGAAGCAGGGAAAAACAGTGGAGAACGGCTTGAGGAAGAGCAGGCTAGTGGCCAAATTGAATTCCGTAGTATGGGGCTTGCAGGAGTAGAATCTCTGGTGTTTGCTGGAAAACTAGCAGGGGTGCCAATCATGATACTTGTGGATAGTGGAGCGAGCCACAACTTTATTTCTAAAACGCTTGCAAAGATAACAAATATGGAGGTGAGCCCGACCTTGGCATACGGTATCAAACTGGGAGATGGACACCGGGTAATCTCTCAAGGGGTATGCCGCCAGGTGGTGGTGAATCTGGAAAAGGTAACATTTATTGTTGAAGCCTATGTCTTTGATACAGGAGGGCCGGATTTGGTTTTGGGTATGAAGTGGCTGCGGAGTTTGGGAAATGTTCTAACTAATTGGAGCAAAAAAACTATGAAATTTACTTGTCAAGGAGAGGAAATTAAGCTCCAGGGGGAAACCGGAAGCGTGGGCCAGTTGGAGGGTGTGCACCAACAAATACAAGCAAAATCCTTGCTGTTAGAAGGTTGGTATTGGCATACACAGCTGCAGTTCTCAGCCAAAGGAAAAATTCAAGAGAAGACCATTGGACAACAGTTAGACATGTTGCTGCAGAATTTCCAGAGACTGTTTGAGGAGCCTAGGGGACTACCGCCCACCAGGCAAACAGACTATGCAATTACCTTAGTATCAGGGGCAACACCAGTTAATATCAGGCCTTACAAATTGACACATTACTTAAAGGATGAAGTGGAAAAACAGATTACGGAGATGTTGTCAAGTTGAATGATTCGGCATAGCAATAGCCCATATTCTAGCCTTATTATTTTAGTCCGAAAAAATAGCCCATATTCTAGCCTTATTATTTTAGTCCGAAAAAAGATGCTAGTTGGCGGATGTGTGTGGACTATTGGGCGCTGAACAAGTTGACAATACTGGACAGATTCCCAATCCCAATCATAGATTAGCTGTTGGATGAGCTATATGGAACTCGGTTTTTCTCCAAGCTAGATTTGAAGTCTGGGTTCCACCAGATTCGGGTAAAAGAAGACGTATGTAAAACTGCTTTCAAGACGCATGAGGGGCATTATGAATTACTTGTTATGCCGTTTGGACTGATGAATGCCTCTGCCACCTTTCAATCTACCATGAACAGGGTATTTCACGGGGTCTTACGGAAGTTCATATTGGTGTTTTTTGATGATATACTTGTGTATAGCAAGACTTTGGCCGAACACCTGAGCCACCTCGAATCGGTTTTCACAATATTAGAAGCAAATCAGCTGCTGGTGAACAGGAGAAAGTGCTCATTTTCACAACAATCTTTGGAGTACTTGGGGCACATTATCTCTTGCGAAGGGGTGTCCATGGACCCGAGGAAGGTAGAGTGTATCCAGGGCTGGCCGTGCCCCAAAAACGTGAAAGAAGTACGAGGGTTTTTGGGTCTAACGGGGTACTACAAAAAATTCATTGAGGGATATGGGAAAATTGCCAAGCCTTTCACTGAATTAACCAAGAAGGATAATTTCCTCTGGAATGCTGCAGCAAAACAGGCTTTTGAGGAATTGAAAAGGCGTATAATGATGGCCCCATTGCTAGCACTGCCAAATTTTCAGAAGACCTTTTTCATTGAATGTGATGCCTTGGGGAAGGGAGCCAGAGCAGTGTTAATGCAATCTCGCCGGCCGGTTGCGTATTTCAGTAAGGCCTTGGCAGAAAACAATCTCTCCAAGTCAGTCTATGTGAAAGAAGTAATGGCACTCGTCCTTGCTGTGAGCCACTGGAAACAATACTTAATTGGGAGACATTTTGTGATTTGCATGGACCACAAGGCCCTCAAACACCTCCTCAGCCAGCGACATCATACGACAAATCAACAAGACTGGCAGAAAAAGCTGCTCGAGCTCGATTTCGAGGTAGTTTGCAAACCAGGATGGGAGAATCGGGCAGCAGATTCTCTTTCCCGAATGGCAGAAAATGTGGGGGAAAACAGTTCAGCGGAAAAGAACCTGGGAACTGCAGTTTCTGAGCAGTTTTGGATGGAAAGGGAGGTAGTAAAAAGAGAAATACAGCAGGATCCAGCCCTTAAAAAAATCATTGACACTATTGAGAAGCAACCTGAAGCATACCTTGTGCACAACTTGCATTATGGGCTATTATTTAACAAGGGCCGACTGGTTTTGTCCAGCCAGTCTCGTTTAATACCGAAATTCCTCCATTATTTTCATTCGTCACCGGTTGGGGGACATGTGGGCTTCCATAAAACTTACAAGCAATTAGCAGCGGGTATATTTTGGAAAGGAATGCCGTGACAAATAATGCAGTTTGTCCAAGAATGTGAGACCTGTCAACGTCAAAATTACCGATCCATGTCTCCTGCTGAGCTTCTATAACCACTACCAATACCAGAACAAGTTTGGGAAGATATATCCATGGATTTCATCTCCGGGCTACCAAAATCACAGGGTACTCTGTTATTTTTATTGTGGTGGACCGACTTTCAAAATATTCACATTTTGTGCTATTAAGACACCCATATACACCAAGATCAGTGGCAGAGGTATTTGTTCGAGAAGTGGTCCCATTACATGGGATTCCTAGCTCCATAATCAGTGACCGGGACCCCATCTTCATAAGTAATTTTTGGCAGGAACTATTTCGTTTGGAGGGGACCAAGTTGAAGCTGAGTTCTTCTTATCACCCCAACGGATGGGCAGACAGAAATAGTCAATAAATGTCTGGAAACCTACCTCCGATCTTTGCTTCAAAACACCCCCTTTCTTGGGCACGGTGGGTATCGTGGGCAGAGTTTTGTTATAATTCCACTCCTCATATATCTATAAAATTCTCCCCTTTTGAGGTAGTGTATGGTAGAAAACCTCCACCTGTACTGCGCTTGGCTGGATGACAAACACCAGTGGATGCTGTCGCTACGGTCCTAGCAGAGCGGGACCAAACTTTACTCCAGCTAAAGGAGAATCTTGTCCGTGCACAACAGCTGATGACATATTATGCCGACAAACATCGACGAGTGTCTCTTATGAAGTGGGAGAATCGGTATATGTCAAGCTAAGGCCAAATATACAGACTTCCAGAGCTACTAAACTATATCCCAAGCCTGCAGCAAAATATTATGGCCCCTATCTGATTCAAGCACTACTGGGAAACACAACTTACAAGCTCAGCCTGCCTACTACTACTCGAGTTCACCCAGTGTTCCATGTGTCGCAGCTCAAACGAGCAGTGGGAAATTCTGGCGTGCAGACTGACTTACCGGAAGTTCAAGATTCCGCTTTTCCAGTAGGGGTTGAACCAGAAAATGTGTTGGCCACCAAACCAATGATCAGAATTTTGTAGGGATTATGGCTTATACAGTGGAAAGGGAGGCCTCAAGAAGGGGGCAACTTGGGAAGACGCTACGTTAATTGATTCACAATTTTCCTGATCAGAATTTTGTAGGGATTATTGGCTTATACAGTGGACAAGGTGTCTTTTGAGGAGGGGCGAAATGTTAGTAAAATCATGCCAAAACCACCCTTATTACACACTTACCAGCGGAGGGGTAAGATGGAAAATAGAGATCTGGGAAGCGGTTAGGCAGGAGGCAGGAGCACTATCTTAAATAAGTCTGGTTGTTCTGTTGAGCGGGGCATCTAGAGGGAATCTTTCAGTTAGAACCGACTGGGGGTACAGTCGTGGGAGAGAGGTGGGCCTCTCGCCGAACTGGACAGGTGTGCCTTCTACCGAAGGGTTCCGGGAGCAATTCTCCAGGTTCTGCTGCAAGTCGTTTTTCTCTTTTCATTCCTTGTAACAGAGCTACACAGGTACTGAATACAAACATAGGAATACGTGTTTGGCTGCTAATTTTCTCTTTTCCTTTCCCCCCTTAACAATATCTAGTACATAAGCATACTGAAAATATTAAATCCGGACGACTAGATGTTAAGTAAAGTAAGCTTCCAATCATACCTCTAAAAGTTATCTGATCGACTGGTTTCTAGCCTCATCAAGATCTAAAGCATTGGAGGTACCAATGAGAGTACTAATACTTTTAGTATTGTCAAATCCAAATTTCTTAAGAAGATCTTTGATATACTTATGTTGGGATATAAAAGTTCCTTCTGGTTTTTGTGAAATTTGAAAATCAAGAAAATATGTTAACTTACCCATCATACCTATTTCAAACTCAGACTTCATAAGATTCGTAAAGGAATCTGTTAAACATTTTTGAGTTGAACCAAATATAATGCCGTCAACATAAATTTGTACTATCATAATATTTTTTTTTATAAAAAGAATTGGATCCGCACCTCCTTTAACAAAATTGTTTTGTAACAAAAATCCAGTTAACCTATCATACCAACCTCTAGGAGCTTGTTTAAGTCCATATAGTGTTTTGGTAAGTTTAAAAACATGTTCTCGATGTTTTGTATTTTCAAAATCAGGGGGTTGTTCTACATAAACTCCATCCTGTACGTATCCATTAAGAAAAACACACTTTACATTCATTTGAAATAGTTTGAAATTAAAAAATGATGCAAAAGCTACAAGTATTTGAATAGCTTTAAGACTAGCTACCGGTGCATAGGTTTTTTCAGAGTCTATTCCCTCTTATTGATTATAACCCTTAACAATAAGCCTAACTTTATTTCTAACTATTATGTCATTCTCATCACATTTATTTCGAAAAACCCATTTTACTCCAATCATAGAAGTTTCTCTAGGCCGTTCAACTAGTGTCCAGACTTGGTTCCTTTCAAACTCATTGAGCTCATCTTGCATAGCTTTTATCCAATCCTCATCATCTAAAGCCTCATCAAGATTCTTAGGTTCGAATTGAGATAAGAAAACTAGATGTTCAATTTCATTTCTCAAAGAACTTCTAGTCCTAACTGGTTGATCTACATCACCAATGATACTTTCACTAAGATGATTCCTAAGAAGCAACTGACATTTTGGGTTTTCAAAAGTCCGTTCTTCAACAATAGGTAGAAAATCTTCTTGAGGAATAACTTCAGAAACATATTCTTGGGTTATTTCCTTATGAGAATTTTTTTTGACAAATGTTGAAAATCAGTTTTAGAGATAACATCCGTGGATGTAGGTTGGGGTTGTTTGAAAACAAAGGGATCGGTTTCATCAAATTTAACACGTACTGTTTCCTCAACAGTTCTTGTATTTTTATTAAAAATTCTACAAGGCTTAGTAGTAGTGGAATAACCTAGAAATATTCCTTCATCGGATTTTGGTGCAAACTTATGTAAGTTATCTTTAGTATTCATAATTGTAGAAATGTAAGAGAGGACCGAATACCCAAGGTATCTCACCGAGGGAGGCTTGGGGTTATTTTATAATGAATAAAAGGGATTACATGATATGACAAGTCTGATGTGGGACTGCAAATAACTTAACTTCTAACACTCCCTCTCATGCTAGGTGTTCCTAGCTTGGATATATAATAAAACAAAACAAAGCACAACACCACCCCTTAAGATTGGACATATATGTTTATTGTTGGAACCCATTTAAGTTTAAATGGGTGAGTCCCACATCGGACTTACCCGCCTTGTTTTTTGGTTTCCTAATCTATAAAAGAATATCCTCACCTCACATTGAGGTAAGGGGAATTCACCTGACTACATGGTATCAGAGGGATTTTTATCCCGAACCCTCCCTCCCCTGCAGATTCCCGGACTCCTCCCGGCCCCGCCTCTCTCCCTGCTGCCCTAGCCTTTCCCGGCAGGCCCCCCCTCCTATCCCGGCGCAGCCATCTCGCCCGGCTCCTCTCCGGCCTATCCCTTCCCGGCGGCCCCCTCTCTGCCTCAAGCCCGTCACCCCGTCGTGACTCCTCCCTCCCGCGGCCCTCTGTCCCGTGGCTCCCGGCTCCCGTGGCTCATCCCGGCGGATCTCCTCCTCTCCCGTCGCGGCACATCCCGTCGCTGGACCTCCACTGCGCGCGACGGCCCTCCCGACGGATCTCCTCCCAGCGGCGCTCCCTCCCTGCGACGCTCCCTCCCGGCCAGCCCCGCCTCGCCCCGACGGAACGCCCTCGGCCCGCAACCCTCCTGCCCTCGGCCCGACGCCCGCGGCTCCCGGCCTTCCCGTCGCACCTCCCTCCTCTCGCGCGGCTCCAGCGCGGCTCCCGGCCCTCCGGTCCGACGCGGCTCCAGTCGCGCCTCCCTCCTCTTGTCCCAGTGCCGGCCCTCCGTCCCAGCGTCGGACCTCCCGCCCCGGTTCATCCCGCGCCGGCTCCTCCTCCGGCGGCCCTCCTCCTGCAACCGCCCTCCGCAGCGGCTCCCTTCTCAGCAGCGGCTCCCGCCCGATCCGGCGCTCCCCAGCCCGTCTCCCAGCGGCTTCCCTGCAGCTACCCTGCGGCCTTCCTGTGCCGTCGGCCCAGCCCCCCCCCCCCCCCCCCCCCCCCCCCCCCCCCCCCCCCCCCCCCCCCCCCCCCTGCGTTAATGGCGGGCGTGTCCGCCCGCGGCCCTCCGGCATCACCTCCGGACGACAGCATTCCGGCAGGGCCGCACCCTCACTTCCATTGTCGGCCTTCCCGAGCACCTATGCACTCAGCCGAGCAGCTCTCCCATCCTCCATCATCGGCTCTACCGCACGGCGGTCCTCCTTCATCCAGTACCCGTTACAGGACAACACTCTCGCGGGAGGAGATTGCTTTGGTAAAATCTTATCGAGCGACTGCGCCACCATCTTCTTCTCTAGCCCCACTTGCTCAGACTGGCAACTCCACCGCCTGTGTTTCTCATCGACAGACAGCTTGGATGTTTGACTCCGGTGCGTCAGAACATCTCACAGGAGACTCTGGTATGTTCACTACCTATCATCCGTACACCGGTGCCTCTGCCATTACTGTTGCTAATGGCTCAACAATCCCTATTACCGGATATGGCACATGTTCCTTGACCCCGTCTCTTCCCTTGACGTCGGTCGCTCATGTTCCTCAAAGTCCCTTTAATCTTATCTCTGTCAGCAAACTCACCACAGAATTGAATTGTGTTGCTATTTTTAGCTCATCTGGTGTTGTTTTTCAGGAGCGGAAGACGAATCGGGAAATTGGTCGAAGTTATCTTCGGGATGGGGTTTACCTGTTTGATACCCCATCATCCCTTGCTTGCTCATCCACCACAGCCCGAGCCCTTGACCTCCATTACCGCCTTGGCCATCCACCGCCTTCCACCCTCCATAAACTTTGCCCCCAATTCAGTTCTCACCTCTCCTTCCATTGTGAATCCTGCAAGTTTGCCAAACATCATCGGACGACGTATGCTCCTCGCCCGGAACCACGTGCAGCGGCTCCTTTCGCTCTTGTTCATTCCGATGTATGGGGTCCTTGCAGGGTTCCTAGCCAGTCAGGGTACAATTATTATATCACCTTTATTGATGATTACTCCCGCATGACCTGACTTTACCTTCTTCGAGATCGAACAAAGGTTCTCTCAACCTTTCAGACATTTTTTCAGGAAATCCAGACCCAGTTTTCTCTCCCTGTGAAATGTCTCCGATCTGACAATGGACGAGAATACTTATCCACTCATTTTCAGCAGTTTATGAGGGCCCACAGCATCATCCATCAGACCTCCTGTCCTGATACCCCTCAGCAAAATGGGGTGGCCGAGCGGAAACACCGGCATATCTTGGAGACCGCTCGTGCCCTCCTCTTCTACCGCCAGGTACCTCTTCTTTTCTGGGGGGATGCCATCCTCACTGCTACTTACCTTCTCAATCGTCTTCCCTCCTCCATCCTTCAGGGGGAGACTCCTTTTCATACCCTGTTTCCCTCTCTCCCTCCTCACTCCCTTCCACTCCGTGTCTTCGGATGTCTCTGTTATGTCCGGGACACTCGCCCAAATCTCTCCAAACTATCACCCAAATCCCTTCGCTGTATTTTTCTCGGGTATTCCCGCACTCAGCGCGGGTACCGATGCTTCTCTCTAGACCTCCACCGGTATATCACCTCTGCCGACGTTTCGTTTGTCGAGAGCTCTCCTTTCACTCTCCCCTCTCCTTCTCCTGACACTACCATCGATGACTGCCTTCCGCTCATGGTTCACCCGCCTCTGGTGTCTCCTCCGACCGGTCATCTCTTTGGACAGACCTACTCTCGTCGTCCTTCCGCTGTACCTCCCGTCCCGGCCGAGGAAACCATTGTTCCCGCTTCGCCTGATGTTCCTGACACAACTCCCGCGGATGTGCCGATTGCGCTCTGGAAAGGTACTCGCTCGTGTCAGAATACTCCTCTCTTTGTATCTTCTTACAGGGGATTGTCAGCTCTGGAGACCGTGTCGCTTCCTCGAACGGTCGGTGAAGCCAAATCTCACCCCGGGTGGCTAGCCGCAATGAGAGATGAATTGCAGGCTCTGGATGCCAACCATACTTGGGATCTTGTTCCCCTTCCGGCAAACAAACAGGCGGTCGGCTGTAAATGGATCTTCACGATCCGTCTCAATCCCGATGGCTCTCTCTGCCGCCTCAAAGCCCGGCTTGTCGCCAAGGGATTTGCTCAGACATATGGCGTCGACTACTTTGAGACCATCTCTCCAGTCGCCAAGATGGCCTCGGTCCGCCTCTTCATCTCTCTGGCTGCTCATCATCACTGGCCACTTCATCAACTCGACGTTAAGAATGCTTTTCTCCATGGCTTTCTTGACGAGGAGGTCTACCTGCAGCAGCCCCCTGGTTTCTCTGCCTCTGGTGCCGCCTCCCATGTCTGCCGTCTCCGTCGCTCCCTCTACGGCCTCAAACAGTCTCCTCGCGCCTGGTTTGGCCGCTTCAGCACTGTCGTCACCGCCTTTGGCCTCTCTCGGAGTATGAAAGATCACACCGTCTTCTTCCGTACGACGGCACACGGCTGTATCTTGCTTGTAGTTTATGTTGATGACATCATCATCACAGGGAGCGACTCCAGAGGCATCGCCAGCCTCAAGACGCATCTTCACCATCACTTTCACACCAAGGATCTTGGTCCCCTCACGTACTTTCTTGGCATCGAGGTCTCCCGAACTGCGGACACTATCTCTCTCTGCCAGCGCACGTATGCTCTTGATATATTGCAGGATGCCGGGTTGAGCACCGCCACCACAGTTGACACTCCCCTTGAGCCTGGGGAACGCTCCCTTCATTCCGACTCGGACCTCTTTCCTCATCCTGAGAGCTATCGGCGCTTGGTCGGTAAACTCAACTACCTCACCATGACGCGTCCCGACATTGCCTGTGCCGTTGGCAAAGTCAGCCAGTTCATGGAGCATCCCACCTGCTCTCAGTGGGCTGCTGTCCTCCGCATTGCCAAGTACATCAAGAAAGACCCTGCACGCGGCCTTCGGTACTCACATCATGCTCACATGGATGTTGAGGCTTTTTGTGATGCGGACTATGCCAGTTGCCTCGCTACCCGCAAGTCTACTTCGGGATTCGCCGTATTCTTCGCCGGTAATCTCATCTCTTGGCGCAGCAAGAAGCAGACTGTGGTCTCCCGTTCTAGTGCCGAGGCAGAGTATCGAGCCATGGCCACTGTCACTACTGAGATCCTCTGGCTTCGTCATCTTCTCCAGGAGCTCGGTTTCCCGGCATCGACTCCTGCTCATATCTGGTGTGACAATCAGGCCGCCACGAAGATTGCCTCGAATCCCGTCTTCCATGAACGGACGAAGCATATCGAGGTGGACTGTCACTTTCTCCGCCACCATCTGGAGCAGCACCATATCGGTTTCGGCCATATCCCGACGGCCGATCAGCTTGCCGATCTCTTCACCAAAGGTCTTCCCGGAGCTCGTCTTGAGTCTCTCACTTCCAGGCTGGGTATTCACAGCCTCCATGGCCCAGCTTGAGGGGGAGTTTGAGATTGTCTTGTTATTCTTTTTTGTGTGGGACTCTATCCAATCTGGGCATGTCCAGCTTGAGGGGGAGTGTTGGAACCCATTTAAGTTTAAATGGGTGAGTCCCACATCGGACTTACCCGCCTTGTTTTTTGGTTTCCTAATCTATAAAAGAATATCCTCACCTTACATTGAGGTAAGGGGAATTCACCTGACTACATTTATCATGCCCAACTTGTTACATAAAAATTGGACCCGTGGTCTAGGCACTCCTTTTGTAAGAACAACGGCAAGTTGATCAGTGGTGTGAACGTGGTCGAAGGTGATCTTCTCTTTGTCAAAGTTTTCTCGAACAAAATGACAATCAACTTCAATATGCTTTGTCCGCTCATGAAATTCTGGATTTGTGGCAATCTTGATAGCAGATATGTGCTGGTTTCTTGGTCGGATACCCAATCTCGTGAAAAATTTGTTGTGCCCAAATAATATCTGCAGTCACACATGCCATGACATGATATTCCGACTCGGCACTTGAGCGGGAGATAACGGTTTGCTTTTTTGCTTCGCCATGAGATCAAATTCCCTCAAACAAAAACAACAAAACCAGATGTAGATCTCCTAGAAGAGAGACAACCAACATAATTTGCATCACAAAATGCCTCAATGTCTGTATGCCCATGATCAGAATATAGAAGACCCAACCTGGTTCATTCTTCACATATCTAACAATGCGAAGAACAACCTCCCCCTGTGTTTTTGTTGGAGATTCCATAAATTGACTTTGCTAACTGCACAAACAATATCAGGTCGAGTCATGGTCAAGTAGTTGAGCTTCCCAACAAGTCGTCTGTATTTGTTGGGTGATGAAAACATCACTCTCAAAATGTAGTGACTTTTCTCCATGTTTGAGAGGTGAGTCAACCGAGTCAGCTTTAGTCATTCCAGTCTCTTGCATAAGATCAAGAATATATTTCTTTTGAGATATAAAAATTTCTTTGGCACATCTGGAGACCTCAATCTCTAAGAAATACCGTAGTTGACCCAAATCATTCGTATGAAAATGTTGATGAAGAAAGGATTTGAGTCGATCAATGTCGTCAGTATCACTTCCAGTAATGACAATATCATCTACGTAAACAACCAAGAGAATGTTGCCTGCTGTAGACTGGTGATAGAAAACAGATGAATTTTTTATGCTTTGACGCATGCCAAAGTTAAGCACAACGGTGCAAAAACGCCCGAACTAGGCATGAGGTGACTACTTGAGTCCATACAGTGATCGACGAAGGCGACATACCTTGGAAGACTCCCCTCGAGCACCAAATCCCGGTGGTTGCTCCATATAAACTTCTTCATCAAGAAAACCATGAAGAAAAACATTTTTCACATCCAGCTGATGGAGAGGCCAATGAGAAGAAGCCGCAAGAGAGATAAATAAGCGAACTGATGCCATTTTGGCCACTGGAGAGAAGGTGTCAAAATAATCAATGCCATATGTCTGCGCATAACTTTTGGCAACAAGCAGTGCTTTGAGACGATTGAGAGAACCATCGATATTGACGCGCAAGGTATAGATCCACTTGCACTTGACAACTTGCTTATCTGTAGAGAGTGAGACAAGATCCCAAATGTGGTTGGTGTCCAAGGCCTAAAGTTCATTCTGTATAGTATGCAACCAACCTGGATGAGAGAGGGCCTCGACAACAACAATGTGCGGTGTTGAGGAATCATCCAGTGTTGCAATAACCCGAGAGGTAGACGCAGATAATCCCTGATAAGTTTGACAGAAGCGTGAACCTTTGCGGAGTGCAATGGGCAACTCTGGTGATGGAGCATCAGGAGCAGATGAGTCTTCAGGTGTGTTAGTGACAGGAGGCGGCAGGGTGGCAGATGTGCGAGGGCGGCGAGTATATATCTGGCCAAATCGGGAGCCAACAATATCAGTTGGAGGAGAAAGAGGTGGAGGTGGATCAAGAGAATATGACAAAATAATGTCGGAACCAGGAAGAGTGAACGGGGGTGGGAACTTGGGGTCAACTTTACTGTAGCGGTGCGGACTTCGGGGTCAACTTTACTGTAGCGCTTTTGACAAAGCCAACTGCCGTTCACTGTAGCGACGCGGACCACTTTTCGAACAATGATCGTCTTCTCCATTGTTTTATAGCCCATTTTCAGGCTAGGGTTATGACTGAAATCCTCTGTAGTTTTGTGCTCCCGAATCATAGTGAAATTCTGCCTCTCCCGTGGACGTAGGGATTTTTCCCGAACCACGTAAATCGTTGTGTCCCTTGCTTTCTTTCTTTTCGTTTTTCCTCGTTTCTGTCGTTGTGTCTCCCGGCGATTCCGCAACAACTTGGTAACCGAGAGGCGAATGTCTCGAACATAACACACAGCCAAAAATGCGGAGGGGTAAAGAATGAGGGGGTGTGGTGGAAAGGAAGGAATGGAAGGGTGTTTCCCCCTGAAGAACAGACGAGGGAAGTCTGTTGATAAGATATGTGGATGTGAGAATGACATCGCCCCAAAAAGTGGTTGGAACTTTTTTCTGAAATAAAAGTGCCCGAGCAACTTCCAACAGATGGCGGTTTTTCCGTTCAACAACATCATTTTGTTGAGTTGTGTCAGGACAAGAGCTCTAATGGATAATGCCATGGTCATTGAGAAAATACTGGAAGGGTCCAGAGAAATATTCACGACCATTATCAGAACGAAAGCAGTGGAGTTTTGCGAAGAACTGGGTAGTGATTTCTTGATAATAAGAGCGGAATACGGTAAAGAGTTCAGAATAATTTTTCAACAAATAGAGTCAAGTCATCCGTGAAAAATCGTCGATGAAAGTAACAAAATACTGATAACTCAGTTTAGAAGGACTTGGACTGGGCCCCCATATATCAAAGTGATCCAAATGAAAAGAAGTGGATGCACGAAGAACCACTCGGGGAACATAGGCGATCCAATGATGTTTTGCGTAGTGGCATGACTCACATTCAAAAGGATGAAGAGGTCCCAATCATGAAAAAAGTTTTTGAAGAATGAGGACATGTGGATGACCAAAGCAATAGTGAAGCTGGAGGGCATGATTAGAGGTGACAGGACAAACGAGTGTGGGGGCCGAGTCAAGCACATACACACCACCCTGAAGTCGTCCAGTACCAAGCACCTGAGTCGTCGAATGTTGACCGCGTTGTTGTAACACGTCAAATTGATTATGTTTTTAAGGTTAATTTATAGTCTAGGGCAGACCCTAAGTCGTCTCTCAAGGAGCGTTGGTGGGTTTAGAGTGTGCGTTTTTAATAAGTACTAAAAGAGGGGTGGTTTTAAAACTATTTAAAGAAAATGACTTGATTTTAAAGAGTTTAATAGTTGATAAATAAAATGGTGTTTTAGAATTATGAGACAAGGAGATCATTTCAAGTTCACTACACATCTTGGTGAGTTCATCATTCTGAAAAAAATACACATGGTTTAATGGAATCCTTTGGTTGAGGGTTGTCAAGATCTCAACTTCCCTCTTGCCTCTTAAACGATGCTCAAAGAACCACCCCTTGACACAACAATCGTGTTGTCAAGGTTTGGGTATCAAGAATATAAAAGAAAGGCTACCAAAGCATGCTGAAATCTTATGTATGTGTGAGATAAATAGGACTCTTGTCTTGTCCAATCGGAACAACCCAAGATTCTCACTTGAAATCTCAACCCAATCGGTGTTGAAATAAAAAGCGTTTCACTTAATTATAACAATAGAAATGCAATCAGAGGAGAAGCATGTCAAGATAAGAAATAAGTGAAATATTTAGCACACAAATTACATAAAACCAGTAGAAGAACAAGTGTTGGAACTCCCTCCCAAGTGTGTGTAGCTCTCTCGAAATGACCGTCCACCGTTTAACTCGACATCGGGAGGTGGAGGAAGCTCGGGTGGAACTTCACCTTCATCCTTGATCCCCCTATGAGGATAGGGGCCTCCAGAACTCCTTGGATGATGTGAGGACTTCTTTGGGTCTCTAAAATACTAGAGTTTTGCCTCCTGGACGAACTTACAAATGAGGTGCCCATTGTGCCTTTTTATAGCCAAAATGGAACATGGTTTTGGGCACCCTGTTTTTGAGATACCACTTGTGTCTCGGTTTTGGGATAGTAGAAAGCCATATCACGACTTGACCAAAAGAGAAGAGTTGTTGGCTGACCTCTTGACTGTCTCCTTGTCGAATTTGGCGGCCATTAGACAACTGGATTGGGAGATATAGTCAAAAGACCGAAACAAACTTTTGAATTTGGGTAGATTCTGGCCCTTGAACAGAATGGTTCGGATGGGCCACCAGATGGCCGAATTCGGCTTCAGTGGACAAATGTCCATGAGATGCCATGCAGTTTGGCCCATTTTTCTTCTGGATGATCTTCGGGCCTCCAAATCACCTCCACCTTCAATAAAAATATCAAAACAAGTATAATTGCCTTTTTTAACAGTGATAAACATTAATTCATTGAATAAAACATGAAGTGCAATTTATTATTATATTTTGAATATTCATTACAAAACTAGTTTAAAACAGCGGTGTAAGAGTGAAATTGAATAGTAAATCTCTATGCCATCAAATGCTTCTGAAATATAACCGAATCAGGTGAGAAGATGGCCCGACACTTTAAGTCAGCTGTCAGTTTACTAATTGATAGTAAATTAAAGGGACAACGAGGAATAAAGGCAACAACGGATAGAGTCAAGCTAGTCATAATTGTACAACTTCCATAGCCCGCAATCTGCACCGTCTGACCATCGACTACAGTAATATTACCTCCAGATGAGGTTGCTCTATAGGACCGTAGAATACCTGCATCGCCAGTGATGTGCTCGGAGGCACCAGAGTCAACAACCCAAGAGGTGCAGCGTCGGGAGAGACATGTTGCAAGAGGAATGCTATGGGCAATAGTCATGCTTGATGATGTCATAGTGTGTTGAAAATGCACGGGGACAAGGTGTTGGAGGTGCACAGTTGATAAATGATAGGTGCTGAAATTGCACGACTAGTCCATCCAGGAATTAGGTTATTGAGGAAAGATCACAGGGATGAGGGTGGGGCAGGGTTGGGTTGTCGTGCATAAGGGTTTCATGGTAGCGGTTCAGGAGGGCTGGAGGCAGGAGGCGCTGTGTGCACAGGGGTGGGGGGCTGGAAGCAGTTCGGCGGATTGCACTGGGAGTGCGTAGCAGGGATTTTCGGTGCGCGCAGGAGGGGCGCAACAAGAAGGGGTGTCGCGCGCAATAGAGGCGCAACAAGGAGGGCTGTCTCGGGAGGGGTGTCGCGAACTGGGAGGGCGTCGTTGGTTTCGTCGGGGTCGTCCAAAGGGAGCGAGGGCGTTGTCGGGGTCGTCCAGCGGGAGGGAGGGCACTGTCGGGGTCGTCCAGAGGGAGGAAGGGCGCCGTGAGAGGGGGGGGGGCTCTGTCAAGGAGGTGCGACGCGAAGGGATCGCCGGCAGGGAGGATGCGCGCCGGGTTAGGGCGGCTAGCAGGGAAGTAGAGCAGAGGTGGGGGGGGGGGAGGCGTAAGGGTTTCGGGGAGGGAGGGTCGGAAAAATTAACCTTTTTCTGATACCATGTAGAAATGTAAGAGAGGACTAAATACCCTATGTACCACACTAAGGGAGACCTCGGGGTTATTTTATAATGAATAAAAGGGATTACATGATATGACAAGTCTGATGTGGGACTGCAAATAACTTAACCTCTAACAAGAATGAATACTTTGCAACGAAAAACTTAAAAGTAAGAAACTTTTGGTTTTCTTTATGTCCACAACTCATAAGGAGTTTTATTAAGAAAATGTTTAATTAAAACTTGATTTATAGTATAACAGATGGTACTAACCGCTTCAGCCCAAAAATGTTTAGCAATTGAGTATTTACTCATCATGGTTTTAGTTATTTCTTGAAGAACTCTATTTCTTCTTTCAACTATACCATTTTGTTGGGAAGTTACAGATGCTGAAAAGTTATGTTCAATACCTTTATTACTATAAAAAGTTTCAAAATCAGAATTTTCAAATTCTTCACCATGATCACTACGAATAGTTATCAAAAAGAGGTTTTTCTCATTTTTAACTCTGGCTACAAAAATTTTAAAATAACTAAAAGGCTTCAGATTTCTTTGTAAGAAAATAGACCAATGTGTATCTAGTGTAATCATCAACTAAATCATATACATAGTATTTTCCACCAATACTTTGAGTTTGTGTAGGACGAAATAAGTCCATGTGCACTAACTGTAAAGCATCAGAAGTTGAGATTTCACTAATAGATTTTAAACTTGACTTATGCGGCTTAACATATTGACAAGGGTCACAAACTTTAGAAGTATGAAACCTAAGTTCCGGTAGATCCTTAACAAGTCATTTTTTAGTCAACTTATGTTTCTAAGATTATAGTGTCCTAACCTTCTATGTTATAACCAAGATTGATCTTCCATTGCACTAAGACAAGGTAAGTCTTGGCTCCTAAGGTTTTCTAAGTTTAGTGTGTAAACATTCTCACGTCGATTGACAGAAAAAATAAATTCATCATTGGAACTATGTACTGTACATTTATCATTTCTAAAGTTTACAAGGTAACCTTCACCACATAATTGACTTATGCTTATAAGGTTGTACTCCTACAACAAATAAAGTATTTGAAATAAGAGCATGTGCTGCGGAAAAAAACGTATGGAGCAATGAAGCGAAAAACATATCACAAAAGAGTAAAAGGAAAAAATAGAAGAATGAGAACACAAAGATTTACGTAGTTTGGGAATAATCCCTACGTCCACCGAGGCAAAATTTTCACTATGAATCAGGAGCACAAGTTCCAGGAGATCTCTCAGAGTCACATGAAACCCTAGCCTAAAATGAGCTAATAAGGAGGATGAAACACTATTCCACCAACCATCAGAAAGTTTGCTGTGCTACAATGAATGGCGGTTGGAAGTCCGCATCGCTATAGTGGTCAGAGATGCTACAATGCCCCAAAAATTCGGGTCGGGGCCATTCAGCCCCCGGACCCCCGGAGTAGGGGCGCGTTGCCCCTTGCAACCCCCAACAAGCTCACCACGGAGCTCGACCCGAGAAGGTTGCGGTCTGGTGTACAGTATGGGCTGGAAACATTCGGCCCAACAACATCCAAAGATGATTGGGCTACACCAAAACTAACACAATGTTACCTATACCAATGATCTCTCTTTGAGCATAATCTTCTAAAGTGACTTTACCACCTTTTATCTTGATAATCTTCTTAAAGAAATCTTTATTTCCAGTCATATGTCTGGAACATCCACTATCCATGTACCAAAATTTTTGTTGTCGGTACTTTCTTTTCCTGAAAGCAAAAAAATTAGATTTTTAAAACCCAAACCTTCTTGGGTTTGATATTGTCAGAAAAAAATAATATTGGGTTACCACATTTGTCCAACTTTATTTTGTTGAGCAAATGTCATTTCCTTAGAAAAATAAGCTTTATGAAAACCAAGAGACTGAACTCTATTTAAAGAACAAATTTTCTTCTAATGTCCACTACTTTGACACTTAGTGCAAAATAGAGCACTTTTTTGGAAAAAGTAGTTACTAAAAACTAGTTTATTATGAGAAAAACCCATTCTAATATTATTACCATGAGTTCTAATTTGCTTATACATTTTACCAAAATATTTCTTTCCAGAAGTAAAATCTAATAAAAGTTTCTTTAAGTTTGAAATCTTAGACTTTAGTTTTACATCTCAGAAATAACTTTCTCAAGGTCTTTAAAGATTTTCTTTTTCAAAATTTGTTTTATCAAGATCTTTAGAAAGATCTGATATTTCATTAGTTAAAAGAGTTATCATTGCGTCTGACTTAGCAAGTTTTGCTTTGAAATTATCAAGTATTTTACAAACTTTACAATTCTCTTTTTCCAAAAGTTTTGCAAACCTAGAAACCTCTTCATAACTAGCTAGAGTATTGTCTTCATTAGCTAAGGAAGATTCTTCATCAAAAGATGTAGAATTTTTCTCATCATTAGGATAGTTTGCATTCAAAGTCATATTAGTTAGAGATTCAACAATGTGTACCTTTGCCATAAGACATTGATTTACTATAGGTGCTTTTGCAAATAAATCGATATTCCTATGTCCGGAACTATCATTATCAGAAGAATTTTCTGAAAAATCTCCACCACTGGCATTCCATGTGTCAGAAGCTTTCAGACTTTTCTTATTCTTAGACTTATATTACTTCTTTGTATTACTGTCTGTATTTCTTTCTTTTCCATCTTTTCATTTCAACTTAGGACAATCTGGTTTGATGTGTCCAGTCTTCTTGCATTCATAACAAGTAACTTCAAAATTTTTCTTATCATTCTCATCTTTGTGACTTTTCTTGTATCTAAAATCTTTCTTTCGCAAGATCTCGTTCATCCTTTTTGTAAGATTTGTTAATTCATGTTGAACCCTGTTTTTTATTCTGGGTATTTCCGAGTCCCACATCGGAATAACCCTTTATGTATTCCGTATTTTCAATCTATAAAAGAAGGCCTTCGCCTCACCTTGAGGTATGGAGATTACCTCTTAACACGGTATCAGAGGGAAATTAATCTCGAACCCTCCCTCCCTTGCGGATTCTCGGTTCTGTCTGACCCCGCCTCTCACCTGCCCTCCCGGTTCTGTCCGGTTCCGGCCCTCCTCCCTGTGCACGTCGGCCAACCGCTCTTCCCGCTGGATCCCGACCGGCGGGCGTCTCCCTGGTTCTCCAGCCGACGGCCCCTACCGACGCCTACATCCCGCGGCAGCCTCCCTGCTTCGGTTCTGTCCGGCGTTCCCCCCTCCCGACGCGCACACCTCCATCCGGCCCGCGTCCATCATCCAGCGCGCGCGGCTCCCGGCGGATCCTCTCCCGGCACTTCGCGATCCCGACGCAGCTCCCGCCTCCTCACAAATACGCGGCCGGCTCCTCCCGTAGGTAACCCTGGGCGCGCGTCGGCCCCCAGCGGCTTCCCGATCCGACCTTCGCTCGCGATCCAGCGCCAGTTCCCGGCAACCCTGTGCAACGGCTCCGCCCCTGTGCGCGCGACGGTTCCAGCCTCCCGATCTCGCCTGCTGCGGCCCTTCCCGGCGACCCGCCTCTCACGGCTCCCGGTGCCCTTCCCAGACGGCCTGCCCGACGCGGCTCCTTGCGCGCGACACCCCGCGGCCCTCACCCAGCGGCCCTGCTCCGTCGCCCGCCCAGCGGCCTAGCGGCTGCGCTCATCCAGCGGCTCACTCTCGACGGCTCCTCGCTCCGCCGACGGCCCATCCCGGCGCCACACAAACAAAAGAAAAAAAAAATCCCAGCAACTTTTTTTTCTCCGGTCCCGGCGAATCGGCTCACTCAAGGCGAACCGGTCCAGGCAGTCCGGTCCAGGCGAACCGCTCCAGGCGAACCCCTCCAGGCGAACCGACATTCTCCCGACTCTTTGCACTGGCTCCCGGTGCCCCTCCCGCTGTCCGCTGCATCTCGCGGTTGCGGCTTCCCGGCTACCACCGGCCCTGCCTTCTACCGGCCGCGCTTTGTAGCATCCCGCTACTTCTGAGATCTTCGGTGGTTGTCCCTCGCCTCCATGGCAGCCTCTTCCGCTCTGCTCCAGATGATCACTACCTCCACCCGCCTCGTCAGTCATGGATATGGCCGCTCAGACCCTCGTGGTCGTGACCGAATGGAGGGTCGTCCACGTCCACTCTGTCAACACTGTGGCAAGCTCGGCCACTTGATTGATCGATGTTGGGTACTTCATGGGCGCCCATCTCAGCACCTGCGGCGGGGTCCGACAGCAGTCTAGAGGCTCCCTCAGTCGACACTCTCCCATCATCTCTGGCCCTGTCTATGGCGGACATCCGGCTGAGTCATGATCCTCGGACCCCTGTCGGACCTGGTCCATCTTAGGCTTCTCTAGCCCATTCCGCAGCTTCTGCCGCCTTTGTTGGTCGTCACTCCTCTGCCTGGATGCTCGACTCAGGTGCCTTTGACCAACTCACCGGTGATGCTGGTATGTTGACCTCCTACTATCCTTATACCGGTCCATCAGCCATCACCGTCGCCAATGGCTCCACTATCCCCATTGCGGGTTTCGGTGCATGCTCCCTGACGTCATCACTTCACTTGCGCTCTGTGGCACATGTGCCCCGCAGTCCCTTTAACCTTCTTTCCATCAGTAATTTCACAAAAGATTTTAACTGTGCTGCCATATTTACCTCCTATGGTGTTGTTTTTCAGGAGCTGATTGCGAATCGGGAACTTGCTAAAGGCAAGCTTCGGGACGGGGTCTACATGTTTGATGGACCAACACCCGTCGCCTGCACATCTATCTCTGATCGTGCCTTGGATCTTCATTCCCGGTTGGGACACCCCCCCCGCCTCCACCATTCATCAGCTTTATCCAGATTTCAGACCACATACTTCTTTTCATTGTGAGTCTTGTACTTTTGCGAAACATCATCGCATTTCCTACATTCCTCAGGTGGATACACGGGCTTCCAAACCTTTTGATCTGGTTCATTCAGACGTTTGGGGTCCCTGTCCCTTCTCGAGTCATTTGGGGTATAAATACTATATATCCTTCATTGATGATTTTTCGCGAATGACTTGGCTATACCTCCTTCGAGAATGCTCCGAAGTGTTTTCCACATTTCAGACATTTTACAATGAAATTCAGAACCAATTTTCCACTTCTGTTAAATGTCTCCGCTCGGACAATGGGCGTGAGTACCTCTCCACCCCTTTTCGGCACTTTCTCCAGGCGAAAGACATCATTCATCAGACCTCCTGTCCAGATACACCCCAACAGAATGGAGTGGCCGAGCGGAAACACTGCCATATATTGGAGACTGCTCGTGCCCTCCTCTTCCACCGACAGGTGCCTCTGCATTTTTGGGGAGATGCGATACTCACTGCTACCTAACTTATAAACCGCCTTCCTTCTATTCTTCAGGGGGAGACTCCTTTTCGGGCTCTGTTCTCTTCTCTCCCTCTTCACTCTTTTTCGCTTCGAGTGTTTGGATGCCTATGTTATGTTCGAGACACACGTCCTGGACTCTCCAAACTCTCTCCCAAATCTCTTCGGTGCATCTTCCTTGGCTATTCCCGCACTCAGCGCAGATATCGCTGCTACTCACCGGACCTCCGGAGGTATGTCATCTCTGCTGACGTCTCATTTGTTGAGAACTCTCCGTTCTCCCTTCCCTCTCCTCATCCTGACTCAGCCATCGATGATTGTCTTCCTATCCTCATCCACCCTACTCCGGTGTCTCCCCCTACTACTGACACCCATTTTGGTAGGGTCTACTCTCGTCGTCCATCACCTGTATCCCCCGTCCCGGCCAATGAAACCGTCGTTCCCGCTTCGTCCGATGCTCCTGCCCCGGCACCAGAGGACTTGCCCATTGCTCTCCGGAACAGTACTCACTCTTGCTAGAGTACTCCTCTATTTGTATCTTCCTACAGGGGTCTGTCCGCTTTGGAGACAGTTTCTATTCCTCGCACTGTGGGTGAAGCAAAATCTCACCCGGGATGGTTAGCCGCAATGCGGGATGAGTTGAAGGCGTTGGAAGAAAACCATACTTGGGATCTTGTCCCCCTTCCAGCAGGTAAATAAGCGGTTGGCTGCAAATGGATTTACACTGTCCGGCTGAATCCCGATGGCACTCTCCATCGACTCAAAGCCCGCCTTGTGGCCAAGGGCTTTGCCCAGACTTACGGTATTGACTATTTTGATACTGTAGATTGGTGAATTCCCCTTACCTCAATGTGAGGTGAGGATATTCTTTTATAGATTAGGAAACCAAAATACAAGGCGGGTAAGTCCGATGTGGGACTCACCCATTTAAACTTAAATGGGTTCCAACACTCCCCCTCAAGCTGGACATGCCCAGATTGGATAGAGTCCCACACAAAAAAGAATAACAAGACAATCTCAAACTCCCCCTCAAGCTGGGCCATGGAGGCTGTGAATACCCAGCCTGGAAGTGAGAGACTCAAGACGAGCTCCGAGAAGACCTTTGGTGAAGAGATCGGCAAGCTGATCGGCTGTCGGGATATGGCCGAAACCGATATGGTGCTGCTCCAGATGGTGGCGGAGAAAGTGACAGTCCACCTCGATATGCTTCGTCTGTTCATGGAAGACGGGATTCGAGGCAATCTTCGTGGCGGCCTGATTGTCACACCAGATATGAGCAGGAGTCGATGCCGGGAAACCGAGCTCCTGGAGAAGATGACGAAGCCAGAGGATCTCAGTAGTGACAGTGGCCATGGCTCGATACTCTGCCTCGACACTAGAACGGGAGACCACAGTCTGCTTCTTGCTGCGCCAAGAGATGAGATTACCGGCGAAGAATACGGCGAATCCCGAAGTAGACTTGCGGGTAGCGAGGCAACTGGCATAGTCCGCATCACAAAAAGCCTCAACATCCATGTGAGCATGATGTGAGTACCGAAAGCCGCGTGCAGGGTCTTTCTTGATGATTACTCCCGCATGACCTGACTTTACCTTCTTCGAGATCGAACAGAGGTTCTCTCAACCTTTCAGACATTTTTTCAGGAAATCCAGACACAGTTTTCTCTCCCTGTGAAATGTCTCCGATCTGACAATGGGCGAGAATACTTATCCACTCATTTTCAGCAGTTTATGAGGGCCCACAACATCATCCATCAGACCTCCTGTCCTGATACCCCTCAGCAAAATGGGGTGGCCGAGCGGAAACACCGACATATCTTGGAGACCGCTCGTGCCCTCCTCTTCCACCGCCAGGTACCTCTTCTTTTCTGGGGGGATGCCATCCTCACTGCTACTTACCTTCTCAATCGTCTTCCCTCCTCCATCCTTCAGGGGGAGACTCCTTTTCATACCCTGTTTCCCTCTCTCCCTCCTCACTCCCTTCCACTCCGTATCTTCGGATGTCTCTGTTATGTCCGGGACACTCGCCCAAATCTCTCCAAACTATCACCCAAATCCCTTCGCTGTATTTTTCTCGGGTATTCCCGCACTCAGCGCGGGTACCGATGCTTCTCTCCAGGCCTCTGACGGTATATCACCTCTGCCGACGTTTCGTTTGTCGAGAGCTCTCCTTTCACTCTCCCCTCTCCTTCTCCTGACACTACCATCGATGACTGCCTTCCGCTCATGGTTCACCCGCCTCTTGTGTCTCCTCCGACCGGTCATCTCTTTGGACAGACCTACTCTCGTCGTCCTTCCGCTGTACCTCCCGTCCCGGCCGAGGAAACCATTGTTCCCGCTTCGCCTGATGTTCCTGACACAACTCCCGAGGATGTGCCGATTGCGCTCCGGAAAGGTACTCGCTCGTGTCAGAATACTCCTCTCTTTGTATCTTTTTACAGGGGATTGTCGGCTCTGGAGACCGTGTCGCTTCCTCGAACGGTCGGTGAAGCCAAATCTCACCCCGGGTGGCTAGCCGCAATGAATTCCCCTTACCTCAATATGAGGTGAGGATATTCTTTTATAGATTAGGAATCCAAAATACAAGGCGGGTAAGTCCAATGTGGGACTCACCCATTTAAACTTAAATGGGTTCCAACAGATACCTTCTCTCCAGTTGCCAAGATGACCTTCGTCCGGTTATTCATCTCTCTGGCAGCTCATCATCGCTGGCCTCTTCATCAATTGGATGTCAAAAATGCATTCCTCCATGGATTTCTTGAAGAAGAGGTTTATCTTTCTCAGCCCCCCGGTTTTTGTGCCTCCGACCCCGAGTCTCAAGTTTGTCGACTCCGCCGCTCTCTTTACGGCCTCAAGCAGTCTCCTCGTGCTTAGTTCGGCCGCTTCAGCACTGTCGTTTTCGATTTTGGGCTCTCTTGCAGCATGAAAGATCACACTGTGTTCTACAGGACGACCTCCGCTGGTTGCATCCTGTTAGTCGTTTATGTGGATGATATCATCACCACCGACAACGACAGTGACGACATCACCCAACTCAAGGGTCATCTTCACCAGCACTTCCACACTAAGGATCTTGATCCTCTCACATACTTCCTAGGCATCGAGGTATCCTATTCTTCGGACACCATTTCCCTATGCCAACGGAAATATGCATCGGATATTCTGCATGATGCTGAACTGACACAGACCACTGCTGTCGACACTCCTTTGGAACCTGGGGAATGATCTATTTATGACTCCTCCGAATCGTATTCACACCCAGAGCGATATCGTCGACTAGTGGGCAAATTCAATTATCTTACCATGACTCGTCCCGACATTGCCTGCGCTGTCGGTAAAGTGAGCCAATTTATGGAGTATCCGACCATCTCTCATTGGGATGCTGTCCTCCGCATCGCTAAATACATCAAGCGAGATCCTGCCCGTGGTCTTCGCTACTCTCATCATGCTCATCTCAATATTGAGGCCTTCTGTGATGCAGATTATGTTGGTTGCCTTGCTACTCGGAGATCAACTTTAGGGTTTGCCGTATTCTTGGCAGGCAACCTAATCTCCTGGCGCAGTAAGAAACAGACGGTCGTCTCTCGCTTCAGTGCAGAGTCCGAGTACCGAGCCATGACCACAGTCACTACAGAGATCATTTGGCTTGGACATCTCCTCCAGGAGCTTGGCATTCCTCCACATACATCTGCTCACATCTGGTGTGACAATCAGGCAGCCACCAAGATTGCTTCGAATCCCGTTTTCCATGAACGTATGAAACATATTGAGGTGGACTGCCACTTTCTTCGCCACCACCTGGAGCACGATCATGTCAGTCTTAGCCACATCCCGACGGCGGACCAGCTTGCTGACATCTTCACCAAAGGCCTCCCAGGAGCTCGCCTCGCCTCGCTCAGTTCCAAGCTGGGCATCCACAGCATCTGCGACCCAGCTTGAGGGGGAGTGTGTCTGGTCTTTTATTAATTTTATCTTTATTTTGTGGAACTCGTGTTCCAAGCTGGGCATGTCCAGCTTAAGGGGGAGTGTTGAACCTTGTTTTTTTATTCTGGGTATTTCTGAGTCTCACATTAGAATAACCCTTTATGTATTCCGTATTTTCAATCTATAAAAGAAGGTCTCCGCCTCACCTTGAGGTATGGAGATTACCTCTTAACAATTCATTTTCAGAAGGTGTTGAAGAACTAGAATTGGATTCAACAACTTTCTTTTTCTTTGTAGGCTTCATTACTTTTTATGCTGACTGAATAGGAAGAGTAGTAGTATCAAAAGCAACTCCACTAATTTTCTTTTTAGCCTTTTCAACATCTCTCTTTAATCTTCCTTCATATTGCATGAGGGTTCCAATAAGATTATCAAGAGTTAGATTGATAATCTTCCTTGTGTCATCCACAATAGTTCTTTTAGATTTCCACTCATTGAGCATTATATCAATAATCTTTTCAACAAAAATATCACCATCAATACCTTTTTCTCCAAGAGACTGTAAACTATTTATAATAGTTATGAACCTCTGGTGCATATTAGCAACTAATTCACCAGGTTGAAAATCAAAGGCTTGTTAATAAGCTCTAAGCATAACTCTTCTTGTTTCAATAATTTTAGATGTATCAAAATGTGTTACTTCCAATGTGCTCCAAATACTATTGACAGCTTCACAGGATGATATCTGACTACAAATATTCCTCATCATAGAACACAATAAAGTATTTCTGCTTTGTAGTTCAACTGATATTATAACTTCTCAACATTAGTAAAAACAGAAACTTATCATAAATCTTGTACTTTTCAGTAAGCATTATGAAATTATCAACTCCATTGTTAGATCACAAAAGTTTTCATTTTATCTATCCAATACTCAGTCATTCCCATCAAAGATAGGTGGTCGACTAGGATTTAGATTATCAAGAGATCCAATATTCATATCTGCCATCCTAACAAAAAACCAATACCATTTTCTACAAATACACGTTAGTGTAACAAGTTTTATAAACAAGCAGTTTATATCAAAATTAGATAAACTTGCAAAAGATAGAAGAAGTAAAAACTCAGCAAGCTAAAGCTGTAGAACCTGCTCTGATACCAATTGTTGGATCGTAAGAGTAGCTTATGATGACTATACTTACAAGAGGGGGGTGAATTGTAGTTAAAAAAAACTTTAAACTAAACAAAACACAATACCCTCTTAAAGTAATATTATCGGACTCATAGATCGTCCGATGATTAGAGAGTCAAAATTTGCATCAGAAAGTGTCTGATCACATCAGAGTGTTTTAATCGTCATCACATATACACCAATAAAACAATCGATAAGAAAGATCTGTAAAACAAACTTTTTATTGTAATACGCACAGCGGAATAAAGACTTTTAAAAACAAGCAACACAATAGCTAGTAAAAGTAAGAATGACTTACAAGCTATATTTAAAAGAAATCACTCTTTTAACCTTAAGATTAAAGGTAGTCAATAACCTTGACTAAAGGTATCTGCAGTTTTATACATTCTGTAAAGGTCTGTCTTTCCTTACCAGAAAAGCACTCGATACGATGATCGGACTTTGTTTTCCTATCATCAGAAGCCCTCGATACGATGATCGGTGTTTGTCTTCCTATCTCCGAAAGTGCTTGATCCGATGGATCAGATTCACCATCTTCCTATCTCTGAAAGCCCTCGATCGTAACAATGATCGGATGCAAAATACAAATGCAAAAGTTCTAAAGGAAACAACCCTGATAATGATTTCTTAGAACGACAGCTCTCTAAAAAATTACAATGACTAGGAACGAGATGTTCACGCAGAGCAAACATTAGAAGACTTGAGTTACGAAATGTATTTGCTCCCAACTCTTCAAATGACCGGCTATTTATAGACGAAGCTCTTAACAGTTATATTTCCGAGTTAGTTGCAACGACATCGAACAACTGACTCTTTGACAACTCACAATCCGATGAACTGAATGAGGGTTAGTCCGTTGTATCGGTACCATGGTCAGTCCGATGGTCATTAGTTTTGTCAGTCCGATGGACTTCCTTATTGACCATCAATCCGATGAACTGAATGAGGGTTAGTCCGTTGTATCGGTACCATGGTCAGTCCGATGGTCATTAGTTTTGTCAGTTAGGTAGACAAGACATAAGTTTAACCACTGCTCTGAACAAAGGTTATTCCGATGGATCGGACGTACCTTCAGTCCGATGGATCGGATTGAGTAATGTAAAATTTATATTCGTAATACATTAGAAACATTTCTATGTATGGTAGAAAGTAATGCTTTCTACAAAAACATGCTAAAATACTTGGGATGTTAAAAAAATTAGTAAAACTCAACACTAACTTTTGAAATGCCAATCGAGACTTGATTTCCTGACAACCTAAAGAAGTTTGCTCCTCTGAAATTTTCAGAATTTTTAAAAAATGACCTTGTGGTGCTATTCCTCTTTTGCCATTTATTTTTTATTTTTTATACTTTTCATCAACAGTGGTAATCAAAACACATGTTTTTACATATATCTATTTTCATTATGTGGCTTTAATGAAAACACAATGATTATTTTCACTCAATTCACAATCTTGGAGCATTTTCTTCCTTTACATTCATCTTTACATTCATCTGCTCCCATCCTTTTCCAGAAATGCTGAAATACATAATATTTGTTTTCAGGTAGTCTCACTTTGCTGGAAAAATGGATCTTCGGAAGCAGGACGTGTTGGAATGAAGGAGGTGCGTTAAAATCATGCAGTTGAAATTGTGTAGCTTTGTGAACCATGGAAGAAATCTATGGCGATTGAATAGATAATTTTTTTTTTCCGTTTTATTTTATCCCCATAAATAGGTGGGGAAAAAATTTCAGGAAAGAGATAAGATTGGGCTGGCACAACTGTCAGCGGGGGTTGATCTTTACATCTGTCCACGCAGCGACCCAATTATCACAATACTTGCAAAGTATGGTTTCTTCAAGGGCATGGCAGCTATTGAAGACAACCAAAATTCATTGATTGGCTGTGTTGTGTGGCGGAAAAACCGTTCATTAAATGCAGACGTCTCATCTTCTAAGCCGGATTCTTCTTCTCCTATTGAACCGTCAGTCCAAAATCCATTCCCAAAGGAAAATGCCGGACTCCAGAAGCCTGTCACGTCACATGTAGATGACTCTTCTTCGAAGCCCCCAACTTCCGCCTCAGATTCTTCTTCTCCTTCCCAACAAGCAGCAGGATCCAACTTTCCTGTTGGAGGGTCTGTCTCGTCACATGGATCTGCTGTAACAAAACTAGTGCTGGCTGTCAATGATGATGATGGGGATGATCTTCCTGAATTTGATTTCGGTATTGGTCATAAAGCTTCTCAAACCCCAACCAGCAACTCTCTTGAAGCTCCGAACCGCGTCAAGAGG
Source organism: Viscum album (assembly GCA_963277665.1). Taxonomy (NCBI): domain Eukaryota; kingdom Viridiplantae; phylum Streptophyta; class Magnoliopsida; order Santalales; family Viscaceae; genus Viscum; species Viscum album. The sequence goes on from OY728130.1 coordinate 1,075,103,650, forward strand.
CCTGCAGCTGAAAGATTTCAGAAAATGGATGCCTCATTGCCAGGATTATTGCCAAGGCATCTAGTCGATGCTAATCTTGAAACTCCACCGTCCAAGCGAGTGTGTGAATTTGAATCGCGGTTCCTGCCACCCAAATGGGATGGTGCACGGATGGCATTTGGTTCTTTAGCTACAGGGCGGAAGAATATTTTTGATAACGACGACGACATGCCGGAGTGGGAACCCCCAGGTGAGGGCACAGCTAAATCTTCGAGCAGTCATTTGGGGCACTCTGGGTCACTGAGTGTTGCCTCGTCCACAGTTATTCATCCCTGGAAATTCCCTGTTAGATCCGATCTTTCGGTAGGATCTAATGCAAGCTCATCATGGAGGCCTCCGCCCAAACAGTCTGACGCCAAACTCTCCTTCCATTCATCTACATGGAATCATTGGAAACCATTCTAGTTTGAAGTGATGAATTTGTCATGTGCATTTCCAGCTCTGCTTGTATCGGAGAGGACTGCTTTTAGTTTCCTTTGTATATAAATCGTGGGTTTGGACTGGATTTGCGGGTTCAGTGGTTTGTTCCGAGGCTTGTTAAGCCCTTCGCTGTCAAGAGCTTTCAAGATGTATTGGAGATCAACACAAGCTAGGCTTTCTGGGTCACAATTTTTGTGGTCATTGAATCCTGTTTTTACCTGTGTTTTGGTCTTAATGCCTCTGTCTCAGGCGCAATCAGTGTCCTGTTTTCTTTTACACTAACACTGCGTCAAACTTGATGAAGTGAATGCTTTGCTAGTCCCATATGTGAGATTTTTTGAGTCCGAAGGGTAGAAGCTACAAAAGCTTCTAATTTTCATCCACCCCAAATGTGGATGTGTTGATTTTCACAAGTGAAGAGGAGCTCCAAGAAAACTTCTCTATCAACACCAAATGTGGATTTGTTAATTATCACTAGCGAAGGGATCAAGATTCTTTTAATTAGGATATTCATAACTAAGTGCAAGTAACCATCAATTAAATACAGTAGGAGATTCGATCCTTACGTACCATTTTAAAATATAGTCAAAATGCATTGACATTTATGAAACATTTTTGGAAATTGGATTACTGTCAAAATGCATTGACAATTATGAATTATTTGTGGAAGTTTTATAGATAATTAGGGGTGGCTATCTTCAAGGCAATTGTGAAGTATATTTGGAAAAGTTTGTTTGGATTGTGATTAATCCTAATTAAGAGGGTATTTAAGGGAATTTTAACGAAGACATTGGTGTGGATTGTTTGTGCATTCTCATCCATATATATTTGAAGAGGAAAAAGAAGAGGAAAAAGAGGAGGCTATTACCAATCTTCGTAAATCTTTGATCATTTACAGCTAGCCAAGTTCAAGGAGTGACTCTAGGGATTGATAGTTTACATGTCATGGATGCAGTCTTCGATATTGGGGGTGAACTGTGTGAACCCTTATGTCACGATACATGATTTATCTTTTGTTTTTATGTTCTTGGTCGGACAAATTTGAATTACCTGTGTGTTTCTAGTAACTTGGAAACGAGATCAGTTTAAAAGATTGAACTATTACATAAAGAAAAGATTTTAGATTGTTCATCACCTTGATTCTAGTAATGCGAAACGGGCGGGGCGGGCCAAGCTTGCACGAGTTTGAGCCCACATGGGTTTGTCCGCAAAAGCCCGCATATAATGTGAACAAAAAATTTCAAGCCCGGCTCGCCTCGCCTAAACCCACGGGTTGCTCGTGGGCTTACCCGCATTTACAAAAAACAAACTATTTATAATCATTTAAATACGGTATTTTTTTTATCATTCTTAATGGTATTTATGAGGAGAAATATGAATTAACAATAACTAGAGTTTTAAGGGATGCGATGAAACATTTTTCTGTGGGTTAATGGTGGCATGCGGCGACGTCGATGTGGTGACAAACTGTTGCTATAGATTGTAGGTGAGTGATCGGTGATGAGCGATGAATGATAATGTTGGTTGTGTGGTGATTTGGACAACTAAGTCTGTGAATAAACGAAGTCTCTCAATGTAGCGATTAGTTTCAGAGGAAGCTATTAGGTTTCCATGAGGTTCTATCATATTCTCTTAATAACAAAATAAAATTAAATAATAAAAAAATTAAATCGACCTAAAAAATATTATGATTATAATAACTCCTATAGAATTGAAACCATGTGTAGGGGCGATGAGTTCCATTTTTCGAGAGATGGGTTGACACATCATGTGAATGCAGTTAATAATTACTATATAAATAATATAATATCATATTAAAACAATAAATATAAGCCTATTTAAAATTCACATGTGAATAAATGGTGAGTCAGTATAATCATTACAGTGAGAAATCATATGTCACCGTTTAACCGTGATTTTTTATTAAAAAAACTAAAATGTTAAAGAAACATATATTGTAAAAATAATAAAATTTTTAAATCAGGCCTACGGGCAAGCCCGCCCCCGCGCGGGCTCAGCCCGCATTGGCCCGCACTCGCGCGGGCTCAACCTGCATTGGCCCACACTCTAAACAGTCAAAATTTTTAGGCTCGCCCCACCCCATACCCAAAAAGCCCACGGGCCGCGGACCCGCTTTGCATCACTACTTGATCCACCCCTCTCATGGTGATTCCCTTTTAACTAGGACCTTACACTCAACAAGTGGAATCCATGCCAAACAAGTGGAATCCATGCCAAAAAGTTTTAGGGCTAAAACCGTCCTCACAGTTGACCTTGATATAAAATTTCTGTCTTTTAATTTGTTATGGATAATTTTATGTGTAATGCCCTGACCCCAGAAACCCAGAGTCGGTGCATTATTATGTATCATTGAGATGATCACAAAAGATCAAGTCTCGAAAGTCCGATTAGTTTAGTAGCCTTGGAAGTACTAGATACATTCATAAGGTTTACATTACATCATAAAATAGAAAACTACAACAACATTGTTTCCATGGACAACACTGAGATCACATAAACTATCCCTGCAGGTCAATCATAATACACATCTTCGCATCCTGGGAAAAATAAAACATAGAAAAGGGGTGAGCTCAGATGCTCAGTAAGGATAACAATATAGCGGAAAACTTTCATAAATAAGCATAAACATTTAAGGCAATGGATAGAACTAAAACAAAAGACTTTTCAACATAAACTTCATCATAATATGGCAAATATAAATCAAAATAATGCCATTTACTTACTCACATGGATATTCTACTAGTCGAATATTCAATGCAATATCAATAGCCACTTTCATAATAATGGAATGCATAATGTCAGACTTTCATAACCACATAGTCAAGAGCTTGTGTCAAGACTACAAATAAGATTTTGTCAAGGCCTTGTGCCAAGACACTAGTTTGTCTAATGAGACCTACTGATTCATCGAGAAGCTATAGCGGGCTCCACCCGTCACTTACTAAATCCAATGCATTCCTCATATGAAAAGGTTTAAACATAACACAAACATTCATATTAAAACTGGCATACGAAATGTCAATACTTTATTCATAAACCATGAATGGTATGAAATAACACATCCACATCCAAACATATCACAAAACCTTCAATACAATATGAAAGTTTTGTATCATAATAAATCAACTTCAAACAAACTTAAAATCTATCAAAGGTTGTTGACATAGATGAAATCAAAACCTTTTTAGAGAAATATTTTTTTTCTATTTTGAAATCATTTAAAAGTCACGTAATTATAAAAGAAAACATTTATATTTGAAAATATTCTTATAAGCTTGTAAGTGAAGCTTTGACGATGTTATAAGGGCGGAAAATTGCCGCACCCACCGTATAAGTTAAAAAATCATTCTTACCTTATTTTTTGTCGAAAAGGTCATAAGGTACCTTGTTTGGAAAACGACGGAAAAATTCCTTTCAAACCATTTTATAAAAAGTCAAACAAGGGTATAAATGACATTAACCCATAGTCTAGTAAATAGTAAAAATGTTTTGGAATACATTTTTAAGAAATATGGATGTGAATGATAAAGATGTCCCAGTAGATACGTAAAAACAATATCGAATAATAAAGAGATTGTGAAATTAACCCTTACCTTGTACTTTTCCTTGGTTGAGGGTAGGTTAACCTCCTATATGATGGTGAAATAATTGTTATTAAATTATACAATAATCATATACATTAATATGATATCATATATGATCTTTTAACATTGCTTTGTTAATAATATCTTAGTATTTATCGTCGTTTTGGGTGTTAACTGATTCGTTTTCCTTTGTATGCTTTGTTACGTAAGTAATGTTTGTTATGGATAAGATGTATCTTATTCATATTCAGAATGATATTAAGTCTTTAAACATTATTTTTAATTATCTAATGAAAATTAGTCTTGAATGGATACGATGTGGAATGAATCTCATCGCGTTCGTGGAGACGGTAATCCGTACGTACGCACGAGCGACAATATCATTCTTTTGATATTAAAATAATATATAATTGGATGGTATATCATATATACAGAATCATTATCATGTTATATTTATTATTTACATCAATTACACATCATTATTATACCCATCCAAATAATAATGTATTGAATAACAATTACACCACGTCGTGGAGACGGTAAGCCATACGTACGCACGTATGGTGACATGTCATTAAAAGGATATATAGAATAATGAATATGGTTGTACCATATTTATAATAACATCACAATATATAGAAGATACTGGAGTTATTATTTTAGAATGGAAACAACATAGAAAGAGGAAGTGGAAGAAGAAATGAACTTGAAAGAGGTGATGAAATATTTACCTCTTCTTCGGGTTCTTCCTTTTGATTTGATCAAAAGGGATCCTTAGGTTGACTTTCTGACCAAAGGAAGGCCTCTAAGATGAAGGGAGGAATGTTGGGATGATATTTGGGCAGGGGTTGGTCGAGCCAAATGGCTTTGGAGGTGTGAATTTGAGAGAAGGGGAAGTGCCCTTTTATAAGAGGGCTGAGGGGCACCTTAGGAAAAGCTAGAAATATTATTTTATAATAAAATCATTTTCGGTTTCTAATGGCTCCAAAGTGGATTATTTAAAGGCTAAGGTGAGGATGGGTCAAAAACACTCAACCAATAGGTTTTAGATAGGTTTGGGTCACTATATTAATCTTATCTTTTAGATTTAACTCTTAGTTAAATAGTTTGACATTTACCATGTCTCTTTGTATTTTTATATTATATGGTTAATAAACTTACTATATACTTCGAAACGAACCCCAAGTTGTTCATTAATGATACACCTATCATTATATAAGTCTTTTGGCCGAACTTTAGATTTTTAAGAATAGAATATCAATTAATAATATAATATTTGTTTTAAAAAATCTTTTATGTCAATTTTGACAATATTTGTTTTTTTTGTTTTTGCTAAATTTATAACAGGATTGTTACTTCGAACACAATTCATCTAACCAACCCTAATATGTCATATTAACCTAGAAAATTAGTGGAATTTATAAAAAGTCTCAAATTACATTTATTTGGATATTTATAATATCAATCATTTTCATATTTCATTAATTAGGTAATTACTGCATCATCATTGTGTCATAAATAAATTTAATTATTTAATGTCTAAAAATTATAAATAAAATACCATTATATAGGAAATCTTTTTAGCTTTCTAATGAATATTTATAGACTAACTTATCTTATGTGTAACCCTATATTAAAAATGGTTTAGTTATTAAACTTGGAATTTAATACTTTTAACTCTTCTTTGAATTAAATAATAATAAATGTCTTAATCTAATCCAAGTGGATCAAAGAGGTTCATATTTTATTCGTAAGGTTGTTTTTGGTCGAATTATACTTATCCAATAGAATTAGGACATGTGTTAGGATAATAATAATATCATTTTCACTCTTAATTACCCTATTTACTTTTAACCGTGATAAATAAAAGTAAAAAGTTACTATTCACCAAAAAATTATTTTCATCTTATTGAACCACATTTTACTTACTGATATCAACCGTGTCTCTCGGATTTTTGAAATTCAACTCACATAAGCGGTAAAATTAAGTTTTATATAAATTTGCAAATGCTCCTAGGAGGTGGGTAAAAGACGGTAAAAAGTTCGATAAAATTTTTATATATTTAAAATTATTATAAACTGACCCCAATGAATTACATTGAATTTATATAGGTAAAATATATCTATTTTGACCTAAAATAAATTTAAATAAAATAAATAATTATTTAAATAAAAAGGCGGTTTTAAACAATAACTTAGTGTTTTTCACTATTCATCAAAAATTGAAAGTTTTCAGAAAAATACAAAAAATTCATCCTAAGATAATTTTGATATTCCGAATTCAAAAATGAATTCTATTTTACCAATTTAAAAACATAAAAGTTGCATTAATTAATTTAAAATTAATCCCCGTTGTCAAAACCAAAAAACGTATTTTTAAGAAATAATAACTATCAAAAGATTGACACTTGTTTATATCCAATTTCAAAGTGAAATTACTTACAATGACCATCATTGGATTAAATGGTAAAAATATAATCTAATTATACTTCCAAACCATTAAAATGTACAATTCAACACTATAAATTATTTTGATTAAAAAAGTTGTTTTCAGTTAAAATATAGTATTTTTCACTATTCACCTAAATATGAAAGTTATCAGAAAAACACAAAAAATTTATTGAAACTAAATTCTTATGTCCCGATTCTAAAGAAGAAGTTTATTTTGTCAAATTGAATATATAAAAGTTTCAAATATTGGATTTAAAAAGGGTTCGCCATTAAAAGGCGGTAAAATTGCATTTTTTGAAAAATACTTCTTTTATCTGAAAAAATGATTTTTTTCTTACATTATGTCTAATAAACTCATAATATGGATTCTAAAATTTTAAGCATTATATAAAGTTCAAAATTTAGTTAATACTATTCATAACTACTTTTGAACGGCTAGTTTGGTAAGTCGTGGTGCGCTTGAACTCAGTGTTTCGTGTAGTGAAAGTTATTGAATTACTTTAAAGAAATAACGTACTATGAAATCTTGGAGTGTTACATTCTTCCCTCTAATAAATTGCTTCCTCACAATTTGAAATTGTTCTTCGAAAATAAAAGGTTGAAAATAGAAAATACCTTTGTGGGAAAACCCACATCGGAAATTTGGTTAATAAAATTTAGTCTTAATAAGAGGAAAAGGGAAATGAAAAAGTCACCACCAAATTATGATCTCGATTAGGAGAACATTGGTGGCAATTAGAGACACATAATTGGAGGAAAAACGTAAATATTTATAGGGAGTGATTGATGTCATCAGTTACAAACAATTGTAGAATTGAGGGCCTCAAAGCCATCAATCTATGATGATTTAAAATATCATCTGTTTAACAAAACATAAGGTATTAGGACAACACATTTTTAGTTTTAAGATCCATTACCTAAAGTTTAAGAATTAATTTTTTCATAGAATAAGAGAAGAAAAAAAAAACTTGACAAGTAGAGTTCCATCCTTTAACTAATTTCTACCAAAAACTCATCTTTCACTCTAAAAGATAATAGAACTTAAAAAAATATTTTATTTATCCAATTCATATAGGGTTCCAAAAAAATGAATTTATAATTCATCTACCAGACCTTTTTAAAAAAACTACATTATTCAATCCAGGACATCACGTGGGCTAGTGGTAGGTGATACACCCTTGTCGCCATTCAGTTGCGAGTTCAAGTCTTGCGGCCTTGCCAAATGCGATGGGTTGCCGCCCGACCTCCGGGTTGTCCTTTTTATGGCAATCTAAAAATAATCTCAAACTAGAATTATCCAAAATACTTCTGTCCAAACTCACAGTCCAAAATTTATAAGGAAGGTAAACACAATGAAGATCTTTTTTTCCACGTAATAACATGTGAACACATTCATCATGTATTCTTTTAAAACACTGCAACATCCTGAATTACCATAAAACCTTATTGATTACATTCATTCTCCCTATTCCTTATAGATTACTGGATATACTCCTTCTATCCAAAAATGTTGTAAACTCCAACAATGATGGAATATAAAAATCATTAATCAGTTTCAAGGTAGTCAAGAATATCCAATATAATTTATCCAAATCAATCATGTATAATTCCAAAAATCACTACCTCGGTATCAGAACCATATTATGGTTTATCTTTCTCTCAACCATATATTTTCCAAAAATTTAACCTGCTATCGAGTCACTTTTCTTGGTTCCACACAATCTCAAGTCCTTAATGAAATAATACTGCAATACAATCCTTATATACTCTATAATTCTTATAACATGTACATCATTAATACAATATTCAAATGACACAATACTTTAATAACAACGTAAGAAATCTAATCATTTCTATTCATCTTCAGTAGTATCATAACTTTATTATTACACAATAGCAGCATTTGAGGTATACTCTGATGATTTGGACATTGATTCGCGTAGTGTCCCAACTCCTTGCAGATGAAGCATTGTACATTTGAAACTTTTTTCTTACCCTTGCAATCACGTACTCGGTGTCCTTTTTCTCCACACTTATAACAAACTCCCATTCCCTTCAAGCATTTACCAAGGTGATTCTTTCCACAGTTATCACATATGGGAAATCCTTCTTTTCTCTCTTCCCTTTATCCATCTCTCTCTCTTCCATCCTTTTCTTCTCTTGCTTCCCTTCAAAGCCATAGGACTCAGAGAATTCTTTACTTATCTTATTAACACATGATACTATTTCTTCATATGTTGAGAATACATGGGAGACTATTTCCCTTCTAAATGTTGGCTTAATACCGTGAAAGATATGATCTTTATTACTCTTTGGATCATACGTATTGCTGGAATTCACATTCCTTCTACTGGGCGCCATTTCCAAACAATGACATACACTAGGTCAGTTTATGAATTGCAATGAATAATTCCAAACTTGTAAAATACTTAACGTAAATTGAACAGTTTATGGATATAATCCATAATCATAAAAATATTTCTTTGAGGAGGTATATACTTGTAAATCCTTTATAATGATTTGTAAAGAAAATGAGAATTATCCTAAGCATATCCCCCAGGAGTGTCATAACTAAGAGTGCAGCAAGGCCCGTTGTCGTGCACTAGTTCCCATTCAAGTCTAGCTCAAAGCGGTGTTTTCGGGTTTTACCCCTAGGTACATCTGTGCCAGATCCACCTCTACCTGCTCGTATCTAGACATGGATGTATTTTCTTAGAAAACTCACAAAATCTTTACAGTACCAAAATTCTAGTAAGTTCTTCTATACTAATCCTTAAAGTCTATCTTAGGGCTACATGCTCTAATCAGAGTTTATCAAAATCTAGTTTCCATGGTTTGTACTAAACTTCCTTTGATACCAACTGTAATGCCCTGACCCCAGAAACTCAGAGTCGGTGCATTATTATGTATCATTGGCATGATCACAAAAGATCAAGTCTCGAAAGACAGATTAGTTTAGTAGCCTTGGAAGTACTAGATACAATCATAAGGTTTACATTACATCATAAAATGGAAAACTACAACAACATTGTTTCCATGGACTACACTGAGATCCCATAGACTATCCATGCAGGTCATTCATAATATACATCTTCACATCTTGGGAAAAATAAAACATAGAAAGGGGTGATCTCAGATACTTAGTAAGGATAACAATATAGCGGAAACTTTCGTAAATAACCATAAACATTTAAGGCAATGTATAAAACTAAAACAAAAGCCTTTTCAACATAAAATTCATCATAATATGGAAAATATAAATCAAAATAATGCAATTTACTTACTCACATGGATATTCTATTAGTCAAATTTTCACATGCAATATCAATAGCCACTCATAATGATGGAATGCATAATGCCAGACTTTCATAACCACATAGTCAAGACCTTGTGTCAAGACTACAAATAAGATTTTGTCAAGGCCTTGTGCCAAGACAATAGTTTGTCTCATGAGACCTACCGATGCATCGATGAGCTATAGCGGGCTCCACCCGTCACTTACTAAGTCCAATGCATTCCTCATATGAAAAGATTTAAACATAACATAAACATTCGTATTAAAACTGGCATACAAAATGTCAATACTTTATCCATAAACCATGAATGGTATGAAATAACACATCCACATCCAAACATATCACAAAACCTTCAATACAATATGAAAGTTTTGTATCATAATAAATCAACTTCAAACAAATTTAAAATCCATCAAAGGTTGTTGACATAGATGAAATCAAAACCTTTTTAGAGAAATACCTCTTTCTATTTTGAAATCATTTAAAAGTCACGTAATTATAAAAGAAAACATTTATATTTGAAAATATTCTTATAAGCTTGTAAGGGAAGATTCGATGATATTATAACAGCAGAAAATAGCCGCACCCGCCGTATAAGTTAAAAAAACATTCTTACCTTAATTTTGTTGAAAAGGTCATAAGGTACCTTGTTTGGAAAATGACCGAAAGATTCCTTTCAAACCATTTTATAAAAAGTCAAACAATGGTATAAATGACATTAACCCATAGTCTAGTAAATAGTAAAAATGTTTTGGAATACATTTTTAAGAAATATGGATGTGGATGATAAAGATGTCCCAGTAAATACTTATGTAAAAACAATCTCGAATAATAAAGAGATTGTGAAATTAACCCTTACCTTGTACTTTTCCTTGGTCGAGGGTAGTTTAGCCTCCTGTATAATGGTGAAATAATTTTTATTAAATTATACAAGAATCATATACATTAATATGATATCATATATGATCTTTTAACATTTCTTTTTAATAATATCTTAGTATTTACCGTCGTTTTGGGTGTTAACTAATTCGTTTTCCTTTGTATGCTTTGTTACGTAAGTAATGTTTGTTATGGATAAGATGTATCTTATTCATATTCAGAATGATATTAAGTCTTTAAACATTATTTATAATCATCTAATGAAAATTAGTCTTGAATGGATACGATGGGGAATGAATCTCATCGCGTCTGTGGAGACAGTAATTTGTACATACGCACGAGCGACAATATCATTCTTTTGATATTAAAATAATATATAATTGGATGGTATATCATATATACAGAATCATTATCATGTTATATTTATTATTTACATAAATTACACATCATTATTATACCCATCCAAATAATAATGTATTGAATAACAATTACACCACGACGTGGAGACGGTAAGCCGTACGTACGCACGTATGGTGACATTTCATTAAAAGGATGGATAGAATAATGAATATGGTTGTACCATATTTATAATAACATCACAGTATATAGAAGATACTAGATTTATTATTTTAGAATAGAAACAACAAAGAACGAGGAAGTGGAAGAAGAAAGGAACTTGAAAGAGGTGATGAAATATTTACTTGTTCTTCTAGTTCTTCCTTTTGATTTGATCAAAAGGGATCTTTAGGTTGACATTATGAACAAAGGAAGGCCTCTAGGATGAAGAGAGGAATGTTGGGATGATATTTGAGTAGGGGTTGGCCGAGCCAAATGACTTTGGAGGTGTGAATTTGAGAGAAGGGGAAGTTCCCTTTTATAAGAGGGGTGAGGGGCACCTTAGGAAAAGCTAGAAATATTATTTTATAATAAAATCATTTTCAGTTTCTAATGGCTTCAAAGTGGAATATTTAAAGGCTAAGGTGGGGATGAGTCGAAAAACACTCAACCAATAGGTTTTAGACAGGTTTGGGTCACTATATTAACCTTATCTTTTAGATTTAACTCTTAGTTAAATAGTTTGACATTTACCATGTCTCTTTGTATTTTTATATTATATGGTTAATAAACTTACTATATACTTCAAAGCGAACCCCAAGTGGTTCATTAATGACACAACTATCATTATATAAGTTTTTTGGCCAAACTTTAAATTTTTAGGAATAAAATATCAATTAATAATATAGTATTTGTTTTAAAAACTCTTTTATGTCAATTTTGACACTATTTGGTATTTTGTTTTTGCTAAATTTATAACATTATTACTTCGAAAAAATTCATCTAACCTACCCTAATATGTCATATTAACCTATAAAATTAGTGGAATTCATAAAAAGTCTCGAATTACATTTATTTGGATATTTATAATATCAATTATTTTAATATTTCATCAATTAGGTAATTACTGCATCATCATTGTGTCATAAATAAATTTAATTATTTAATGTCTAAAAATTATAAATAAAATACCATTACGTAGGAAATATTTTTAGCTTTCTAATGAATATTTATAGTTGTACTTATCTTATGTGTAACCCTATATTAAAAATGGTTTAGTTATTAAACTTTGAATTTAACACTTTTAACTCTTCTTTGAATTAAATAATAATAAATGTCCTAATCTAATCCAAGTGGACCAAAGAGGTTCATATTTTATTCCTAAGGTTGTTTTTGGTCGAATTATACTTATCCAATAGAATTAGGACATGTGTTAGGGTAATAATAATATTATTTTTACCCTTAATTACCCTATTTACTTTTAACCATGGTAAATAAAAGTAAAAAGTTACTATTCACCAAAAAATTATTTTAATCTTATTGAACCACATTTTACTTACTGATATCAACCGTGTCTCTCACCAAAAAATTACTATTCACCAAAAAATTATTTTAATCTTATTGAACCACATTTTACTTACTGATATCAACCGTGTCTCTCAGATTTTTGAAATTCAACTCACATAAGTGGTAAAATTAAGTTTTATGTAAATTTGCAAATGCTTCTAAGAGGTGGGTAAAAGACAGTAAAAAGTTCGATAAAATTTTTATATATCTAAAATTATCATAAACTGACTCCAATGAATTACATTGAATTTATATAGGTAGTATGTATCTATTTTTACCTAAAATAAATTTAAATAAAATAAATAATTATTTAAATAAAAAGGCGGTTTTAAACAATAACTCAGTGTTTTTAACTATTCATCAAAAATTGAAAGCTTTCAGAAAAATACAAAAAATTCACCGTAAGCTAATTTTGATATTCAGAATTCAAAAATGAATTCTATTTTACCAATTTCAAAACATAAAAGTTGCATTAATTAATTTAAAATTAATTCCCGTTGTCAAAACCAAAAAGCATATTTTTAAGAAATAATAACTATCAAAAGATTGACACTTGTTTATGTCCAATTTCAAAGTGAAATTACTTACAATGACCATCATTGGATTAAATGGTAAAAATATAATCTAATTATACTTCCAAACCATTAAAATGTATAATTCAACACTATAAATTATTTTGATTAAAAAAGTTGTTTTCAGTTAAAATATAGTATTTTTCACTATTCACCCAAATATGAAAGTTATCAGAAAAACACAAAAAATTTATTGAAACTAAATTCTTATTTCCCGATTCTAAAGAAGAAGGTTATTTTGTCAAATTGAATATATAAAAGTTTCAAATATTGGATTTAAAAAGGGGTAAAATTGCATTTTTTTGAAAAATACATCTTTTATCTGAAAAAAATGAATTTGTTCTTACATTATGTCTAATAAACTAATAATATGGATTCTAAAATTATAAAGATTATATAAAGTTCAAAATTCAGTTAATACTATTAATAACTACTTTTGAACGGCTAGTTTGGTAAGTCGTGGTGCGTTTGAACTTAGTGTTGCGTGTAGTGAAAATTATTGAATTACTTTGAAGAAATAACGTACTATGAAATCTTGGAGTATTACATTATGAAATGCATTTGGGTCCATCAATTTGACGAGTTTAATTATCAAATCTGGAAAAAATAGAATGATTCCACATCTAACATCTCTTTGTATACATGTTTTTCTTGCTTGTTATATAATTTCTAAGCCAGTGATGAATCTAAAGAAACTTTCATACATTTGGAATGCTTCAAATATGGAAAATTATTCCATATTATTATATGATGACCTGAGGGACAAGATGTGAGTGATGTTGTGGTGATCAGAGGTTTTTCTATTATGGAGGTGTGAAAAAATTGAGTGTTTTGATCATCGAAAAGATTCCTCGGATATTATAAATTTGATCCCTAAAGTTTTGGCTGAATGATTAAAATTTTAAGTCTAGAGATTAGACACATGATTTGGTAGACCATGTAACATAACCATGCGACTTTGATTTTGAGGCAATAATTAGTGCATAGTTTTAAGCACTCATGTGCGAGTTAACTATGCTTTTTGGGTTGTGGTGCATAGTTAAGAAGCACAGTTGATAGATCCTATGTGCATTATAAAGTTACATGATTTGGATCTTATACCGTTCAAACCTCTATTTAACTCTCACAACACCTCTTAAATGTTTGGAATAGATCTTAAGATGAATTGAGAGTGATTTCTTGGCATCTTCTTCTCTTAATGAATTTATTTGGTGAAATTGAGTGGATTGAAGGTAAATGGATCTTTAGATGAAGTACAAGATCTATAGATGTTTTTCCAAGATTCGGGATCTTGATGAGGTAGGAGATTTCAACGTTTTTATTAGCGTCATGTGAAGGGATATTTATGAGTTAGGAGATTTCAACGTTTTTATTAGTGTCATGTGAATTTGTATAATTTTATTGATGTGGTCGTTGGTAAAATTTTCTAATAATATCAAAATATTATTAATAAATATGTGGGAAATCATTGTGTATGGAAAATGAAATAAATGGAAAGTTTTTCAAGTTATCTTTCATAAAAATGATGCCATATGATTTTATTGAATTGATTGTGATTTAAAATAGGTTTGTGGATGTGAAGGAAAATAGTGGAATAACATAAATGATCATAATCGGTTGGTGATGTGGACATGGATGATGGGAACAATGAATGGTTCATGGTGGATGTTTGTATCGACTCAATCCTTCCTCTTTGATTTGATATTTTGTATATACAAATGAGGGTATCTCTCTCTCTCTCTCTCACACACACACACGAGGTGATCTAGTTTGGACAGCCTAGTGGTTGCGTCCTTATGGAGCCTCCTCATGTGCATGCAGGTAGATTTTGGTTCTTTTTCCCCCTCCTGCACCAATATAATAATATGTAACATGAAATATGAATCTAAACATTATTATATTACAAGAAATGACATGAAATTATTACGTTGAAGTGACTTATGTATTAGAAGTATTGTATTTGACATGTATAAATATATAATCAACATTTATGGAATAATTACATGACATGAATTTTAAATAAGTAAATTGATATTTACATATTCTATAAGACCTTTGTTAGGTTCACCCAACTCCTATGTAATTCCATGGTAGTTTTTCAACTACCTCAAGTTTTAAAAAGAGACATTCCTTAATTTCATCTATAAAAGGAGACTTCCTCAACCCATTTCAAAACAAACCTATGAATGACGTACTTCGAACTAGGGAATCAAATATTTTATTTTATAACATGAATTTTAAATAAGTAAATTGATATTTACATATTCCACACGCATATGGTTTGGTTTTCCAAATTCCTTTCCCTAGCCCCCGATCACAAGAAGTCTTAAAGACTTCAAAACAAAGAAGACCACTAAGTGAGAATTCATTGTTGTACATTCGTGTTTGGACCGGTTTAACCACTTATATGAACGATGCTACTATATTGTAATAATTATAATTATGGAGGGTTAAAAAAATATAAATATTGAATATTTAGGTCATTTAATATGAATTTAAGTTGTGGATTTCTTCTTTGTGAACTTTACCCGTAACTCCCATGAAATGAACATGAACTCATGAATAATTGAACGATGACCGTGATTGCCATATTAAAACAGTCATGGAATTATTGCCATATTAAAACAAGTATGGAGTTATTGGAATTAATAACATTCGATGATCGATATGAACCATGTTTAACTAATAAATAAGTAATAAATGAATATTATTAATTAATATTAAATCAAATAAATATAAATATGGTTTTGAAATAGATGATTAAGAAGTCTAAGTTGATTATACAGGGAGATATAATGTGTTCAAAAAAGTCATAATTTAAGGTAAATGGATTCTTATATCTATCCCATTAAGTTTAAAGGATTCGTATATTTATCCCACTCCATGTTTTATGCATTTTCTAAAAAATAACGTTTTCCTTATTCATGATTATTTCAATGTTGCTTAAAAACCGGGGAATCGATTTCTTAAAACTTGTATTATTTCTTAAAAATTGTATGTTTTCTTTTCTTCCTTTGAAGGAATTTTTATCTATGCTGATATGTCTTTTCTTAAAAATGTCATGTTCCATATTTGTGATTATTTCAACATTGGGTAAAAACTAAGGAATAAATTTCTTAAAACCTGTATTCATGGTGGGAGGATTGATCTATCACTTCCTTTGTCTTGTCTTATCACCAAATATTCATAAAGTTAACTTTCCTATCGATACCTTCCATATACTCCACATTTTGGATACTACTCTTCATTATCTTGAGCAAAGAATATTCACCTAGATAGTCATATCATTCGATTGACTTGGAAAAATTATTGATATGACCATATATCCCTTATATGGTGTGAATACCTTGTACTTCCTTATTTTGATCAAAGGGTATTTACTATGAAAACCATACCATTCGTTTGAATGAGGAAATCTATTGATATAACTGCATATCCCTTCATTTTATACGGGAAAACCTTGTAAATCCAATCATTGATTTTTAATCCATGTATGTTGTTCATTATTGAACAATATGATCTGTATTGTGTAAGGCATTTTTCTCATATGGTGAAATGCATTGGATTGTATGTTATGATATATTGCTAAATGCATTCCTATTAGAATGGATTGGGCAAGTTATGTGATGGGTGGGGCTGGAGATATAACCCATAAGTGCACTGGTAGGTCTCATGAGATAACTAATATAGGGAAATGGGTGCGTCCCTAAAATTTTATGTTTGATGTCTTGTCACAGGGCCTCAATGGTATGTTGTGATGTCCTGCATCACACAATCCCATCATTATGATATTTATTCAGTATGTCACTAGTGCATAAAATTCTTTTTCACGTCATTTTTTTCTTTTTAACGTAGGTTATTAGGCGATGTTATTGAAGACATCGTTGTAAAGAAGTTTTTAACACTGGATAATAAAAACTAACGTTTTAAATATATTTATGTTGGGGTTTTTCACACCGGTTATCCCATAATTGACATGAAAAACTCATCACTATTGATTTTTTCACGTCGGTTCTTGGATAATTGACATGAAAAACCCATGACTATTTGTTTTTCACGTCGGTTATCTAAGAACCGACATGATTTTTTTAATAATTTTCTTTTGATTCCTGCTCTCTATAATAGAAAAGAGTAGAAAAACATCCACCAAAAGACACTTAGAATTTGAACTTTCAAATTTACAATATATATTAAAAATAAACTAAAAATCAATCAAACTTATAAAATGATTTTTCCATTCAATTTGTAAGTTCCTCATCTCCTTTGAATTATAAGGCCGAGGGTCATCAAAAAGCTACAAATTAAAAGGAAAACATTTAATATGTATTCAAAATAAAATGAATGAAATATTAAGGAAAATTTTATAAAGAAATCTAACCTGCTAGAACTTCATAACTAACCAAGTTGTAATTATTTCATACATAAATCATAAAACATAATATCCACATTCCTTTACACCTTCTTGTTTATAAAAATATTGTTTAAAAGAATTTTACAATTAAAAATAACATTATTAAGTAATATATCCAAAAGTTAGTAATTGTAAATGAAAATTCACCTTTGATTTTACATATTTAATTTCACATATTTGATCTTGACACTCTTTTTTCTTATGGTATATAAATAAATTTCATGCTCTATTTGAAAATAATATGAATAAAATAAATTTGTGTCATTATAATATAAAAAAGTATTAAAAAAATCAAACTTATGTGTTCAATACATTCTTAAAATTTTCTCGCACTTCACCATTGATCGAGCATAGCCAGTAAAGTGTCTTCTCCATTGGAAAAAAACAACAAAAATCAAATGAACACTGATATAAAAGAAAATTTAATGCTAGAAGTTATTATGTTAAGAGATATATAACACTTTGTGAGATTTATGTTTCTTACTCTTGAAGATAAAAAAACATCCAATACTGAATAATTGTATTCTTTTGAAATCTTTCAGCAAACTGTTCTTTCTACATTAGTCATTGTCCTCGCTATAGGTGAAATAAACCATGGGTCCATAAATTCATATACTTCTGTCTTTTCATGCTTCTTACAAATTGTATAAAGATACCTAATAAAAAACAAACATAAGTATAAATTTTCAATAAATTAAACAAATGGATTTTTTTTGTTAAATCGACTTACATGGAAAAAATTTGCATCATGTTGATGCCCAACTGATCTCCAACAACAAGCTCCATGATATCTCTTTTCAAAAGCCCTACAATCATTGCACGCCCACAAACAATAGCTTCAATTGGAATCTCATATACATCCAATAACAAATTTGAATATGTTGAAAATCTATCAAGACCTGTAGAAATTGTATCTAAAGTCATAACACTTTGTATTTATTATTTTCTATACAGTATTTATTTACCTTTAAAGTATTCCTGTAAAAAATTAGATAAATATATAAACTTTTAAATGATAAAATAAATTTAATAAAAAATTAAATAAAAGATAAAATATAAACATACCTCTATGATAATATGTCGAACAAGTCTAGATGTCCAAACAAAAAAATGGCAGATACTATGTCCAGCTGTACTCACCTCATCTGTAAGACATGATATTCTTGTTGATCTATCTATACTATCCAATACAATGACCCCATGATGCTCTATCTTTATCTGTTGATGATGAATGATATCACTGATATAAAATATCATCTCATATGCAATAATATGCTGGGGATCATCAATATATAACTCAAAATAACTAGGAAGCTATGGAGAAGGGGGTGTAGGAGTAGGATAAGAAGTGGGATTTACAGGCAGAGATGTATGAATATGATAAGTAAGAGGAGTGGGATCTGCTGGTAGAGGTGGAGGAGTCAGATCAATAGTTTGAAACTGTCTTTGCATGTCTGCAAACATTGAATGTACCAAAGTTCTGATCTTGTCCTCTGTCACACAAATATCCTAAACTTCATCTTTTAAAGATTCTTTTTTTATAAACATCCACTTTTTTTACCGATACACCTGCCGAGTATCCTCGTACATAACCTGAGTGTTAGAGATTTCCCAATGTTGTAGATAAAATATCCTTCCTACCCTTAGCTATAAAGACCCCATGTGTACTATGATCCTTAAGAGAATCCTGTAAGAAATATTTGAAAAAATCTGTAATGAATCACAATATATAAAGAGTTTATTTAACTTAAATAAATAAATAAGGTAAACATCTTACAATTTTCTCAGCTACAACACTTGAATCTTCCATAAGATATTTTCTTTTTTTCCCTCATCTGACCTCTCTTCCATTTTTCATGTCTAGCATGGGGGGGGGGGTCAATCTCTGCAGACACTGAAGACCCAACTCTCAGTTTTTGAAGTTTTTCTGCTATCATTTGTTCTTCCAATAACGTATACCCTTCCCGAGATAAAGTATGATGATATAAGTTTCTAGATTGGATCTCCTGATGAAATCTTCTCGATTTATGTGAATTAAGAATAAAGAAATCATTAATGTGGTCATTAATATAAAAAAATTCTAAAAGGTAACATTGCACTTACAATAAATTCTTCTCGTCATCTACTTTCAAAAAATTTCTTCCATGCATCTTTATATATAAATGGATATATGTCACATGGATTATGACGTTGTCTATACCAAAAATGAAATCTGATGTGAGGGTTGATTTAAAATCCATCTATCTTCCAGCATCCAATGATACATATTTCTTCCTGACTCCTCCAATATCAGGTATATCATATTTCATCTGATAAGAAGGGGGAAACATATATTACTATAAACATTTCAAGATAAGTAAAATAATAACAAAAGATCTTACCAAAATGGTCTTCCACAAGTGAGATATTGTCAATTTGTCAACACTTCACCAGTCATCAAACAAAATACTAAATTTTCTTTCAACTTACATTGATACAAAATTCTTGAATTCTTTTGAATTTGGACCCTTGGAATATCATTATTATCAAAGTCTATCAGTATCCTCTAGTCCTGGCTATGAGCAACTAATAATTTTGATAAACGTGTGGTGCCACATTTACTGACTGTTGAACTCTTTCCCCCCAATGGAAGTAGATGTATCTTGTAAAGAAGGATGAAGAGGCTCATCAACAGAAGCATGTGTATGTTCCTCTCCAATGGTATGAGTATGATCATCACCAGAAGTATGCGGTGGATCAGATGATTGATCTATTATTATCCTAAAAATCAAAGCAATAAAAAATGAGTAGAAAAATATACAAATCCAACTATTACATAAAAATTTACTAAAGTATTCTTTTACCAAATTCCTTCATCATGATTGTTCCGTATGTCACAAACCATGTCTATGACATGCTCATCAATATTATCTGTTAATCTTTCAATAGAAGCAGATATCTCACATAAATCAACATCTTCGTCAAGTTTATCATCACCAACATACTTTTTTTCCTTATAAAACAATAGACCACTACATATCATATTGATCAAGAACATAGAAAATTTGTTTTTCATGTGTTTCCATGATAAAAAATCAGTCATGTATTCAAATTTATTCAGATTAACTAGTGTCATTCTAAATTCATCATGTCTAAAACTGTTTTTACTGATAAATCATTTGCAGCTAAACAGTTGAACCTAAAATTTAATGTAATCAACCTCCCATATTTCTTTAATGAATCCATAATATGTTGATGTAGTGATTGATTTTTTGTCTTTGGCACTCAAAAAATACATTGCTTCTATGAACACTAATACACTACTATTTTGAATAGCACTTATATTGTATTGATATTTTGTATGAAATGTATATATATTAATGTCATATCCGAACCATGTTATCAAATTTAAACATAGAACACCAACTAACCATCTCAATGTTTCTGATGCATCTGATCTACCAAACATAGTCTCTTTAAACCATGGAAAAAAAGTTTTGTTATGCTCATTCAAAATCCACATATCTTTCTTCTTTGGATAACATTATTTCAACACATTAATATGAAATATTATATATGTATGAGTATCATCTATATTATTCATGATGTATAAATGTACCTTCTTTATCTGTTCACTTATCAATGATTTGAATTTCAAGATACAGATCCCCTTTCGCCCATAATTGACTCATTTGTGATGAGATATAGGTAAACTGATGTGCTCTACTGCATATAAGTAGCTTGTACAAAACTCTATAATTTCCTCATAAATATAATTATCAACAATGGAGGCTTCAGATTGATATGAATTCTTAATATACCCCTTAAATATCTCCACATACCTTTCAAAAGGATACATCCAAAATAGATATATAGGTCCACAAAGATTTATTTCTCACACCAAATGAACCATTAAATACACCATGATATCAAAAAAAAGATGGAGGAAAATATATTTCCAATTGAAAAAGTATATAAACTACTTCATTCTCCAAAGTGTTCATAGCATTCAGATCAATCACCATATTAAAAATTGAATTTAAAAAATAACACACCTTCATGATAGTCATTCTAACATGAATGAGCAATATTTCACACAATGCAACTAGTATGAGCTGTTGCATCATGATGTGAAAATCATGAGATTTCATACTTTTCAATCTTAACACCATCGATAAAACCGTAAATTCCGTACAACCCGGATATAATGGTTTTTCAACATCACTGTATAGATGCTCAATTTTTAGTTCTTTATCAATTGCCTCTACTTTAATACCATGAATCATTTATTTAATTTGATCAGAATTATCATCTTGAAAAACATCATCATCAATAGATCCAAAATTCTACCCAGTTTCACCAAGCCAAATCCAAGGGCTATATCTCGGATTAAAAACCTGAAAAATTAAATGATCTTTGATCTCCATGCTTTTCAAATTCTTTACATTTAAACATTCTAGTAATGGATACATGTCATTTTTTTGGAACATTTCATTTATAAAATTCCAAAAAAAAAATCAACACCTTCCTCATATTCATCACTTATTCAAAGTGCCATAATCCAACTTCGACTCAATATTATCTATAACAAATATAAAAAATAAATATAAAAAACAAATAAAAAAACAAATATCCTGTCAAAAGAATATAGTCGTGATAAAAGTGAGTTAGAGGTGAAAATAATAGATTATTTCAATGATAATAAATTTTGTAAAGTAATAGAAAGTAAAATTTTCTATCCAAATTAAATAAAATAGTGTGTTGAATACCCTAATATATTTCCAATAATTTGGAGGGATATAATAAATTCACCCATAAAATAATGATTAAAGTTACATATTTGTATAATATAAATGAGAAAATAATCATAATCCTAACATATCATATTGAACACGTGATAAATAAAATGAATTAAAAAGGATTTCTGTAACGCCCCGACCCCAGTTACCCAGAGTCGGTGCATTATTACATAACATTGACATGATCACAAAATATTAAGTCTCGAAAGACATATTAGTTTAGTAGCCTTGGAATCACTAGATATATTCATAAGTCTTACATTACATCATAAAGTGAAAAAAACTACAACAACATCTTGTCTTCATATCCCCTCATACTATCCATGTAGGTCATTCATAAATTACTTCTTCACATCCTAGGAAAAATAAAACATTGAAAGGGATGAGCTCAGATGCTCAGTAAGGATAACAATATAGCAGAAACTTTCATAAATGAGCATAAACATTTAAGGCAATGTATAACTAAAACAAAATCCTTTTAAACATGAACTTCATCATAATATAGCAAAAATGAAATGAAATAATTCCATTTAATTATTCACATGGATATTCTACTAGTCGAATAATCATATGCAATATCAATAACCACTTTCATAATGACGGAATGCATAATGCTAGACTATCATAACCACGTAGCCAAGACCTCGTTCCAAGACTACAAATAAGATTTTGTCAAGGGCTCGTGCCAAGACACTAGTTTGTCTCATGAGACCTACTGATGCATTGAGGAGCTATAGCGGGCTCCACCCATCACTTACTAAGTCCAATGCATTCCTCATATGAACAGGTTTAAACATAACATAAACATTCGTATTAAAACTAGCATACGAAATGTCAATACTTTCTCCATAAACCATGAATGGTATAAAAAATAACACATCCACAGTCAAACATATCACAAAAACTTCAATACAATATGGAAGTTTTGAATCATAATAAATCAACTTCAAATAAGTTTAAAATCCATCAAAGGATGTTGACATAGATGAAATCAAAACCATTTGAGAGAAATATCTCTTTTTTTTGAAATCATTGAAAAGTCACACATTTATAAAGGAAGTAATTTAAAAGAGATTTTTGAATCAAAGTGTCCCATACCACTTTGAAACTTTTGAAAAGAAATATCATTTCAAAACATTCATGTCCATATAAATAAATCCTTAAAATCATTTTGAAAACATGGACATTAATTAAAAATATTTAGAAAGATAAATCTTTAAAAAATTTAAAATTCTGATCTTGATAAAGAGTACCTTTCACAAATTCTTAAAATATTCATTTTGAAATCATTTAAAAGTAACATAAATATAAAATATAAAATTTAATTTCAAAATATTCTTATAATCTTGTAAGATAAGCTTCGACGATTTTATAATGGCGGAAAATAGCCGCACCCTCCGTATAAGTTAAAAAAAGACATTCTTACCATAATTTTGTCGAAAAGGTTAAAAAGGACCTTGTTTTGGAAAACGACGGAAAGATTCCTTTATAAAAATCTTATAAAAATTCAACAAGGGTATAAATTAATTTAACCCATAGTCTATAAAATGGTAAGAATGATTTTAAATAGATTTTTAAGAAACATGGATGTGGATGATAAAGAGGTCCCAGTAGATAATTACGTATAAACAACCTCAGATAATGAAGAGATTGTGAAATAAACCCTTACCTTGTACTTTTCCTTGGTCGAGGGTAGGTTAAACTCATGTATAATTGTGAAATAGTTGTTATTAAATTATACAATAATCATATACATTAATATGATATCATATATGATCTTTTAACATTGCTTTGTTAATAATATCTTATTATTATCGTCGTTTCGGGTGTTAACTTGTTTTATTTTATATGTTTTGTTACATAAGACATGTTTGTTATGGATAGGTTGTATCTTATTTATATCTAGAATTATATCAAGTCCTTGAACATTATTTATAATCATCAAATGAGAAATAGACTTGAATGGATACGATGGAGAATGAATCTCATCGCGTTCGTGGAGACGGTAGTCCGTACGTACGCACGAGCGACAATATCATTCTTTTGATATTAAAATAATATATAATTGGATGGTATATCATATATACACAATCATTATCATGTTATATTTGTTATTTACTTCCATTATACATCATTATCATACCCATCCAAATAATAATGTTTTAAATAACAATTACACAACGACGTGGAGATGGTAATCCATACGTATGCACGTATGGTGACATGTCATTCAAAGTATAGATAGAATACTGAATATGGTAGTAACATATTTATAATAACATCAAATTATATAGAAGATACTGGAGTTATTATTTTAGAATGGAAATAACAAAGAAAGAAGAAGTTGAAGAAGAAAGGAACTTGAAAGAGGGTGGTGAAAACATAACCTCCTTTTCGGGTTCTTCCTTTTGATTTGATCAAAAGGGATCCTTAGGTTGGATTTATGATCAAACTAAGGCCTCTAGGTTGAAGTGAGGAAAGTTGGGAGGATATTTGGGCAGGGGTTGGCCGATCCAAAAGGCTTTGAAGGTGTGATGAATTGGTTGGAAGTGGTGTCCTTTTATAAGGGGGAGGAGTGGATCTTTAGGAAAAACTTAAAGTATTAATTTATAATAAATTCATATTCGGTTTCTAATGGCTCAAAAGTAGATTATTCAAAGTATAATGTGGTGATGGGTCGAAATAATTTCAAACAATAGATTTTAGACAGGTTTGGGTCATTATAATAACCTTATCTTTTAGTTTTAACTCTTGGTTAATTAGTTTGACATTTACCATGTCACTTTGTATTTTTATATCATATAGTAAATAAACTTACTATATACATCCAAGAGACCCCCAAGTCGTCCATTAATGATACAAATATCATGATATAAGTCATTTGGCTTAACCTTATATTTTTAGGAATATAATATCAATTACTAATATAATATTTTTTTTAAAAACTCTTTTATGTCAATCTTGACACTATTCAATAATTGATTTTTGTTAAAGTCTTAAAAACTTTATTAATTATAAAAAAATTCATTTAATAAATTATAAAAAGTCATATTAACAAATCAAATTCGTGGATGTCATCAAAACTTTCAAATTATATTTATTTTAACATTTATAATACCAATTATTTGATTCTTTCATTAATAAGGAAAATACTGAATCATTATTGTGTCATAAATATATTTAATTATTCAATGTTTAAAAATTATAAATAAAATACCATTATGTGGTAAATCTTTTTATCTTTCTAATAAATATTTATAGTCGAAAATATAACATATATAACCCTATTTAAATTTTTTTTTTCTAAAAGATATATGCTTATGTCATTTTTGTATTTACTTTAACTTAATTAATATAAAGTGTCATTATCACTTACAAGTGGATCCATGGGGTCCCAAAATCAACCCAAAGATTCCCATGGTCGGACATGTATCAACCAATAGGTTTAGTAAACGTTTTAGGGTAAATTAATATTATTATAATATTATTTTTTACCCTTATTTACCGGATTTACCCTTTAACCATGGTAAATAAAATATTTACCGAAGTAATTATTCAAAATTTCTAAAAATAAGAGTTACCTATTTACACAATTTGGACATCCTGATTCCAAATATGGAATCCATTTTTCCAAATTCAAAACAAAAAAGTGGCATAAATTAATTTAAAATTAATTTCCGCTGTCAGAACAAAAAGCGTGTTTTTAAGAAATAATAACTATCAAAAGATTGACAATTGTTTATGTCCAGTTTAAATGTGAAATTACGTCCAATGACCAACATTGTATTAAATGGTAAAAATATATTCTAAATATAATTTAAAACCACTCAAAATCATAATTTATCACTATTAATTATTTTTATTAAAAAAGTTGTTTTTAATTAAAATTTAGTAATTTTCACTATTCATCAAAATATGAAAGTTATCCGAAAAGTACCAAAATTTCACCCTAAGCTAATTTCTATATTACAAATCTAAAAATGAAGTCCATTTTTAAAGATAAAATTAATAAAATTTTAAAAAGTAGGTATTACTATTCATAACGGCTAGTTTGATTGGTTGTGGTGTGTGTTAGAATTCGAAGTTGCGTACAACACAGGCTACTGTATTATTCAAAGAGAAGCGTATCGTGGAAGCTTGGGGTGTTACATTGTAAATTTTTGATTTCCCCATTCTAAAGAATAAATTTATTTAGTCAAATTTAATAAATAAAAGTTTAAAATATTGGATTTAAAAAGGGTTCACCATTAAAAGTCGATAAAAGTGCATTTTTAAAAAAATACTTCTTTTATCTGAAAAAAATGAATTTGTTCTTACATTATGTCTAAGAAACTCATAATATGGATTCTAAAATTATAAGGATTATATAAAGTTCAAAATTCAGTTAATACTATTCATAACCTCTTTTGAACAGCTTGTTTGGTAAGTCATGGTTCACTTGAACTCGGTGTTGCGTGTAGTGCAAGTTATTGAATTATTTTGAAGAAATAACGCACTATGAAATCTTGGGGTGTTCAAATTTCCAAAAAATTGATCGTAATCAATACTAAAATATAAGTTGGGTGGTTTCAATAGAGTATATATCATGTGGAGAATAAGAAACATTAAAGGGTATTGACATGGATGAAAATTACATTATAATAGCATTATAAAATTACATTGAAAAATAAGAAGATATTACATTTAAATTTTTTATTAACCTTTATTACATTGGGAATAATTTATAAAATATTGAGATTAGAAATGACATTAAAAAATATAGAAAAAAATAAGGGAAACATTATAAGGAAAATAGAAAATTTTGTTGAGAAAATTCATTCATGTAGAAGGAATTAAAAAATAGATTCCTTTAAAATATTTCTAAATTAAAAATAAATGAATATAACCACGCAGAAGGAATTAAAAAATAGATTCCTTTCAAACATTTCTAAAGTAAAAATAAATGAATATAACCTTATGAAATTATAAAAATATATACAATTATATCCATAAAATAATATATAGAATATAGATATGGAGTAGAATTATTCTCATTTGAAAAAAATGAGATTTAGAAGGGCCAACATACATGAAAAAATTAATTTTAGTTCTTAAACATGGGGATGCTAAATTCTAAGATGAGATATAAAAATCAAAATGTAATGAATTATTGTGTAAATTGAAATATGAAATGATATTTTCAATAAATCCTATTCTTTTCATCCTTAACACCTAGTTACCCTAGTTTCATTTATGATTAAATATTAAACAGTACGAAGAAACTGCATTAGTATCCTTTGAGAAAGGTTCTCCATGTTGATAAGAACATAAAAAAGGTTAATAAATTTTTTCTTATGAGGAACAAATCAAATGGAATAATTAAAAATCCCATGACTATTCCTAAGTCAATGGATCTCATATACCATCTTTCTATGAAACCAAAGCTAAAGAGGGATAACATCGAACATGATGCTATTTTTTTCACATGTGGAAGAAAGGTTATTAGAAGAAAAAATACATTGAATTGAACTATAATCCTGAAAAATCTTCAACTTCATGGATATTAATCATTGTATCCAATATTTTTATTTTTCATTTGGATATTAGATACTTTTTTGTGTGACCAACATTAGTATACAAATAATGTATCCATGTATAATCAGAAATATTAGAAAAAGTAAGGTGTTTTCTCCCTATAGTTGAAGAAGGGTGGTACTTGTGTTAATAGTGAGAAGAACATAACATCCCTTTTCCATGTTGATTGATTCTAGTTGAACTAATGTTTAATGTTAAGTAGTATCAAAAAATTATTCTCAGGTTTCCATTGAACATAGTGAGACATTATTTCATTTTGGAATGAATATTATTTATTATGTCTCATACTCAACTAATAGTTTATTAATACTTGAATCATTGGTAATACATGATGAATATAAAATATAAGAACCAATAATACTCAGTTGTGAAAAGTTAATTCTTATACAAGTAAATCCAAAACAAATTGTTCAACAAGGGCGTATAGATTCATCAAGAGCTAAAACTCTCAAGTTTTCTACATGATTGTGTATTGGGTATAAAATGACCAAGAAAATTGAATCATTAATGGTGATAAATAATAAAATATTTTATAACTAAACAAAAAATATACATTTTGAGTTTTTTAAGACTAATCTAGAGGTAAATTTATGTTCTTCATTCAATTTCTTTAAAAAAATTATTGAATGTAAAATTAATGAAAATAATATACTTTCTAAAATATATTAGAACCTTCATCCTAGCTAGTTAGAGATGAGAATATATATATTTTAATGCATAATGATGAGACCAAAGAAACTCAAGGGTGTGTGAGGATGGTAATGTGAGAATGAAGTCCATCAGATCAAACAAATGAGGGTTAGGGATTCTATGCTGAGGAATGGCTGAAAAGAGAGAAACAAAAATGTGTGAGGCTTACTAGAGAGACACGTAGATTTATCTTCGATGTGAAAGGAAGAGGCTGAAAAAACCTGAGGATGTATGAAGATTGTAATGTGAGATTGGAGTCCATCAGATTGAAGAAATGAGAGAGTTAGGGATTCCGTGTGGGAGAAACAATAGCTTCCATCGTGAGAATATAAGACCCCAAAATGAATCCACTAATGATCCATAAAATTTTAAAAGAAAAAATAATGTTGGTTATTTAATAACCTATGTGAAAAATATGCAAATATTTATTTTTCATGTTAGTTATTTAGAACCAATGTGAAAAAGGTGTGTTTTTTTTTCACGTTGGTTATATAAGAATCAACGGGAAAAATCAAATTTCACAGATTTTCACATCCATTCTTAATAACTGATGTGAAAAAGAATACATTATAAATAGTTTTTTTTACTAGTGTGTTATCCATGATTATGTATTCCTTATCTCATTCCATGAATTCCTTGATATGTATTTTTGTTTATTATTTACTCCTGACATATTATTTATTCCATGATCTTAATTCTTCGATATTCTATCCCTTACCGAGCATTTGAGATAACCCTTTTCTTTTGTTTCCACATTTTTCCATGAATTTCCATGCAAGGATGTGTTTTAGTGAGATTCATGTGTGAAGAATTTTGTTGAAAGAAGTGAATGCCGTATTGTGTGATAAGATAGATATGCAGCTAATCTAAAAAATGCTAAACCCTTGGGTTTCAAGAGTGTGTTTAATCTTGAGATGTTATGCATAATAATGAAAAAATGATATAAAATCCATGGGTCATCTAAATTGGTTTTATAGAATCAATGAAGGGTATTTATTCGTTGCACCAGATCCAAAATTGTGGGTCTGAGGACTCTACAAGTTACATATTGGGTTTTGTAGTTTATGCTTTGTAAACTCACATGGATTTGTGTGTGACATTCCATGCATGTGTTTATTCATCATATTAGAGGATATATGTGAAAGTAAAATTGATTTTATTATTAATTGAGGTTGATTTTGTTTGGGGTTTTAAATTAATTAATATAGGGTTATTTCCTTCCATAAATATTTCTTGGTCACTATTATTGATCAAACCAAATAAAGTGATAATGCCAAATTAACACAAGAAGATGTTTTTGACCTATAAATTGAGTTAGAAGGTGTTTTGGATGAGATTAATCTCTAAGGAAAGAGAGTAAATGATATGAAAACAATGAAAAAAAATCTATGCCAAAATGACATGAATTATGTCATATGAAGAGAAACAATGAAGTTATCCAATGGACATAATGACACCTGTGAAAAACGACACACACCCATTCCAAATTTGGAAGAGAAAATTTTTTAGCCAATGGGACACATGAGATTAGTGTAGGATTGAACATGAATATTTTATATGCTACCATTCCAAATTAGTATTCCACTAATCCAAATTTCCTAGAATAGTTTGGTTTAAAAGGTATTAATTATAGAAGCTTGGAAAGCATTGATTTAGTCTTTACATATCAACATCCCCATAAAATTAAGTGTGGAATAATTAAAAATCCTTAAGGTATCATTATCCAATGATAGATAATCCACCTTTATGATTTTAAAAAAATGTCAAACACAAGAATAGATAGATCATCTATACCATGAAAGACTTCATAATAATCATTAAAAGTTAGTTTACACAAATTTCCAAACATAAGAATAGATAGATCATCCATAACATGAAATACTTCATAATAAACATTAGAGGATAGTTTATAATGCACTTATTCATTATAACTTTGATTGAGAGACAAACTTAAGCAAAATACAAAAAAATTTGAAATTGTACGAACATCAGTTCCATCAAGAAATAAAGAAGTAACTTTCCTAGGAGACTTTGTGGCCTTCTTTGTGGGAGACTTGGGAATTTTAGGAGTATTAGGATATTTTGTATTAGTTATCTCCAATTTATTGGGTAGGATAACATGGTTAATGTTGGGAAGGATTCCACTATGGGCAATGGTCACCCCGACCAGAAGCATTCCCAAATCTTCACCGTTCCTCACAACCAGTAGAACATGCCTTGAAATTATCCTATTCTTCTTATTGTACCAAGATAAATTATCAACCAATTATAGAACCTTGTCAGCCACATACTCGAGAACCGCATCCATGCTCACAAGAGCAATGGAATTTACATGCTTTAAATATCACCCCTTTTCTTCAGATATTGGCCAAACCTTTTGAATGAGAATAAAATCATAGCCTTTAAAGCCATGGAAACCAAATTCTTATTTATCCCACCATTGACTCCGCCCTTCCTGTCACTGACACCCTTTTTTGATTTTTTAGTACCCTCTATCTATCTTGTTTAGCCTTCATTGGTCTGTGAAAATGGATATTTCAGTTACATTTTCAGAATATAATCATGATAGAGGCTAGTGCATTTTTATAGAGAGAAACATTATTATTTATTTATGAGATTTATAACAAAATCCTCTAAATTTAGTATTTACCTTGAATATTCTAATAAGGAAATGAGGGGGAGTCATGCCTCTTTGATTGAACAAAGGAAAATACTTGTACAATTAGAGATGAGTGACATGACCCAACCCATCAGGACCCCACTTGGACTGACACCTCTAACAGGCTAGGGATTGGTGACTAACACCAAGAAGACATAAACATACATGAGAAGCCTTATCCTATAACAAACTGTAATAACATTGTATCACTAATTGTAGTACCCCCGGTTTTTGGTATGTAACCCTTTCTTGATGATTTAAGTGGTTTTAAAGTTAAGGGTGATGAATGGGAGAGTCGGGAGAACTTTAAATGATGTTTTGAGGCAAAAGAGAATTCGCACGAGTTGTCTAAACCGTGCGGTAAAACCGTACGTAGTTGGTATTGGAGGCAGTAGCTTTCGCATGGGTGGCGCACAATTTTTCTAACCGTGTGGCCAAACCAATCGTGGAGGGTCTGTCGAGGTAGTGGCTAATGCACGGTTAGAACACGGTTTGTCTAACTGTGCGAGAAAACCGTGAGACCACTTAAATGAGATCCTATAAAAGTGGATCTCACTCGTTTTTTCCTCTAAGTGCCTCGTTTTTCCTCCTAAGCGGCCCTGACTTGGGATTTTTCTTCTCCTAAGGCCAGAGAAGGTTCTCCCATCATTCTGGAGGTGATCCAAAGGCTTCTCTTGGTGAATCGAAGACAAATTCTTGAGGTATGTGATCATTCTTTTTCGTTCTTGATCGGTTTCTTAGATCTACTTAGATCTACTTCTCCTCTTTTCTCGGTTTCTTAGATCTATGCCCGTTATGGGTAGATCTATTTGTTTGGATGAAAAATATGATGATATTTGGTCTTGATCGTGCTAGGAGAAGAGATCTAAGGTGGGTTTTTGGAGAATCGACACGGGTTTCTTGAGCATTCTTCGACCGTTGTGGTTTTCGTCAAAACCTTTGAGGTAGGTGGCTTTAATCTCGACTCCTCTTGTTAGAATTGACTGGATTAGTTTCAAATTGGTTTGTTTGAATGGATTTGATTTTTAAAAGCATGGAATAAATCTTCTTTAGAGATGATTTATGGTTTTGATGAAATTGTGAAATCTTGGTGAATTGTTGTGCAAAGTGATTTGACTTCTTGAATTTAAAATGTTGATTTTAAATTATGGATTTTCTGAAATTGTAAATGGTTTGGAATTTAAATGATTTTTATGGATTGGTTTTCAATAAAAATAAAGTTTTATTGAAATGGTTTGGAATTAAAATGGTTTGGCATTGGAATTGGTTTTCAATAAAAAGGGAGTTTTATTGAAATGGTTTGGAATTGAAATGGTTGACATTGAAATGGTTTTGATGGAAATGTTTTTCAATAAAAAAGTGTTTTTATTGAAAGGGTGTTTTGGCATGATTCATGGGCATATGTGGTGTGTGTTCATGTTGCATGTATGAGGCTTTGTTGAAATATGACCTTATGATCAGTGCCAAAGGTGTAATGGCACATGGTAACTATATGTACGAGGCTTGGTTGAAATATGACCTTGTGCTCAGTGCCAAACGTTTAATGGAACATGGTAACTATATGTACGAGGCTTGGTTGAAATATAACCTTGTGCTCGGTGCCAAAGGTGTAATGACACATGGGAAACAATTACCTTGTGATGACTTGGTAGATCGATGAGAGACCGTTCATGAGTATGGAACTGTCATAACAAAGCATGCATGGTTTGTAGCATGGGTTGGGAAATGGTTGGGTATGCCAAAAAGGAATGTTTGTGAAATGGTATCAGCTTGTTCGGTCCTTGACTAACAAGTAGTCATTGATGTTCTTGGTCTTGGAGTTGAAATTCATTCTTTTCTATTCCTTGGGTCGAAATATTAGAAAGGAGTAGGATTGTTGGAACTTGAAATGTATAGCATAAAAGGATGCAACTAACCTATTTATGCTGAACTTCAAGTTACTAGGGTGTTGGGTACATAAGTGTTTTGGATACACTTCTAGAATGTTGGGAAATATCATTGTCATGGGTTTAGCCAATGAGACGAGCATGACATGCATTTTAGAGGAATAAATTCCCACTAGGATTGCATATCTCATTGTGAGGACTGATTTGTGATTTTGTGCAAGGTGTGATTTTTTTAAAAAATGCAGAAATTGTTTTCAAGTAAAAGATTTTGAAAATGGGGTATTTGGTGTATTTTGAAAATGGGTTAATTTTCAAAAGGCATGAGGAATGTTTTCAAAAATGTTTGAACATGGGAAAAAGGTTGTTTTGAAAACAATGTTGTGATAGATGATGTGATAAAATTTGAAACGCTAAGCCATCAGTTGCTAGAGAGTGAGATTGACGGAGTTTGTTGTTGGTTTAGAAAATGGCACCCGGTAGGCGTTATCGAAACCAACCTGAAGAGGCTAAAGATAATGTGGTTGCACCAGAACCACATGTGAACCAAGAGCTAGTTCATAGTATTGTCCAAACTTTTCATGCTGTGGATATGGGGAACCAGAGGAATGAACCAAGGCATGTGGATCATACCATCCAGTTCATGAAGCAGAATCCACCGAACTTTCGGGGTGATGTAGAACCCGAGAAGGCGGAGGTGTGGCTAAGTAGGATGAATCATATCTTATATTTCATTGACATGCCAGTAGAGTTGAAAGTAAATTTGGCGACATATATGCTCGAGGATCTTGCACGTTAGTGGTGGGATTTAGCAGTGCTGGATAAATTGGATGAAGGCATTACATGGGAGGATTTTAAAGAATTGTTCAAAAAACAATTCTACCCTCACACATTCAAGATCCAGAAAACAATGGACTTATTTAGCTTGAAGCAGGAGACTCTCTCTGTCACAGAGTATGCGGCTAAATTCATGAATTTAGTCCGTTTTCCACCAGAGGTCATGGAAAGTGCGTCGTTGAAGGAACACATCTTCAAATCGGGGATAAGGTAAGAGATTATATTAAAGATTGCGGTGCTCTATATTACAGATTATACAGAGATGGTGAACAGAGTGACTATTGCTGAATGTGATATCTCAGGATTGATAGGATGAGGAATGATGATACCTACGGGAAACGGTGGGAACTCAACCACTAGGAACAATAGGAAAAGGGATACCTATTTCCATGGTGCGAGTGCAAATCAGAACCATACGGCGGGATCCGTGAACCTTCCTCCATGACCCCAGAGCAAAGCAGGTTGCTTTCAACGTGGTTCAATTCACCACATAAAGCGAGAGTGTACAATGCAACCTATATCATGTCAGAATTGTAAGTATATGGGGCATCTACAACACTATTGTAGGAATGCTCCGAGGTCGAGTGCACATGACACTTCTCAGGCATCGCAAGCATCATATGCTTTGACAGGATGAGGACAGTAGAATCAGTCTCGTCAGTATAACAGAGCTAGCCATGGTGATTCTTGAAATACCATGACTCCTCAACTAGGGTAATCTCAACAAGGCAATAAGGAGAACAATGCAGCGACAAAGCAATTGTATGGAGCTGATCAGATGATGGTTGATGATCAGACTAGACCATATATGGTGAGAGGTACAATTCTTTTGAATTCTACCCTTGTGCAAGTTCTCTTTGATACTGGTGCATCACATTCCTTCATTGCTTCTCGTGCTATTGAATTTCTATGTTTAAAAATGGAAATGATGCCTTCTGTTTTGAAATTGAAAACTCCTCTTGGCGAAAGAGAATGTCAAGACTTTGTGTGTAGATCATGTGATATAACTATTGATGGAGCTGAGTTAAAATGGGACTTGTCGATGTTGAACATGGATGTCTATGACATAATCTTGGGTATGGATTGGTTAACAATGTTTAAGGCTCACATCGACTATTATAGGAGAACGATTAGTTTCACGACTGAGGACGACATCAACCATCTCTTCAGAGGAGAGAGGATGGTAAAGAAAGGTTCAAATAGCTTGTTGGTACCAATGGTGGGAACGATCTCTTACAAACCAGTAGAGTTGACTTTGGAATCAATGGAAGAGATTGAGGAAAATAGTTTTCCAGCTGTTGTGGATCAATTTCCAGATGTATTTCCCAATAACTTCTCAGGGTTACCACCTCTAAGGGAAGTGGAGTTTATGATTGATCTCCTTCTGGGGACCAGTCCTATTTCCCTTCCGTCTTATAGGATGGTACCAATAGAGTTACGGGAATTAAAAGT
This sequence comes from Viscum album, assembly GCA_963277665.1. Taxonomy (NCBI): domain Eukaryota; kingdom Viridiplantae; phylum Streptophyta; class Magnoliopsida; order Santalales; family Viscaceae; genus Viscum; species Viscum album. The sequence goes on from OY728130.1 coordinate 1,075,139,098, forward strand.
GTAGTTAGAGGAGCTGGAAAGCAAGGGTTTCATTCGACCAAGTACTTCTCCATGGAAAGCACCAGTATTTTTTGTGAAGAAGGCAGATGGAACTCTTCGGCTGTGTGTTGATTATCATAAGTTTAACCAAGTTACGATAAAGAATAGATATCCACTTCTACACATTGATGATCTGTTCGATCAATTAAGGGGAGCTCAGTGGTTCTACAAGATTGACTTGTGATAAGGATATCACCAATTGTGAGTTTGGAAGGCGTATATTCCAAATACAGCTTTCAAAAGCAGATATGGCCACTACGAATATGTAGTCATGCCTTTCGGTCTAATGAATTCACTAGCGGTCTTCATATATTTGATGAATCGAATATTTCAATGATATCTGGATTCTATTGTTGTGCTGTTTGTGGATGATATCTTGGTGTATTCAAAGACAAGGGTTGAGCATGAGGTGAACCTGGAAACAATGTTAAAAATCTTGAGAGATCATCATTTGTATGCCAAATTATCAAAGTGTGTTTTTTGGATATAGGAAGTACGTTTCCTTGGCCATGTCATTTCTGAGAAAGGCATTTCTGTTGATCCTGAAAAGATAGAAGCCATTATCTCTTAGTAACCACTAAATAATGTGTTCGAGATACGCAATTTTCTTGGTCTAGCTGGTTACTACCGACGCTTTGTACGTGATTTCTCACAACTAGCTTCACTAATGACAGCTCTGACTAAGAATAATTCTCTCTTACAATGGATGGAAGAATGTCAGAAATCCTTTTAGGAACTGAAAGTTTGGATTAGATCAGCACCTATCTTGATATTTCCAGAATCAGGACAGGGGTATGTGTTGTATTGTGATGCTTTAGGATCAGGTTTGGGTTGTGTTCTCATGAAAATAGATCATGTGGTTGCTTATGGTTCAAAGAAGTTGAGGTTTCATGAGAAGAATTACCCAACAGATGATTTAGAGTTAGCTTCAATCGTCCATGCTTTGAAAACATGGAGACATTATCTCTTTGGTGAGAAATTTACTGTGTTTATGGATCACAAAATCTTGAAACGCATTTTATCACAGTGAGATTTGAATCTTAGGCAAAGGAGATGGATGTAGTATCTCCAGATGTTTGACTTTGACTTGATGTACACACCAGGAAAAGGGAATTCGATGGCGGATGCATTGAGTAGAAATTCATATGCTCAGTTGGCGAAAGAAGCTTCAAACAAATGGCAGTTGATGTCAGTCTTAGCCGACATTCATGTGTAATGTGAAGACCGAGGTGATGTTGCTATTTTCTTTTCAGCTACACTTGTTCCTAATTTAGTAAAGATGATCAAATAAGCACAAACATCTGATGCAGAATGTCTACTTATAAGTTTAAAAATCAATGGTGGGGAGACCATTGAGGGCTGGAAACTTGATGGGGGTTCAGTTTTGTGCTTCAGAGATCGGATGATTGTACCTATGGTTTTTCAGGAACAACTCCTTCATGCTTACCACCATTCAATATGGGATATATATCCAGGTACACAGAAGATGTATAAGGAATTGAAGGAGAATTTTTGGTGGAGAGGCATGAAAAGGAAGGTGGCCGAGTTCATCTTGCGGTGCTTAACTTGTCAGCAAGTTAAAGCAGAGCATCAGAGACTAGCTGGTATGTTACAATATTTACCTATCCTAGTGTAGAAATGAGATCATATAGCAATGGATTTTGTTATAGGTCTTCTAAGAACGGTTCGGAAACACAATTCCATTTGGGTGATAGTGGATCGTCTAACCAAGTCGGCTCATTTCATCCCTATTCGTGAAAACCATACGATGGAAGATATTTCAAAAATCTATATCCGAGAAGTGGTAAAGAGGAATGGTGTACCAGTGTCTATAGTCTCAGATAGAGATCAAAGGTTCACATATCGTTTCTGGAAGTCATTACAGCAATCCCTCAGAACTTAGTTGACTATGAGCACGACGTATCATCCCCAGACAGATGGGAAATCCGAGCGGATGATACAAACATTGGAAGGCATGTTGCGGGATTGTGTAATGGATTTTGGTGGCTCATGGGAGGAGCATATACCATTAGTGGAGTTCACATATAATAAAAAATATCAAACCTCGATACGCATGGCTCCGTTTGAAGCATTGTATGGGTGTCCTTGTCATTCTCCACTATGCTGGGTGGAAACGGGTGAAACTTCACTAGTCGGGACAAGCCTTGTCCAAGAGACAACAGAGAAGATCCAGTTGATTAGAAAGAGGATGGAGATAGCTCAGAGTCGTCAGAAATCATATGTAGATCACCGTTAAAGACTGTTGTCGTTCATTGTGGGTGATCGTGTCTTCTTGAGGATCTCTACAAGGCTTGGACATCGTCATTTCGGGAATCAGGGCAAGTTATCTCCTAGATAAATTATCCCTTTTGAGATACTGGAACAGGTTGGAGAGGTTGTATATCGGTTGGCATTACCACCACGGTTCAATTTGGTGCATAATGTGTTCCATGTATCTCAATTGAAAAAGTATCGGCCTGATCCTGACCATGTGATCAGATGGGATCACGTTGATACAGAGACGGATGCTTCGTTGATACATATCCCGATACAAATTGTGGATAGGAAATAAAAAGTCTTGCGTGGAAAAAGCATTGGTCTAGTGTGAGTTTTATGGTAGCATGGTCAGATTCAGGAAGAGACCTGGGAACGTGAAAAGGAAATGAAAGAGCAGTGGACAAAACTCTTTCAGTTGGGTGAAGGTTTTCTACTTTTTGAGGAAGAAAAGACCAATGGTGGGGAGAATGTAGTACCCCCAGTTTCTGGTATGTAACCTTTTCTTGATTATTTTAGTGGTTTTAAAGTTAAGGGTGATGAATGGGAGAGTCGGGAGAACTTTAAATGATATTTTGAGGAAAAGGGGAAGTCGCACGAGCGGCGCACGGGTTGTCTAAACCGTGCGGTAAAACCGTGCGTAGTTGGTCTTGGAGGTAGTAGCTTCTACATAGGCAGCACGCAGTTTGTCTATCCGTGTGGCCAAATCGTGCGTTGAGGGTCTGTTGAGGCAGTGGCTAATGCACGGTTAGCGCACAGTTTGTCTAACCATGCGATCAAACCATGTGGCCACTTAAATGAGATCCCATAAAAGTGGATCTCACTTGTTTTTGCCTCTAAGTGCCTCATTTTTCCTACTAAGCGGCCCTAACTCGGGATTTTACTTCTCCTAAGTCCAAATAAGGTTCTCCCATTGTTCCAGAGGTGATCCGAAGGCTTCTCTTGGTGAATCAAAGCCATATTCTTGAGGTATGTGATCGTTCTTTTTCGTTCTTGATCAGTTTCTTAGATCTACTTAGATATACTTCTCCTCTTTTCTCATTTTCTTAGATATATGCCTGTTATGGGTAGATATATGTGTTTGGATGCCAAATATGATGAGATTTGGTCTTGATCGTTCTAGGAGAAGATATTTAAGGTGGGTTTTTGGAGAATCGACACGGGTTTCTTGAGCGTTCTTTGACCGTTGTGGTTTTCGTCAAAACCTTTGAGGTAGGTGGATTCACTCTAAAATAATCTTGTTAGAATTGATTGGATTAGTTTCAAATTGGTTTGTTTGAATGGATTTGATTGTGAAAAGTATGGAATAAATCTTTTTTAGTGATGATTTATGGTTTTGATGAAAATGTGAAATCTTGGTGAATTGTTGTGCAAAGTGATTTGGCTTTTTGAATTTAAAATATTGATTTAAAATTATGGATTTTCTGAAATTATAAATGGTTTGGAATTGAAATAGTTTGGCATTAAAATTATTTTGATGGAATTGGTTTTCAATAAAAAGGGAGTTTTATTGAAATGGTTTGGAATTAAAATGGTTTGTCATTGAAACAATTTTTGACGGAATTGGTTTTCAATAAAAAGGGTGTTTTATTGAAATGGTTTGGAATTTAAATGGTTGAAATTGAAATGGTTTTTATGGAAATGATTTTCAATAAAAAGGTTTTTTTATTAAAAGGTTGTTTTGGCATGATTGATGGGCATATGTGGTGTGTTCTCATGTTGCATGTATGAGGTTTGGTTGAAATATGACCTTGTGCTCGGTGCCAAAGGTGTAATGGAACATGGTAACTATATGTACAAGGCTTGGTTGAAATATGACCTTGTGCTTGGTGCCAAACGTTTAATGGAACATGGTAACTATATGTACGAGTCTTGGTTGAAATATGACCTTGTGCTCGGTGCCAAAGGTGTAATGGCACATGGGAAACAATTACCTTGTGATGCCTCAGTAGATCGACGAGAGACCGCTCATGAGTATGGAACCGTCATAACAAAGCATGCATGGTTAGTAGAATGGGTTGGGAAATGGTTGGGTATTCCAAAAAGGAATGTTTGTAAAATGGTTCTTAAGCTTGTTTGGTCATTTTTCTAGAAAAATAACTTGCTGAAAAATTGGTTTCAATTGCTCTTGGAATGCCTTTGGTTATGAATGGTTTTGGAAACTTGTTTATATTTAGTTATAAACTGCTTTTGGGAATTTTTTTTTATATAACCTCTTTTTATATAAATGTGGATAACTCTTCTATCCTAGTGGCGTGAGTAGGAAATTCATTGGGGAAAACCTACTGAGTTTTATACTCACCCCTGCTTTCACACGTTGGTGCTTTTGTAGATGTCGTATTCTGGGACACAGGTAAAGGTAAAGCATCTTATTGCTAGTGGCTTGTGGTGATGCTTGGGAGATGTTGTGGAGCTTGAAGCTTGTGGAGCATGGAGTTGTAGTGTCTTTTGAGAGTCTTGAGTTGTTCATTCGTTGTGTAATTTGATGCTTAGTTTGGTCTTCCGCTATTGTATACTTTGATGTAGTTTGATATAAATGAAGCCGTCTATTTGTTCATGCATAATATATTGAATGTTTGGTTATGGTTGGTTTATGGGTTTATTTATTAAAGGGTAAATCATCCCCCACTTATACTTGAAACCCTTCGGCATTTATTTCTAGCCTTTGGAGCCTTGGGGATGTTGCTTAAGGCCTAGTAATGACTCGTTGTACTCTCAAGACAATGAGAATTGGCGGGTCATTACACTAATACACAATAATAACCAACTTTACTAGCACACACACACACACATATACAAAATTGAATTGTATAAAAATGTATGTATGAGAAAACAACTATCCAATACAATTCCATAAATTATAAACCCAAAATTGGAAATACCAATGTAGAATACAAAAATCACTAGGTGCTACTAACATCAGGAATGAGATGATACCTCCTTGCTATATGGTATTCTAGAACAAACTTTATCAGTAACCATCCCCCACCTTGCACCAGCATCAACCACTATGAAATAGGTATGTGAACACCACTAGATCCATATATGATAAGGTCATCATTGAAATGTGAAACATTTTCACATACACAACACGTGTGGGTATAAGTCTCATGCAGGGTGAGTATAAATATACCCAATAGTACGTCCTGAAATAACAGATAATAATAAAACAAAAATTCAACTTAAAACCCAAATTTGAGGGAAACAAGAATGAGTATCTCAAAGAAACCAGATATGCTATAAGTTCAAGACAACCACAATAAAAATTAAGGTTTCAACCATCTCATCACAGCTCTATGAAGGGTCACATATCATGAACATCTTGAGACACCTCATATAACTAAATTCACATAACACCCTAAGCTGGCATCTCAATTATAAATTGTATCATAGAGACAACCATACATTCCTAATGTATTGAAAGATCCACAATATCCATATATCATTTTTCCAAAAAATAGAAAGACCTCCAAACTCCTATAAAACCTCTTTAATAATGATAGGAGACCTACACCATGCTACATAATATACGACAATCAAGGGGGGTAGCATACCCCAAGGGAGGAATGAAACCCATAACTTATCTCATAGGAAAATCAACAACCTTTATAAGTGGTTGACCCACACCCTAATACCGATATGCCTTAAGGAGGGTTACCAATTCCAACCTGTAATATGGGGGACCCATACCTCATCAAGATTGTGGGGGTACTGACCCCATGCTTGAATGGAGGACTTGCACCACAAGGATGAGAATAATTTGACCTGATCCCATGTGAGGGTTACCTACTCCACACTACATATAGGGGAATTAAACTTTGACAAAACATACCTTAGGGGGTTATTGTTCTCGTGACTCCTCCAAAATGTCTCAACCTCACACCAATTTCACCACCTTAAAGATAAGGGAAATAATCTACCCTAAATGATTCAGGAAATAGTCTCTACTAGAAATGAGAATCACACCATAGTGTATTATGTGGAAAGTATCTCACAATAGACTACTCATGTTTCTTGTTTTACCAGATAGGTGAGAAGATATAAAGAATAATGTAATATTCCTAGTACATGGAGTGTCCCTATAGGGTACATGATGTGTAAAGTCTCAACAATAACCGACCAGAATCCACGCTAACTAGATTATGTAGGAAATATACCACATTGTGTATAGGTCCACTTGGGTTGGGTCAACGTGTACTGACCACACTACTATCCATGTGGAGTACTAACCTACACAACATCTTCCATGGGGTAGATGATGTGTGGGTTCAGTGGGTTTACTCGACATGTAATGATAAAACTACCTAGGTAGAGCCACTAAAGTAAATGACGTATACTATGGATACATGATGTATCTCTTTAGAGGGATGAATCAACGAGTACTCAACTACACACCAAGAGACACATTTTTGGGATACCCGACATGTGACCCAAATTCAAATTCCAGGTAATATTTAAGAAAATGTGGAAACCCTAGCACCACATGGGATGCAATACATGACGTGTGACCCATAGGACTATATGTAGTGTATTCACAAAAGTTTGATATGAAATGTGTTTCTCTCATGTTCTTATATACACCTTTATTATCATTACCACCTTAATCCATTTCTTTATTTATAGATGAATCTGATTCCCCTAATTCCATTTCCATTCCTCACCTGTTCATTTCTGACCATCCTTGGTCATCAATATCCATTACCACCTCCCTTACACACCAGTGTTCTGCTCAAACACCCACAAAATTTCCAAACCTTTACTAGACCAATATCAGCCACCTCTCACTAATCCTACATGTCTTCCCATTGTCATTTCCATCCCTCATCCCATTGTGATTCCAAACCATAGATTTAGGCCTCTTCCATAAAACCACAATGAGGACATATTAAAATAAAATAAGATAATTATTCAAGGAGTAGTGGTCGATAAAAGGCTTGACCACCCAATATGGGTTTACGTTCGGGATTGTCGATTAATAAAAAACATGGAAGGGGAAAGAATTTTACGATTAAAGAAGAATCATCCATGGAAGAATTTAAAGAAATTTGATGATATAAACATTAAATTTAAAAAATAATTAAATTAATATAACATTTTAAACCCATTATATCTCATGCTCGAATATAATTTAATGAATATCCATGATCGTAAATTCTTAGATAGTTTCAACATGGAAGATTAATCCACAATAAAATGTAAATGAATAATATATTTGGATTTAAATATTCATTTCATGTTCCATGAAATGTTACCACAAACAATTACCATTTGATAATTTTAAGAAAATAATATTCCACAGGGTTCTCTTCATGGTATCACCAAATTGAATATTCAAAGGTGTAAATGCTGAAGTTTCATTGATCATGTAAAGCATGTTGAAGAAAATTAAAGAATATCTCTAGGGTTCCTCCTCCAATGTTGAAAAACTCTCTCAAAATAAAAATTATAATAACATATTTATAAACACATTTTAGGTCAAGGGTGACAAAAACCGAGTCTTTTTTTTAAATCTTGAAAATACTCAGTTCAAGACTTAAAGTTCTCACAAAAAAACAACACATATCATAGGAAAAAAACTCCTTCTCTGAATTTCATGTTCAGAGGATCCATCTGAATGTTTTTTCCCGGTCAACCGCTAGGGTAAATTTATCATTTTACACACTTTAAATGACCCAAACTTCAAAACTCTAAAACAAATTAAGTCTCGCTTGTGAAAAATCTAGGTCACTACATTCTACCCACCATTAATTCCTTTCATCCTTGAAAAGGAAACAACCCAAGCTGTTAAATAGAGAATCTTGTTAAATAACCTTGCATGGAATATAACCCATTCCTGTTGTAAGAACCCAGATCTTCTTTTCAGGTACATTTATCTTTTTTCTGGAGTTTTTGAGAAAAATGAAGTTTCTGGAAATTTTTGAAGTACACGCCGTGTACTTTCTGAGTACACGTCATGTACTATTTTCCCGCTCGAATCCATGTGCTGGCCGTGTCTGGGCCACACACACGGTGTGTAAGGGTGAGGTGGAGACCGATTAATTCGGAGTACGGAAAACTGAAGTACACGCTGTGTACTCAAGAAGTAAACGCCGTGTACTTTTTTTTTCATTAAACGGACCGGGGTCGTGCCTAACCCCCGATTTCATCTTCTTCTCTAGATTCCGTCCATCTGGGAGCGACCGTACGACCGGATCTTTGACGAGCTTTCACCTCGCCATCCATTCTCCGATTCAAGAACGGTCGATTGCATTGGAATCGCAGCGGTGAGTTCTTCCTTCTGCTTTAGCCTTGTTTCTTGATTCCTCCTCATTTCCAAGTTATCTTGGGATGAACGTTTTGTGCATTTTCTCAGATCTTTTTTGTTCTAAGAGGAATCTGTCGTCGAGGTTCACATATATCGACCTCCTAGGATCGAGGTAGGTGGTTTGCGCCTTTCTGTAGAAAGTCGATGAATATTATGTGAAAATTTCAACAATACCCTTGAACAGGGTATTGCGTGTTTCCTATTTTGCCCTTGCTATTTGCCTGCTTTTCTTGATTTCTTTAGTAGAGGTTATTGATTTTGAGTAGAGTAATTTATTTTGTACTCAGGTTACTTTTCCATGCTTGTTTTGCCTGTTGGGAATTTTTCCAGTTGCCATACCTTGTTGTAGGATAGTGGAACTGTCTTTTTGATATGCTGTTGAGCCTTAGTTGATAGCCAAGTAGTTTTTGAGGTTTACTTGGATGATGCACGTGTGCTGAGCATGTTTTACTTTTCCAATCAGGACTGTGAGAACCTAGAGTAGTAGACCAAAGGGAGAATTGACGGAAGGGCTTCTACAGAGTGTCTTTTAATTACGATGAGAGACTATAGGGGGAATTGACGTTGAGTGCTTCCTTAGAGAGTCTGTAGTTCCACGACGTGGGCCACAGGGGGAATAGATGTTGAGTGCTTCCCCAGATAGCCTTTAGCACGATACAAGACTATAGGGGGAATTGACGGTGAGTGATTCCCCAGAGAGTCTACTTAATTACGTAGCTGAACCAGAGGGGTGAGACTGTGTGTGCCTCCCAGAGGGTTGCTAGTACTATAGGTTAAACCATAGGGGTTAGGCTGTGAGAGCTACCCAGAGAGTTACCTGTTTTCTTCTTGTTTCTGGTTGTTTACTTGTGCACTTGTATGTTAGAACTATGGATTGTAGCTGTTTGTGATATCCTATTTACTTCTTCTTGTTTTATTACTGCCATCTATTCATTGACTGTTAGGCACAAATATTTGGGTGATTTCCTACTGGGATTGTATCTCACACCCTATTTCGGCCATGATTTTGGGCCCAAGAAGACTATGTTGCTATAGGTATAGATAAGGGAAAGCTCCCTTCTACTTCAGGTTCTTGATTTCACTGGAGTTGGGGAGCATGGGACCGATCCGTGGCTCGTGATGCTGAGGAGTTTACTTTGTTTTCTTTTTCACTTGGTTTCAGTTGTATTTCAGCACATTGTTGTGTTTGCTACTTTCCTTAGATACTTGTACCTACTGCATCATTAGCATCATTACTATATGTATTCATTGCTTCCACTGTTTGGTTACTGCATTATGCATGTTGTTACTGCTTCCGTTATTGACTGTTGTTTTTCCACTGTATACCTTACCGAATGAGGGCATAGTTTCCCCATCGACTCACCAAGGCCCTCACTGCTAGTCGGTAGCCTATGGAGTTTGGAGAAACATATTTGAGGTCATGTGGAGAACCAGGTACGGGGCACCAGTGGAGGGGCCCCAGATTCGGGTCGTTACAAAGTGGTATGAGAGGACTTCTTTTCTCTTACTTTACTGTTTGGAGACTCTATCCAGAAATAGGACGGATTCGATACTTGGTGTTAAGCTGTGCCCGGGAGTAGCTAACCTGTGTACAGGGAAAATCCATACTACCTCGTTAATTGAAATGTTTATGGTTTTGAGATTTTAGGGTTGATCTTATTTCACCTAGAGTGATTCACATGACTTGTGCTATTATTGTTTTGATACTTCGGTTTTATTTCTGTCGCAACCTGATGAGATGAGGGTATTCTGTCTCATGCATCATATAGACACTTGTAGGAATCACATGTCATGCATTCTTGCCATGACATCTAGGGTGCATTAGCGATTGCATGCTGTTTTGATAGAATTTGTGTAGATTATGCATGCTGTTATGATAGTTGCTTGATAGATTCTCTGCTGTTATGTTAGAAAGCTATTTGTTTTGTTCCTTTCTTAAATTGAATGCCAAATTTTGGTTCTTGAGGTGTTATGGGCCCTCACGGATCGGAATTTGGCACCTCTTTCCCTTGTTTTTAATGTTTTTGGGATTCTGTGCAGTTTCTGAGCTACTGCCCAGAAAAACCCAGAATACACGGTGTGTAATTTTTGGATACACGCCGTGTAGTTTTCAAGCCATGTCACTGACCGTGTGGGCAGAACACGGTGTCGTAAAAGTAACTTCAGGAACACGCCGTGTATGGTAGGTACATACCGTGTAAGTTCGGAGCCGTGTACCCGACCGTGTCACTAACAAAACGGGTCGGGGAAGCACGGGTAGAACACACCGTGTCCAAAGGGAACACGCCGTGTAGTCCTATCCAGGTACCCGGCCGTGTCACGAACAACACGGTCCGACTTTACCTTCTTTTCCACATGTCATGTTGTTCGGAACACACCGTGTAGTCGTGTCCAGGTACCCGGCCGTGTCACGAACAACACGGGACTATGTCACCTTCACCTATACACGCCATGTTTGTTCAGAGCACGCCATGTAAGTTTCATCCGTGTAGACGGCCATGTGCTTAACAACACGGTCCATCGAAGCCTTGTCTAGTACATGCCGTGTGTGTTAAGAATACGCCGTGTGGTCTCTAGTTAAGTCGGACCGTGTGGGTTAGCCGTGTAAGGAGACTCGGGCGGGGGAACAATTTTCAAGTACACGGCATGTGTGGGTGCAACATGCCGTGTAGTTTGAAGCGTACATGACTTATAGGGCAGGAATACACACCCATGTCAGTGGTTTAAGAAGACACGCCGTGTAGTTTTATACACGTCGTGTAGTCATGTTTTGCAATCTTGTGTGTTTTTCTTCCCCTGTTTCCATTTAGTAATCTTGTGTTCTCTGTCCTTGTTTTCCTGATCTAAGGTGTGCTTTTGATCTTTCAGAGCTATGCCTCTAAGATGTCCTTCGGTCGTATGTCTGTCGTTAGGAAGTGATCAGACGCTAGACAGGGCTGATCAGGGACTTCCTGCCGATCCCCCAGCCGAGCCATCCTTGGCATCGGTTGTTGTACCAGTTGCGGGTGCAGATGCGCAGTTCAGGGAAGGTTTCATGTGGATGATGCAGGCCTTCCAGAGAGCACTGCCTCCTGCCATGTCTATGGAAGACTTGACATGGTTCTTTCAGCAGCAGCATCCTCCCACGTTCTCAGGGGAGGGAGGACCTCAGGCTGCAGAGTCATGGCTGGAAGCCATGCTGACTATCTTCGAGCATTTGGAGATGCCTCCAGAGAGGTGGGTCAAGCTCACCACCTACATGCTCCAAGACTCCACCAAGAGGTGGTGGGACGTGATCTCACAGGCAGGTCAACAGTAGACTATGACTTGGGAGGAGTTCCAACGTGTGTTCTATGACTACTTCTACCCGGAGACCCTGAGGGCCGATCGAGCCCGGGAGTTCATGAGCTTAGAGAAGGGGACTCTATCTGTCATGGAGTATTCCTCTCGTTTCATTGAGCTGCAAAATTTCACACCCCTCCGGGATGGAAGTGGGGTGTTCTTTTCGAGGAAGTTTGAGGATGGACTCAGGCGGGAGATCCGCTCGTAGGTGAACATCTTCCAGCTGACTTCTATCACTTCCATCGTCAACCATGCACTAATTGCAGAGCGTAATATGAGAGACTCCGGAGTTGCGATCCAGGGTGGTTCTGCTTCCAGAGTTAGCTTTCCTCCAGATGACAACAAGAAGCGCCGTAGGGAGCCTATGCGTGGTGATTCGAGGAAGCGAGACGCCTCGTCAGGTAGCCAGGTGACATGCTACCAGTGTGGCCGGTCAGGGCACACGAGGCCGCAATGCTAGAGATACCCCATGGAGTGCCGATCTTGTGGCAAGATGGGTCACCTTCAGCATTTCTGTCAGGTTTTCTCACCAGTAGCTGGTGACCGGGGTTCTTCCATGACTCCTCATTCAGGAGCAGCCCCACCAATTTCTCACCAGTCGAGAAACTGGAGTTCTTCCGGCCGTTCGGGACGAGGTGGAGGTCGAGGCTATGGCGGTCAGCCACCAGTTCCTCAACACCAGCAGGGAGGTTCAGCTCAGAGTGGTCAGCCAGGGGCGCAGGGCCGCAGTACAGGCCAGTCTTTCACCATGGAGAAGACTTATCAGGATCAGGATCCCGACCCTTCTACTGTTCGAGGTACGATTTTAGTAGCCTCAGTTTTATCTTCATCTCTTTTTGATATTGGTGCTATGCATAGCTTTATCTTTGTTGTTGTTGTGGAGAGCCTTGGACTCTGCATCTTTTCTTCTGCCGACTTGTTGACACTAGACACACCTTTGGGAATGAGGACATCTAGTGTACGCCAGTGTAGAGAGTGCCCTCTAGAGGTTGCAGGGTATTGTTTCTTATGGGATCTCTATGTCCTAGAGACGACACACTACTGGAAATACAGGATTTCCCAATGGTTTAGAACTATTGGGAAAGGCTACAGAACCGTTGGTATATGTTATACCAACGGTTCTGCAAACCGTAGGGAAGTAAGCTGTTGGGAAAAGTTTTTCCCAACAGTTTACTGTGAAACATTGGGATAGGGTGCTGAAAAATTACCCTATCCCAATGGTTCTAGAAAACCGTTGGGATACAGTGCACAAAATTATCATGTTTTTCCTAACGGTTTGGAAAATTGTTGGAAAAAACCCAACATATCCTCTTTCCCAACAGTTTAGAACCATTGGGAAAAGTGTTTTACCAATGGTTCTATGAACTGTTGGTAAAACAAGACCTACACATTCTATGCCAACAATTTTGAACCGTTGGCATAGCCTCTGCTGGGAAAATTGCATAGCAGCTCTGCAATTTACCCAACAGCTCTCCAATTTGACCACCAGGTCTCTAATTTGCCCACCAGGTCTCATTTTATGGGTTCCCTCTCATTTTCAATCCAATTATTTTACCTGCAATAAACTAACACATACATATACAATTATTGTACCTGCAATAACCAACTAACACTTACATATAGAGAAAAAATTCATACACATTTAACATATAATGGTGGAACTATAGACATCCATAATTAAATTAGAATTCATAAGGTAATTATAAACATACATAATTCATTTAGAATTCAATTTAAAATTTAGATGACAATTATATGTGGAATCCGGAAGTCAATTCATAATTTGATCGTTTTTTTGTATACCATATATTTTTACTTGAAATAATGTCCATTTTAAACATAATACATACACCTGGAGAGCTACCGGCCACACCGCTCCTCGGATTGAGGCGGGGTTGACTCATACACGTCACATATGACCCATGGATCGTTGTGATAATGTATCGACACAATCTGAATGCGTTTGGTCGGTTTTCCGTGTGCCAGTTGATGTTTTTCAATTAAAATGGCGTACTTTTGAAACAAAAGGCAGACACTCTGAGTGGTTTCGGCCACACCGTGTCTTGTATTGAGGCGGCGTTGACTCGTACACGTCACATATGACCCATGGATCGTTCTCCTAAAGTTTCAATGGAAACCGAATGCGTTTGGTCAGTTTTCCATATGTACTTAAATTGTTGTCCATTTTAAGCAAAAGACAGACACTTTGAGTGGTGGCGGCCATACTGCACCTCGTATTGAGGCGGGGTTGACTTGTAAACATCACATATGACCCATGGATAGTTGTTCTAAAGTATCGACACAATCTGAATGCGTTTGGTCAGTTTTCCGTATGCCATTTGATGTATTTCACTTCAAATTATGTCCTTTTGAAATAGAAGACAGACACTTTGAGTGGTGGTGGCCACACCGTGCCTCGGATTGAGGCGGGGTTGACTCGTAAACGTCACATATTACCCATGGATCGTTGTGCTAATGTATCGACACAATCCGAATGCATTTGGTCGGTTTTCAGTATACCAGTTGATGTTTTTCAATTAAAATGACGTACTTTTGAAACAAAAGGCAAACACTTTGAGTGGTGCCAGCCACACCGCGCCTCGGATTGAGGCGGTGTTGACTCATACACATCACATATGACCCATGGATCGTTCTCCTAAAGTTTCAATGGAAACCGAATGCGTTTGGTCGGTTTTCTGTATGTACTTAAATTGTTGTCCATTTTAAGCAAAAGAGAGCCACTTAAAGTGATTCCGGCCACACCGTGCCTCATATTTAGGTAGGGTTGACTCGTATACGTCACATATGACCCATGTATCGTTGTGATAAAGTATCAACACAATTCGAATGCGTTTGGTCGGTTTTCCGTATGCCAGTTGTTGTTTTTCACTTCAAATGATGTCCTTTTGAAACAAAAGATAGACACTTTGAGTGGTGGCAGCCACAACACACCTCATATTGAGGCAGGTCTGACTCGTACACTTCACATATGACCCATGGATCGTTGTGCTAATGTATCGACACAATCTGAATGCGTTTGGTCGGTTTTCCGTATGCCAGTTGATGTTTTTCAATTAAAATGACATACTTTTGAAACAAAAGGCAGACACTTTGAGTGGTACCGGCCACACCACACCTAGGATTGAGGCGGCGTTGACTCGTACACATCACATATGACCCATTGATCATTCTCCTAAAGTTTCAATGGAAACTGAATGCGTTTGGTCGGCTTTCCGTATGTACTTAAATTGTTGTCCATTTTAAGAAAAAGACAGGCACTTTGAGTGGTGGTGGCCACACCTCGCCTCGTATTGAAGCGTGGTTGACTATTACATGTCACATATAACCCATGGATCTTTTTTCTAAAGTATCGACACAATCCGAATGTGTTTGGTCAGTTTTCTGTATGCCAGTTGATGTATTTCACTTCAAATTATGTCCTTTTGAAACAGAAGACAGACACTTTGAGTGGTGGTGGACACACTGCAGCTCGGATTGAGGCAGGTTTGACTCTTACATGTCACATATGACCCATGGATCGTTCTACTAATGTATCGACACAATCCGAATGCGTTTGGTCGGTTTTCCGTATGCCAATTGATGTTTTTCAATTAAAATGACGTACTTTTAAAACAAAAGTTAGACACTTTGAGTGGTGCCGGCCACACCGCGCCTCGGATTGAGGCGGCGTTGACTCGTACACATCACATATGACCCATGGATTGTTCTCCTAAAGTTTCAATCGAAACCGAATGCGTTTGGTCGGTTTTACGTATGTACTTAAATTGTTGTCCATTTTAAGCAAAAGACAGACACTTTGAGTGGTGGCGGCCACACCATGCCTCGGATTGAGGTGGGGTTGACTCGTACACGTCACATATGACCCATGTATCGTTCTCCTAAAGTTTCAATGAATGCGTTTGGTCGGATTTCCGTATGTACTTAAATTGTTGTCCATTTTAAGCAAAAGAGAGCCACTTAGAGTGATTCCGGCCACACCGTGCCTCAGATTCAGGCAAGGTTGACTCATACACGTCACATATGACCCATGGATCATTGTGCTAAAGTATCGACACAATCCAAATGCATTTGGTCAGTTTTCCGTATGCCAGTTGATGTTTTTCACTTCAAATGACGTCCTTTTGAAACAAAAGACAGACACTTTGAGTGGTGGCGGCCACACCACGCCTCAGATTGAGGCGGGGTTGACTCGTACACGTCAAATATGACCCATGGATCGTTGTGCTAATGTATGAACACAATACTAATGCGTTTGTTCGGTTTTCCATATGCCAGTTGATGTTTTTCAATTAAAATGACGTACTTTTGAAACAAAAGGCAGACACTTTGAGTGGTTCCGGCCACACCGCACCTCGGATTGAGGCGGAGTTGACTCTTACACGTCACATATGACCCATGGATCATTCTCCTAAAGTTTCAATGGAAAACGAATGCGTTTGGTTGGTTTTCCGTATGTACTTAAATTGTTGTCCATTTTAAGAAAAAGACAGACACTTTGAGTGGTGGCGGTCACACCGCGCCTCGGATTGAGGCAGGGTTGACTCGTACACGTCACATATGACCCATGGATCGTTGTTCTAAAGTATCGATACAATCCGAATGCATTTGGTCGGTTTTTCGTATGCCAGTTGATGTATTTCACTTCAAATTATGTCCTTTTGATACAGAAGACAGACACTTTGAGTGGTGGCGGCCACACCGCGCCTCGGATTGAGGCGGGGTTGACTCGTACACGTCACATATGACCCATGGATCGTTGTGCTAATGTATCGACACAATCTGAATGCGTTTGGTTGGTTTTCCATATGCTAGTTGATGTTTTTCAATTAAAATGACATACTTTTGAAACAGAAGGCAGACACTTTGAGTGGTTTCGGCCACACCGCGCCTCGGATTGAGGCGGCGTTGACTCGTAAATGTCACATATGAACCATGGATCGTTCTCCTAAAGTTTCAATGGAAAAATAATGCGTTTGGTAGGTTCTCCGTATGTACTTAAATTGTTGTCCATTTTAAGAAAAAGAGAGCCACTTAGAGTGATTCCGGCCACACCGTTCCTCATATTTAGGCGGGGTTGACTCGTACACGTCACATATGACCCATAGATCGTTGTGCTAAAGTATTGACACAATCCGAATGCGTTTGGTCGGTTTTCCGTATGCGAGTTGATGTTTTTCACTTCAAATGACGTCCTTTTGAAACAAAAGATAGACACTTTGAGTGGTGGCGGGCACACCGCACCTCGGATTGAGGCAGGGTTAACTCGTACACATCACATATGACCCATGGATCGTTATGCTAATGTATCGACACAATCTGAATGCGTTTGGTCAGTTTTCCGTATGCCAGTTGATGTTTTTCAATTAAAATGACGTACTTTTGAAACAAAAGGCAGACACTTTGAGTGGTGCCGGCCACATCGCACCTTGGATTGAGGCGGCGTTGACTCGTAAACATCACATATGACCCATGGATCATTCTCCTAAAGTTTCAATGGAAACTGAATGTGTTTGGTCAGTTTTACGTATGTACTTAAATTGTTGTCCATTTTAAGCAAAAGACAGACACTTTGAGTGGTGGCGGCCACCCCGTGCCTCGGATTGAGGCGGGGTTGACTCGTACACGTCACATATGACCCATGTATTGTTTTGCTAAAGTATCGACACAATTCGAATGTGTTTGGTCGGTTTTCCGTATGCCAGTTGTTGTATTTCACTTCAAATTATGTCCTTTTGAAACAAAAGACAGACACTTTGAGTGGTGGCGACCACACCGTGCCTCAAATTGAGGCGGGGTTGACTCGTAAACTTCATATATGACCCATGGATCGTTTTTCTAATGTATCGACACAATCCGAATGCATTTGTTCAGTTTTCCGTATGCCAGTTGATGTTTTTCAATTATAATGACGTACTTTTGAAACGGAAGGCAGACACTTTGAGTGGTGCCAGTCACACCATGCCTTGGATTGAGGCGGTGTTGACTCATACACGTCACATATGACCCATGGATAGTTCTCCTAAAGTTTCAATGGAAACCGAATGCGTTTGGTTGGTTCTCCGTATGTACTTTAATTGTTATCCATTTTAAGAAAAAGAGATCCACTTAGAGTGATTTCGGCCACACCGTGCCTCATATTTAGGCGGGGTTGACTCATACACATCACATATGACCCATGGATTGTTGTGTTAAAGTATCGACACAATACGAATGCGTTTGGTTGGTTTTCTGTATGCCAGTTGATGTTTTTCACTTCAAATGACGTCCTTTTGAAACAAAAGATAGACACTTTGAGTGGTGGCGGCCACACCGCGCCTCGGATTGAGGCGGGGTTGACTCGTACACGTCACATATGACCCATGGATCATTTTACTAAAGTTTAAACAGAATCTGAAGGTGTTTGGTCCATTTCCCGTATGTCAGTTGTTGATATCACTTACAATTTAGTCCATTTTGAACAAAAGAGAGACAATTTGAGTGGTCCCGGCCACACCGCGGCTCGGATTGAGGCGGACTTGAATCTTACACATCAAATATTACCTATGGATCGTTCTCCTAAAGTTTCAATAGAATCCGAAGGCGTTTGGTTGGTTTGGCGTATGTCAGTTGTTGTTTTCACTTAAAATTAAGTCCATTTTAAACAAAAGAGAGACACTTTGAGTGGTGACGGGCACACCGGACCTCATATTGAGGCAAGATTGACTCATACACGTAACATATTATCCATGGATCATTTTCCTAATGTTTAAACACAATCAGAATCTGTTTTATCGGTTTGGAATATGTACATAAAATATTGTCCATTTTTAACATAAGAGAGACAGTTTGGGTGGTGTCGGTCACACCGTGCCTCGGATTGAGGCGGGATTGACTCGTACACATCACATATGACCCATGGATCATTTTCTTAAAGTGTCAATAGAATCGGAAGGCATTTGGTCAGTTTCCCGTATGGCAGTTGTTGATTTCACTTACAATTTAGTCCATTTTCAACAAAAGAGAGACAATTGTAGTGGTTCCAGCCACACCGTGGCTCAGATTGAGGCGGGGTTGACTCTTACACATCACATATGTCCCATGTATCATTTTCCTAAAGTTTCAACAGAATCTGAAGGCATTTGGTCGGTTTGGCTTATGTCAGTTGTTGTTTTCACTTAAAATTAAGTCTCTTTTAAACAAAAGAGAGGCACTTTGAGTGGTGTCGGCCACACCAGGACTAGTATTGAGGTGGGGTTTATTCTTACACGTCACATATGATCCATGGATCATTTTCCTAAAGTTTCAATACAATCAGAATCCATTTGATCGGTTTAGCATATGTACGTAAAATATTGTCCATTTTTAACATAAGAGAGACAGTTTGGGTGGTTTCGGACACACCGCGCCTCAGATTGAGGCGGGATTGACTCGTACACATAACATATGACCCATGGATCATTTTCCTAAAGTTTTAATAGAATCCGAATGCGTTTGGTTGATTTCCCGTATGACAGTTGTTGATTTCACTTACAATTTAGTCCATTTTCAACAAAAGAGAGACAGTTTGAGTGGTCTCAGCCACACCGCGGCTCGGATTGAGGAGGAGCTGACTCGTACATGTCACATATGACCCATGGATAGTTTTCCTAAAGTTTCAATAGAATCTGAAGGTTTTTGGTCAGTTTGGCTTATGTCATTTGTTGTTTTCACTAAAAATTAAGTTCATTTTAAACAAAAGAGAGAGACTTTGAGTGGTGTCGACCACACCGGGCCTCAGATTGAGGCAGGGTTGACTCATAAACGTCACATATGATCCATGGATTATTTTCCTAAAGTTTCAACATAATCAGAATCCGTTTGATCGGTTTGCCGTATGTACATAAAATATTGTCCATTTTGAACAAAAGAGAGGCAGTTTGGGTGGTCCTGGCCACACGACACTTTGGATTGAGTCGGGGTTGACTCATACACATTACATATGACCCATGGATCATTTTCCTAAAGTGTCAATAGAATCCGAAGGTGTTTGGTAGGTTTCTCGTATGTCATTTGTTGATATCACTTACAATTTAGTCCATTTTGAACAAAAGAGAGACAGTTTGTGTGGTCCCGGACACACCGCGGCTCAGATTGAGGCAGGGTTGACTCGTACACATCAAATATGACCCATGGATCGTTTTACTAATGTTTCAATAGAATACGAAGGCGTTTGGTTGGTTTGGCGTATGTTAGTTCTTGTTTTCACTTAAAATAAAGTCCATTTTTAACAAAATAGAGGCACTTTGAGTGGTGTCGGCCACACCGGGCCTCGGATTGAGGCGGGGTTGACTCTTACATGTCACATATGAGTCATGGATCATTGTTCAAAAGTATCAACACAATCAGAATCCGTTTGATCAGTTTGACGTATGTACGTAAAATATTGTCCATTTTAAACATAAGAGAGAAAATTTGGATGGTGTCGGCCACAACGCGCCTCAGATTGAGGTGGGATTGACTCTTACACATCACATATGACCCATGAATCGTTTTCCTAAAGTTTCAATAGATTCAGAATGCATTTGGTCAGTTTCCCGTATGACAGTTGTTGTTTTCACTTACAATTTAGTCCATTTTCAACAAAAGAGAGGCAGTTTGGGTGGTCCCGGCCCCACGGTGCCTCAGATTGAGGTGGGATTGACTCGTACACGTCACATATGACCCATGGATCATTTTCCTAATGTTTCAATAGAGTCCTTATGTGTTTGGTCAGTTTTACATATGACAGTTGTTGTTTTCACTTAAAATTAAGTACATTTAAAAAAAAGAGGCACTTTGAGTGGTGTCGGCCACACCGGGCCTCGTATTGAGGCGGAGTTTACTCTTACACATCACATTTGACTCATGTATTGTTTTATTTAAGTTTAAATATAATCCAAATGCGTTTGGTCAGTTTGCTGTATGTCAGTTGTTGATTTCACTTAAAATTAAGTCCATTTTTAACAAAACAGAGGCACTTTGAGTGGTGTCGGCCACACTGGGCCTCGAATTGAGGCGGGGTTGACTCTTACACATCAAATATGAGTCATGGATCGTTGTGAAAAATTATCAACACAATCAGAAACCGTTTTATCTATTTGGCGTATGTACGTAAAATATTGTACATTTTAAACAAAAGAGGGACAGTTTGGGTGGTTCCGGCCACACCATGCCTTGGATTGAGGCGGGGTGGACTTGTACACGTCACATATGACCCATAGATCATTTTCCTAAAGTTTCAACAGATTTGGAATCCATTTGGTCGGTTTTCCGTATGCTAGTTGTTGTTTTCACTTAAAATTAAAGTCATTTTGAACAAAAAAGATTCATTTTGAATGGTACCATCCACACTATGCCTTGGATTGAGGCAGAGTTGACTCTTACACGTCACATATGACCCATGGATCGTTTTCCTATAGTATCAATAGAATCCAAATGCGTTTGGTCGGTTTATCGTATGTCAGTTGTTGATTTCACTTAAAATTAAGTCCATTTTTAACAAAATAGAGGCATTTTGAGTGGTTTCGGCCACACCGAGCCTCGTATTGAGGCGAAGTTGACTCATACACGTCACATTTGACTCATGGATAGTTTTCCTTAAGTTTGAACAGAATACGAATGCGTTTGGTCAGTTTTCCGTACATCAGTTGTTGATTTCACTTAAAATTAAGTCCATTTTTAACAAAATAGAGGCACTTTGAGTGGTATCAGCCACACCGGGCCTCGAATTGAAGCGGGTTTGACTCGTACATGTCACATATGAGTCATGGATCATTGTGAAAAAGTATCAACACAATCAAAAGCTATTTGATTGGATTGGTGTATGTACGTAAAATATTGTCCATTTTAAACAAAATACATACACTTGGAGTGATACCGGTCACACCGCGCATCGGATTGAGGCGGAGTTGACTTTTAAATGTCACATATGAACCATGGATCATTTTACTAAAGTTTCAACACAATCAGAAGGCTTTTGGTCAGTTTCCCTTATGTCAGTTGTTGATTTCACTTAAAAATAAGTCAATTTTGAACAAAAGAGAGGCAGTTTGAGTGATCCTGGCCACACCGTGCCTTTTATTGAGGTGGGGTTGACTTATACACGTCACATTTGACCCATGGATCGTTTCCCTTAAGTTTCAACAGAATCCGAATGCGTTTGGTCGGAGGGGAAGGGTCTAGTCAGGTACGCGGAGATGCTCGTCTACCTCTAGTACGAACCCCCCTCGTACCATCGGCCTAAGCACTGAAAGAATGGAATAATGAAAAGTGCACATACTTATGTACCTGTAAAATCTACACAAAGACAGCACATAGCCGCATCATGTCATAAAAAATAACACCAAGGATCAGACAAAATAGAAGCAGTCATGCAGAGTAATGACAAGTGCACATACAGATCAGAAGCAGCTAAAAAATTGTTGCATACATGCCATGTTTATTTCCTAAAACAAAGTAAAAAAAAGCAAAATGATGAAACTCTAGAATATGGGTTGCCTCCCAGGAAGCGTTAAGTTTTACGTCTTCAACCAGATGGATGGACACTGGTCAATGGTCTTGGTCCATCAGCTCAGAACTCCTCTACCTCTTACAATAACTGGTGGCCGTGTCATCAAGCTCACAGGGATGCTTAGTGGGATTGATCACTTCAGGAGCGTAGCGGGTGTGAATCTGGTGTGGAAGTAAGAGAATCTGGCGCTCTTCATCAGCCAGACGCTGAGTCACCCGTTGTGCGAGGTCAGATGGAGACGGGACATGCACATCGATGATCATGGAAGAGGCAGATAAGCTAGACATTGTTGGTTAAGCTGCATCCACAAATAGATTCATTTTTATATATTAGAACCTTTATAAAATTTTGTCCCATTTTTACAAAAAATTAATGTGTGAAAATTGTGAAAAATAACTTATCGGATATATAAAAATGGATTTTCTCATGGACATGATGCATAATATCTCAAATATTCCTCATTGTATCCCAATTTGAAATTTTAATCCATTATCAAATGTCTTATATCAATTTATTTTTATTTGGATCCTTAAGGTTGAACGCTTTTTGTAAAATCTAGCCAAGGGAGGATAGACTAGTGACTTGGAATACAATTGGATTCTATGTGGTGAAAACCACATTATAAGCATTGTTTAGGATATTATTGAGGTGGTTTGAGGATAAATCTATCTTTTTAGAGAAAATCCAGCATGTCCAAGTTTGGTGGTCAAAGTTTTGAAGTGGGGGGGTATTTGGTGGTTGAGGAGGGGGGTGAGGGGGATGTCCAAGGTCTAGGAGGAGGGGTGGGGGATGTCCGGGGTCTAGGAAGGGGGGTGGGGGGCTATCCAGGGTCAAGGAGAAGGGGAGAAGGGGCTGTCCATGTTCTAGGAAGGAGGGGGGGCTATCCAGGGTCCATCGAGGAGGGGGCTATCCAGGGTCCAGGGTGGAGTGGGGGGATTCCTAGGGTCCAGGAAGGAGGGGGGACTATACAAGGTCCTGGGAGGAGGGTGGAGGGGGGTTGTCCAGGGTCCAGGAGGGGGGATGTCCAAGTTTCAGGAAAGAGGGGGGCCAGGCTGTCCAAGTTCCAGGAGGGGGGGACTGTCCAGGGTCCAAGAGGGGGGTGTCCATGGTCCATGAGAAGTGGGGGCTCTGTTAAAGGGAGGAAATCCCCAAATAATTCATTGAAAATTAATTAAACTTAATCCAAAAAACATCACAATTCCAATCCATCACCCAACCAACATCCAATTCATCCTCAATATCACTAACCTTCGCATGCCATAAACAACACAACCTAGTTTATACCAAATTAAAATAGAAAACAAAAATAATAGATGAAAAACATTAAAACTAAGGTAGTACTTACATATTTAGAGTGTAGAACTACAAAATTGTTTGATTTAAGATGGATCTATGAGTGGAATGAGTTTCTGAGTCCTTGTATAGAGAGATCCTAGACGTTTAGGTCAAATCAAAATAGAAAATAAAAAAATAGATGAAGAACATTAGAACTTACAGATTTGAAGTGTAGAACAGAAAAATTGTTTGATTGAAGAGGATGGATGGAGTTTCAGAGACTGGGTAACGAGAGTGCGTTGGGAGAGCTTCAATTTAGTACTGCAGTCGAGCGGAGGGGGACTGCAATCGAGCGGAGGGGCTACTGGACACCCGAACTGGATTTAGGAGAAAACTTTCCCAACAGTTTTTAAAAACTGTTGGGAATGTATGTTTAACTAAGGCCTATACCAATGGTTTGTGTAAACTGTTGGTATAGATTCCAACATATACCAATAGTTAGTGTATAACCGTTGGTAAAAGTGTCTTAATTGAGGCCTATACCAACGATTTTATAAAATGTTGGTAAAATTCTTCATTAAAGCCTCTATACCAACGGTTTTCTAAAACCGTTGGTATACATAACCATTCCCAACGGTTTGATAAACCGTTGGGATATAAGCATTGGTAAAAATGGGATTTCCAGTAGTGACAGT
The DNA here is from genome assembly GCA_963277665.1 of Viscum album. Taxonomy (NCBI): domain Eukaryota; kingdom Viridiplantae; phylum Streptophyta; class Magnoliopsida; order Santalales; family Viscaceae; genus Viscum; species Viscum album. The sequence goes on from OY728130.1 coordinate 1,075,163,534, forward strand.
ATATGATGTCATCCTTGTCATGGACTGGTTGATTCCCTTCCAGGCAGTCGTTGACTGTTATCGCCGTAGAGTGAGTTTCGTTTCACCAGAGGGTGAGTCTTTTCTGCATAGAGGCGAATGGGATGTTTGGGCAAGTCGGGCGGGGCTCGAGCATCTTGGGCTAGGAGGGGTGACAGCCCAAATTGCTAGTCTTTATCTGGATGATCAGGGGACTCCACAGTTGGACTTTCCTCCAGTGGTGGATCGTTTTAGGGACGTCTTTCCAGAGGACTTTTCAGGTTTGCCTCAGAAGCGTGAGGTAGACTTCTCTATTGAGCTCATGCCAGGAGCGGCACCGGTGTCCATTAATCCCTATAGGATGGACACACCTAATTTGCAAGAGCTCAAAAAGCAGTTGGAGGAGCTACAGGCTAAGGGTTTCATCCGACCCAGTACTTCTCCTTGGGGTTCGCCTGTCCTATTTGCAAAGAAGGCAAACGATACCCTTTAGCTTTGTGTGGATTATCGGAAGCTGAACCAGTTGACGGTCAAGAACCGATATCCCTTGCTGCGGATTGATGACCTTTTCAATCAGCTTATAGGAGCCCAGGTGTTCTCGAAGATCGACTTGAGGTCCAGTTATCATCAGTTGCATGTCAGACCATCAGTTATACCTCTGACAACCTTCAGGAGCCGATATGGTCTATACGAGTATACAGTCATGCCGTTCGGTCTCACGAACGCACCTGCAGTTTTCATGGCACTGATGAACCAAGTGTTCCATCCTTACTTGGACTCCTTCGTTGTGGTCTTCGTGGATGATATCTTGGTGTACTCTCACACTTGACACGACCATGCCACACATCTTGAGACTATTTTGAGTACACTGAGAGAGCATCATCTCTATGCTAAACTCTCGAAGTGCCACTTCTAGATGGATCAGATTCACTTCTTGGGTCACGTCATCTCAGAGGTAGGAGTGTCAGTGGACCTAGAGAAATTAAGATCTGTAGTTTCCTGGGAGCAGCCGAAGATTGTCTTCGAGGTATGAAGTTTCATAGGGCTGGCTAGATACTATCGATGCTTCATTCAGGACTTTTCTCGTATAGAAGCACCTTTGACAGGTCTGACCAAGAAGGGGGAAAAGTTCTTATGGTCAGATTCTTGTGAGTCAGCCTTTCAGGAGCTGAAAGGGAGGTTGACGTCAGCACTGATACTAGTCTTGCCAGAGCCAGGCAAGAGCTAAACTGTTTATTGTGATGCTTCGGGTATCGGGATAGGAGCTTTGCTTATGCATGGAGATGGAGTCATTGCGTACGAGTCTCAGCAGTTAAGGGCAATGCATTGGCTGATGAGTTGAGCAGGAGAACTCAGGTTCAGGCAGTTCAGGAGGCCATCAGTGAGTGGCAGCTGATGGCTTTGTTCTCTGAGATGCATCTGGAGGTGCACGACAGACGAGGACAAACTTTCCTATCTTATGTAGCTGTTACCACTACACTACTTGATCGGGTACAGATGAGGCAACTATCAGACTCAGAAGGCTTAGTCCTGCGGGAGAGTGTGTCAGGAGAGGACCCACTTCCCGGATGGACAGTGGGCGAGGATGAGATCTTGTGTTTCCAGGGACGCGTATGGGTGCCAACATACATACGCGAGGAGATGATGCAGGATTTTCATTCCTCTGTCTAGGCAGTTCATCCTGGCATCACCAAGATGTATCGTGACCTTCATCGCCAATACTGGTGGCTAGGTATGAAGAAAAATGTTGCTGGTTTTGTCATGAGATTTTCTACTTGTCAGCAGGTGAAAGCAAAGCATCAGCGACCAGCAGGGATTTTATAGTAGCTACCCATTCCGGAGTGGAAGTGGAACGACGTTGCGATGGATTTCATGACTGGGTTGCCGAGGTAGCCTCGGGGAAACGATTCTATTTGGGTTGTCGTTGATAGGCTCACGAAGGTTGACCACTTCTTGCCGATCAAGGAGACCTTCAGTGTTGATGATCTGGGATGACTTTACATCAGGGAGATTGTGCGTCTGCATGGAGTTCCACTCCATTGTTTCAGAAAGAGATGCACGCTTTACCTCTCGGTTCTGGAAGGGACTTCAGAAGGCCTTGGGTACACATGTACTTTTGAGTACAACATACTATCCCCAAACTGATGGCCAGTCTGAGCACACGATCTAGGTGCTTGAGGATATGCTCCGAGCTTGCATTCTAGACTTTGGCGGTTCTTGGGAGAAGCATATGACTCTGTTGGAGTTTGCCTACAACAATAATTTTCAGGCGACCATTCAGATGGCACCATACGAGGCTTTGTACGGTAGCCCATGCCTATCACCCTTATGTTGGATGGAGACAGGAGATGTAGCTTTGCTGGGACCTCGTCTTGTATAGGAGACTTCAGAGCAGATAGTGCTGATTCAGAAGAGGATGGATAAGGCACAGTCTCTGTAGAATTCTTATGCTGATCAGCGGAGATGACATCTGGAGTTCGAGGTCAGAGATTAGGTTTTCCTACGTGTCACACCGAGGTTGGGACATAAAAGGATTCGGAGACAGGGTAAGCTTTCAACGTGTTACGTCGGGCCGTTTGAGGTCTTGGAGAGAGTTGGGCTGGTCGCCTATCGGTTGCAGCTACCTCAGTGGTATTGGGCCATGCACGACGTCTTCCACGTCTCTCAGCTTCGATTTTACTTTTCAGACCCGTATCATGTCTTTTAGCCTGAGGAAGTTGAGCTTGAAGCAGATGCGCCGTTCAAGGAGCATCCTATCCGGATTTTCGATCGTAGTATGAAGGTCCTCCGCGGGCGATCTGTCCCTCTGGTACAAGTGCTATGACAGCACGAGCGAGTATAGGATGAGACCTGGGAGAGGGAGACCGATGTACGATCGCAGTGGCCGGAGCTGTTCAGGGTTTCTCCTTCTCCGCATCGTTAGGGAAATTCGTAGATGAATTTCTTTAAGGGGGGAAGTTTGTAAGAACCCGAATCTTCTTTTCAGGTACGTTTTTCTTTTTTCTATAGTTTTTGAGAAAAATGAAGTTTCTAGAAATTTTTGAAGTACACGCCGTGTACTTTCTGAGTACACGTTGTGTACTCTTTTCCCGCTCGAAGCCATGTGCTGGCCATGTCTGGGCCACACACATGGTGTGTAAGGGTGAGGTGGAGGCTGGTTAATTCGGAGTACGGAAAACTGAAGTACACGCCGTGTACTTTTTTTTCATTAAACGGACTGGGGTCGTGCCTAACCCCTGATTTCATCTTCTTCTCTATATTCCGTCCGTCCGGGAGTGACCGTACGGCTGGATCTTCGATGAGCTTCCGCCTCGCTGTCTATTCTCCGATTCGAGCATGGTCGATTGCGTTGGAATCGCAGCGGTGAGTTATTCCTTCTTCTTTAGCCTTGTTTCTTGATTCCTCATCATTTCCAAGTTATTGTGGGATGCACGTTTTGTGCGTTTTCTCAGATATTCATCATTCTAAGAGGAATCTGTCGTCGAGGTTCATGTATATCGACCTCCTAAGATCGAGGTAGGTGGTTTGTGCCTTTCTGTAGAAAGTCGATGAATATTATGTGCAAATTCCACCAATACCCTTGAACGGGGTATTGCGTGTTTCCTATTTTTCCCTTGCTGTTTTCTTGCTTTGCTTGATTACTTTAGTAGAGTTTATTACTTGTGAGTAGAGTAATTTATTTTGTGATCTGGTTGATTTTCCATGCTTGTTTTTCCTGTTGGGCGTTTTGCCAGTTGCCATACCTTCTTTTAGGATAGTGGAACTGTCTTTTTGATATACTGTTGAGCCTTAGTTGATAGCCAAGTAGTTTTTGAGGTTTACTTGGACGATGCATGTGCGCTGAGCATGTTTTACTTTTCCACTCAGGACTGTGAGAACCTAGAGTAGTAGACCAAAGGGATAATTGACGGAAGGGCTTCTCTAGAGTGTATTTTAATTACGATGCGAGACTATAGGGGGAATTGATGTTGAGTGCTTCCTCAGAGAGTCTGTAGTTCCACGACGCGGGCCACAAGGGGAATAGATGTTGAGTGCTTCCCCAGAGAGCCTTTATCATGATACGAGACTATAGGGGGAATTGACGGTGAGTGCTTCCCTGGAGAGTCTACTTAATTACGTAGCTGAACCAGAGGGGCGAGACTGTGTGTGTCTCCTAGAGGGTTGCTAGTACTATAGGATGAACCATAGGGGTTAGGCTGTGAGAGCTACCCATAGAGTTACCTATTTTCTTCTTGTTGCTGGTTGTTTACTTGTACACTTGTATGTTAGAACTGTGGATTGTAGCTGTTTGTGCTATCCTGTTTACTGCTTCTTGTTTTATTACTACCATCTATTCATTGACTATTAGTCACAAATCTTTGGATGATTACCTACTGGGATTGTATCTCACACCCTGTTTGGGCCATGCTTTTGGGCCCAAGTAGACTATGTTGCTGCAGGTATAGATAAGGGAAAGCTCCCTTCTACTTCAGGTTCTTGATTGCACTGGAGCTAGGGAGAATGGGACCGAGCCGTGGCTCGCGATGCTGAGGAGTTTACTTTGTTTTCTTTTGCACTTGGTTTCAGTTGTATTTCAGCACGTTGTTGTATTTGCTTCTTTCCTTAGATACTTGTATCTACTGCATCATTAGCATCATTACCATATGTATTCATTGCTTCCACTGTTTGGTTACTACGTTATGCATGTTGTTACTGCTTCCATTATTGATTGTTGTTTTTCTGCTGTATACCTTACCGAATGAGGGAATAGTTTCCCCATCGACACACCAAGGCCCTTGCTGCTAGTCGGTAGCCTCTGGAATTTGGGGAAACGCGCTTGAGGTCATGTGGCGAACTGGGTATGGGGAGCCAGTGGAGGGGCTCCGGATTCGGGTCATTACACCCGTACACACTCAATTCACCTCTAGAAGTCCAAGTCCCAAGCTGACATAGAACACAACTATTTTGGGAAACATCATTCTCCTCCTCATTGGAATGACCTAGATCAAGCCTATCCCAGTAAATCCTTAGAAAAGGGAATCATATCACATTACATGACTCTCTACAAGATTACATATTGAATACCTTACGAACCACATGTCACCCATCAACATAACCTGAAGCAAAAACCACAAACCATAGACATAAAACTTAAAGAGGATCATTATCAAGGGAATAATTTGTGAGAGCATCATGCTCCACACCTTTAGTGAGCAATGTAAAAACCACCAATGGTAATATAACTACACATCCAATTCCCTATAATCTCACATCCACTTTTGATGATTACCTGGTTAGGTTACAGTCACTCTGTGAAAGAAACTAACGAGCAAAACAAGACACAATGTCGATCTACTCAAAACACCATGCAATAAACACAAAGATAATTATTGATTCATTCAACCATAATCCAAATTGGACGATCCTAACTATTCAGATAACCCTATATTGTTAGCTCTAGAACCTAGGATAACACTTTCTAAACCCAAACAACTAAATCCATAACCCTTAGAGAAACATCCTTCACTATATAGCCAATATCACTATACAACACACAACAATGCTCTGCTTGACTTACACCACCAAGGTCCATACCCTTTGAGGAATCCTAATTCAAATCTATTCATCACAACACCCTAGATGAGTCTTAAGGGACAATACTATCCAACCTTAAAGAAAAATGTATCACTTACCAACTTTAAAGAAACGCATTAGGAAAACCATTAAAAAATACCTGATCACACATGATCCCTCAATCAAAGCCTCCATATTAAACCTTCCATACTTTTTTAGGTTTGAGGGTCATCACCATGCTAAAAAGATACACCGAGTCTTCATGGAAACCAACTCCACCAAATCTAGCTACTTAGATTTCACCTACATCTACTGAGAACAAAACTCTAGTTAGGAGTGTCATCTACCACCACAACATTATGCTATACTGACCACATACGTTTCCATGACCATGAGCTTATCATAGATTATTCACTATACCACCATCTCAAATATCAAAATTGAAAGGATAGATTCCTCAAACCTAGGAATTTCACCTCAGAAGTTTTCTGCACCATTGATATTATTTAAGTAGGTCATAAATAACCTTCAAACACCTGACATGATCGCCCTTTTTTAATTCAAACGAGGGTGGAATAAAAAAGGAAACAAAAAACAATCCATGGGTCACTTAATCATAACATGGAATTTGTTACTCCCAAAAAAATCTTTAAGACTTTGAGATGTCCCTAATAATGTCCAATTACTATCCGCAGAGTGCCACTCTCACAAAACCAAAGATATTACTAACCTAATTGAAGCATGACCTCCAAAAACCTTTGGTCAAGGAGGTCACACTAAGCCTAATAAAAAATTTCATCCAATAAGTCAACCAATCAACCATCAAATCCACGATCTTATCTAGGATATTCAATAAATGGTAGGAAATATTGATATAACCTATGATGTAAACCATCATGAAGGCCAATCCCCATTGAGTGCAACCCTACTCATCTACACATTATTCAAAAAGATCATAGGACATCTAATACAAAATAGGGATGGTAACCTAGGGTCTCATTCTAATATATTGGAATCCTATAAAACCTAGAGATGGTCCAAGGCACTACGCATATCTAGCTACTCTTTCACCACCAACTCACCTACTAGCAATGCCTTCTAAAAGGCTATAAAACCCCACAATTTGGATGAGTCTAATCTAAAATTTGTATTTAATGTGGAGGCCTATCCATAAAACCACTCCAACCACTCATAGGGTAATCATTAAACTAGCTTGATCTGGTGCACACTTCTAACATAAAATTTCCACATACCATGATTTCTATAGGTCTTTAGAACATATAGGGAATTCAAGGATTCACAACCCCCAAAATCAACACTTACTTGGAGGGCATCACTTGAAATCTCACACTGATAAGGGATGTAGTTTGAATTACACCGAAGTCATACCTAATTAGTAAACCTGGACATGAGATTAGTCATGGTTATCCTACCTTGAAGAAGAGGTTCCAACATCTTCTGAACTTTATCCATCCATTGCATAAACAAAATATAACTTCTTGAGTAGGATATCAAACCCCAATCATGTTAATATAATACCATTGTGAGTTTATATAAATATCTATTAGTGATCTTCTGCACCACGAATGGTAAAAAAATAAAAGAGTCACTATACGGTTGACGGGTGACCGAACTAGACAGGTTGTGTAAATCTCAGACTCTAACCAATTCAATACCATCCAACGATTAGGATCTCCATGTAATATCATGAAGCATCTATCACTAGGGAATCCATAAAACATATATTATATAAGTATTCTTTTCCATCTCAATAAGAACTTTCATTTTCTCTATAATGGATTATGAAATAAGCATACACAAGGAAGGATCTGAACTCAACTCACAAGCCATGGATACCTCACATTCAGTCTCTGAATTGATGTCACATCACTCAACTGATCAATGGAGAGGGGATCAAGCATAGGCATGGGCATGTCACAACCCTACCTCTAGATATAAATTAACTAACTATGAGTAACATCCTCTATTTGATGGAATGAACCCATAGTTACTAGAAAATATCTAGGTGAGAAGACTCAAGAAAGGCATGGAAGATCATGACTAACCACTATATGATGCATGTTCCAACTTACTCTTCCCTAAAAATGATGTCTTAAAGTTTTGGGTTGACTAAAAAGTTATTAGAGTCCTAAATAAAGGATACATCAATCATTATACTTACAATGGTATCCCCGGTCTGATAACTAAACTCAAGACCCCCTTAGAATCACCTTCCTAAATCCTAAGACAACCCTCACATGAAAACTAACTCCAGTATCCAGCCTTAGGACTCAAATTGCTCTAAAACCATTCTGACATGACCCGATCCACTAAAACCCCACCTAGACCAATAGTAAGGTGAGTGTGACACCCTAATCTCGCCTCCAATAGGTCATGGTTTGATGATTATCAATAAAAAGACATAAACATACATGAGAGGCCTTAACCTATAATAACCTGTAACAGTAGTCCCACCAATACACAATAATAGACAACATCACTAATATATATATATATATATAATTGACTGTATAATAATGAATGCATGAGAAAACTATCTAGTATAATTATATAGAGAAAAAAAATCCAAAAAGGGAAGTAAAACTGTAAAAGACAAAAACCACCTGGTGATACTTTTTGGGTTTCATTGGGGTAATGGAAGTAAAAGAAACCACAAAATCCAGAATCTCCATGGAAGAAATATGAAGCTATGTGAAACTAGAAATGAAGAACTATTATAAACATGCATACTATTCACTGAAGAATCCTCTGCAACCTTCTTATCTTCATCTGATGCATTTGATAATAATCACCAAAGTGGAAGATGAAAGCCTCCCACCTCCACAAGCATCCACATGCCAATTTGAATCATTTTTTGTATGAATGAGACTCTCCCTCACCCATGATGTGCTAGCACCACGATGTGCTAGCACCTCGATGTGATAAGTATGATGAAGAAGAGAGTATCATGAATTTAAGGGTCTTGAATAAACCACTTCCTACACTTCCATCGAATGGTAGAAATATATAGAGTCACGAGAACTTGCCTTGGGATTTAGAATTTACTCATGTGTTCATAAAACACGAGTGAATGCCATGGCAAAAAAATAGAATTCATCATATTAATTCCATCCTTCCTCACCATTTAATCTTATGAAATAGTTCTATAAATGATATATAATCATGGGTGAATGATTCGAGTGTCCAACATAGGCTAAGAACAAATAAAATGATATTCCTATACATGAAAATCATAATTTTCATGAAAATAATACACAAATCATATATATATATATATATATATATATATATATCACACACGCACACACTTATAACTTTAGGACATATCTCCTTCAATTTCCCACCAGAAATTATGCCTAATATAACACACACACAAAAACACACACACTTATAGCTTTAGAGAATATCTCCTTCAATCTCTTACTTATAGTTATGCTTAATAGAATTTGTGCCATTTCACTTTATATTGTATCACGTAAAATAACTCATGAAACCATATCCAAAACTACTTTTATATATCTTTCAAAACACTTTTGTAAATCTATCATTAATTTATCCTTGAATCACATCATATAAAATACCTTGTGAATTCCCATACATTATATTTGTGGATTAACTCTAAAACATTTTATATTAGCTCTCTAAGTCAAACTCAATCCCCATTGAATCAATCAAAAAGTGTGACCCCGAGTTCTTTTATAATACTAACAATGAATATGAATCTTTGGATTAAAAAATGTAAGAAAGAGCAGACTCTAGCAAATTTTCAATGCTACTTAATCTATAAATGGATTTAGTGTGATATCTATTAAACACATGTATCTTCATACCTATATCCACCAGTTTGTATCATATGGAAAACATAAATTCTCATATTTCCCCTTTGTCCAAGACATAGAGTGACCATGGGATATAGAGTATGTAAATCCCATATAGACTACTCATATTTTTTCAATTCTCTGAGTATAGACTAACCTTATTGATGAACACATCACATGTCATTCATTATTATGGATAGAAACAACACATGTGCCTTATTTGGATAGATAATCACATAATATGTAATATCTTTGTGATCACACACTCTCCCATAGTCTACCTCAATTGAGAACCCGAATGTCATACTCATCATACAAGAGGACAAATCTTGTCTTGGTTGAGCTCTAACCGATGACATGATCAAAAACATACCCAACAACCCCCGTATTAACTAAGTCATTATGTAGAATTGAATAAGTGGGGTATCAAATAATGAAGGTTCTCATGCTAGGTATCTAGATAACCTTAGGTAGTGGGTCTCAAATATGATCCATGCACCCCTAGTATATCAAAGACAACTATATAACACTGTATGTGGTATACTTAGTGGGTCATCCAATGAACACAAAGAATATTATTCTTTGTTTTGTGCCTCATGAGAATATTTTGTATCTCTATACAAGAATCCCAATCATTCTAAAATTAACATTTCATCATAACCTATAATAATACAAGATTAACATTGGTTAGGGATAACTCAAATTCGTACTTTGAGACGTTATTTATCATTACATTTCATGAAATGTATATCTATATATGAATTTATGTAACCAACATAAAAGAATGATAAAATAGAGATTACCTTACATTTAAATATTCTTAAAACTCTTTTATGAATACTTAAAAAACCCAATATGATCACCAGTCTATCAAATTATATATAATAAATAACTAGATTATCCTTATGTATGCTATACTTTTCAGATTTTTTTACTCATTACATCATATATAATTCCTATCACATATATACATGAATATTTATTAAAATACTCCCATTAACTCAGTGAGAAGCATCTATGAAGTAAGACAATTTGAATAATGGTGAGATTTAAGGATCATATTACCAACTGTTCAAATCTTTGAACATATTCAAACTTCTTAACTTCATAACATCAAATGTTCAGATGTCTACTTTTTTATCTATATATAACTCTTTCTAAGTGAATTATCCTCATCCTTGGAACTCTTTCCATTAAACTTTTTTCCTTGAATTAATGTAACTACTTACATTATTGTTTACCAATACATCCTAAACCCTTTTAGGATAAAGTTACATTTACTTTGTTATGAAAAATAATGTAACTCTTTATATTTCTATTTACCAAAAAACCCTAAAATATTTTAGGAATTTAGGAGTAATTAACTTTGTAATTTAAATGGTATAATCCTATAATGATATCCACTTATTCATGATAACTAAATGTAACTCTTTGTATTTTTCTTTATCATCACATATCCCAAATTCATTAGGATATTAAGTAAAGAACACTTTAACCTTAAATTGGTATAATTATTTAGAAAATAGTGATATTCACTTTCTAAATGGTATCTAAATGTAACAATTTAGATTTTTCTTTACCATCACATATCTTAAAACTCTTTTAGGATATTAAGTGAAAAAAACATTAGTATTCGACTGGTATAATCCTTTATTTGTTAACTTTTAACATATTAAAGTCCAATCATACTCCCACTAACATCTTAGTCACTATATTCTTTCAGAATATCTTGATAAGATAATTTAATCCTTTTGTGTTAGAAAATAACACATGTTTCCTCTTAGTAGGTTTAGTTAATAAATAAACTAAAATATCATGTATGGAATTATATGCATTTATGTTAGACCCACTAGGTTAAGTACTCTAGGGGGGGGGGGTGTGAATCGAGGTATGATAGATTAAAACACTTCCCTATTTGAATATTGTTTCACTATACAAAACTGGGGCAATAGCGGTGGGTTTTTCATGAACTAGCGGCGGTTTAAACTGCCACCTATTAGTTTAGTCGAGATTATTAAAACCATCACATATTACACAATTTCTAGTCATTTAGTGATAGTTTTGTTAATTACGCGAAGGTTTTGTTATATGTCGTTTTTAAAGCATTTAGTGGTGGTTACTTTTTTATTTAACATCAGTTATTTTAAAAAAAATCCAGGGGAAATATATAAAAAAATAAACCACTGCTGGACATATTAGCAACGATTTCTTTTAGTGACAGTTAAGTGTAACCACTGCTAAACATATTATATGTATTGTATTTAGTGATGGTTACTTAAAACCATCGCTAAATCATTTTTTTAAAATATTTAATAAAAAAATATAAATATTAAAAAATGAAGTCTAATAAACTAAAACATAAATATATGATAAACCCATTATACATATATCATACATCCATAGTTATATACAAACATCAAGTCATCATAACATCAATCTCAGTCAACCCATACATCTATCAATATATATATAAAATATGTCCAACAATAACTCATGCCCAATATACATCCATGTCATAACCTCCACTGTATTTGTCTGCCTCTAAATCATCTCATCAACTGAAATCGACAATATCATCTCACCAACTATAACAAAAAAGAAAACAAAAATTAAGACTACATATAATAAATCAGAATTATATTACAATAATTGATAAAATTTTAACATACCACGAAAACCAAGAACCATCAAGACTTCCTTATGAATAATTTCATGGATCAAAAAGGACAAACTTTTACCTAATATTGGCACCTACCACCTATAATTAAAACCATGACATTTAAGAAAAGAATTATGAAAGAGAAAAGACGTAGAATATATTCAGAATGCTGTACATAAAATTTGTTATTTTTTTAATCAAACAGAATAAATTTTTAACATAAAACAAATAATATATAATGTAAAACACTTTGAAAACATAAACATACCTATTTAAGATAAGATTCAACACTTGAAACTGAAAACGGATAAGTAAATATTCTAATTTATTTTTAAAGCGACGTGTGGTGTGTTTGAAATTTACTTAATAAACAAATTTTAAATATTTTGATATCACAATATATTATATATTTAAAAAAAATCTCAATAGTGGTTTTCCCATAATTTCACATCAATATGAGTTTTTTTATATGGTTTTCACTATTCTACACACGTTTTAGTGTTTTAAAACACTAAAAATGCATTTACAACCATAATGGGAAAACCGTAATTTGGAATGATGTGATGTCGATTCCTATATTTCACAATTAAATATACAATTTTGGTCCCATAACTAGTGTATAAAACATTTACCACGTCATCATTTTTTATGTCAATTATAAATAACCGACATGCAAAGCTGTAAAAGTTAATTTATCATGTCGGTTATATTATAACCGATGTAAAAAATGCCGATATTTGATTTTTTATATCGGTTATAAAATAACTGATGTAAAAATAGATTTTTTACATTGGTTATTTTATAATTGACATGAAAAATCAACTAATGTGATTTATCACGTCAGTTATTATATAAACGACGTAAAAAATCCGCTTTATCAGGTCAGTTATTTTATAACCGATGTAAAAAGGTGTTTATCACGTTGGTTATTATATAACCTATGTGATAAATGTAATAAAAAAAATATTTTATCATGTCAGTTATTAAATAACTGATGTGATAAATCATTTAAAAAATTTATCAAGCCCCGTATTGTGTCATTGTGTATTTTTTGATCAGGCAACTGTGACTCATCTCTCTCGTGCGAAAAACCTAAAAATGATTCTTCGAACTCGTGCCCTCTAACCTTGTTTTTATAGCATTATTCATCATATTTATTATCATCAGATCTATCAGATTGACTCGTAACATTCAAGTAAGCCTCACACGTCTCAATTTTGTTCGTTATTTTTCGCAGATGCCCTATATTTATATTTTGCGATTTCTTTTTTTAAATATTGAAATATCTTGGATTATTTCCTAATGTTATCGTTATTTGACATGGTTTTTCTTATCCTTGATCTGAAATCATTGGGCATTTATCTCTATGTTACTTTGGTTAGTTTCTTCCATATTTAAATATGAAATCACCATATAGATATCATGGAGACATTGGTTATATACCATAGTACCCTTGTCATTTTATATAACACATTAAATTGTTTGGTTATTTCGGCTTAGAAAAACAGAAAGCTATATTTTCCTTGGTGTTTTGTGATGAATATGTACTCAGTATTCCTATAGGATTTGGGTTATTTTTTTATTTAATTATTTTTCTATATGGTTTGGTTGTATGCAGTACATATTTTATACTTACTGCTAGTATATATTATAACATAGTATGTTGATTCATGGTTTCTTATTTATTTAGAACTGCATTTGTTAACTATTTATTAGTAGCTATGTATCCCCCAAAAAAACCTGTCAACATACCTTGAATAGGATATTTGCACTACCTTCCTAAGATAATCTAGGTTCCTCTCAAGGCCTGTACTTTGAGTCTAATATAAATCCATTTCAAAAAGTGGCTCAAAATCTAACAATATCAACTTACCACTCAAATCAATTTCGACCATACACAATACCATTTTAAATAAAAAACTCAATAAGAATGATAAAACCCATATATGTGACCATCAAAATTACATGAAATGAAGAAAATATTTTATTTCTCAAAAAAAATATCTTTATAATTTTCAAAAATGCACATATTTGTTTTATATTATATTTCAAAATTGTGTTACTTTCAAATTATGTCATATTTCATATAAATATAAAACTGTTATATCTAACAATATTTTTTTTAAAAATTATTTCCATGCATATCTTTTTCAAATACGCATATAATTTTTTTATATTTAAAAATTATTTTACATTCAAATTATGATATATTTCATATAAATATAAAATTGGCTTATCTTAACAAGATGTATAATTTTGATATTTTTATAGGTAATAATGATTTAAAGTTATATTATGGCACATTGAATGAGTAATGAATATGAGGAAGGTGTTGATGCCTTTTTGGAATTTTCTAAATGAAATGTTCTAAGAAAAAACATATTTTTCTATCCATGCCTGAAATGTTTAAATATGAAGAAATTGAAAAGTAGAGAGATCAAAGTTCATCAAATTTTTCATGGTTTTAATCCAAGTTATAGACCTTGGATTTGGCATGGTGAAACTAGAAAAAATGTCAGATCTATTGATGATGATGATTTGCAAGATGATACCTTTGATGGAATTGAAGAAATGATTCATGATATTGTAGAAGAACAAATTGAGATAGAACTGACAGTTGAGCATCTATATATTGATGCTGAAAAACCATTGTATCCTGGTTGTATGGATTTTACAATTTTATCAGCAGTGTTAAGATTGATTAACCTGAAGGTGAAACATGGATGGAGTGACATGATTTTTACAGAGCTGTTATAATTGTTGAAAGAAATTATTCTAAAAGACAACGATCTTCCATATTAACATTATAAGGCCAAGAAAATATTATGCCCGATGTGATTGGGATGCATGAAAATACATGCTTGTTCGAATGACTATATGATATATATGAAGGAATATGAATTTTTTTTAGAGTGTCCTAAATGTGGGACATTGCGGTATAAGTTGAAATAAAAATCATAGGCTGATGTAGATATTACAGATATCCCTTCCAAGGTATTTTGGTATCTTCATATAATTCCTCATTTGAAATTTTTATTTACTAATTCACATGATGCAAAAAGGTGAAGATGGCATGTTGATGAGAAGATATGTGATGGAAAAATACATCATCCAACTGATTGTCCACAATGGAATAAAATTGATGAGTAATATCCTACATTTGGAAATGAAATTAGAAATCTCAAACTTAGGTTGTGCATAGATGGAACAAATCCATATTGAAGCCTCAGTAACACACATAGTTCATGGACTATTTTATTGGTAATTTACAACCTATTTCCTAAAGTTTGTATGAAGCACAAATATATCATGTTGAGTATATTGATCTCTGGTCCAAAGCAACCCGGAAATGATATTGATGTTTTCTTGTCACCATTGATTGATGATTTGAAACTTTTATGGGAGGATGGTATTAGGGTGTAGGATTCTTATAAAATGGAATATTTTCAACTACATGCAGTGCTTATGTTCACTATAAATGACTTCCCAATGAATGAAAATTTGTTTGGGTACACTGTTAAGGGGAATAAAGCATATCAAATTTGTGAACAACATACTTCATATTGTCAATTGAATCATGGGAGGAAAATAATATACATGGTTCATCAAAAGTTTTTTACTATGGATCACTCTTATAGAAGACTAAAAAAGGAATTCAATGGTTCACATGAATTTGATATTGCTCCAAAACCTTTATCCACTGATGAGTATTTTGAGAGGGTGAAAAAACTTGATGTGACATTGGGAAAGACACATAAATCTGGTAATGATAGACATATTTGAAATAAAAGGTCAATATTTTTTGAGCTACCATATTAGAGATATCACAAAGTGAAACATAATATTGGTGTCATGAACATAGAGAAGAATATCTATGACAGTTTTATTGGAACATTGTTATATATTAAAGGAAATACTAAAGATGGGTTTAATGAAAGATTAGACATAATATCAATGGGAATACTTTTGGATTTAGCTCCCACTCCTGATGGAAGGTGAATATTTCTTCCCCTGGCTTTTCATACATTATCCAAGAGGGAGAAAATTAGATTTTTTAGTGTCTTCATGATATCAAAGTGCTTCAAGGTTATTCTTCAAATGTAATTTTTATTCTCTTTGAAGGATTTGATGTTGACAGGTATGAAATCTCATGATTATCATGTCATGATGTAACAAATTCTACCAGTTTCATTACATATAATATTTCCCATCCGTGTTAGAAAGAATATCATGAAAGTGTGATATTTTTTCAATTAAATTTGTAATAAGGTGATTTATGTGGATTCTTTGAAAATTTTGGAAAAGGATGCAATTTATATACTTTTTCAGTTGGAAATGTATTTTTCTCCATATTTTTTTCGATATAATGGTGCATTTAATGGTTTATCTGGTTCAAGAAATAAAGCTTTATGGACCTCTATATCTTCGTTGGATGTATCCTTTTGAAAGGTATATGAAAATTTTGAAGGGGTGTGTTAAGAATCTATATCGACCAAAAGCCTCCATTTTTGAAAAGTATATTTCTAAGGAGGTTGCATAGTTTTTTATGAGCTACTTGTCTATGGCAGAGCGCATTGGTTTGCCTCCATCTCTCTATGAACGAGTTAATAATAAGAGAAAGGGGATTCATGGCTTGAAAGTCAAATCATTGTCAGTTGAATAGATGAAGAAGGTACATTTATACATATTGAATAACATATCTAACGCTCAACTATATATCACATTTCATATTAATGAGTTGAAACAATTTCATCTAAAGAAGAAAGAAATGTGGATTTTGAATGAGCACAACAAAACATTTTTTCCATGGTTTAAAAACACCCTGCTTGGTAAATCAGATGCATCATAGACATTAAGATGGTTAGTGTGGTCTAAGTTTAAATGTGATAACATGGCCCAAGTATGAAATTAATGGATATACATTTCATACAAAAGATCAAGACAATAGAAGTGTAGGTTAGAATAGTGGGGTATCGGTGTTTATAGAAGCAATGCATTTTTAAAGTTCTAAAGACAAAAACCCAATTTATGCATCAAGTGCATATTATGGAGTCATTGAAGAAATATGGGAGGTTGATTACTTTAAAATTAAAGTTTCTATTTTTAATTGAAAATGTTTTATCGATAACAATAGTGTCATACATGATGAATTTTGAATGACAGTTGTTAATCTGAATAGATCAGAATACACAACCGATTCTTTTATAATGGAAACACATGAAAAATATACTTTCTATATTGTTGATCAATCAAATATGCAGTGGTCTATTATTTTACAAGGAAAAAAACAATATGTTGGTGAGTATCAACTTGATGAAGATTATGATTTATGTGAGATCCCTACTTCCATGGAAAGATTAAATGAAAATAATGATGAGCATGTTTTTGACATGGATTGTGCCATAAGGAACGATCATGATGAAGGAATTTGGAAAAAAACCCATTTATACAATCCTAATATTACAGATAACATATGTTTATTTCTCATTTACATTTATTAATTTCATAAAATGTTAGATATTGTATTTTTTTCATTATTAAAATGTGTATTAAAACTAATAAGTAGGAATGTTTGTTTATTTTAGTTTTTTCTTGTTTAGTTTACCATATTTACCATTACGTAACTTATATATTTATTGATTTTTTTGAATGACAATTACTTTACCATTTTTACCATAGTTTACCATATTTACCATTACATAACTTATATATTTATTAATTTTTTTTAATGACAATTACTTTTACATGTTTACCATGTTTACTATGTTTGATATGTT
Organism: Viscum album; assembly: GCA_963277665.1. NCBI lineage: Eukaryota > Viridiplantae > Streptophyta > Magnoliopsida > Santalales > Viscaceae > Viscum > Viscum album. The sequence goes on from OY728130.1 coordinate 1,075,181,359, forward strand.
TACCATGTTTACTATGCTTTACCAGGCTTACCATGTTTACCATGTTTACTATTACATAACTTAGTTCAGTTTTTCATTTTTTATTTACATTAGTATTATAATATTTGAATTTGTATATTTGTGAACTAATGTTTGCTTTTTTGATTTGAAGGATAATGATAGATCAATCAGTTGATCAGCCACATAATTCTGGAGATGAGCATCATGATCACACATCTGGGGAGTAACATTCACATGCTCTTTCTGATGTTCCCCAATATTCTTCATGTGCTCCCACAATGGTAAAGAAGAGTTCAAGATTTGGTAAACATGGCAGCACACGTTTACTAAAACTCTCACCTGCTTGTAGCCAGGACCAGAGGATAGTCATATAGTTTTATGAGAATGATATTCTTAGAGGTCCAAATGAAAAATATTTTAAGAGTTTTTTTTATCAACTTAAGGTAAAAGAAGAGTAAGAATTTTGTATAATTATTGAAAAAGTGCGGACAAAATGAAACTATCTCAGTTTTGGGAGATAATTTTGAAAAGATATTTTTCTTTTGTTTGACTAATATTTAAATGTTTATAGTATAATATGTTTTCCCACTTCTTTATTAGATGACATTTGATATTCCTGACACTGGAGGAGTCAGGAAGAAATGTTTCTCGATGGATGCTAGGAGATGGAGGGATTTCAAATCAACTCTCACATATAATTTCAGTTTTGGTCATAGGAAACATGAGAATCCATGTCATATATATATATATATATACTTTTATAGATAAAGACACATGGAAACAATTTGATGAAAATAGAAGAAAATAATAATTTTTGGTAAGTGCAATGTAAACTTTTATATTTTTTCTTATATTAATGATCTTATTAATGATTTTTAATGATTTTTTATTCTTAATTTACAGTAAACAAGGAGATCTCACCAGGATATCCAATCTAAAAATGTATACCCTCATAATTTATCTTGGGGAGGGTATACTTTATTGGAAGAACAAATGATGGAGAAAAATTACAAAAACTTAGAGTTGAGTCTTCAAGCTCCAGAGAGGTTTCCCCTCCATCCCCTATATCTAGACATGAAAAATAGAAGAGGGCTCAGATGGGGAAATAAGGGTAATATCTTATGGAAGAATAGAGGGTCATTGTTGAGAATATTGAAAGATATTTATTTTATTTATTTAAGTTAATTCTATTTTTTATATACTTTAAAACATTACATAATTTTTCAATTAATTCATACAAGATTCTCTTGAGGAGAAGAGAACATAGGGGGTATTTATAGCTACTGGGAGTCAAGATATTTTATATGCAGCATTGGAAAAGCCTGAACACCTGGGTCGTGTATGAGGATATCCGACAGGTGTATCGGTAAGAAAAGTGTTTCCATATTCTTAAGCTTATTCCATTGAGGGTATTTATAAAAAACAAAATATTTAGAGGATGAAATTCATAATATTAATGCGATGATGGAGGAAGAGATCAGAGAATCGGTACAGTCTATGTTTTCAGACATGCGAAGAAAATTTCAGACTGCATCTCCCACTCATCCACCTCCGCCTGTAGATCCCATTTTTTATCCTCCCACTCCACTAGAAGATCACATCCCCACCTCCAGACCCCATTATTTATCCTCCACCTCAGCCTACAGAACCCATTTTTTATCATACTCCTACACCCCCTTATTCATAGCTTCCTAGTTATTGTGATTTGTATGTTGATGATCCTCACAGTAATATAGTTGCATATGGGAAGATATATTATATAGTAAATACAGTTTATCATCAACAGTTAGAGGTAGAACATAATATGGTCACTATAAAAGATATTATAGATATATCATCTCGAGTACCATTACCTATGGATGAGGTGATGCCAGTTGGAAAAAGTATCGGCCAGTTTTTAGTTTGGCCATCCAGACTTCTGCGACCCATTACCAGAGAGGTATGTGTATGTTATATCTTTTATTTTATTTTTGTATTAAATTTATTTTAACATTTGAAAGTTAATATATTTATCTATTTATTTACAAGAATAATTTAAGGTAAATAAATACTGTATAGAAAAAAAAAGACAAATGGATATGACATCAGATACAGATTCTAGTAGTCTTGACAGATTGTCAAGATAATCAAATTTGTTGGCGGCTCATTATATGTTCCCAAAGGAAGCTCCTGTTTTTGGATGTGTAATAGATGTGGGGATTATGAAAAATGATATCATGGAGCTTGTTACTGGAGATAAGTTGGACATCAATATGGTGAATTTTTTTTCCATGTAAGTCTTAACACAATTCTTTCCCTGTGTTAAATTTATTAAAAATGTATACTTATGTTTGTTTTATATTAGGTATATTTATAACATTTGTGAGAAGAATGAGCAGATAGATGTATATAGATTCATGGACCCGCAGTTGATTTCCCCTAAATCTCATGCATTAGATGAGGAACAAAGAATAATTTATATTCCTAAAAGATTTGAACAGAATATAACCACACAGTATTGGTTGATTCATTTTTGTGAGAGGTATGAAACATATATCTCACAAAGTGTTCTTTATCTTTTAACATAAAAAACACTAACCTTAAATTTTATTTTATAATAGAGACCATTGGATGTTAGGTGTTTTTTGTCCAAGGGAGAAAACACTTTATTGGATATGCTCTCTCTATGGAGATGTGCGAGAAAATTTTAAGAATATGTTGGAAAATTAGGTTTCAATTTCTTAATAGTTATTTATATTATAATTAATTTTAAATTTATATCATTCATATTATTTTCTAATAGGGGATGATCCTACTTTCAAAAAACCACAAAGAAAAAGAGTTCCAAGATCAAATATGTAAAAGTAAAGGTAAATATCCATTTATAATTTCTACATTTTGGATGTATTATATAAAAATGATATTTTGAATTGAAAAACTCATTTAAAAAAAATTTCATAAACAAAAAGTCATCATTGAATGCAGATATTATATGTTAAGATTTATGTATGAAATAATTACAACTAGAACAATTTTGAAGTTTGACGAGGTTAAATTTCCTTATAAACTATTATATAATATCTCATTTGATTTATTAATTATACATGTTAAATAATTTACTTTTAATTTATATCTATTTGATGACTCTCAACCTTATAGTTCTCAAGAGGCCAAACACTTACAAGTGGAATGGTTAAATTATTTTATAGGTTTGATTGGATTTTATTTTTTTTGTACTGTAAAATGTAATTTCGAATGTTGTAATTGTAAATGTGTATTTGGTAGTTTTTTTGGTTGGATTTATGTTTATTTTAGATGATATTATAAGTTTTAAATGTTATAAATGTGAATGTTTAATTTTTATGCTGGTTCTTATTATTTCAGTCCAGTTCTGCTTGTTTTTCTGGTCTAATTTTGGTATGGTTCTGCTTGTTTCAGGTCTGCTTCGGCAATGTAGAGGAATGGTTTCACAATTAAAAAAAAGGTTTTTACATTGGTAAATTTATAAACAATGTAAAAAATGGTTTGGGTAATGGTTTTCCAAGTTGGTTATCTAAAAACCGACGTTGTATAATGTTTTTTACGTCAGTTATTTAATAACTGACATAAAAAATCATCCTGAATTGTTTTCCACGTCGGTTATAAAATAACTGATGTTGTATAATGTTTTTACGTTGGTTATTAAATAACCGACGTAAAAAACATCATCTCGAAGCATTTTTCATGTTGGTTATGAAAAAACTGACGTAAAAAATGCTTTGGAGTCATGCTTTTTTACGTCGGTTATTAAATAACCGATGTGGTATATCTTTTATTATGTAAGTTATTTAATAACCAATGTAAAAAATCTACATATGGAACCATTTTTTAATGTAGTTTATTTAATAAACAACATAATAAATAATATACTACGTTGGTTATTAAATAACCGACATAAAAAATCAGTTCCACTGTATATTTACAACATTGGGTTTTTATAATTGACGTAAAAAACAATATTTATAACATCGCCTTTAATAACGTCGGCTAAAAACTGATGTAAAAAAAAAACCAATGTTAAATTTTTTTATGTACTAGTGCATGCTTTTAGGGAAATGTGACATCGTTTTCCTAGTTTTGACCCCCCAACACTTTTTTTAAAGGCTTTTGTACCTTTTAAAAGTGTATACTGAGTAATTCCGACCACACCACACATCATATTAGTGTGTTGTCTATGCATACACATCAAAAACAACTCAGTGATGGTTGTCTCATGATTTCACATCAATATGAGGTTGTTTTCTATTATTTTGACTGTTCTAGGCATGTTTTAGTGTTTTAAAACACTAAAAATGCATTTATAGCCATAACAGAAAAACTATAATTTTGAATAATGTGCTGTTGGTTCCTATATTTAAAAATTAAATCTATGGTCTTTGTCCCATGATTTAAGGCCAATCCGATTTTGGTTTCCTAGTTTTAACCCCCTGACACCTGTTTTTAAATGCTTTTGTACCTTTTAAAAGTGTATACCGAGTAATTATAACCACACCACATGTCAGATTGTTGTGTTTTCTGTGCATACACATCAAAAACAACTCATCGGTGATTTTAACATGATTTCACATCAATATGAGGTCATTTTCTATGGTTTTGACTGTTCTACACACATTTTAGTGTTTTAAAACACTAAAAACATGTTTATGACCATAACAAGAAAATCGTAATTCAGAATGATGTACCACCAGTTACTACATTTCTTAATTAAATCTATGATCATTGTCCCATGATTTAAGGGAAATCCAACATCGTTTTCCTAGTTTTGACCCCCCAAAACTTGTTTTTAAAGGCTTTTATACCTATCAAAATTTTATACTGAGTAATTTGGACCACACTACATGTTAGATTGACATGATTTATATGTATAAAAATAATAAACAAGTAATCAATGGTTTTCCCATGATTTCAAATCAATAAAAGGTTGTTTTCTATGGTTTTGACCGTTCTACACGCATTTTACTATTTTAAAACACTAAAAACATGTTTAATACCATAATGGGAAAACTATAATTAGGAATTATGTGATGTTAGTTTTTAACTTTAAAAATTAAATATATGTCTATTTTCCCATGATTTTATGGCAATCCAACATCGTTTTCCTATTTTTGACCCCCATTATTTGTTTTTAAAGGCTTTTGTACCTTTAAAAAGTGTATAATGAGCAATTCAGACCACTTCACATGTCATATTTACATGTTGTCTACATGTACATGTAAAAAAAATTCATTAATGGTTGTACCATGATTGAGCATCAATTTGAGTTTGTTTTCTATGGTTCTGATCATTCTATACAAGTTTAGTGTTTTAAAACACTAAAAATGCGTTTACAAATATAACAGGAAAACCATAATTTAGAATGTTGTGTCATCAGTTCTTATATTTAAAAATTAAATCTATGGTCATTGTACCATGATTTAAAGGAAATCCCACATCTTTTTCCTAGTTTTGACCCATAATACTTGTTTTTAAAGGCTTTTGTACCTTTCAAAAGTGTATATCAAGTAATTCTGACCACACTAGAAGTCAAATTAACGTTTTTTCTATGCATAAATTTCAAAAATATTCAACAGTAGTTTTACCATGATTTCAAATCAATATGAGTTCATTTTATGTGGTTTTGACTGTTCTACACATGTTTTAGTGTTTTAAAACACTAAAAACACATTTTCGACTATAACGGGAAAATCGTAATTCGGAATGATGTGCCGTAGGTTCCTACATTTCACAATTAAATCTACAGTTTTTGTCCTATAATTTTAGGGAAATATGAAATCATTTTCATGGTTTTGACTCCCCAACACTTGTTTTTCAAGGCTTTTGTACCTTCCAAAAGTGTATACCGAGTAATTCGGACCACACTGCATGTCATATTTATGTGTTTTCTACACCTACATGTCAAAAAAAATTAACAGTAGGTTTCCCATGATTTCATATCAATATGAGGTCTTTTTATATGGTTTTTACCATTTTATGCACGTTTTAGTGTTTTAAAACACTAAAACATGTTTACGATCATAATAGGAATACCGTAATTCAGAATGATGTGTCGTTAGTTAATAAATTTTAAAATTAAATATATGGTCATTTTACCATGATTTCCAGGAAATCCGATGTCATTTTCCTAGTTTTGACCCCCCTGACACTTGTTTTTAAAGGCTTTTGTACCTTTTAAAAGTGTATACCGAGTAATTCTGACCACACCGCACATAAGATTGACATGTTGTCTATGAGTACATGTAAAAAACAAATCACTAGTAATTTTCCCATGATTTTACATCAATATGAGGAATTTTTATATGATTTTGACCATTTCACACATGTTTTAGGTTTTAAAACACTAAAAATGCATTTATAACCATAATGGGAAAACCGTAATTCAGAATGATGTGTTGTTAGAACCTACATTTCACAATTAAATATATGGTTATTGTACTATTATTTCAGGTTAATCGGACATCTTTTCCCTAGTTTTACCCCACTACACTTGTTTTTAAAGGCCTCTGTACCTTTTAGAAGTGTTTACTAAGTCAAAACTAAGCAAACAAGTCCGAATTGTTTTGAAACTTATGGATAACAATATATAATTCATTTTTGACTTGTATAAATCAACCACATGTAAATATGACACAGGATATGGTTGGTATGACTCATAATATGTGTTTTCTATATAAAAGTGTCATTTTAGTTTTATTTATGGATGTTGTATGTCTTATTTTCAAATTTGTGAATGATCTATGGAATTTAGAATTTACCTCAGTCGTATGAGCTATAAGGCTGAAAATTTCCTTAGGGATTATGAAATTCATATGCTAAAATATAGAAACTAAAGAATTTTCCATTTTCAATCACCACTGATCTTGTGTTTTCCTATAAGAGTCACGTTCTTGCACTTTTTATTTCAATCTTTCAATTTATCTTTGTGATTCTCGGTCAACGACACAAATCAAACCCACGCTGAGTATAGTAGTAACAAATGATGCCGAACTAACAAATACAACTAATGGAGTAGACCTAGAACCCATCCCTCATACATGTCTAGATGTTACTTCCCTAAAACTATTCCGACTGCATCATTCTGGGAAATCGGTGATGATTGTGAAGGGTTTACATCCCAGAATTATTGAATTTTAACCTGTTAATACAAAAATATTAACAATGATTTTTTAAAATATCTAAACTTCATAATTTTATATAATCAATAAAACTTTAATTAGTATTTATTTTTATTTCAAAAATATAAAAACATAATAATGAAAATTATATTATAACAATAAAAGATCCTTAAAACCAATTAATTGTGGCCGACTAGATGCATCAAATGACTCCAAATTGGCATCATTTGATCTATGTAGCTAGCCCCATTTAATTGGGTTTAATTCTTGTTTGTTTTTATAATATATTTCTCATTATTACATTTTTATGGTAATGAAATAATATGAAATGGTAATGAAAAGTACTTAATCCAATATATTTGGTAGGTTCATTTACAAAACTTCCATCGAGTTTCCTATGCACTTTAAACCACATCTCTGTTCATCCCAAAAAGTGACCTAATTCATTAACTTTTATAAAAAAATATAAACATGTTAGAAAAAACCTTGAGCTATAATAAAATGATATACATAATAATAAATAAAATACAAACCAAAATTGTCCTTTTTCTCAAAAAACTATGAGACCCAACGATGCGAGGAATGACTTGCTTTTCACAATTCACAATTTTTTTTAGTTAATTCCTACAAAAAATAGGAACATTAATAAAAATTATAATTTTATTATGTTTATTTTATTAAGATACTATAAAATATGCAATTACGTTATGAGATGCATCTCTATTAATATTGATAAATATATTCCATTGCTCACAAGAAATGCCTTCAGGCACTTTCTCATACATTTATTGTGAGCTCAGAGAAGTGTCATTAAACTCATTCCATAATCTAAATTTAAAATCTCTCCATTTCTTGCCCAAAATTTTCAAAGTACATAGGCATGAGATGAAGTCAGGGACATGAAAATGAAAAAATATCTAGAAATAAAAAATATAACACTTTATCAGTATATTAAAAAATTTTAATCATGTCTTTAAAATTATTTATCAAGGAATATTAAATTAATATTACCTTTACTTGAGTATCAAAGACCTCATTTTTAGAAAGAGAATTATTGGTTCAATTATCCACCTTAACGATAGAAAAAAGGATTGATCAAATTCTATGGAGTTTGACTCATCGTGATCATTTATCAAAGAATGACTCTGGTTATCAAATCATTGAACAACAAGGAGCAATTTAATTATTGGATTTTTACGAGCAGAACGAATGGGGCGTGCTTTGGAAGAAGTGATCTATTATCGAGCGATCTTATTGGGAATAACGCGAACATCTTTGAATACTCAAAGTTTCATATCCGAAGCCAGTTTTCAACTTTATTTTTTACAAAATGAAAAAAAAGAATTAATACTCATCACTCAAGTTGATAACTTTTTAATATAATGGGGTAATGGGGGGTTAGTCATTTTATTTATATTATTTACTTTATTTTTTTATAAGTGGTCTCTACTTCACTTCTTTTTATTTGTCTTTAGAAATAAATTATCTTTAAGAGATCAAATATTTAAGGATTTTGAACAAAGGGTTGCGATCCTGCGAGGGTGAGCTAACTCCAAACCCGTCCTCAGTTCGGATTGCAGGCTGCAACTCGCCTGCATGAAGCCGGAATCGCTAGTAATCGCTGGTCATCCATACGGTAGTGAATTCGTTCCCGGGCCTTGTACACACCACCCTTCACACTATGGGAGTTGACCATGCCCGAATTCTTTCCCTTAACCGCAAGGAGGGGGATGCCGAAGGCAGGGCTAGTGACTGGAGTGAAGTTATAACAAGGTAGCCTCTTATAAGTTGTAGGAATATTCCTCCAATATTTATAATTAATCAGAAAGCTCACCGTATTAGAAGAAAGATGTCCAAGAATCTACCCATGGATTCCAGTTGCGTCACCAGTTGGCACCCCAAACTCATCAAATGGAATGATAATCTTGAATTCCTTCTGGTCCCATTCATATGCCATGTTCATATTTGTATCCCTTCTATGGTTTTCTTTATATGTTTTACAAATTCATTAAAAAATTAATAAAATATATTTTTTTTGAAAAATTACATACATACCAATAATGGTAAATCACCAATATCCCTTAGATGGAGGGGTGATAAACTATTCCATCACAGGAGATGAATCAGGCGGTGGGATGAAAATGACATCTAAGGAAATGACTGGATCACTAGTGGTCTTAGGTACAATAAAATCACTAGGATCCACAAAAGATGACAACAGTGTTGGTGTGATCTAAGATGCTAATCGTCTAGGATATTGAATTTTTTTCTCAGAATTCATGCATTTCAAATGGTTAAGGTATATAAAAAAAATGAAAAACTAAAATATTTTTACAAAAAATAAAAATAAAAACTAGAACAATGTATATATGTATGAAACACTTATTAATGAGAAACTTTAATATATTTTCATTAACAAATTTATACATTCAATTATCTTCATCTTCATTATATTCATTTTTATCAACCTCCATTATGATGAGTCTCTCATTTTCACCCTCTCTTGAAAGTTCTATTATTTCAATATTGTCAGGAAAAAAATGTTCAATGTTTTTTTGGTTGATGTGGTTCACTATAAAAAATCACTAATTTATTTTCATCTCTCATATCATATAAGTATCTCCACTTTAAGTGTACAAAAAAACTCCAACCTTCATGTATTTCATCATCCACATAATAAACCGTATTCTCTTGTGAATCCAAGATAAATGGATCATTCTCTACACGCTCACTGGTATCCATCAAGAGAGAGAAGTTAACAGAAGTAAAATGTAACAAATATTTCATTATACCACTATCAATGTTGACCCACTTTCATTTGAATAAGACAATTAAAAACTAGCCATGATAGTTTAATTCAATTATATCATTCAACTTCCCATAGTATCCCACCTTTGAAAATGCAAATACACCACTATTATGAGTTTTCAAGTCTTATTCATGATAAATTGTATGAAACACGAATCCATGAATATTGCAGGCATCAAATATCTTAACCTACTTTAGAGGACCTCGATCCAAAAATTTCAAATCATTCGATATTTCAGTTCGATTTTCAACTTTCATTATCTAGAAAAAATATAAATAAACTATTGATTTTAACATAGAAAAAATAACTACACATCAATAATATAAATATGAGTATATAATTACATGACAAGGGAACCATCAGACAAGCTTCTTATTAACATATTTTGTTAATTCCATATCATTTCGAGTTTGACCCCTTAGATGGATATTTTTTTAGAGTTAAAATTCTTCAATAAATGGATCCGCAATAACACTATCAAGTAGAACATATATTTGCGCTCATAGAAACTCCAATTCATTCAGAGTAAAATTTGACTCTATTCTAATTGGTCGTCTAATAATTGGAAATACCGATGATTGATTTTTAGAATGAGAATTAGTGGAGATGTCATCTGCACATCCATCATGATTTAATCTAGTCTCAATACTATCCAAATACCTAGAAAATAAGGTCAATCACTCTTCGAATATGTAATCTTAAAAAATAGAGCCTTATGGTTGAGCTTTATTGCTCATATATGATTTCAAATGACCTAAGTACCTGATGGGAAAAAATAAGAAACATATTAAAAATTTTTTCACAATGATTTGATAAAATAAAATCCACCAATTAAAATAAAAAAATATCAACGTACCTATCAATTGGATACATCTATCAATAGTGTACTGGTCCACCAAGTTTAGCTTATTCAACCAAATGAATAGTCAAATGAATCATGACTGTGAAGAATGAAGGGGGAAATAACATCTCCAAATGATAGTGTCAAAAAAATTATTTCTTAAAGTTTATCAATCTCATTTGGATTTAGAGTTTTTCTACAATGCTCTCTAAAAAAGGTACAAAAATCAACTAGAACCACATTTACTTTTTCAGGTAAAGTATTATGCAAATCCAACAACAAAAAAACTCCATTAAAATATGTGATTCATGACTTTTAAATCCATGTAAATTTCAATGTTTTATTTCAACGCACCTTGATATGTTACTTGAATATCCATATGGAACTTTTACATTCATTAAAGTTTTAAGGAATACAACTTTCTCATGATTTTTCATTGTAAAAATAAAAATCACCAAAGGGTACTTTCCATTCTCATTTTTCCACAAACCATGCTTTATATTCATTGAATCCAAATCCTTATGAGCATTAATGTGGTCTTTCAATTTACCATACTCATTAAGCACTCTAATAATTACATTATCATATATGTTCTTAAAAATATGAAATACGTCAATATTATGAAATATCAAATTAAATTCTCAATAAGGAAGTTTAAAAAATATACTCTTTTTCTTCTATTGTTGTGTTCCATCTTCTTCGGATACTATACCTCATACCCTTTTCCCCTTCTTTAAACTGATGATATTTTCTAAATTATTTAGTGACATTCATTAACTATCCCAAGATTTCTAAACCAGATAATACCTTCAATGACTTTATAATTTCAATATCTCCAATGAATCATTTCTTGTTAAACCTGAATTTATGAGAAGCATCAAGAAATCGATGATGACACAAAAAACAACATTTACTACTATAAGGTAATCATTGAGGATCAAAATCAAAATTACAAACTAGACAAGCCAAACTAGTATGAGTTTTCCAACCCGATAAATTTCCTAGTCCAGGAAAGTCACTAATTGTTCACATTAAAGAATCATGTATTTTGAATAGTTTTCTCATTGAAGCATCATATGTTTCCACGCCATCATCCCATAATTATCGTAATTCTTTGATTATCAGTTGAAGGTATAAATCAATGTCATTTCCATGAATTTTATTTCTAGGAATAATCATCAAAATAATGAAATAATTCCTCTTCATACACATACATGGAGGTAGATTATAAGGGATCAATACAACTAGCCAAATGATATAATTAGTAGTTAAAGTACCAAAAGGGTTAAAACCATCAGAAGAAAATCCCAAATGTACATTCCTAGGATACAAAGAAAAATATAGATATAGATAATCAAACATATTCCATGATGTTGAATATTTTGGATGTCTCATCAATCCATCGTTACTATCCTAAGCATGACACTTTATGCCATATACAGTCATAGATGACATGAATAATCTTTGAAAACATGGTTTCAGAGGAAAGTAATGCAATAACTTTGCATGAGTTTTCTTCTTCTATTTATTCCTAGGGTTTCATTGATTTATACTATCATTTTTTTCATTCAATTCTATTTTCGTGTATTAAATATTATGCATTCTTATTTATTAGACACTTATTCCTAGTAAAGCATGAAATCAGTAGGGCATGTATACATCTTTGAATAATCAAGTCCAATTTTTTTGATGACTTTATTCATACCATAGAATGATGCAGGGATATTAGCTTCACTAAATGCGTCATGAAGAAAATATAAAATCATGGAAATTTATTTTTCAGTAATTCCAAAGAGAGACTTGATATTATACAACTTAAGTAGAAAAGAAAACTTCGAATACTTGGCATGACTTCATACAATTCTTGCTGTCCATATTCAACTAATTTATAAAAATCATTTTTTGGTCATTGAAGTTTTGAGAAAGATTAAGCTTATTAGGATCAATTGAAGGTTATGTTAATCTATTAAAATCTTAGACATTGTATTCTACAAAACCAAATTCATCATTTAACAAATTTTGAATAGAATTCTCCTCTACCAAGTCACATTGTATTTCGTTGATAGTATTGTCATTGTTTTTAATTTCCATAACATTTGATTCACCATGAAAAATCTAACATACATATCGACCATGAAACTATTTCAATATCAAATGATCATATACTTTGTTTCTATTCAACCATCACTTGAATTTACAATTAGGACACACAAATTTTATTCTACCATCCACTGATCGGTTTTCAATTGTATAATCTAAAAAATCTTCCAAACCCTTGGAATATTGAGGTGTGTTTCATGGTAAATTAATCCAACTTTTATCCATATTTATTGTATTGTATTCTCCCTACACATTCATATATAAAAATATAAATGTTTAATCAAACAATTACAATCAAAATTAAATATCACCCAACTTCACTATTGACTCTTTGATAAAAACTATAATGGAAAATGGGATGAATAAAATATATTTTTTTATCTTACTAAAATTGTAATATAAAATCATGAATCAAATAAATTTTTATTTCTCTCAAACATAGATGAATAATGACATAAATTAGATGACCACCAAATTTTAGCACAAAGGAAACCCATTAATGTTCTATAAGATACCAAACATGTCTTCCTAAATTTAGAGTTGGAAGATGAAGTGTCTTTCTTGGTAAATATAAAATTATTATTTTTTGGTTAAATAAGGATCTATATAGGTTAGGATAAGACTCAATAGCATGGTATTTGAAGTTATATACAAGCTTGAAATGATTAATATTTAATAATGGAAGTGTGGAAAACAACCTCTACATTAAAGATGATAAAGATGTATCAATTTTTGATATTTTATATGTAGATGATATTATTTTTATGGGAGAAAAAGATAATGGTGTATTATACCCTAGTGTTTTAATTAAGGAGGGTACATTCAATTGAAAAATTAGCTACATTGAGAAATGTACGAACCATTTCCCATGATCTAACTAAGACCAAGAGCACCCCTTTAAGAATATGAATGCAAAGTATAATTTATTTGGATATCAAGATATTTCATGGATACCCAAATTTTTTAACTCCATATGTATATATTCTATTGAACTAGTATAGTGTGACTTCATATTGTTCCATGAATTATATAATTCAACTCTATTTACATAACACCAAATCATATGTTCCTTTAATTTGAGATAAACATAAAAAACATGATGTTAAAATAAATTTGAATAATGTGTATTGTGATTTTCAAATAAAATGATAAAAAATTAGTCATTTGACTCAAAAAAAAAACTACATACTATAATTAGTTCTCTTAAAAATTATGTTAGTTAAAATAAAATCAATGAAACTATATTGGCTGTTCCAGTTATCATAACCAATAATTTATTATCATGCATGTAAAACTTAATCCAAACTACTCTATCATTATTTGATAGATTTTATTAAACTAAATTATTCCTCACATATGCATAAAACATGAATCATTCTGATAAATTTTAAAAGGGTCTAATATCTCATTTTCAAGGCCTTTATCCTTAGATACCTTTATAGGGTTAGTGATGAAACATTGTGTGATTCTAAACCCTACCACCAATTGGTCATGAGTTGGAAAATAGTCTCAATTATGTATTTGTCAAAAATTAGATGCATTAACATATATATAACAAAGTGGAATTCATTAATATCAAATAAAAACCATGAAATTATGAATAATCTAGATTCCAAAACCAACTTATACCATAAAAAAATTTAATTTTTTAATTTAATATAATATAACCAAAATTAATGATTATTATAACTCCAAAAAAAATAATTGAAAAATCCAAATAACACATTATAAACCAAAATTACATATATACATTACTGTTGAATGAATGAAAAAAATCATATACTCTTTTTTTCACCCATGATTTTCTATCTAATGATACTCAATAATAGATTTAGGGTGAGGATGATACAACATTTAAGGTGGGTTCTGCGTTACTATTGAGGAGGGGATCCGAGCGAGGGAGAGGGAGGTCGGAGGGGGGGGGGGGTCTGCATCACTATTGAGGAGGGGAACTGAGCTAGGGAGAGGGAAGTTAGGGGGGGGGGTCTGCGTCACCAGTGAGGAGGGGAACCACAAGCTGTGGAGAGTGAGGTCATAGGGGAGGGGGTCACCGGGGTCGGGGTCAAAGGGGAGGGATTGAGGGGGTTGGCGTCTTCTATGAGAAGGGAGAAGGTAGGTTAGAGGGGTATGAGAAACGAGGGCTGTGGGGTCGGGGTCGCTGCTAGGGAATGGAGAGGAGGAGGTCAAGGGAGCATGGGGGGGGGGTGGAAAGGGGTCGCGCAGAGGGAGCAAGGGAGGGGGAGGAATTAGGGTTTTTTTTTAAAATTTAGTGACATTTTAATTAAAAATTCCACTAACTGTTAAAATAATAATAAAATAGATGCTATTAGATCAAACCACCGCTATATTATATTTTTTTTAATAGGATTTAATTCGTGGTAGTTACTAGAACCACCGTTAATAAACTTTCATTAAGCAACACTTTTTTTATAGTGTTTCATCATTAAACAAAACTCACTTCTCTCTCCTTCCTATAGTGATGGATAAACTGAAATAAAAAACATGCATGAGACACATAAATTTTACTTGGTTCACTCTTAACCGGGGTATTCCAAGGAGTATACAAAGGTGATGTGCCAATGTACCAAATACACATAGTGCACAACTATTACAATGTTCGAAGTAGACTCAATGTCCCTCCTTGTTCACTACCAGTCACAATGTAACATCCCAATATTTTAAAAGGAAAAACTATGTTGGATAACGTACAAGATATGAAACACCGATCTTAAATGAACAACAAAATATTATTATTTAAATGTGACCATTATAATCTAGATGTTAATTTAACAGGTATGAATAAGAATAAATTATTTATGAAATAAATATTTTTATCCTAATAAATATAAATGTATTGGTAAATGATAATAAAATTATAACATAATTTTTTGTAAATTCATTTTAATCTTTAGAATTACATTTTCTTCAAAAATAATTTTTATTTATTTTTATGAATGAATATTATAATTAATTTCTGGAAATTTTTAAAAAAATTATTTTATAAAATGAAATGAATTTTTGAAATCATCATATAAAAATTAGTATGTCTAAATTTTGACAATTCTCTAAAAAAGTTAATTTTTTGGTGAATAGTCAAAAATACATTTTTTTTAAAATACGACATCTTTTATAATATTGTCAAGACATAATTGTGATATAAAAATTTATTAAAATAATGGAATGACTCATGTATGATATTATAATATAAATATTAAACAAAAATAATTCAAAACATGTAAATTATAATTTATTTCATGATAATTATGAAAATCATTTTTAGTACTGACACAGTGTTTGCATAGTATTCGAAAAGTCAAATTCGGTGACTTATGGATATTAATTGAGAGGTAAAAATTATTTTCACAACTTATTTATTAAATATAATGCATAAATTATTATTTAGACTTATAGTTTCTAATTTTGTACTTATATAACAACAATCTTATCCAAATACTTGTGTAATGTTTGCACAAGGATAGAAAAGTCGAATTAACAAATTAAATAAGCTGTCATGACATGGATATGAATAAATATACATAATGGAAGAATATAAATGATTATATTGAGAAAAATTAATTTATTTTTATGATAGTAATTTATTTTTAATTTTTATATTTGAAATAACTACCTTTAATTATTATGAAACATTGATGCAGTGCTTGTGCAAACAGAAGAAAAATCAATAAAATGATTATAATTAAAATGATAAGAACCATTAAATGAACCAAAAACTTGAATAAACCAAATTGGTTGAGTATATATCAACCATAATCATACAAGGGTTGAATTAATAACCATTTGGATCCACTTGGATAAGATAATGACCCTTATAGTATTTTATTTAATGAAAAGTCAAAGATGTCACATTCA
The DNA here is from genome assembly GCA_963277665.1 of Viscum album. Classification (NCBI taxonomy): domain Eukaryota; kingdom Viridiplantae; phylum Streptophyta; class Magnoliopsida; order Santalales; family Viscaceae; genus Viscum; species Viscum album. The sequence continues at coordinate 1,075,198,109 of OY728130.1, forward strand.
TGATTTTAATAACAATGAAAATTTTAATATGGTGTTATCCTAAATATATATTTGAATATAAATATTATTTTGAAATATAATATATTTATATTAAACATGGTAATTTATTTTTAATTTTTATTGAATAAATAATTATCTTAAATTCTCACATAACACTGATGAAGTAATTATTTAATTAATGGAAAAATCAAATAAATGATATTAAAAATAAAAAATAAATAAAATATAAGTTAATTAATGTAATAAAAGAATTTTATAAATGAACTGAAACTTTTATGAACATAATAAAATATTTTATTCAAATTTTACATGTTGACTTGATATTTTTAAATGTCAAAGTAATAAATAGTTTCAAAATTGACATTAATGATATTTTAAAATAAGTAATATATTACTAAATGATATAAAATTACTAAAAATATTAAATTAAAAAAAAATTGATTAGGATAAGGTTAAAAATATCAACCATGATCCAATTATGGGTCTTTTTACATTTTATAGAAACTATATTAACCCTTAAAGAGTAAAAATCCAAGGTTTCATGGTAAGAGTTGAATTGGGATAAATAAGGATTAAAACCAAAAGATAAGGGTAGAAATAATTTCAAAACTCATCTAAATTTTATTATATGAGAGTATTTAGACCCAAAATCACATTATATAATAAAATAACAAGTTTGGAGCCATTTGAAAATTAATATTTTCTTCTAATTTCTTAACACTTCAAAACCCTTGTTTTTCAGCCAATAATTTCCCAAATACTTTCCTAGAATCCCTCTACATATTATATAGGTCTATGTTTTGGTAGAAAACTATACTTTTTGGGCTTAAGGTTTTAAGAAAAGGAATTTTTTGAAGAATAGGAAAATAAATAAACGTATGTGACGAGTCACACTCAAGATAAGAGGATTATTTTGAAAGTATCATTTTTATAAGATAATTTTATATGTTTAAGGGAAATATAATTTAATTCACGATATTATATATGACCATTATCTATAATTTTTTTTGATATTTTATGAATTTTAATACAAGATTTTGTTTTAATTTCAAAGCATTTATGTTCATGCATTATAAATGTAAGTAATTATTTTATAGAAAATAGATTTCTCCTAAAAATGAGTTTTTTTTTGATATTTGAAGTCATTAAATTATTTTATTCTATGTAAATAATATATGTAATATTTTGAATAGTTTTAATGGGTTATGAATGAAAAGAGTCGGATCTTCTAAAAGTGTTTTCTTAAAATTTAGCACTTTCATATCAAATGAGATGATGAGGAATGGGGAGTAAACCCATGAGTTTAAGGGGATTTTGTCCTACAAATGATACTTCTAGTGGACACATGATTTTATTAATATTTTTAAAGTATCATTTTAATCCATAAAATTATTAATATTTTCAAAAGAGTTTTTAAGGAGAAATCCAAGTATTTTTCAATGGGTGTTTCTAAATGGATTTCAAAATGATAAGTATTTTTAAAAGGGTTTGAAAATTATTTTCTTATGAAGTTTTATAATAACCCTATATTATTATTTTGGAAAGTTATATATAATATAAAATATTTTTAATTTGATATAAAATATTTTCAAAGGAATTTCAAATTATTTTTCACTGGTTTTAAAACTGCTCACTGGCTAATTTTATTCTCATCCCATGTTTTAAAATATTTTTCATAGATCTTTTATAATTTCTAAGATGAATAACATCATTTAAGGAGTTAGTGTACATGAATCCAAGTAGTTATTTTATAATTCTTTTTTTAAACTATGATAAATTGTAAGGTTATGCCTAATTTTCCAGATCCTAGACCAGAAAAATCCTTAGTTGTACAATGAAATGTGTATTTTTTTAATTATTTTTTATTTTAAAAAAATACATAGAATGTTGTTAGTACCAAATCTGGAAGTGCAGGTTTGAGTTTTCATAGTTGGTATCAGAGGAAATATTAATTTTTTTTTGGAGATTATGTGTTTTCATTTGAGGAAAAATCTAAGTGATAGAATTTTCTTTTGAACTTCTAGGTAAATAAACACCCTTAAGAATATAGAAGTTCACCCGTTCTAGTTTTTCCTAACTCTAAAGATGAAAATTCAGAATTTTCTTAAGTAAGATGAATGAATTTTGATGGAAAAATTAATTTAATGGGGTAGGAATGTAATATCCTGATATTTTAAAAAGAAACACTGTGTTTGATAACATAAAATATATGAAAAATGAGCTTAAATGAACAACGAAATATTATTATTTAAATATGACCGTTATAACCTAGATATTAATTTAGTGGGTATAAATAAGAATAAATTATTTATGAAATAAATGTTTTGGTACTAATCAATATAAATTTATTGGTAAATTATTAGAAAATAATAACATAATTATTAGTAAAGTCATTTTAATCTTTATAAATACATTTTCTTCAAAAATAAATTTTGTTGTTTTTTTATGAATGAATATTATAATTAATTTATGGAAGTTTTAGAAAATATATTTTATAAATTGAACTTAATTTTTGAAATCATTATATCAAAATTAGTCTATGTTTAAATTTTGAGAATTTTCTAAAAAAGTAATTTTTTTGTTGAATAGTAAAAAATACAGTTTTTTAAAATACGGTATCTTTTGTGATATTATCAGGAAAAAATTATGATATAAAAATTTATTAAACTAATTTAATAACTCATATATGATATTATAATATAAATATAAAATAAAAATAATTCAAAAAATGTAAATTATAACTTATTTTATGATAAATATGAAAATCATTTTTAGTGGTGACGCAGTGCTTGCGCGGTATTGGAAAAGTCAAATTCAATGTCTTATAGATATTAATTGAGAGGTAAAAAGTCTTTTCATGACTTATTTATTTAATATCATGCATCAATGATTATTTGGACTGATATTTTCTAATTTTGGACTTATATAACAACAATATGATCCAAATGCTTGTGCAATGCTTGCGTTAGGATAGAAAAGTCAAATTAACAAATTAAATAAGTTTTCATGACATGGATATGAGTAAATATACATAATGAATTAATATAAAGGATTATTTTGAGGCTAATTAAATTTTTTTTAATTTTTATCTCTGAAATATTTACCTTTATTGATTATGCAACACTGACGTAGTGCTTGTGAAAGTAGAAGAAAAATCAAAAAAATGATTTTAATTAAAATGATAAGAACCATTAAATAACACAAAAACTTGAATAAATATTATTAGTTGAGTATATATTGACCATAATAATTCAAAGGTAGAATTAAAAACTATTTTAAGTCACTTGGATAAGATTATGACCCTTAAATTATTTAATTTAATGAAAAGTCAAAGATGTCACATTCATGATTTTAATAACTATAACATTTTTAATATGGTGTTATCCTAAAGATATCTATGACTATAAATATTATTTTAAAATATAATATATTTATCTTCAACATGTTAATTTTTTTTAATTTTTATTGAAAAAATAATTACCTTAAGCTCTTGCACAACACTGATGTAGTAATTATTTAATTAATGGAAAAATAAAATAAATGATATTAAAAATATTAAAATAAATATAATATGAGATAATTAATGTAATAAACGGATTTTATATATTACCTTGATATTTTATGGATATAATGAAATATTATATTCTAATTTTACATGTTGTCTTGATATTTTTAAAAGTCAATGTAATGAATAGTGTCAAAATTGACATTAATGATATTTTTAATTAAGTAATATTTTATTAAATGATATGAAATTTCTAAAAATATTAAATTTAGAAAAATTATTATTATAAAGTTAAAAATATCAACCAATATCCAATTATTGGTCTTTTTTAAATTTACAGCAACTATATTAACCTTTAAAGAGTAAAAATTTAAGTGTCACGATAAGAGTTAAAGAGGTTAAATAAGGGTTAAAACCAAAAGATAAGGGTATAACTATAGTCAAAACTCATATAAATTTTATTTTATGATAGGATTTAGATCCATAATTATCTTATATTTGAAATTAATAAGTTTTTATCCATTTTTAATAAAATATTAATTTATATTAATTTAATATTTTTGAGAAATTCCAAGTGTGCCCCTCCCATCTCTTATAAAAGTGAACCTCTTCTTATCATTTATTTACACTTAAAAACTTTTTTTTTCATCCAATACCTACCCAAATACTTTCCTAGAGCTCCTATCCATATTCTATAGGTTTTAGTTTAGGTAGAATACCATCCTTTATGATCTTAAGGTGTTAAGAAAATGGATTATTTGAAGAAGAGGAAGATTAAGAAACGTACGTGTTGAGTCCGACTCAAGGTAAGGAGATTATTTTGAAAGTTGCAATTTTATAATAGAATTTTATATTTTTAAGGAAAATATTTTATTTTATTTCATGATTTTATATACTACCATAATTTATAATTGTTTTTTGACATTTTATGCATTTTAATATAAGCTTTTGTTTTAATTTCAAAGCGTTAATGTCCATGCCTTATAAATGCAAGTGATTATTTTCTAGAAATTGGATTTCTCCTAATAATGAGTTTTTTTTCAATATTAAAATTCATTAAATTATTTTATTCTATTAAAATAATATATGTAATATTTTTAAAAGTTTTTAATGGGTTATAAATGAGAAATATAGATCTTCTAAAAATGGTTTATTAAAATTCATCACTTGAATATCTAATGAGACGATGAGTAATGGGAAGTGAATCCATGACCTTAAGGGGATGCTTTACTACAAGTGATACTACTAGAAGTTTCATGGATTTCTTAATATTTTACAAGTATCATTTTAATGAATAAAAGTATTATTATTTTAAAATGGGGTTTTAAGGAGAAATCCAAGTATTTTTTAAAGGGTATTTCTTAATGGATTTCAAAATGATAAGTATTTTTAAAAGGTTTTGAAAATTATTTTCTTATGATTTTTCTAAAAACCCTATATGATTATTTTATAAAGCTATATATAATATCAAATATTTTTTATTTGATATAAAATGTTTCGAAATGAATTTTAAATTATCTTTCACTAGTTTTAAAACCCCTTAATGGCCAATTTTATGCTCATCCCATGTTTCAAAATATTTTTTATAGGTGTTTTAGAAGTTATAATATGGATAAAATAGTTTTAGTAGTTATCATACATGAATCCAAGTAGATATTTTATAATTATTTTTGTAAACTCGGATAAATTGTAAGGCTATACCTAATTTTACATATCCTAGACTAGAAAAGATCCTCAATTTTGTAATGGAATTTGTATTTTTCAATTATATTTTACTTAAAAAAATACACAACATGTTGTTAGTACTGAATCTGGAAGTGAGGGTTCAGGTTGTCACATTTGGTATCAGAGGAATGATTTAGAAAAATTTGGAGCTTAGGAATTTTCATTTGAGGAAAAAATCTAAGTGATATAATTTTCTTTTGAACTCCTAGGTAAATAAACACGCTTAATAATATAGAAGTTTAGTCGTTCTAGTTTTTCCTAATTCTAAAGATGAAAATTTTGAATTTTATTAAGTGTGAAGAATGAATTTCTAGGGAACAATTCATTTAATGGTGGGGGGGGGGATAAAAAATTCTGATATTTTAAAAGGAAACACTATGTTTGATAACATATAAGATATAAAACACCGAGCTTAAATGAACAATGAAATATTATTATTTAAATGTGACTGATAGAACCTAGATGTTAATTTAGTGGATATTAATTATAACAACTTATTTATGAAATAAATATTTTTGTCTTAATTAATATAAATGTATTAGTAAATGATTATAAAATAATGACATATTTTTTAGTAAAGTCATTTTAATCTTTATAAATACGTTTTCTTCAAAAATGATTTCATTTCTTTTTATAAATGAATATTATAATTAATTTATGGAAGTTTTAAAAAATATATTTTATTAAATTAAATTAATTTTTTAAATCATCATTTCAAAATTATTTTATGGTGAAATTTTGCGAATTTTTTGAAAAAGTTAAATTTTTTTAGTGAATAGTAAAAAATATAGTTTATTTAAAATACGATTTCTTTTATGATATTGTGAGAAAATAATTATGTTATAAAAATTTATTAAACTAATTTAATGACTCATGTATGATATTATAATAAAAATATCAAAAGAAAAAAAAATTATTACATGTAAATTATAATTTATTTCATGATAAATATGAAAATCATTTTCTGTGTTGACTCAGTACTTATGCAGTACTAAAAAAGTCAAATTCAGTGTCTTATAGATATTAATTGAGAGTTAAAAAGTATTTTCATGAATTTTTTTTATTAAATATCATGCATAAATTATGTTCTAGACTGATAGTTTTTAATTTTAGACTGATATAACAAAAATCTTATCCAAATACTTGTGCAATGCTTGCGTAAGGCTAGAAATGTTAAATTAAAAAATTAAATAAGTTTTCTTAACATGGATATGAGTATATATACATAATTAAAAAATATAATGAATTATTTTTAGATTAACTAATTTATTTTTAGGAGAGTAATCTATTTTTATTTTTTATATGTGAAATAATTACCTTAAATGATTATGCAACACTGACACAGTGCTTGTGCAATTAGAAGAAAAATCAATAAAATGATTTTATTTAAAATTATAAGAACCATTAAATGACCAAAAAACTTGAATAAATCTTATTTTTTTAGTATATAAATACCCTAATAATCCAACGGTCAAATTAATAACCATTTGGTGCCACTTGGATAAGATATGACCCTTATTGTATTTTATTTAATGAAAAGTCAAAGATGTCACATTCATGATTTTAATAGCTATAACATTTTTAATATGATATTATCTAAAAGATATATTTAACTATAAATATTATTTTTAAATATAATAGATTTATCTTCAACATGTTAATTTATTTTTAATTTTTAGTGAAGAAATAATTACCTTAAATTCTTGCACAACACTGATGCATTAATTATTTAATTAATGAAAAAAAATAAATGATATGAAAATATTAAAATAAATATAATATAAGATTATTAATGTAATCCATGAATTTTATATATTAACTTGACATTTTATAGACATAATAATATAGTTTATTAGAATTTTACATGTTTCTTGATGTTTTTAAAAGTCAAATTAATGAATACTATCAAAATTGACATTAATGATATTTTAAAATAAGTAATACTTTATTAAATTTTATAAAATTCCTAAAAATATTAAATTAATAAAAATTATTAAGATACTTTTAGAAATATCAACCATGATCCAATTATGGGATTTTTTTTAATTTTATAGTTAATATATTAACCCATAAAGAGTAAAAATCCAAGTTGTCATAGTAAGAGTTAAAGGGGTTAAATGAGGGTTAAAACCAAAATACAAGGGTAGAAATATATTCAAAACTAATAAATTTTATTTTATGAAAGGATTTAGACCTATAATAATCTTATAATTGAAATTAATAAGTTTGGAGTCACTTGGAATTGAATATTAATTTATATTAATTTAATATTTTGAGAAATTCCAAGAGTGATCCTCCCTTTTCTTATAAAAGGGCACATATTATTCTCATTTATTCACACTTAAAAATCCTTATGATTATAAAATTCCCTACCCAAATAATTTCTTAGATTCTCTATCCACATTCAAGCAGTCTTAGTTTAGTCAAAACACCATCCTTTGTGGTCTTAAGGTGTTACGAAAAGAGATTGTTTGAAGAAGAGAAAGACGAAGAAACGTACGTGGCGAGTCAGACTCAATGTAATGGGATAATTTTAAAATAATTATTTTTATAATACAATTTTATATTTTAAAGGAAAATACTTTATTTTCATTCATGATAGTAGATATATCTATCATCTATAATTGTTGTTGAATTTTTTTTCATTTTAATACAAGATTTTGTTTTAATTTCAAAGAATTTATATTCATGTCTTATAAATGTAAGTAATTATTTTTAGGAAAATGTATTTATCCTAAAAATTAGTTTTTTTAAATCTTATAATTTATTAAATTATTTTATTTTATAAAAATAATATATGTAATATTTTTAAATAGTTTTAATGGATTATGAATGAGAAAGATAATTCTTCTAAAAATGTTTTCTTAAAATTCGGAACTTGTATATAAAATGAGATGATGAGGAATGGGGAGTGAACCCATGACCTTAAGAGGATGATATCCTACAAGTGATATAGATAGTGGAAACATGGTTTTCTTAATATTTTGCAAGTATAATTTTAATATATAAAAGTATTATTATTTTCAAAAGGGTTTTTAGGGAGAAATCCAAGTATTTTTCAAAGGGTATTTCTGAATGGATTTAAAAATGATAAGTATTTTTAAAAGGTTTTGAAAATTATTTTATTATGAAGTTTTCTAAAACCCTAGATTATTAATTTGTAAAGTTATATATAATATCAAATATTTTTCATTTGATGTAAAATGTTTTCAAAGAAATTTCAAATTATATTCACTGGTTTTAAAACCCCCTATTTGTAAATTTTATATTCATACCTTGTTTTAAAATATTTTTCATTGGTATTTTAGAAGTTCTAAGATGGATAACGTCATTTAAGGAGTTAGCGTGCATGAATCCAAGTAGTTATTTTATAATTATTTTTTTAAATTATAATAAATTTTAAGGATATGCCTAATTTTCTAGAACCTAGACTGAAAAAGATCCTTAATTGTATAATAGAATGTGTATTTTTCAATTACTTTTTTTTTATAAAAATACACAACATGTTGTTAGTACCGAATATATAATAAATTATGTGAAGTTTTATTTTTATCAATATTCAAAATTCCAATTTTATGATAAAGAATTCCATGACTGGGACACGATCTAGCTAAGGACGGAGGTTGCATCACCCAAGTGACTTTCCGAGGTCACCTCGCGTAAGTGACTTGCTGAGGTCACCTTGATCAGGTGACTCACTAAGGTCACCTCATGCAGGTGACTCAATAAGGTCACCTCACACAACCTCCTCACCTAGGTCGATCGGCTTAAGTAGTTTGCTTAAGGCACTTACCAAGTGGAAGTGTGAAGGAAATGTGAGAATTATTAGGGTGATGAGAGCAGATGAATGAACAAAATAGTGTAAGCGAGAGGAAGGATTGCTAGGTGGTAAACACTATTTATAGATATGTGAGTACCTTTGTGGAAAACCTATGTGAAACACCCTACGTGACCAGCCTTCATGGACCATCAGTTCATGTATCCCTTGTGTGATACATAATCTATAATTTTCACCAAGCCTGGGCATAAATGCACAAGAACATGTAATGGCCAATGAATGAGGGATCCATCAACATCTGTATTCCTCTTTACCTTAAAATCAAAACCTCCACTTTTGATTGGATCTAATCATGAGTGGGGGGGGGGGAATTTGTTGAAACTCCATTTTTCATGAGGAAGATAATTTTCAAAGGAAAATACCTCAAGTAATTGAGAAGTGAGAGGCATCAAAGATTTAATGAATTCTCTCAAGTGATCCCATGCAAGGCCCAACCTGCATTATCACACAAGTATAACTTGTGTGCCCAACGTCATCACCAAGTCTAACCTACATGCCCCAAGTCATCATGTAGGTCCAGATTCACATATGTTGAAACCTTGATCAAGTCATACCTACATGAAATACCTACGTGATTGAACTATGCGAACCACCACCTTTACCTAGGGTCTTGATATTGACTATAAATAGGATCACAAGGCTCCTCATTTGATAGAACTGGAATTCAAGGGAAGAAAATTGAAGCTCTTCTCACCCTAGTCCTTCGCATAGGTCCTCAAAACACCCAGGTAGTTATCCAAGCCCCAAAAGAAGAGGGAATTAATTAGGGTCCAAGTATTAGAGTTCTACCAAGTCCTAAAACATAAAATACTTTCATGAGGATCCACTTACTCCTATTCCAAAAATACCAGGGTGAAGTCCCCTTCCCAAGATCAGACCTACATAGACTCTTTCGAGGCACTTGAGGAGACCCTTGGAGGTCCGAGCAAATTACTATTCAAGTTTGGTTCCTATGTTGTTCTCTGCCCATACAAAACTTGCGTGGGCTATCCTCTAACTCACCCAGGTATCACCAACATGAGGCAGTTTCCAACTCGCTTATGTACCACTTGCATGAGGTATCCTTTAACTCATCTAACTACCACCTACATGGGGCAACCTCCAACTAACCTAGGTACCACCTATGTGAGGCATCCCTTCAAGCCCCTTTTTTACATCTCCAATGATTGGTCCCCCTTTGTCCCAATCCCTCTTATAAGAGGTACCACACTAATACCTCCTAAAAAAGCCTCCGAACATGTATGATTAGAACCTAGGGTGCACTAGTTCCCCCTCTCAATCATACATTACCATGGTAATGGAAGTCCCGAACTTATCTTACATAATAGGTGGGATCCTCATAATGTCCTTAATCATACATTCCCATGGTAATGAAAATACCAACCTTATGATAGTGGAAGATGGATTCTTGTTCTAGGTGAAAACATCTATTTCCCATAGCCCCACCCTCTTCCTCTCTTCCACCGATCTAAAAGGGAGGTGATGGGGGATCCTTGTAAGGGAATCCCTCCTAGAGTAAGCCTTTAGTCTTTCTTGTAGGAAAATCCCTCACTTTACATTCCCTCACCCTTTTCCACCAATGGATGAAGAAGATAGTGAGGATTTATAGATATTATACTTCCTCTTGTTTCTCACACTGAGCATGAATCACATGGGATTAAAGGTTAGTGGCGACCATTTCATCAGCACGATAAAATATTCACCACTTAGGCCGCCTCCATAGGCATAATCCACAACCATTTCAAAATATGTGGGATTTGATTCCTTTCCAAACATGATATGTAGGAAGCCTCCCTGAGGTTCAAGCCCAGTACCCCAAACTCTCTTTAATTTTCTCCAAGCCATATTACCGGTAGGGTCATACCAAACTTGGAGGGTCATATTCCTTCTAGGTCCCTTAGTCCATTTTAGCATAAGTACCACACCATACATTTCTAGGAATATTCCGCCTAGACATCCTTATCATATGAAATTAAATTACATGGTTTGTTCCTTATAACAAGACCCAAAAATGTATGCTGTGTCCCATTAAGTGGAACCAAACTAAATGTGTTCTAATTTTTATCACAAGGATATGTAGGAATCCCCTATCACGGGCATGGTCCCAATATCAAAACAACTCCAGTCTCCCTGGATGAAGATAATTTATAGACCACCTAATTGTGTGGTTTAAAACCAACATCACAAAACAAAAAACATAACCAAGATATAGGACCTTTGATATGTATGGATGGTTGCATTGATAGAGAACCTCATATACACATAGATGGGTTCATCGATGAAGAACCTCAGATACATACAGATGGTTTCCCAGGAATGCATGTCTATAATTGATTTTTGATACATAAGGGTGAACAAATCCATATTTTGAATTTAATAAAGTGATTCATGAATATATATTAAATCTATAAGAGAGTCTCAGAGTAGGAAATAATTCCTTCCAAAAGGGTGAAATGATCCTGATCTCCCATCCTCTCGACCAATGTGAGTTATTAAGTGTTTTTGGTTAAGCTTCTCGATGATCACCTGCCTTTGGAAAGTGGGTCCATGAGATATCATGTATATTAGAGCCATTGGGTGTTCTGATTCCATGAAATAACCCTTTTGAAAACTGCTTGGAAAGGGATGTGAAACAAAATGGTGAACCTGACGTGAATAGTTGTGTAACCATACTCAACCCTCCAAATCAATCACCAAGCCCCAAATTTTCATCGGAAACATTATTGATTCCATTAATATATGATAGAAGAGTTTTTAATATTATTATCATGTTTTATTAACATCTAATATAGTATTTTATTAAATGGTCTCACATTAAAGTGATGACCCCAAACACCATATTTATTTAGTGATCCAAGATCTATATTTCATTAAGTAATGAGTCTTTTAGGGAATTAATATCACCACTTAATTATTTAGGTAAGGAAATTTCCAAATCACAATAATTGGGACTCTTGGATAGTTGAGTATATACATATTTATCCAAATCCATCATATGGATTCACTCAAATATATTCCTTTATAATCCTTTCTATGGGTTTCCTAGATAAGTGTAACCTAAAGAAAATGCCAGAAATATACTAACAAAAGACAATATAGAGGAACCCTTGTAGGTTAAAACCTACCTAAGGATGATCTAGTGTTATATATTACATTCTTGACTTACACAGGATAATTCAGGGGCACCTTGTTAAGGCAGAACCTACATAATGAATGATTAAGGTCTTGAAAAGTGCTATTGGGGAAGAAATCTCACAGAATTTGAAAGGGGATTTATCTCACCATATTTTTTCATGTTATTCCCTTTATATATTCATGCTTCTAGTAATTTATTTTTGAATTATATTCCCTAAACTAAATCAATATGTTCAATCCATATTGATGTGTAACTCTTTACACAACCCTTAAGTTTGTTTTACTCACCCAAAATTTGAAGTTAATTATATTAATACATATACATATGCATACATAATGTTAATTAACTATTCATGTAAATGTTTAGAGTTATATGAGATTGATAATCTCTATATGAGTAAAACTAGAGTGATAGATAGTCGACCCCAATCATCTCTATAGACAAGGCATAAGCCTCCATGATGGTAGATAGTCCCACCCCAAGTCCCTCTACTCAGGGAGACTTTACTGAAGATAAAATTAAATTCATGATAACTCTAACACCTAATATGAAAAATATATATTCAATAAATAAATTCAATCTCATAAATTTAATTAAAAACCAAGGTTAAACTAGATAAAAAAACTAAATTCATTATGGAGTCATTCCTAGAATAGAAATGCAAGGCTCTATCCTAGAAGAAAAGTATCTTATAAATTTTAGCATAGAAATACTCATAACATAAAAAATTTATAAATATGAAAAAAACCAAGGAATGGAATTTAAATAAATGAACAAATCAAGAATTTAAACATGAGAAAATTATTTATGAACAATTTATAAATAAAATCTAATTATAAATAGTTTTAAAATTTTATCTTGAAAATATGGATATTCCATAATTATGAATTTAACTTCTTTATATTCATATTCATTATGAACTCCTTCATATTATTCATTATATTACATTTCAAATAAGGAATTATTAACTTTTAATAATTCAAAAATAATTATGAATGATTCCCAATTTAAAATATAAACAATTTTATATTCCCACTCATTTATGTAATTTATAAACATTGCAAAAATTTCCCTTTTTATGAATATAAAAAAATTAATTTTATTTATAATCCATAAAACCTAACATAGAAAAGGTGTTTTAAATATTAAAATTTTCTATTTTAAGGAATATTTAATAATGAATGTTCTATAAAAATTTATTTATCAATTATAAACCTTTTATAATTAATAAATTTTAATTTTTTTACTAAATAATTATTCACAAAATACCTTTTATTATAATTTATAAATGGTTTATAAATTATTAATTTAATTCAAAAATAAAAATTTGTAAAAATGGTTTTTCCTTAGTAACACAGTGTGTGCTATGCTGTGGTGTCCTTTCTAAATATATTTTGAAGAAACCTAGCTTAATCTAGGCTGTTGGGGTGGCTATGATCACTTAACCTTATGTAACAAGGCTAAGTAATGTTAAATTGTTCCACCATGACATGAACTACACTGTTGTGTTCATTCTTAATCCATTTTGAAGAACCATGAAACCTATGTAAAATGACATCCTTGCCATGCCCTAATGAAGATTGGATAACTGTTTTTCATGCGTTAACACTTAATGCATGGATATAATTTTTTTTCATCATGCCATAATGAAATAAGAGTGTCCATTTTACATTCCTTAACTCTTTACAAATGGGCTAAAATGGATAACTCTATGATGTGGTTACAGAACTACTATAGGTAGAGGTCCTACACCTCAAAATCAATATTTCATTAAGAGGGTCACCAATTCAAGCCTTTAGTATGGGGGATTCACACCTTGATAGTATTGAGGGGGAAATAACCCCATGATAGAATGGAGTACCCATACCTTGAGGATGCTAAAACAATTATCTAATCCTACAAGAGGGTTACCTACTTCAAAATACATATAGTGGACCCACACCCTATACTAACAAACCTATAAGGGGTTACTAACACCATGAATCATTTGAAACATCTCACCCTCACACCGATTCCATCACCTTAAAGCTAATGGAAGTATTATATTCTAAACACTTTGGAAAATAGTCTCTAATAGTAATGAGAATTGAAACATCATGTACTATGTAGAAAATCACTTAGAGTGGACTGCATAAGTGTACTGTTATTCCATGTATAAACTTAGGTATTTCTAGATTGATACTTAGCTCAATTTTGAGTTTCAGAGTCTTGGGACCCTTTTCAGGGTAAAATGGAAAATTTACCCTTGTAAATGACCTTAGAAAAATTATCTGATGACCCTGTTGAATCCAAGGTGTGGTTTTTAGCCCCTGGTTGAGCTGACATGAAAAAGCGAATATAGAAGGGTCATGATAAAAATGTTTAAAGTATAAAAATATCATTTTAACGAGCCATGATAAATATTGAGAAATATTATTTTCCTCTTAAATGGAGTGTCATAATGAAATTATAACATCACTTTTGCATCTAGAACATGAGTTTCACTATAGGGATGGTATAAATTCTATTTTCATTAGAGGCCTGAGAGTTAGTCATTGATGACAGCTTGAGTTATGATTTTAAAAAAAGTTATGAGAATATTAATTATATAAATTATGGAGATTAAATTAGAAACACTAGCCATAAAATCTATAAATATATATTTAACACAATTCATTGATATAGAGTTATAAGTATTTAGGAATGATAGTCAGGTCTAGTTATGGGAGTTGGCTCAAACTTAGGGGTTTAAATTTGGAAATATGTTAATGAAAGTGTTTAAAATATGAACCTAGGGTTATTTATGGGTTTGAAATTTTTTGGAAGGGTTAAAATTTATTTTTTAAAGTTTTCGGTATTTTTTGGTCTTATAGTAAATTTATTAAAAATTTTAAAAGAAAATTTTTCATAGAGACTTGTGCTAGAATCACTGTTCATAATAGAGTCTTGTTTTTATAAACCAAACTCCCTAGGCCATGAACCTGGTAATATGACCCCATGGACTTCTTATATGACCTTGGTTTCCTTCCTAACATACCACATGATATTACCCACCAGGATCACTTATCAGACTTATAAATATCCCCACAAGCTAACACGTGTTCTTTTAGTGTGCTTTGTCTTCACTCACACACACCCTAGTAAAATTCCCAATATTTCACCCATCTCGAGACTAATCTAAGCCATGCATTCTTAAACTATGGAGTTATTATCAGAAATGATCTTGAAAATAAAGGTGCACCTTTTTGACATGAGTAGTAAAATTTAGTCTTTTATGTATCATTATTCTAGGGGAGTTACAAACTCCACCCCTTTAGGGAATAACATCCTAGTTGTGGACCCCACAACTCAAACCCAGGAAGTGTAACTACTATTATATATGGGTATTGCATCTAATACTATTTTTCATGACCCGAACTCCCTAGGCCATGGACCTAGTCATTTGACCCCATGGGCTGCCTATAATACCTTGGTTTCCTTCCAAACAAACCATATGCTCTTACACACCAGATTCACTTATCAGACTAACAGCCATCCCCATAGACCAACTCATATTCTTTTAGTGTTTTATTCCCTCACTCACACAAAACCTAGAATACATACCAAGATTTCACCCATCCCGACACTACTCTAAGTCAAGCATGCTTAACTATGGATTTCTTATTCGACATGATCCTAAAAATAAAATTTCACCTTACTGACATGGGTATAAACATTTAGTATTTTTATCTATGGATAATATTTTGGAAAATTAATATATTGTAATCACTTAGAGAATGAGTTATTGATTCTATAAAATTATGGATGCACCACTAGATAGATTTCTTTAGGACTTTATTGGTTATTGGTTAGTGTAAATTTCATTGTGGTTTCCTTAGGTGAATTTATTATTTGATCCCTCATGATTATAGTGATTTTTATCTGGTGTAGTGACCTACCACAATATAAGTTGTGTGATACCACTTGAGGACCATCATGTGTGACTTGTTAATTTGGCGATGTTTGTAGATGATTAGGTTTGCTTTAGAGGTGGATTGGTTTAGAGTTTTTTGTTTGGGTGATTTCTCTTTCCTGTTTAATCTCTTTTGATGTATCTTTATTCTTGAGTTTGGTGGCTTTATGGAGTAAGAAATTGTCATGGTGGGGAGAATTGTAACACCCCAACCATAGTATCCTCAATTATTTTATTTATTTATTTAATTTTATTACTATTTTGAAGGCTCAGTTTTAATATTTTTAAATAAATTTGAAAATTTTAATTATTTTTTTATATTGTATAGTTTGGTCGAACAGTTGTCCAAACCATGTGGTAGATGGGCGTGTGAGTCTATAATATTAACAAAATAGTTTCACATGGTTGACACATGGTTTTACCAAATGTGTGGCCAAACCATGTAGGTTTTCTTGTTTGTCTAGTAAGGGGCGCATGATTAGCGCATAGTTTGGTAAACCATGAAGAAATCATTCGATTCACCCAATAATTTGACATTTAAACTTTCAAAACTACCTCTTATAATTTCTTATACCATAAACTAGTCATCCCCTCCCTCCTCCCTCACTCATGTGACTATCCAAGTAGGGATACTCTGTGTTCACCCCTTCTCTTTACCTCCTCTAAATATTGGTGATTTATCTTTGGATTTCAAGTGTGATGTATCTTAGTTGGTGTTTCTTTCTCCAAACATCCTATTTCCTATCATCTTCCCCTCATTTTCCTTTTTCCTCTTGATCTTTATCCCTTATGAAAAACACTAAGTGGATTTTAGACCCAATTTCTTTTGGTTTTGGCTTCTTTGGGTATGAAAATATCATTTTGGACTCTCTTATCATCGCATTTGAGGGCTTGCTTCATATGTACTTGGTTCCTGGTAGGTTCTTCTATAATTTTTCTTTTTCTTGAAATTCTATAGGTTTTTCAGTGTTGTTAAATATTTCTTTAGTCAAATTTTGGATTCTATTTGAGTTCAAAAAATTCAAATATATTCATATATTAAAGTTTATTGGAAAATATAGTTGAATTTTAAGTTAGATCTTATGGATTTTCCTCTACTAGTTTTCTATACCTAAAGAATAATTATGTTTTTAACTAATAAAATATTTATAGTAACTTTTATATTGTTTTTTTTTGTTTTAATATCATTTGGGATTATTTATTATGCTGTATATTTTGGAACATGATTTCAAGAGGCTAAATTGGATGGCCATACACATATACATATGTATATATGGATGTACCCATTCACATGGGGATAAGTGAATACACACATAGAGTGAAATATATACATTTAAACTCATATGTGTATAGAAATATAAGTAATTCTTGGAATGTGAATGTGTTACTAGACATTGGATTTTAAATTAATTTTTCAAAGAGAATTTCTAAAATAGATAAAAGGCTCATTTGGAATTTTCAAAGTAATCAATAAACTCCATTATTACTTTTATTATTATTATTATTATAATTATTAATTTTAAATAATTTCCACTTAAGTATCTTCTACTATCGGTTATTATTATTTTCCAAACCACATGAGGAAAACTTAGGTGCTTGGGTAGGTTAACCGAGATCAGATGAGGTCCATTCCACTAGTTACAATTTCATCTTGACTAGTGACATAGGGATGTGCACATTCCAATAGCCCAATGATGTTAAATTAAAATTTCCTAGTATAGTAGTATAGTTACATTCCACTAATTAAGGGTATCCCCAATTAGTGACATAGAAGTTTTAGGTTCCCCTATCCTTAGTGACCTTAAAGTTTTTATCCCATGATGATTGCTTTAAATTATTAATTTTATGCTTTTATATCACTCTTTATTTACATTGTATTGTACATATTTATATAGTTCTTTTTACCTTAACCCTTTTTAGAACATACATGATCTTATACATAACAACTTGGGTTTCATTTTTATAAAGGATTTTTAGAAATAAAGTTGTGGATTTCTTTTTCAAATTATAAGAAAAACCTATTTTTAAATTAGTGTATTTTAAAATAGAATTTTTGGATTTTTTTATAAAATATAAAGGATAGAACAATTGGTGAAACCCTACTAGGATTTTTGGTTCACACACTAGTTACACCAATCAATGACTATAGACTGAGTGGCTCTTGCAGGTTCCGACTCATCTTATATTCTCTCCTATAACATTTGTGGTTTTGGGACTGGAGAGTAACCTTGGGTCACATGGGGATCTTATTTAAGGTAATTTAGTGATTTTTTAATTCCTTGGTAGTTTTATCCAAATAGGCCATCCCTATTTTTGTTTATTTCCTTAAATTAGTGGACACATTATATCCATGGAGGATGTAGTGGAGTAAGAGGTTATTCTATGTGAGGGAGTTTGAGGTGAGCTAAGGGAAGTTTTCTACATCTTCTATACCTTTCGTTTTTTAGTATTTTTATTGTTTTCTACTTATATGATTTGGTGTGGATGTCTAAATTACGGATGGCTCATGCTGAAATTTTAGTAGAATATTCTATTTTATTGTATTTATTATTTTATGGGTGAAATCATTCCCAAGTGGTGATTCCTATATGCCTAAGCACTCATTCCATCCCATGGGGATCTGAAACACCCTTTGGGACCTATCATGGGATGAATTGGGCATCTGGAGGATGGACGACTCCATTTGGTTTGTGTCACTTGTGCCAAAATCACTCTTCAAAGTAGAATTTTTTTTTGGAATCATTATTTATAGTGGAGACTTGTGCTGGAAAAATTGTTCATAATAGAGACTTTTATTGGAATCACTATTCAAAGGATAGAATTTCACTATAATCATTGTTCATAGTAGAGAATTATGCTGGAATCACTTTTTGTAGTGGATATTTGTGATAAAATCACTATTCATAGTGGATACTTGTACTCAAATCATTATTCATAGTTGAGACTTGTGTTGAAATCACTGTTCATAGTAGAGACTTGTGCTGAAATCAATATTTATGGTAGATATTTATAATAGAATCACATATCATAATAGATAATTTCCTATTAAGATATTTATAGTAAGTCGTTTCTGAAAAAATGGATAAGTTGGATAAAATATGTTTCCAAAACCTTCTAAATATTAAATAAATGCTTAAAAACACTTATTTAAGGGAAAATTAAGGCTATTTCATGCCTAAAACTTGGAAAATCACCCAATAAGGGTGTTCTTGTTCTCTGTTCTTCTCTAAGGGATATCTTTTCTGTTTCTTGTTGGAATTGCATGCTGTATGAGGTAGGAGGGAGCAACACATTTTTCTAAATATTATGATTAAAACTAAAGAGTCCAAAGTTACCTGAAAATTAGAGTCTGGAAAACTCATGGTAGGTGGTCCCTATTTATTTCCTATTTATAAATATGTTATGTGTCATTTAATAAATAGGCATGGTTTGGGTTATGGTTGTGAGATCGGAAATGTAACTTCTTGGGGTATCTATTGTTTATAGAAGATAATAGGGGGAAGTATTGGGTGAGAAATTATGGGTTACGTTTAGTATGTCTTGGTTGTGTGGTTTTATAGTTTTTGGGTATGAGACTATACGTTAAGGATTGGGTATTTTTAATATGTGACATTTTTGAGGTTTATGATATGTTGAAAATGGTGTTGGCCATTCCTGTGGGTGGAGACAGAGGTTCACTGATGGTGTGGCCTAGGAAATTTGTTATTTCCGCCCACAGTGGATTAGATGATTGGGTTTTTAGGGTCATTTGAACATAAATAATGACCCATGAGGCATCTTAGTCCATTTTTTGTGGGTAATGGCCTCCATAGATTAGGCAACGTAGGTAGATAGTGTTAAACATCAGTACGAGGGGGGGGGGTGTACATCATAGAGGCCACATATAGAGGTGAGAGATACTACCAGATGGGAGAATGCTACTCACCATATTAAGAGATATACTAGGACTAGCTTGAGTAAATAATTTTTAACATGTTAGTGGGGAATTATAGTGGACCTGTGAAGGTCATTTTGGTTATGAAGGATGTATAACCCAAGTGACATGAGTTTGATTTGAAGGCTGAGGAAACTTTTGACATGAGAGACCATGAATGTATCATTCCACTCTGTCACTATCCAAATATGATAAAGACCTAGCACAAAATGATGAGAATGGGTGGATTCAGTTATGTTATGATATTTTGGTTGCTGTTTATTTCATTTTTGGAATACACTAGTATATGTATGGATATTAGTTAGGTACACCATTGGTAATGTCCTTCTGATTTTATACTCAAACCCTACATGGGACCTCTAGGAAACATGCATAGTTTATATCTTATGAAACATGGAAGGGGAAAGGGACATCATTAGGATTTTAGTGTATAATGATGTGAAGATGATGTATGGGCTAGTTGGCATGATTTTAAAGACGAGACAGGTGGTTCCTTGGTGCCATGATGATGGGTTATTTTGGTTATTTTGTACGTGTATATATGTTATCGAATTGTGGGAGATCTTGTTTACTATTGTATGTCTGCATCACATGGTAAATGTTTATTAAACTGGAAGTATGAAAATATGAATATATTGTTGATTATTATTTAATTGCTTCCACTGTGTTTGATTTATTTATTATGTTATTATTATTATTATCACCATAGGGTATAATATCCAAACTATCAATCTATATACCCTCACTGCTAGTTGGAAACCTTTGGCTTATGAGGATGCGTACCTAAAGTATCATAGTGTACCATTAATTTGGGAACTAGTTGAGTGGATGTTGGACAATGTGACATTACAAATTGGTATCAAATATTGAGTATTACAAGGTAGTGCCTGATCATGTTGATTATAAAGTTGAAAATGTGTTGTAACACCCTATTCTTGGGCCACAGATCAGTTCCCAGACCATAGAATTCATAAAACCTCAAACACCCCTCCCTATATACAATATAACCACTTGGTTCACTATATAGTAACCAGAATGGGTTACCACATTTTTTCAATCATGAAACCTTACACGCTAGAGTCTAAAGACTAGTAGCGAGTGTAATGAACCCGACCCCAATATCCAGTAGCATGGAGCTGGTGCTTTACTTTATTACATTGGTATAAGATACATGAAATCTCATCCCAACGGATAAAATAGTTTAGTAGTATTAGTAAACTAGATACATATTTGAAATTAAAATTAAATTTTGAACATAAAATTCAAAAAACTATTTTCTTTGAGAACACAATTGTTTCCCTTAATGCAAACCTACATATCAATCATTTTAAACTTATTAGAATCATTAGGAAAATAAAATATAAGAAATGGGTGAGCTCAAATGCTTAATAAGGGTTAAGTATAGTGAAAAAATAATGAATCAATGAGCATATTTAACAAGGAGAGTTAAATAGTTGGACACACATACCATGTAATAAAAAAACTGAGAATAAAAATTCATTCATAGATTTTGTTATAGTGAAAATCCTCTAGATAGCAATACCTGAAATGAAGGAAATGCATAATTTTGGACATTTGAGCTATCAAGATATATCCTCTAGATAGTTCTATCAAGACTAATACTCTTATCGGTTTAAGTCTATGGGTAGAAACCCATCTAATTATTCTTGGAAATAAACGAAAAGGGTTTGTATCCAACTAAATTATTCCAATGAGACTACCAATGAATCTAGGGGATTTCATTAACCGGTCCCTAACCTGTGTCTTTCATGTCCAAATCATTTTTTATATATTGAATAATATATTTTTAAATCAAAGCATCCCATACCAATTTGAAACATTTGAATCAACATAAAAAATTTACTAAAGTATGGAAGATGGTATCATAATAGATAAACCTAAATGAAGTACATGATTCAACAAATGATGTTAACATAGATGAAAATACTTTAAATGATATCATTGAAAAATTATTAAGGAAAATAATATTTAAACATTCTAAAGTGTCCAACACCACTTTGAAACATTTGAATCATAATCCCCATAAATAAATGGAATTTAACAAAAAAATAAATAACATGAGAATGATATGATATGTCAAAGGAACTGTATATACACCTTATAAAATAAGATGGGTGTATAACATCAAAATATGCCTCAATGAAAGGAGATTGAGATAAAGTCCCTTAAAAAGATAATTTTGTTATAAAAATAGATAGATTATGTGTATTCAATGTAAATCCACATAAAAAAGTGGAAATAAAGTAAGAATATCCACCACTTGTATCTACTGGAAATAGTCCACACACATCAGTGTATACCAATCCTAGAAGTTATGTGGCCCTTTCACCCTATCCACTGAATAGAGGTTAAGTCATTTTTCATTCTAAACTAGCAAGAAATATTTCAAGTGGTTTTATATTAGAAGATTCTAAATAAACACCTTAAAATAGTTTTGTCAAACACTTCTCATTTACAAGACTAATATGGTGATGCCGTAGTTGGGTGTTATAGGATTTCAGTTGAAAATAATTGTTTTTCATAATTTAATACATAAATATCCTTAATAGGGGTTTTAGTATTCAACATGGGAGCAATGTAACTAGATTTATTGTTTATGGAGAGACCACAATGCTATACAATAGATCTAGAGAGCAAAAAACCTATTGAATTAAGGATTTATCTATATGATTCATCACAACACATAGGCTTCTACCAAGGTGATTTCATCCCTGGTAAATCCAAAAAAAAATTGAAAATAAATTATTATATAATAAAAATTAATTTCACACATAATCTTAGCATAACATAATCAATGAAATATATTTTTTAACCCAATTAATGAAAATTGAGTTAAGAAATCCACTACCACTTGTAATCAATCAAATTGTATGCCCCATAAAAGTAATAATTATCAAGTGAAAAATTTAATACCATTAAGACAAGGATATTCATGATATGATATATAAAAATGAAGTATACATACACCACATACAATAAATAAATGGTGAACAAGTCATATATCTCACAGAAGTAAAAGTGAGATGAGAAAAACCCTTACCTCACGCTTCCCTTTAGTGTATAATTATTTAACCTACTATATAATGGTTTAAATACTGATATTTAATTATTATAAAACTATATTAATATTTATAATACCTTATATTATCCTTTTATAGCATCTTACAACCCATTCATTAATAATATTCCATTATTTTCATTATTTCGGGTGTGTTCATTTCATGGTTTCATGATCGGTTCATTTGTGTATAATTATGGATTATCATGTAAAATAAGAATAAAAATATATAATTTGAATTAAATGGAATTAATCAAACCCAAGGAGTATAAATGGTCCCATATATCATTTTTTTCTAACATTAGTATGATTCTGTAGATAAAATGTTAATGATAAATGTTTAGTTTATTTTGGTGGTTTTTCTGAACACCATGAACTAGTTTCATTTTATATACTATTATGAGTATATATTAGTTATAAAACATGAAATAGTATATAATATACTTATTAAAATATTATTTTACCATAATAATAGTTTTATGACCATCCATGAAGGTGGTAATGGAAAACGAACAAGAACATTTTTCACAGAGACAATTAACCGACATAATTTAGATAATAGTTTCGTTTCTTTAAATAAGAGGAGGTAATAAAAGTAGAGGATATAAGATATTCCATTAGAAACATAAAATTATATTATTTACATTAATATTTAATGTATTATATATATGAGTATAAATTATAAAAATAAAATAAAATAAGAGAGGTGTTTTGAGAAAATTACCTCTTAAATATCACCTCCTTGAGAGACCCTTAAGGACCTTGGATTTGGTATTTTGGTGATACCATCAAAACTTGGAAATGTTGAGAGTTATTAGGAGATGTTTTGGAATATATTTTAAGATATAAAAGTATTTTGTGTCAAAATTGGGTGGTGAGGGGTGGTATCTATACTTTAAGAGAAGTGAGTTTAAGTGATTAAATAATGCATATTTTATAATTAAAGCCAACCACATTGAGGTGGAATTAATTTCAATGAATTATATTGTTAATTAATTTTGTTTAGGATGGTTAGGGTCAATAAATAACTCAAAATACCATTAAACTTTGTAATTTTTAGGTATGTTAAGCTTTTATCTTTTAACTTTAACCCTTGTCACTATTTTACCTATACCGCAGTAAATATTTTTTTTACCATGATAAATTTTTTTATACCTAAAAATTAAATTGAAATTAAAAATTAATTTGGAACTTATTATTCCAAATATTTAATAAATTTTAATTAATTAAATTCACATAATTGGAAAAATTACATTTAAAATTAATCCCACAGGCATAATGAAAAAGTGTGTTTTTAAAGTGAAAAGTACAAAAGTTTGAAGTGTTTTTATATCCAATTTCAATGTAAAATTGGTTAGAATTTCCAAAATTTATTTTATTTATGTATAATTGAACTAATTATACTTTAAAATTAATTTAAAATATTATTTAACTATATAAATAATTATAATAAAAAGCAAATTTTAACTAAAATTCAATATTTTCACTATTCATCAAAAATGAAACTTCTCTGAAAAATTATAAAAATTCACCCTATGATAATTTTTATATCATGATTTCAAAAATAAAATTTATTTTTTTAAATAAAACTTATTAAATTTTTAAAATTTAAATTTAAAATAGGCGTACCATCAAAAGTTGGAAAAATTGCCTTTTTGAAAAATATAACTTTTTATGCTCGAAATTGGATTTATTTTTTTTCTTAAGACTATCAAACATATTGGATTAATTTAAATAAATTTTATTGAATATATAAAATATAAATTTAATTAACATCTTTAACTAATAGTGATTAATTTAATTTATTAAGATAAAGTGCCACTATGGGCATAAAATAGTTTTCTTATAAAATTACACCCTTTATGATCAATTGATTTTCATTTTTTATTTATAATTAATTGGTAACCAATTAATTAATTTTATAAACATATGTAAAATATATTTTCATAATTTAGTTAATATAATTAATTCCCTCCATTCTAATGACTAGGTGATAATTATCACAATCAAATAATAATATTTAATATTTTTTTAAGCTTAGTGTCTTGTGTGATGTAAGATATCAAAGAAATTGAATTTATTTAAGAAGGGACATAATGTAAAATATTGGGGTTTTACATTCTCCCATACTTCAATAAAATTTTTCCTTTCAATTTAAAATTTCACTTTGAAAATCAAAGGTTGATACTTGAAAATTCCTTTGTGGGAAACCCACATTGTAAATAGGGTTAATAAAACCTGCCCTTGATAATAGGGAAATGGAAATGTGAAGGTAACCACAAGATTAAAATTTAAATTAGGATAAAATTAGTGCAAAGTAAAAACTAGGACATAGGAAAGAAATATAACCATTATGTTCGGTTGGAGAGTGATATAGAACATGGTTATCAAAAAGTCTACCATCACAAAACTGTAAATCTATGATGGGTTAAAGATGCCATTGATTTCCTGGTAACAAAGTTAATGGAATATCATTTTCATTAAAAATTCCTCCCCTATATTTTTGGGATTGTTTTACTATCCAGATAAGCACTTGATAAAAATAAACTTACTTGATTACTTTCTATGTCATAAGCATAATCTCATCCTTTTATTTTTCTTTGATCTACTTTCACTTCATCCCTTACACTAGGAAATGAGTATTCATGATGATTTTTATGCCCAAAGCACATTAATAGATCATAAGATCCATACGTATTTCCTCTAGCCTTTATATGTTTACTGAAAAAAGGTTAAAACATGATATCCAATATAATAAATTATACTTTAACCACAAACAATAATATCCAAGGTTCGAATTAATCCATTATAAATGTAGTTAACCTTATGACTCATCCAAAATACATAAATCAAAATTCACAGTCTAAAAATATATAAGTAAGGTTTAAATATTTCCAAAATAAACATTAGATTCTCCAAATAACATAATGTAACTATTATTATCACATACCAATTATATGAATACCTTGATCACCTTAAAACCTTAATGAAAACAAGCATGTTTCCAAAAATAAAATCATAGGTTGTTGAATATATTCCTTAAATTCAAACATATAGTAGACCCATAAAAGATGACATAAACCATTAAATCAATAACCACTTTCATGGTCACCAATAATATCCCATAAATGTATTTTTATGTCAATATCAAGCACATATTAAGGTTCTATTCGCCGATTCACGTGTTTTCCAAAATATCAACTCACAACAGAATCACTTCTGTTGGTCATTTGTATTATTCATCACATGCTTCCAATTACATAAAGAATAAGTAATACAATACAATCCTTATATATTCCATAATTCTTATAACCAGTGCATCATTTACAAAATACTCAAACGACATAATTTTTGAATCTAAGAATAACCGCACTAATCATTCCTCTTTTTCTGTAGTAATAGAATAAGCTTGACCATGATACATTAGATTCTTCTGATGTATATTCCCTTGAATATTGGGGTATTTATTTACATAGTTCCCAATTTTACTATAGCTGAAACACTGAATATAAATCTTTTCTTTCTTCCCTTTTCCTTATTTTTCTTGGTGACCCTTTTCTCTGCACTTATAACAAACTCCCAATCCTTTTACACATTTCCCAAGGTGATTCTTTCCATAGTTATCACATTTGGGAAAATACTTGTTTCCTTTCTTCCCTTTATCCATGATTTTATCTTCCACCATCTTCTTCATTTTCTTCCCATTGAATCCATAAGACTTGGAGAATTATCTCTCTATCCTGATTGTACATAAAAATATTTCATCATAAGATGAAAATGTTTGAGAAGCCAATTCCATTTTGGTACTTGGATTGAGACCTTTAAATAAATGTTCAATATTGCATTTAGTGTTGCGTATGTAATATATAGAATACATTTTTAACCTTTTAAAGGTATCTTCATACTCTGCAAAACTTTATTCCTCATATTTCTTTAAACTAAGGAACTTTCTCTTTATCTCAATTTGTTTCTCACGAAGGAAATATTTTTCAAATAATTTCTCCTTAAAATATTTCTATTCCATGAGTTCTATTTCCTCTTCCTATATATTCTTTTGTATAAATGATTAATATTGATCAACATCTCTATTGAGACAATACATTTCAAGTGTAACCTTTTCCTTTTCATTGAATCCCAATTCTAGGATTATCTTTTCATGAGACTTGATCCATTACTCAGCTACCACTGAATTAGTAGTCCCACTAAAATATGTGGGATTTTTCTGCATGAAATGATCTAACATAAGTGTATCATGGTTATTCATCATGGATTGAGTAAGCTATCTTAATATGTTCATAACTTTCTTAGTTCCAATAACAGTTGTACTGGCTTCTTCAGTAGGGAAATCTCTACATTGTTTATGAGTATTAATACCCTTCTTCCTTCTATATTTCATTTCTAAATAATGACATATACTATATTATCTTATAAAATTATGAAATTTGTATAATTATAAATATGGAGTAACATAAATTCAAGAATTTATTCATATTTAATTTCATAGCCATAAACAAGGTTTCTTCAGGATGTTCTTCTATACTTATCCTCAAATTCAATCATAGGGTTATGTTCCCTAATCTATGTTTTCCTAAATCTAGTTCCCAAGGTTTCTACTAAACTTACTCTGATACCAACAATAATGACCCCAAACCTAGTAGCCTAGATCTAGTACCTTAATTTATTGCATTGGCATAAGATACATGAAATCGCATTCCAAAGGACTGAATAATTTAATTGTCCTGGTAAACTAGATGCATACTTTAAATTCAAATTACCTTTTGGACATAAAATTCAAATATTATTTTCTTTAAGAACACCATTATTTCCCTTAATGTATCCCTGCATATCAATCATAAGAAACTTCTTGGAAACCTGGGGAAAACAAAATATAAGAAAGAAGCAAGCTCAAATTCTCAATAAGGGTTAGATATAGCAGAATCAATAATGAATCAATGAGTATAGTTAACAAGGAAAGGTAAATAAATAAACACACATTAAAAGTAATCAATTCAATGAGAATGAAAATTCATCCATATATTTTTTCATAGTGAAAATCCTATGGATAGTAATAAATTAAATAAATTAAATGTATAACGTTAGACATCTAAAATATCAAGATATATTCTCTAGATAGTACCATCAAGATCAATCCTCCTGACGGTTTAAGTATGTGGGTAGAAACCCATATAATTCTACTTGGAAACAAACTTGAAGTTTTTTTCATTTGAATTCTCCCATGTAACTACCAATGCATCTAGGGGATTTCATTAACCAGTCCCCAACCCATTTCTTTCATGTCCAAAACATTCCTCATATATTGAATAATACATTTTAAAAAAATATTTTTAAATCAAAGTGTCCCAGAACAATTTGAAAATTTTGAATCAACATAAACAATTTACTAAAGTTTTTAATATATTATCATAATAGATAAACCTCAATGGAGTAAAATATTCAAAAAAGGATGTTGATATAAATGAAAATACTTTAAATGAGATCATTGTAAAATTATTGAGTAAAATAATCATTAAACATTCCAAAGTGTCCCATACCAATTTAAAACATTCAAATCATAATCCCCATGAAGTAATAGAATTTAAAAAAACATTAAATAATATAATAACTATATGATATGTCAAAGTATTAGTATATACACCTCATAAAAGAAAGTGGGTGTATATCATCAAAATATGCCTCAATGAAAGGAGATTGAGATGAAGCCCCTTATAAAGATCATTTCATTAATAAAAGGGGCTGATTATGTGTATTTTATGTAAATCCATCTAAAATTAGTGGAAATAAAATAAAAGATAATAAAAAGTAATTTCACACACAAAATTATCATGACATAATCAATGAAATATAATTTTAACCCAATGAATGAAAATTGAGTTAAGAAACCCCTTACCACTTGTAATCAGTTGAATCATATTCCTCATAAAAGTAACAATTATCTAGCAAAAAAATTAATACCATGAAGATAAGGAGATTAATGATATTATATATCACATTTAAGTATACATACTCGACACACAATAAATAAATGGTGAATAATTCATATATCTCACATAAGTAAAAGTGAGACGAGAAAAACTGTTAACTCACACTTTCCTTTAGTGTAGCATTATTTAAACTCCTATATAATAATATAAAAAATGTTATTGACTTATTAAATAACTATATTAATATTAATTTTACCTTATATTATCCTTTTATATCATCTTACAACCCATTAATTAATAATATTTCATTATTTCCATTGTTTCAGGTGCGTTTGTTTCGTGGTTTCATGATTAGTTCATTTGTGTATAATTATGGATTATCTTCTCAAATGGGAATAAAACTCTAGAATTGGAATGAAATGGTATTAATTAACTTACAAGAGTGTAAATTTTCCCATATATCATTTTGCTTTCTAACATGTGGATGATTCATTAGATAAAATGTTAATGATAAACGTTTATTTTATTTTGGCGGTTTTTATGTAACACCACAAACTAGTTTCATTTTATTTAATATTATGAATATATATTAGTTAAATAACATGAATTAAGATATAATATACTTATTAAAATATTATTTAACCATAATAATAGTTTTATTACTAGAAATGAAGGTGGTAATGGAAAACAAACATTTTTTTTTCACGGAGGCGGTTAACCAGCATAACTTAGAAAATAGTTTCGTTTATTTAAATAATAGGAGGTAATAAAATTGTTAGATATAAGATATTAAATTATAAATATAAAATTAAAGTATTTAAATGATTATGGAATTATTATTCCTTTATTTATGATAGAAATTATGTTAAATTAGAATAAGAAAAGAAAATAAGAGAGGTGTTTTGAGGAAATTACCTCTTGAATATCACCTCCTTAAGAGAACCTTAAGGACCTTGGATTTGGTATTTTTGTGAGAAAATAAGCACACGAAAATTTGGAGAGTTAATATTATAGTTTTGGGAATAAATTTTGGGAGCTAAAAGTATTTTAGGTCGAAATGGGGAGGTGAGGGTAAATATTTATACTAGGGGAGAGGTGGGTTTAAGTGACTAAATAATGGATATTTTATAATTAAAGACAACCACATTGAGGTGGAATTAATTTTGATGAATTATATTCTTAATTAATGTCTTTTAGGATATTTGGGGTTGATACACACCTCATAAAACCATTAATTACTGTAATTTTTAGGTATGTTAAGCTTTTACCTTTTAACTTTAACCCTTGTCACTATTTTACCTATACCGTGGTAAATATTTTTTTTACCACGATAATATTTTCTATACCTAAAAATGTAATTAAACTTAAAAAATAATTTTTAACTTCTGATTCCAAATATTTAATACATTTTACTTAATTCAATTCACATATTTTTAAAAATTACATTTAAAATTAATCCCGCAGACTTAAGGAAAAATCGGATTTTTAAAGTGAAATGTTCAAAAGTTAGAAGTGTTTTTATATCCAATTTCAATATGAAATTGGTTCAGATGATCTAAATTTGTTTGATTTATGTATAATTTAATTAATTATACATTAAAATAAATTTAAAATAAAATTTAACTACATAAATAAATTTGAATAAAAAAACATTTTAACTAAAATTCAATATTTTCACTATTCATCAAAAATGAAACTTCTTTGAAAAATACCAAAAATTCACCATAAGCTAATTTTAATACCCATATTTCAAAAATTAACTTTATTTTTTAAATAAAACTTATGAAAGTTTCAAAATGTAAATTTAAAATAGGCACGCCATTAAAAGGTGACACAATTTTCTTTTTGAAAAATATAGCTTTTTATTCTCAAAATTGGATTTATTTCCTATCTTAAGCCTATAAAACATATTGGATTAATTTAAAAGCATTTTATTGAATATATAAAATATAAACTTTATTAATATATTTCACTAATAGTGATTAATTTAAGTTATTAAGATAAAATTCCATTGTGGGCATAAAATAGTTTTATTATAAAAACACATCCTTTATGTTCAATTGGTTTTAATTTTTTATTTATAATTAATTGGTAACCAATGAATTCATTTTATAAACATGTCTAAAATATATTTTCATAATTTAGTTAATCTCATTCATTCCATCCATTCCAATGACTAGGTGATAACTATCACAATAAAATAATAATATTTAATCATGTTTTAAGATTAGTGTCTTGTGTATTGTAAGCTATCAAAGAAAATGAATTTATTTAAGAATGGAAATACCATAAAATCTTGGGGTGTTATAGTGAGAGTTTAATATAAGAATATGGGGAGACTATACCCTCACATTAGAGTATAAATAAATCTTAAATAAACCAAATATCATGGAAAAAAATAAACAATAGATAGAGTACGAAAAATAAATAAATAAGAACCAAAAATAATAAATGGATGAAGTTATGTAGATAAATAGATCAACTGTATACCCACTAGGACAATTATATATATATATATATACAAAAGATACAAATAAAAGTAAAATAAATTGAGGCTTTACTATATCCCTGAGTCCCACCTCATCTCATTCTCCAGTCCCATTTGATCTATCCTACTTGGTAAAGCTACTTCGGGTCTATTCCCAACATGAACCTATGAA
The DNA here is from genome assembly GCA_963277665.1 of Viscum album. NCBI lineage: Eukaryota > Viridiplantae > Streptophyta > Magnoliopsida > Santalales > Viscaceae > Viscum > Viscum album. The sequence continues at coordinate 1,075,229,859 of OY728130.1, forward strand.
AAATGATGGCTACTCAGGTACCTAGGTGCAATGGCCGTCTGAGTAGGGTGTGAGTACATAAATCACTAGGGAACCACCAATGCAGTCTTTTACATAACCAATAAATGCAATGATATTTTAATGTGACATGATAAGTTGAATAAATAAATAAATAAATGTGGAAGAATAAATAAATACCATTGTTGCAATAACCCATTTCATTACGGGTTGTAAATTCTTGTGGGAATTTGAATTTTACCATTAGTGGATGGTTTTTTTGTGAACTTATGTTTGAGATTAAAATTCAAACATTTTAACATCTTGAGATAATTATTTTGAATGTGGATTAGAGTTCAGGTGGCAACTAGGTGGTGAGGAGATCAGTAGATAATAGACCTAGGTAGCCAGGGTTGTTGTAGTAGTACATACTAGCCTGTGAGGTGTGAAGTAGCCTAACTGTAACGACCTGAAATTTTGAATAAATATTGTTTCCTAATTTTGTCTGTTATTTTATTTTTATACTCAACAAAACTATTTCATTTGATAACATGAGTATAATTAAAATGAGACCGTTGGGTTTTGACTGTTATATGACCATTAGTCAATATGACCTCTGGAACTGAACGTTTCGATTATTTTCTCTAAATACAAGTGATCTTGGTTAATTAATATAGAAAGAAGATTCGATGGCCTCACCCAGTAGTCTCAGGCCAATCGAAGCCCATCTAACGAAACTTGGTAAGGATGTAACACCACTGGGCTTTGCTCTGGACCAAACCCAAGCCGAACTTCATCGTGTGAAGCTAGAACGGAATCGCCTTCACGATAAGTTCAAACTGATAGAAATTACTACTCGTGCAATTTTGGCTGAGCCGCCCTCAAATTCTCTCACCTTAGAAAACCTTACACTTAGGTCCTATGCTGGGGTTATAAGGGGCTATGTAAGGATACCATAACTGCCTTGTGAAATCCTTTATTTTAAATAAAAATTTTGATTTCTTCTTATGATGAAGTTTATGAATTTTCAAATGTTCAGATAAATATAGTATGCATATTTTTGATGAATTTTAGAGAAAGGATATTTTAAAAATGTTTATGTAAACCTTAAATAATTAAAAATGTGTAATGATTTTTAAAAAAAGGTCTTCTACAATTATGTTCAGTATGAAATTTAGAGTCTAATAAGATCAAATTAATTTTTGATGAATAGTAAATTATTAATAGTGATTTTATGCTTAGGATTAGTAATGTGACCAAATGGATTAGTAATTTCACTTAAAGAAATTATTAATATAATCTAGGCACCTTGATTAAGTAATGTGATTCAATAAAATGGTTAAATAACGGTTTCATAAATTATTAGTCAAGTATTAGTTTTTTCAGGTGAATAGTGTTTTTTAATTAAAAATTAAATTAAAAATATTTATAAAATTATTTTTATAAAATAGACTTTATTTTTAAACTCAGAGCATCGATATTATGTTATGGTAATTTTTGGGGTTTTTTCTGAAAAAATGAATTTTCGGTGCATAGTGTATTTATTTAAAAATTAAATTAAAAATATTTAGAAAATTATTTTTATAAAATGGAGTTCATTTTTGAAATCATAGCATAGATATTTGGTTAAGGTGAAATTTTGGGATTTTTCTGAGAAAGTTAAATTTTCGATGAATAGTGAAAATACAGTTTTTAAGTTACGGGTGTTTAATGACATCATTAAATGATGTATTAAGTATGTAATCAATATGTTCGACTTATGAATAGTAATATAAGGTATGAGGTGTCCCAAGTGGCCAATACCATGGGAAAATACCATGGTCAAGCCCATGGTTTTTCCAAAACCACCAATGAGGCGTCCCTTAGCCATTCATGCCTTGCCCCCTCACTTTCCCTATAAATACCCACCCTTACCGCCTTTAGTTTTCACTCCCAACTCTCCCCCAATGAATCTCTAGTCTCATTATCTCCCAAGGAGTACTCCCAAGGTTCCCTCAAGCCCTCAAGGTCCCAACCTTTGAGTTTTAAGAGTTACATTTAAGGTAAGGGATCCTACCTCTCTCTTTCTTTTCAAGTAATCTCTTTTATGTCATTTCTTTTATGCTCCATGATCTTATGTTGGAGGATTATATTTTATATTAATTTTACTGAAATTTTCATGTTCATATGAGGAGAGACCCCCTCTTTCTCTCATCAATTCTTTTTAAGAAAGTTTAAGTGGCGCCATTAGGCTGCCGAATTTTTAAGGGATTCTTTCACCCTTCTTGTTTTCAAGATCTATTTTCATGTCAAGTCTTTCATGTTACTTTTTATTATTTTGGGGTATGATCTATATATCTATCATACTGATCTTTTATGTTCATATGATGAGAGACCCTATTTGATCTCATCAATTCATTATTTTGAAGTTTTAAGTGGCGCCGTTAGGCTGCCGAATTTTTAATGGATTCTTTCACCCTTCTCGTTTTCAAGATCTATTTTCATGTCAAGTCTTTCATGTTCTTTTTTATTATGTTGGGGTATGATCTCTATATCTATCATAGTGATATTTTATTTTCATATGATTATAGACCCTATTTGACCTCATCAATTCATTTTTTTGAAGTTTTAAGTGACGCCGTTAGGCTACCGAATTTTCATAAGAGAAATCTTATTTTTGTCTTCCTTCCATGTTTTTCAATTCATATGGTATGTCCATAAAATTTCATTACCAAGTTATTATATACATTATATTCTGTCCCTATACTGTGTTATAAATCATTTATGAGTAGGTGACTCATGTCACCTCTCTTTTCAGTATTTTCTAAAACCCTGTAATATAGCCTTTATGCTGCAGAATTTTCGTCTCAAAATGTCTCTCTCTTTTTCTCAAATTATTTTAATTTATTAAGTGAATACTCAAAGATATTTTTCTACAGGGGTATTCACATATATATCAAAATTTTCTATTTTAATTCTAGGATTTACATACACGAAACCTGCTTTCCTTTTTCGTGGGTTTAAAGTGACATAAAGATCATGTCTTTAAAGCAGTTTTTAAAATGTTATGATTATGAAAGGAAACCCATTTGTTTTAGGATATATGGGTTGTTTATGAAATGTTTAATGATGATATATGTGGATCAAATGATAATAAATAAAAATTTAAGGGTGCGCCCTGATAGCGCTCCAACGCATTGGGTAAAGACTTAATCTCTAGAGATGACCATTTTTAATGATGCCTTGGTGAATAATCTTGGTAATTTTTAATAACACCTTGGGGATGGACCTTGGTGAAACGGAAATGATTGTCAATGTTAAATATTTTATCCACATATTCAAGTTATGAAATACGTTATTTTTATTATGATATGCCTCATGATTTCTTTCTCAGGCCTTAAAGTTCTTTTTCATGACATTGTTGATGTATCTCAAGTTCACATGTTAAATGTTTCTCTTGTTTCCCTTACTGGGCCTTCTGCTCACCCTTTCTTTTGATGTATGTCCCCAGGTTTTGAGATGTAGTAATGAACCTAGGATGAACATAAGGAGAAGACTTTCAAGTGTTTAAGAAGGATGTTTTATGTTTTCATGTTTTAAGTTCCTGGTTTCCAAGACACTAAACCTTAAAGATCCTCGGTTTTGTAAAATGTAATGAAAAGTTATGTTATAAAAAGGTGGGATGCCATAGTTTGTATCAAAGGATGGATTAGTTATTTTTGGAAATTAGGATATGAAAACTCTAGGAAGAACCCTATAGAAAATTTTAAATATAGGAAATATTCCTGGTATTTTGGTGAGTATTGAGTAAGGGATTTCCAAGAAAATACATCCCTGTCTGGATACGGGCAGGTAGAGGTGGCTCTGGCACAGATGTAAATAGGGGTAAAACCTAAAAACACCGCTTTGAGAGAGACTTGAATGGGAACTGGTACACGACAACGGGCCTTGCTGCACTCTTGGTTACGACACTCCTGGGGGATATGCTTTGGTAAATTCATAAGCTTAGTATGAACCATTATTAAAGGAATAAAGATAAAATAAAATAAAGATTCACATAAGAATATATGATCATGGATAACCTAGATTGGAACCTAGGGGATCACAAGTTAGGGTATACTTTCCTTCTATAAGTTTATCCTTCTATACTTAAGGTTTCCTTTTAATAATTATTGGCTAAGTATTTAAGCCCCCTAATTATACGTTCTTTTCTTAGTTAATGGCGGGAAATGGAAGAGCAAGTCCCAACAACCAATGTGATAGGAAATGTGACGATTTCCCTATTAATGTGACAGATATGACCAAATATCAAGTTGAACATATTGTGATTATTCCAAAACAGCTATCAAAAATCATAATTAATAATTGGTACCTAGTTGAATGCCCAAATTCATCAAGGAAGAAGAAGACAAAGTCTCAAGGATGTTCATCTGATAAAATTGATAAGGGAAAGAAGACCCAATTTCTTTTTTGCAAAAAGTGTGGGAAGAGGCACCAAGGAGAATGTCCCAAAGGAACCAGGAGATGTTTTAAGTGCGAGAATATAGATCATAAAGTATCCAATTGCTTTAAAAAAATGGATAATGTGATGAATGGAGATAAGGTTCGATCTAATGTACCTTATACATTTCGATGTCGTAAATGTGGAGAAGTTAGACATTATACAAGGAAATGATCTCTTGGAATGGATGGTAAGCATGATGAGCATCAACAATATTCGAGGACAAGGGAACAATGAAATTCCTATGCTGAGATGGATCATGATGACTGAAGTACATGTAACTTCTTCGCAATAATTGTCTATGTCATGTTGTATTTTAGTTCGTACTCTATGAGCATATCTTTTATGTTTTCTAAGATCATAGAGTCACTACCTAAGATGATTTTATATCATTAAGGAAAACATCTATTGTTATGTACCACATGTTGATGTAGTGAAGTAGTTCTTCTTAAAAAAATGGTGATTAGGGGATTAAAAGATGATTATTATTTTGGAAGATGTTCACTATTTTGGGAACCCTATTTCATCAAGGTAAATAGATTACTATGGTATTTTATTTGAGGAGTAAAGGTTGACTTATATTTTTAAGAATCATTTAATTTAAGGTGAACTTATAGTAATTTAGGCTACATATGGAAATGATTAACCTATCTTGGGGAAAATGTGATTAGGTTAGTTAATTTTTTTATAAGATGATAAGAGTGGTTGATGTTGTTTGGAGATGAACAATAAAGTCTATCTTGGAAGACTATGTTATGAGATCATTCTTATAATTGTGTTTCAATCTTAGTTTGGTTTATTTTGAGGAATTTTAAGGACATTTATTTATGGAATGGTCTATGATGAACTTTGGGTAGTACCATGGAACTGTGAAGATTTAAAAGTAGTTTCCCTTCCAATGAGATTCTTTCTTTTTGAAGAGTTGTTTTATCTTACCCTTTCTGTTTTTCGGATAATGTTTAAAGATATAAGAAATTTATAGTTAATCTTTTGTAGATTACATGACTCTCAAGAAGATGATTCTTGTGTTTTGATGAGACTAATTGTTTTGAATGCTCATCGTTTGGAGAAAAGATTAGTTTTAGTAGAAACTTATTAAAGGATGAAACTCTACTTGAAGGTAGGTATATTTCCTTATGTTTTTGTTCTATGTAGTAAATTAATTCCTCAAAATTATGAAAAGGAACGTAAAACAAAAAAATTTGTTGGTTTACATTTCCTACTAGGTAATCAAAGATCGTTTACACACATCATAAGTTTGTGATTTTCTTGTGTTTAAATTTCTACTAATCATGTTTTCTATCACTCTCCCTCAGAACTTGACCCTTTTTTTCTCCTTCATGTCCATGTTTTCCTACATGGAGTCCTAGTGTGGGTTAACTCGGGTGACCTTTGTACTTCCCTTTCTTTATTTTAAAGTAATAGTTTTACTGACTCCTTTTCTGATGTGGGACTTTCAATGAAATTTCAAAACCCAATTTTAAAAATTGCGAGGATGCAATTTCTTAAGGGGGGAAGATTGTAACGACCCAAAAATTTGAATAAATCTTGTTTCCTAATTTTGTGTGTTATTTTATTTTTATACTCAACAAAACTCTTTCATTTGATAACATGAGTATAATTAAAATGAGACCGTTTGTTTTTGACTGTTATATGACCATTGGTCAATATGACCACCGAAACTAAATATTTCGATTATTGTCTCTAAATACAAGTGATCTTGGTTAATTAATATAGAAAGAAGATTTGATGGCCTCATCCAGTAGTCTCAGGCCAATCGAAGCCCATCTAACGGAACTTGGGAAGGAGGTAGCACCACTGGGCTTTTCTCTGGACCAAACCCAAGCCGAACTTCATCGTGTGAAGCTAGAATGGAATCGCCTTCATGAGAAGTTTAAACTGATAGAAATTACTACTCGTGTAATGTTGGCTGAGCCGCCCTCCGATTCTCTCACCTTAGCACACCTTACACTTAGGTCCTATGCTAGGGTTATAAGGGGCTATGTAAGGATACCATAACTGTCTTTTGTAATCCTTTGTTTTAAATAAAAATTTTGATTCCTTCTTATGATGAAGTTTATGAATTTTCAAATGTCCAGATAAATATAGTATGCATATTTTGATGAATTTTAGAGAAAGGATATTTTAAAAATGTTTATGTAAACCTTAAATAATTAAAAATGTGTAATGATTTTCAAAAAAAGGTCTTTTACAATTATGTTCAGTATGAAATTTAGAGTCTAATAAGATCAACTTAATTTTTGATGAATAGTAAATTATGAATAGTGATTTTATGCTTAGGATTAGTAATGTGACCAAATTGATTAGTAATCCCATTTAAAGAAATTATTAATATAATCTAGGCACCTTGATTAAGTAATGTGATTCAATAAAATTGTTAAATAACAGTTTCATAAATTATTAGTCAAGTATTAATTTTTTTGGGTGAATAGTGTTTTTTAATTAAAAATTAAATTAAAAATATTTAGATTTTTTTTTATAAAATGGACTTTATTTTTGAACTCAGAGCATCGATATTATGTTATGTTAATTTTTGGGATTTTTTCTGAAAAAATGAATTTGTGGTGAATAGTGTATTTATTTAAAAATTAAATTTAAAATATTTAGAAAATTATTTTTATAAAATGGAGTTTAATTTTTAAATCAGAGCATCAATATTTGTTTAAGGTGAAATTTTGGGATTTTTCTGAGAAAGTTGAATTTTCGATAAATAGTGAAAATACAGTTTTTAAGTTACGGGTGTTTAATGACATCATTAAATGATGTATTAAGTATGTAATCAATATGGTCGACTTATGAATAGTAAGATAAGGTATGAGGTGTCCCAAGTGGCCAATACCATGGGCAAATACCATGGGCAAGCCCATGGTTTTTCCAAAACCACCTATGAGGTGTCCCTTGGCCATTAATGCCTTTTCCCCTCACTTTCCCTATAAATACCCACCCTTCCCTTCTATATTTTTCACTCCCAACTCTCCCCCAACGAAACTATGGTCTCATTACCTCCCAAGGAGTCCTCCCAAGGTGACCCCAAGCCCTCAAGGTCCCAACCTTCGAGTTTTAAGAGTTACGTTTAAGGTAAGGGATCCTACCTCTCTCTTTCTTTTCAAGTAATCTCTTTTATGTCATTTCTTTTATGCTTCATGCTCTTATGTTGGAGGATGATATTTTATATTCCTCTTACTTCCCTTTTCATTTTCATATGATGAGAGACCCCCTCTTGCTCTCATCAATTCATTTTAAGAAAGTTTAAGTGGCGCCGTTAGGCTGGCGAATTTTTAAGGGATTCATTCACCCTTCTCGTTTTCAAGATCTATTTTCATGTAAAGTATTTCATGTTCCTTTTTGTTATGTTGGGGTATGATATCTATATCTATCATACTGATATTTTATGTTCATATTATTAGAGACCCTATTTGATCCCATCAATTCATTATTTTGAAGTTTTAAGTGGCACCGTTAGGCTGTCGAATTTTTAAGGGATTCTTTCACCCTTCTCGTTTTCAAGATCTATTTTCATGTCAAGTATTTCATGTTACTTTTGATTATTTTGGGGTATTATCTATATATATATCATACTTATATTTTATTTTCATATGATTAGAGACCCTATTTGACCTCATCAATTCATTTTTTTGAAGTTTTAAGGGACACCGTTAGGCTGCCGAATTTTCATAAGAGAAATCTTATTTTTGTCTTCCTTCCATGTTTTTCAATTCATATGGTATGTATTTTAAATTTCATTACCATGTTATTATATCCATTATATTCTATCCCTATACTGTGTTATGAATCATTTATGAGTGGGTGACTCATGTCCCCTCTCTTTTCAATATTTTCTAAAACCCTGTAACATAGCCGTTATGCTGCAGAATTTTCGTCTCAAAATGTCTCTCTTTTTCTCAAATTCTTTTAATTTATTAAGTGAATAATCAAAGATCTTTTTCTACAGGGGTATTCACATATATATCAAAATATTCTATTTTAATTCTGGGATTTACATACATGAAACATGCTTTCCTTTTTCATGGGTTTAAAGTGACATAAAGATCATGTCTTTAAAGCAGTTTTTAAAATGTTATGATTATGAAAGGAAACCCATTTATTTTAGGATATATAGGTTGTTTATGAAATGTTTGATGATGATATATGTGGCTCACATGATAATAAATACAAATTTAAGTGTGCTCCCGGATAGCGCTCCAATGCATTGGGTAAAGACTTAATCTCTAGAGATGGCCATTTTTAACGACGCCTTGGTGAATAACCTTGGTAATTTTTAATGACACCTTGGGGATGGACCTTGGTTAAACAGAAATGATTGTCAATGTTAAATGTTGTAGCCACATATTCAAGTTATTAAATATGTTATTTTTATTATGATATGCCTCATGATTTCTTTCTCATGCCTTTTCATGACATTGTTGATGTATCTCAAGTTCACATGTTAAATGTTTCCCTTGTTTCCCTTACTGGGCCTTATGATCACCCTTTCTTTTGATGTATGTCCCCAGGTTATGAGATGCAGTAATGAACCTAAGATGAACATAAGATGAATCCTTTCAAGTTTTTAAGAAGGATGTTTTATGTTTTCATGTTTTAAGTTCCTGGTTTCCAAGACACTAAACCTTAAAGATCCTTGGTTTTGTAAAATGTAAGGAAAAGTTATGTTATAAAAAGGCGGGATGCCATACTGACACCAGTTTTTGAATCACCGACTAGCCAGTGGGGCAGGTTTGGAGGATTTTTTAACAGGGAAATTTTTATATTTTTGGTGTTTGGGATCTCAAAATTTATCCAAGAATGGGTCTCAGGAATGAAAATTTCTTGGTCTATTTTCCCTCTCCCTTTCTCTCCTTGACCCCCCTTCAATATTGGGTGTTATTGTATGAATATCAATGAAGATCTGAGATGATTTTTTCTGTTTCCCTTATTTTTTGGATTTCCCTTTACTTTACTCTTAATATTATTCATTTTGGTTAGGGTTTGGGTAATGATTTCACTAGAGCATGGTGAAATCATTTGATCTTAATGGGGGGTCTCACTTTGCATGTGAAGAGGGTGTCCTGAGATATTGTCTGTACACCATCAGAGGGGGTTCTAGTGAAGGTAGGTTTCTTTAAGAATTTAATTGAGAATTTTAATTTAATTAAATAAAATTGATGATGGAATAAGTTTCAAGTGATAGGGATTTCACCCGTAATGGTGTTTGGGTGGTATGATGGGTCTTTTATGGGTTGTCAGTAGCGATTTTGGTACGACGATGATGCTCAGTAAGTGTATAGTCAATTATTCCAATTTGGTTAAAATTAAATAATTAATTATAATTGTTTATAATTAGTTATTTTTTATGTTTGGAATGAGTTAGATGCCTGAGAGAATGGATGGTGCTCAATCATCTTGGATGATATTGGTAGAGGCATGTGTTGGCTTGGTGAGAGCTTGGATGAGACTAGATGGAGCTTGGTGAGGGGTTAAATCCATGTTCTATATAGGAGGAACCTTTAATAAAATTTCATATATATGTATATAAATGATCATGCATTCTTATTAATGTGTATGGGTTTAGGAATGAGGTTTAGGGATCAAAATTTCCCTAGGTAGAAAAGATAGGATGGCTATTGGCCTCCTATGCTTGTAATGAGTTCTCTTAAGCACTTGAATGTTTTGGGATCACCCAGAGACTTGGTCACCAAGGGGTGAGTGAATTGGTTATGTTAAAGAGAGACCTTAGGGAGGTCTCAGGGTGTGAGATGGGTTTTAGGAATAACCCTAGTGTTTTTCTTAGGGATGTCTTAACAAGAATGTGTGGCTTAGGGCTAGATGATGATGGGTGAGAGCATTATATATATTATAGGTGATGGAAACTCCCTCCTAGGGGTAGAGATGAGTCTTAATGTTTGATACGAGACCCAAGTCAGGGTCTCATAAGTTATGAAGGACTTGAAATTGGAATTCTAAGGGGGTTTTGGGTTGGCTTTGGACCTCGCCTATGAGGACAAGGACAGAAAAGATGAGATGACTTGGGATGATTCCTAGGTAGAAAAACCAAGGGTGCTGAGGAACTTTGGCGAGGTTAGAACGAACCTTAAAGTCTAGGTCAGGGTGAGCCTTTGGATAGTAATGGCACCTACAAGTGATGATATTGAGGTGGTATCAATTATTAGAGGATGTGATGGGCATGGAGGACCTAGTAGACACCATGTAGGTAAAGTTGAGAAGTGTTCTAAAGAGGGGATAGGTCTTGAGTGAATATCACCCTGGGATTAGCTGGTGAGAAAATTGATGGGCTTCAACCCCATGTTCTTATGCTTTAGGGACCTTTCCTTGATGAGGACTAGGTTAGAATGATTGACGTGACTTCCCTAGAGTCCATGCGGATTGGTCAGGGTACTAATGGAACTACCCAATATCCATGGGTATGGGTTGGATTGTTTAGTTACTTTTTCATAGAGGCTTGGGTTAATGTGATGGCCTCCCCAAAGAGTACAAGGATGGGATGGTGTGATGGACCTATCCAGTGTCTATAGAGATGGGTCGGTGTATGCCTGTTCCCTAACACTCGAGTATCAAGTTGAGGAAATTTATATATATGAAAAACCATATCTTTTATACACTTTAATTTATGATTTATTATATAAAGGTACACATAATACAATCCCATAAGATCACGAATCTTAGTGTCGTTGAGAAAGTAGGTACATATCATAACAACTTGCAACAAAAATACAACGACATTGTTGAAAACTTCTTTAACATGATCCTAAAATACCATCATTATTATAAAACTATATTTGATAACATGGGGATGTACATAATAAAGGCATGTTCTATAAAGAATAGCAAGGGAATAAACAAAGCATAATATAAGTTAATGAAATATAAGTTATCCAAGAGGCATATCAAGGTAACATAATAGGGGCGAGAATCATAATCTTGAACAATGAGGCATGATATAACATGATAACATAAATTAAACATGAGAATTTGGAAAAAATATAAAACATTAAATAAACATAAGTCAAGGATAACTTCCAATACAACATAATATAATTTTATTAGTATAACCTCCCATGTGTAGGTATTGGGGGGTACAACAGAAACCGGTGGGCCAGGGATTTAAATTTTTTTAATCACTAAAGAAAGGAAACTTATTCATCTATGGTGATCCAATCCCTAGTATAGGTTTAAGGATCTCATTTTAATATTTCAAAGCACAAAAAATAAATGAAAAATTACCTCATTCGGTTCAATGTTCTTTCAAATGGATCTCATCACTGATGAATATTTCACAAAGGATCCAAATTTGAACCCCTCTAGATTATCCACACACACTTCAAGAAAGTGTGTATACACCGTTCTTAGAAATCTGGGTGCTAGCACATAGATTCTATGATTCCTTTGACATCGCGACGATCACCTCAATCCCATTCCTTTGATCCATGAAGGTGTTCATGGATCGGTTTCTTGGATAGTGTCTTTTTATCTTTAGGATGCTGGTGGAGAGAGGATCTCTCAATCCGTTGGAATGAATAACACAACCAAAATGATCTCCTATAGACTTATATTATGGATGTTAGAAATACACAATAGAGTTACTAACACCCATATATTTAAAGTCCACTAAATAATCACTGAATAAATTGTTATGATAAACTATCCATGTTATAAATATTATTTATTTTTTATCACCTACTTGTAATATATATTAAATATTCTATGTAATAAACACGAGTCAATAACTCAAATCATAATTCCCAGTAATATTAAATGAACCTTGAATATTAAAATAATATTCATTTATATAATATTATTCCATGCATTTACATAAAATTTTGTAAATAATTTTAATAAATAAATTCAACTCAATTATTTTATACTTGAATAATAATGACTTTATTTATTTATTAGTTATTGTTAAAAATTGGAAAACTCTTAGACCCTATGGTGGGGTCCACCACATTATATATACCTATTCACTAGAATAGTGAAGATTCTTGAATATGATATTGTGTATGAACCTCTAAGACCTTATATTGATAGTAGTGAATATTATTCATAGACTAGAAGTAGAGTCTAGGAACCCATAAAGGCCCTTAAAGAGATAAGGAATAGTTATAACAATGAAAACCATCATATAGACACACATTGTGTAATATAATCTCTTTATCATATGATATCTCATAAATCAAGATGCACGACTTGTGTCATTATCCATTATTTCTTTATTGTTTATTGATCTAATTGTATGAAATTACCTTCGACTGCTATAAATATGGATTTAATGAAGGCACTACCATACTAATTAACTAGGACCAAGATATCACTTCCTCAATTAAAAATTGAAAAATTATATCTTGATCATTCAACCAATGTCATGCCACTAAAGGTGTACCCAACACAAGCTACCTCACCATTAATTTAATGTCATGGTTTTTCCTTGCATCAAAGTACATGATCAAATAGAACACATTGATAATGATATCAAGTTAGGAGACCAATACACAAGTTTTTAAATATAAACAACCAATAAAACTTGAAACATGTGATGATCCTGTTGGAGGATCTATCCTCATGATCTCATCTATAAGAGATCACCAAGTGTGAACTTCCTGAAAAGAAGTCTCAATGCTTATGAGCCCCCAACACCCGATAGTCTTACATAAACTATGTCCAGTCAGTATGATGTATCTATACCATAGAGAATTTGTTTAAGATTAATGTCATAGTATCTAGAGGTTCTCATTATATCCTAGGAACTACTAAACCTTTTGATATGAAAAATAATCTATGGACATTACCATTTAAATAGTTGATGCATAAATATAAACACTATTATGGTAAGTGTAAATCATGCATAACTCACTATATAAATTATATGGTAATTGAAAAATACTATTCAAGTTGGGTCTAGAGAACTAAATATTAAAAAATCTCCTAACTGAACTAGAGACAACTTTATAACCAACTTTGTTAGCTTTCACATGATTAGATTAAGTTTCTACTGAGTTATGGATTTATTCATGGGCCTTCCACATTTCCACTACATGAACATTCTACTATATGTGACTTTACCTCCTTGAGAAAAACATCTCAAGAGATGATGTTATTGATTATTTCACTTTTTTACACTATCAAAAACTTGACATCTTAGATAATACTAGTAGCAGAATTATCATAATTATGATAAAACTTTACTTACTAGGTTCAATTTCAATAAATGGGTAAATTTTTTGTATATTATATACTACTTATTTAGCTTCCACTAAAGATGCAATGATCTTAGTATTTGTAGAAATGGATACCACTAACTTTAATGAGCTTGTATTTCTCATTACCTTATCCTGACTGTGATATTCGATCATGTTGATCCAAGGAAGATTAGTTTCCCCACCTTAAAAATAACATCCATTCCTTTCCACATACCATGTATATATATCCTTTTTACTTTATATTGTAAAATTGGATACTTATAACTGCTTCCCATGTAGTTATCCTGGATATAACTGATATTTTCATACCATTAAATATATTTTGGCAATATCATTTATAGTATATAACATGGCATATGATATAGTTCTATTCCTGGCGATTCTGGATTTATAATCACCACTTTAATCTCCAAATATTCCCAATTCATGTCTTATTAAAGATATTTATGCCATGTGATACTGGTGAAATTTTTTTCTTAAATTGTTCCAACTTTTATTTTTTCAAAAGGCTGTCAGTATATATAATATTGACTGGGTTTAAGAAACCATTTGATCTACCTCAATAAATCATTTTCCATATAACTTAGGTTGGTTATTTAAGTCAATATCTAGAGAGTTACTTTCATTATCTTCTTAACCAACTATAAGACCATTACTTATTTTCCATATGTTATCAAACACATTTTACTTGAAAAATTGTGGCACTCCCACTAACCTCTTTCAAATACATGGAGAAAATTCATTTCCAATGAATATTCTATCATCTTATTGCTTACTTCAATCCTTAATTTTATTTCAATAAACTTAACTCTTTATTGGAATTCTATAGTGTCACCATATCTTTCTGGTTTCTTCATATAAAAACCTTCCATGATTAGTGATCTTTACATCTAATGCACAATAAAATGATCATAGAAATTATCTATGAAAAGTAATATTCTAATGCATTTAGGATTAAATTGGTATAACTAATCAAGCCTTATTGGTACAACACTTGTACCACCCATGTATAGTTTCACATGAATACCCACCACTATATTAAAAATAATAATCCCATGCACTTTGATACAAGGAATCCATTATTGAATTTTAGTTTATCTTGTCAATCTTAGCTGATTTCCAGATACTGCCTACATGTAAGGATTATTATACTCAAAGAATAATGTATCATAAGACACAGTGAATAAAAAACCAATACCATATTTTTTAACATTTATATGTTGTATGGGTCTCTTACAAATTCTCTTTACACATCATATTTTGTAACTTGTTCCTATTCCAACTATCTATGAATCTACAACATTGACCGGATCAAATTCAGTATTTCTCCCACTATCTCAAATAGAGATGTGTACCCTTTTATAGAAATATAGTCTATCACTTTAATATAACTATTCTATGATAGGGATTTAAATAATATTCAACATGAAATTTAGGAAATTAACTAAGATTCACTGGTATGACCCAAATTTTCCCATGTTTTTAGGGTTGAAGTAGTCACTTGTAGTGTATATTGGGTTCTCGAATCCCCAGAGACCTAAGAGAAAAACTAAAGGTACATACATTATAATAGAGAGATTTAGATATAAAGTGGCCAAATTTGGGTTATTTTGAGATGATTTAAATGAAAACTAATAGACCTAAGTGAATTCATTTTATGAGAAAGGGTTGATCCTCTATTATTAAAAGGTATGGATTGGATGAAATTCTTTTTAAATTATTTCAATTTTATTAACTCGAGAAGGATTCATTCAATGAAATCAATATAAACTCATATCTTACTAGTTTAAAAAATTCACATACACATTATAATCACCTATAAACTTAGAGTATCATTTTCATGAGAAATCCTAGGTAAAGGATCTTATTAGCACATGAAATTATAGTGAAACATTCAATAAGGAAGAGGAAGAAAGAAAATTATTGAATGAAAAACTCAAATAAAAGAAATGATTAAAAATTTAAAGTGTGATAAATAAAATAAAATACATCACCTTTATACTCACTTTGATCAACTCATGAGAGGATTATTATTCCATTTATTAAAATCTTTCGATGAAAGACAAGAGTAAATTCATGAGGGAGGAATTGAAGAAGTAAAAAAATGAAATAATGATCACTACATTGTTTTATGAAGAATTTTAAAAAATATGATGAAAATAGCTTAAATAATTGAGGAAAAGTTATAAAAATTATATGAATAAGAATAGGATAAGATAATATGAAGAACTTTTATTAAGAAACATAGGTGATTCAAGCAACTTACTTGTGAAAAACAGATGCATGAATACAAACCGATAGCATAAAATTAAAATTAAAATAAACACAAATTCACCCCAAATATACCATAAACACTACCTTAAATAGGAATTTTTGGAGCCTTGGTTAGAGTAAAAAGTATTCTGAGTCTTCCCACTTGATTATGGTAGGCCTAGGGTGGTGGAAAGTTTGTGGAATGAGGCCGATTTCACCCTTGACCTGAAATGGGAGCCAACTTTCATGACTTTGAAAGATATATCCAAATGAACTTCTAGATGGAATAATTTGAGTGTACCATAGAATATGAAATTGAATCCTAATATTTCCTATAATATCCTATAAAATTTTATCCCAATTATAATTTTTTATTCTAGAGGTATGACCAAAATGGTGGGATATCATTCTAGGTCATAGAATCTGGCCCATAATTTCATCTTCAAATTGGGATGCCTATAAATCCCTTTAAAACTTATAATTATATATCACATTTATTTAATTAAATGTTACCAATTATTTATTATATCTTTATTTCAAATTTTAGATTCATTGGGATTGCATCATGTATGATACAATCATTTTATAAGGCTAATGTACAGTTCACTTCACCCAGAATATTCTAGGTTCAAGACCTACTTTGGTCATCATCCCAATTGAATATTCAATTGATACAGGAGGATATAATTTTCCTAATAGTATGGTATAAATGGAAATGAAATATTAAAATATAATAAATACCATTTGGTGTTTTAGGATGTGTTTAAAAATGTATCATGTAATAGTGAATTTTAAGAAGGAATTACAAACATGATAAGAAAAGTGGTTCAAATTGTAAAATGAACCAGTACAAGTGTTTATAAAATATAATAAAATGAATATTATAATATAAAAATGTAATATTAGCATATTTTAGTGGCTATTAACACCCCCAACTTGAGTTTTTCTAGTCCCAAGAAAAATGTATCTCCAAAATATGAAAATTGAATTCCCTTTTCTAAGCAGATTTTAACATAAAATGTTTAACATTTTGAATTCACATAAAAAAATCATAAAAAATATAAATATAATTTTAAAAACTCTAGTTCCATAATAATATCCCAAGACCGATTCCATTTTTTTATTCAAATTCACTATCACATTTCATCAAGTTTCAATTAATCATAATGATGTGACGTGCATCATAATAAACATAGGGGTTCATTTTTATTCAAGGGGAAAAAATTAAAGCACAAGGTGGAATGAAATATTAATATTAATATGAGTATTCATTCATTTTATTTATTTATTTATTTATTTTTTATTTTTCAATTTTTCCATGGTAATTGAAATTTCACTCAACCAAGTCAAACCTTGTAGTGAGACTTTGCCGATGACTCCCAGGATCAAAGACCTTAGAGAACTAAGTGAAGCTCACATACCTAGTCATCATCTCAAGTTAAATCAATCAATAAAAAAATAAAACGACTAAAAATAAAGATAGAATACCAAATCCTAGGCTATAAAACTCTGGATTCATGATTCCCAAGTGCCGAAATCTATATATTAGGTCATTCTATTGCTCTATACAGAAATTCATTCCTTTTTTTTTTACATTTTTTGATGTTTTTTTGTTTATTGGAATACACATTTTAAAATTAAAATTATCACCAAACCTATGTTATTTATTAAGGGACCCCATGAACTCAAACTAATATCCCACAATCCAAAGGATGTATAAAGTGATATTTTTATTAAATATAGTGAAAATATGAACGGTAAAAAATACAACCAGACAACCATACTTTCAAAAATATATTCTCATGAACTTAAAATTGGATTAAAATCCAAATAAATATATTAAAAATTATTTGATATTAATTTTCAAAGTTTTGAATGTGTATTATCATGTTCAATGTTAAAGAAAAATTTCCTTCCATTAAATATTATTTTTTCATTTCAATTTTTTTAAACTTCATGTTGTTTTTTATGCACACTAAACCATTTTTTATTTTATTACCCATATATAATAACACTATCCCTAGTGTTTATAGAAAATAAAATTTAGAAGGGGGTAGAGGTATAAGAGAGTAGTACCAAAATAAAATTTGAAAATGAGAATCATGGAATGAAGCCACCGGGTGGTTGAAGTTAAATTTAATGATCTTACCATTTAATCACTTTATCTCCATGTCACTCACATAATCCTCATTAGCGATGATATTTTGTGTTTTTACACCTGAAAGAAATGTTATTTTCCTAAAAATTCATTAATATCAGTGGACCATTAGTCTTACACACCAAAATAATTATAAAACTATGGAAACCCCTTGAGGTTCCCTTGACTAAAGAAATAAATAAAAAATTAAAGAAAAAAATACTTGCCTATTTTGAACTCTAAACAGTGAGTCAATGTATAGGTAAAAGCTTGGTTGCCTCCCGAAAATCACTTTTTTTAATTTCATTAGCTAAAAATGGACCCTAAATCTATTAATTTTTGTTTGGTTCATAGGTTGGATTAGTTAAATCCTACTCTCTTTATTGTTTATTTAATGATTCAATGAATGATTTTAATGTATCACCATTTAATTTAAAGATATGACCACTGGTGAGATCCTGGATCTTTACTGTCCCATGGGGCTATACATGATACACTATGTAAGGCCCTGACCATCTCAACCTTAACTTTATTAGGTGTAAGTGAAGTTTGTAACTATATAGGAGCAATAATTTTATTATTTTAAAATAATGTACTTTAATACCCCTAGATTGGTAGGCTTTATCTCTAGCTTTATTGATCCTTTAATTTTCATAAGACTCTATCATAAGTTCCTCAAGTTCATTAAGATTTAATTTCCTCTTTATTTCAGCCAAATAAATGTCAAAGTTTATTATTTTGATTTCTCAAAAGGCCTTATGTTCAATTTTAATAGGTAAATAACAAGATTTTCCATAAAAAATCTATATTGTGACATTACTAGGATGGTTTTGAACTCAATACGACATGACCAAAGGGCATACAAGAGTTTCTCAGACCAATATTTTATAGAGGGATTGAAATATTTTCAATAATTGGATTAATTTCCCTATTTTCCAACTCATATTGACCATTAGTTTTAGGATAGTAGTCAATTAAAACTTTTTGAGAAATCCCATACTTATACATGAGTGATGAGAATGAACAGTTGCAGAAATAGTTTACATGATCACTGATAATAGCCCTAGGAATTCCAAATCTAGAAAAGATGTGTTCTTTCAAGAATCAGATCATGACATTATGGTAATTAGAATTGGTGAGAATGAACTATAACCATTTTTATATATAATCAATAGATAATAGGATATATAGATATCCCCTAGAGTTTGGGAATCATCCTATGAAATAAATTCCCTAATAATCAAATATTTTGATGACTGAAATGGGAGTAAGGGGAATTTGATTCCTTTTGGTTATAAATCATAATTTTTGACATCAAGGACAAATTTGGAAGAATTTTAATTAATCTTTAGTGAGGTCAGGCTAGAAGAAACCACTTTGGAGGACCTTTTCAGTGGGATTATTTGTGAGAAAGTGGCCTCTACATGCCTCTCCATGACAAAATTTAAGAATGGTATCTTTATTAGACTTAGGAACACATATCATAATGACATGATCAGGACACAAATTGAAGAGGTATGTATCATAAAACACGTAGTGTTTGACATTAGAAAGGAATTTCATCTTATCTTGGGTATCAAAGAATTTTGGAATCAAACCCGTAACCAAGTGGTTTTTTATGTCATCATACCATGGGAAATCACTTACAGAATAGAGGTGATCATTGGGAAATGAATAAAACATAGAAAGGTGATGTGAGTTGTATTTTAATTACATCATAGAGAGGTGAAAAGCTACAAAATTTTCAATACCATTTTTATCCTTAATTCTTATATCAAACTCTTGAAGAATAAGGGCCCACCTAATCAATCTATCCTTGATATATTGTTTTTAGAAAAGGTATTTCAGTGATCAATGAACTACGAAGACAATGATAGGGGATCCTAAGATATAGGAGCTGAATTTTTCTAAGGAAAAAAATATATTAATATACTCTTTCTCAGTGTTAGTGTAGTTTATTCATGCATTGTTTAATGATTTACTTTCATAAGAAATAACATATGGTGTTTTATCACAACATTGTACTTATACAACTCCTAAAACGAAGTCAATCGCATCACACGTGATTTCTAATGAAAGTTTCAAATTGATATATTTCATGATAGTTGGATAGATAAGAGATGACTTGGGTGTTGAGAATGATTCCTCATAGCTTTCTGTCCATAAAAATAGAGCATCTTTCACCAGCCAAGCACAAAGTGGCTGGGAAATGGAGTTGAAATTACTAATAAACCTTTTATAGAAACCGTCATGTCCAAATAAGTACCTCACTTATTTGAATTTTTTCGAGAGGGAAGCTGATTAATGATACCAAACTTGTCCTTATTAACTTTAATCCCTCCACTAGAGTCTAGATAACCTAGAAAAAGTGATTCATTTACAATAAAATGGAAATTTTCCTAGTTTAGGACAATATTATTATCCTCACATATAGAAAAAACCCTTCCAAATTTATAATTAACCCCTAAAATGTATCCCCAAATATGGATAATTTATCCATAAATACCTCTAAAAAATCCCCTACCATGTTAGAGAAGATTCCCATCATGCACCATTCAAAGGTACCATGGGAATTACATAACCCAAAGGGCATGTGATTAAAGGAAAAAGTTCCAAAAGGACAAGCGAAGGATGTTTTTCATTGATCTTCTAAGGAGACCTCAATTTTATTATACCCTGAGTATCTATATAAGAAACACTAAAACTGATAACCTTCCACTCACTTGAGGACTTGATCAATAAAGGTAAAAGGGAAATTATCATTCTTGGTACATGAGTTTAGCTTCTTATAGTCAATGAACAATCTCCATCCACTACTTACCCTTGTAGAGAGAATATCAACATTCTCATTGATAATCATAGTGATTATATCCTTCTTTATAACCACTTAAATTGGTATTACCCACACACTCACAATAATGGGGTAGATGATACTCATTTTTTAAAATTTTAGAATTTCTTTCCTTACCACATCCACAATATTGGTATTGAGTCTCCAATGAGGTTAAATAAATGGTTTGGAGTCACATTATAGAATAATACTATGAGTTATAATGAGTGGAATAATCCTAGGAATATTAGACAAGGTCTATATTACTTTCTTATGCTTTCCTAAGACTTCCCAAAGCATCATATCTTGATTGGTTTCAAGAGAATATTAAATAAAAACTGGGAAGGTTCAATTTTCACTTAATAATTCATAATTTAGTGATGAAGGAAGGAATATAAATTCTAGATCAAGTTGGTTAACACTTTCAAAATAAGGATGGGACTTTGCATCAAACTAGGTTTCTTTTCCCAAATTTCTAGATAGAATTGGTTCCTTTTGAACATAAGTTTTATCCACTACATTGGTCAAATCAATTTCAGGAATGGATATAAAATTTATATCTTTGATTTCTCTAATGGTTTCATTGGTTATTGATTCTAAAAAATCATCAAAGTAGATATCTGAAATAGATTCCAAATAAGGAGACAAATTTACCTTATGTGAATAAAGGAAATTAGTCCCATATTAACTTAAACAACCTTCAAAAATTCCTTGATGTTATTTTGGTTCACTATCAACACTACCTATCCAATTGAACTCATGGATATATTCATCATCCCCAATTTTAGAGTTTTCATTATAAATGTTTAGATCAAGGCTTGTTTTTCCAAAGGTTATTATCATGTTTCCTTACTCAGATGTATGAGTTGATTGTTCCTAATAAGAGATGAACAAGGATGATGGGGGTTTTCTCCCTATGACCTAATCTTGGGTGATTTCCAAGGACAATGAAGTTAGCTGGGTAAATTAAATTTTCAAATATCATCAAAATATCCTTTAAGATCCCCTTAGGAACTAGAACACTACGATCAATAAGTTGAAGAGTGAAAGACGTGGGTTGTATTTCTTAGATCCCTAACTAAAGATACATGGTGTATGGAATGAGGTTCACACTAGCTCCAAGATCACAAATAGATTTGGAAATTTTATTCTCTCTTAACTTAACATTGATGTAAGGACATCTTGGGTCTTTCAACTTTATAGGAATAGTCCCTTGAATGGTGGTACTAACATTAGATGCCAAAAGTACTTTGTTTTTATGTGAAAAGATTCTTTTAAAAGTGTACAAGTCATTAAGATACTTTGATTAGGTAGGTATGGTTTGGATTTAATCCAGAAGGGGGATGTTCAACTTAACATGAGAGAAGTTTTTCCTCAAAGTTTCATTTAGTCCTGGTTTAGATTTTCTTCTCATGTGTTGAGGGAGGGGAGAAGGTTGTTAGATTTTTTTTTTGTGGTTGTGGTTCCTTTACATTCTCATTGGGTTTTTAGAGTCCGAGGGTGGTTTTTCACAATTATCATGTGATTTTGAAGATTTTAATGGTTCTAGAATGGTTTGTTTAGGGGTTTTAATGAATTTACCATTTAGTAGGCCATGACTAATGGTGTCTATAACAAGTCCTATATTCATATATAAACTGAATCAGTGTGAAAATATAACGGGTTTACTATTAAAATAGTAGAAGTGATGCCATTCAGTCCATCAAGTCTCACTATGATCAAGAAACTAAATCATAAGGCTATATGTAAAGCACAGAAATCATCAATAATGGACTATTCCCTGTAATCATGTATTAGGCCTATGCAGTCAAGGGTATAAGGAGTATTAATCTCTAAGTAAACTATATAAACCAAGACAAACAAGTAAATGATATCCAAGGAGTAGAAATGTCCAAGGCATCCTAAAGGGATGAATCCAAGGAGTAGAAATGTACAAGGAATCCTAAATGGTACAATAGATTAGTTAAACTGGATCCTTGGTCTCGAAATTTCCAAGGCATCCAAGTGAATCATGTGTCTAGAATCCAAGGAGTAGAAATATCCAAGGCATCCTAATGGGTCAGATCCAAGGAATATAAACGTCCAAGGTATCCTAACATATCAAGAAAAATAATAAAATAAGATACTTAGAGTAAAAATTTCCAATTAATCCATAATTTTTTAGGTAAAAAAGATCAAAGGAGTATAAATTTCCAAGGAATCTTAACATGGTTGTCATATACAAGGTGTAGTAATGTACAAGGAATCCTAATAAATTCATTCATCATTTATCAAACCATTCATTTAATCAATTCATTAATCCCTTCATAAACATATGAAAGAGAAGGGATTACAAAATTCATAGATTTCATATGCAATGAAAAGGTTATACAAGGTGTTCACAACCTTTAACAATTCACTTTAATACCTCATTCAATTCTCAATTATATAAGGCGAGATCATCACACACTAAGGGTGGCATAAACATGATAAAAATGGTATAACCCACCCCATGGGTGGTTCAAGTTGAGGTTGAAAATCTTCAACCATGACAATAAGTGTCATGGCATGTATCAAACATGTTTTTATTATTTAAATCATGGTTTAATTAATTTTTAAGGTATTTACTAGAAATTCCAGCATGCGACACCATAACAACAAGACATAAACAAAAAGAAATCGTAGGAAAAGGTATAGATCACCTACCTAATCTTGGAAGAGGAACACTCATATAGTCTCAGCCTATGATTTGGTCTAGATCAAGAGAAAATGGAAGAAAAAACAAACTCCTTGAAAATATGGCATAAGAGCCTGTCTCCAAATAACTCCATTGAGGAGAAGTGAAACAATGAAAGGTGAAAGAGGAATAAAGAAATCACTAGTGAAGATACAATGATGTGAACATCTCTTTAATTGAACATTAGATGAATGAATTAGATCAAAATCCTAGAACATGACTTTAAAATCTCAAACACAGGAATAATACCCCCTATTAGCTGGAAATGAAGGAGGAAGAAAGGTTTTAAGTTTTAATAAAATTTAATGGAAAAATTATAATTTCCCCAAGAAATTAAGTGGAACATAGTTTTTCCACACAGTTGGCCAAACCATGTGCCAACCATGAAATGCCTTTATATCAATAGGGGGATCACATGGTTCATGTTCACGGTTTGGGAAACCATGTGAAAACTGAACCATTTTTCTATGCTAAAAATTGTAGGTGGATCATATGGGTGTGCTGCTCTGGCTATATGGTTTCACCAAACTGTTCTACCCTAGGCAGCACACTAGACCACCCCACATGGTTTTCTCAAACTATGCAGCTTGGGCTTCATGGTTTCTACTAACCATGTGGCCTGGTCATCTTTTCCAAAAACTCAAGCTATGGGCTTCGAACAAGCTCTAAACACAACTTTTTCCTCTATATCCCCACTAGGAATCTATAATAGGTCAAAAATAAGGAACTAAACTAGAAATAAAAATGGTATGTACCTCATAGAAAATTCAGGATATTACAATCTTCCCCATTGAAGAAAATTTTCCTCAAATTTCCCTTCTAAGGGTGGTCAAAAATTGTATGAGAATAACTCCAACCACTGGTCTTGTATGTTAGTATCCTGCTCTTAAGTCACATCCTATACATTACCATGCTTCTATAACATCCATACCAAAGGAACTAACTATCCTAAAAAAACCTTCATTCCACGATCAACAATACAGATATGATGATCCTCAAAGGACACATCTACCTCCAACTCAACCTCCTCAATATAAAGACTACATGACATATCAGAATGATATCAGTGAAGATGATATACATGGAATACATCGTACATTACCTAGTACCTTTGCGTTAACTAAAACCGATAGGCTACCAACTTGAATCTATCCAAAATCTCAAAGGGCCTAATGCAATGAGGTAATAACTTCCCTTGCTTCCAAATCCGTCTATTCCCTAGTCTAAGTGAAACTCATAGGAAAACCTGACTCCCCACCTTGAACTATAGTGGTCAATGATGGTGATCTACATATGAATTATTTCTAGAATGATATGTAAATATCCACTTCTTACTAAGATAAATTTTCTTCAAAGTCTCCTGAATAATACAAGGACCAGTAGAGATGCCTCTCATGCCTCTAACCAGCACAATGTTGAATGGAATGACCTACCATATAGGGACTCATAAGGATCTATATATATGATCACTTAGAATCTATTATAATAATTAAACTAATCAATAGGTAAATTATTTTATCAAGAACATATAAAATCAAGGACATATGCTTGGAGCATGTCCTACAATGTCTATATTGTATGCTTGGACTGACCATTAGTCTATGGGTGATAGGTGATACTCAATAGTACCTGTAAACCTAGTTCCTTTTGCAACCCCTTCTAGAACCACAATGCAAATCGATCATCTTTGTCTGATATAATAGAACATGGAAGCCCATGGTGGTGTATAATATCATGAATGTAGAGCCTCCTAATATCATCCACTAAAAGAGTCTCCCATATTGGTAGAAAATGAGTGACCTTTTTATACCTATCTATGATCACCCATACGACATCACTGCCTTGATGCGATCTAGGAAATCCCATAAAAAAATCCTTGGTTATGTCATCCCATTTTCATTCAATAATAGGAAATATTTGTAAAATCTCCATTGGTTGCTCGTGCACCAGCTTCACCTACTAATAGGTGGAACACTGAGTAATGAACCTAGCTATCTCTCACTTTATCCCCAACCACCAGAATTGATGGTGTAATTCATGATACATCTTGGTAAGTCTAGGATTCACAACCCATATATAGGCATGAGACTCTCATATCAAATACTCTTGAATGTTAGTATAAAACCATACATGTTTGTGGGTGCGCAAGATATTATCCTCATCAACGATATAACCAGGAGGTGGGTTATCACCTTCCATGCTCTCCCATAGGACCAAGCCCTCAGAATATTATAGGTGTCTCATCCTCACTCTATCCAAAAGGGTGGAAGTCACTGCTAAATATGAGAGATAATTCTTCCTGAGACTATCCTCTACTTATAAGTGCATCTCTAAAAATAAGGCCATAAGCTACCACTCACTACTGGCCTTCTGAACTGCCTAAATCTGAGTCCTCCTGCTCAGTGCATCAGAAACTATATTTACATTCCTAATAATATAAGAAATAATTAAGTCAAAATAATATAGGTATTTAACCAATCTTCATTGACTCAAATTTGAGTCACTTGGTGTGGATATGTACTTGAGGCTTTTGTGGTCTGTGTATACCACAAAATGTTCTCAGTAAATAATTCCTCCAATAACATAAGGCATATAAAACTTAAGATAATTAAAGATCATTCATCTGGTAATTCATCTTGCGTGGTCTCAATTTACAAGACTCATGCACCAAGAATCAATCCTCATACATTATAACTTATCTTAGACAGATACCTAATACATCACAATATACCATATAACTCTTGCCCAGCTCTGGAAGAATTAGGACTGAAGCTAAAGTCATTCTTCATTTCATCTCCTGAAAGGCTATCTCACAGGAATATGACCATGAGAACTTCACACCATTCTTATTCAATCCCATAATAGGCTCTTCTAAGTATGATAAGTCATGTATAAAATTCTTTTAGTATATAGCTAGCCCCAAGAAACTCTATATATCAAAGAAATTTTTGGGATGCTCATAGGAAACTACAATTATCACCTTCTATAGGTCAACTGATACTCCTGTATCTGAGATAATATGACCCAAAAAGTAAATATCATCCATCTAAAAGTGTCACTTTGTGATATTTTCATACAAATAATTCTCTTTTAGTGTATCATATATGATCTCAATATGTTTGTCATGGTTTTGTCGAGTGTGTGAATACACCAAGATACCATGGATGAATACCACCAAAAATGAATCCAGATATGGATAGAAAACTCAGTTCATCAGTGCCATGAATACTGCTGGCGCATTCGTGAGACTAAATGACATGACCAAATACTCATATAGGCTATACCTTCTATGAAAAGTTGTATGAGGTATTTTTCCAGGTTAAACACACACTTGATGATAACCTGATCTTAGATCAATCTTCAAGAACACCTGATCTACTCTGATCTGGTTGAATAGATCATCTATCTGTGGAAAGGGATATTGGTTTTTAGCCATCAAATAATTCAATTCTAGGTAATCCACACAAATATTGAGGGTACCATCCACCTTCTTCGTGAAAAGGACCGGTGAACCCCATAGAGAAGTAATGGGTCATATAAAACCCTTTACCTATAAGTCCTCTAGCTACCTATTGAGATATTGTAACTCAGTAGTATCCATCCTATAAGGAGCAATGGATACCAGTGTAGATCTAGGTAATATCTTGATGGAAAAATTTACCTCTCTCTTAGGAGGTAGTCCCAAAAAGTATTCTGAAAAAACATACCTAAAATGATCAACCACTGGAGGGAAGTCCCCCTGACATGTTCCCTGATCATATAAATATAAACTACCAATATGGGTTGTCATCCTTCCCAGTACATGATGCTCAGGTACAACTCGACTCTACTAGGCATCCCATTCACCCTTGTAAATAAAAACCCCACCCTCTGGTGATGTGAAGGTCACCCTTCAGTGGTAAAAATCAATAAACGCATGAAAGGAAACCAACCATTCCATCCTGAGAATGATTTAAAACATTGTCATCTTAAGGACAAAGAGTTCCCATACAAAGTGATACCCACATATCACAAGGGGCACTCCCTACAATGAAATACACTCTTTTATCATATATCAAATGAAGTATTGAGTGTCATCACTCCACTATAATACTAAACATCAAGCCCCATGATCTCCATAATAGGTACACATATAAATATATGAGAATCACTAGTATTTAAAAGAGTAGATACTAACATATATGCTACTAGAATAATACCTATCATGGTAGAAGTTTTGTAACTCTTCTCATATGGTATTGGATGTACTATATACTATGGCCTGAACCGTAGCCTTGTGATATAACATAACTACCCAAAGTAGGTATGATCTACTATCACTAAGAATCCAGTGTCTAGATACCCTATCCATGACCAAAAACTTTCCCTAATTGTCCAGCCACACTCCAATTCCCAATCTAACAAGAATATGCTAACCCCACTCCTAAATATGGAGTCGGTATAGACCCTCTCTCACTGGTTTTTGGAGGAAAAGTCCTACAAAACCACTGTAGATGGCCTATCCTGCCACAATATTGGTACTTAACTGGGTCTCTATCAAACTGGATCCTCATGTATCCCTACCCCCCATTGATTATAGATAACTAAAATACCATCTCCCATGATTTGTCTTATATTCTCCTCATGAGAGACCTCAAAGAGTCTCTTCATGCCCCCTTTCATGGAACCACTGGGTCGAGAGGCTGATCTACCATACTCTTCACCCCTATCTCCCCTCAGGTTATATTTAGTAATCAATCCATGGTTTAATATTCCTATAATGGTAGTAAGACATAACATGTTCACCTGCAATTAGATGTCATACCTGAGACCATCCTTGAATTGCCTAAATTTCGATAACTCGTAACCTAACAGAATAGGTGAGAAACTATTGAGATTTGTAAAATGGGATGAATAATCCATGACTAATAAGGCACAATGATCTAGATTCATAAAATCTCTGTATCTATCTACTCTCAATATCTTGTGATAAAAATAATTATAGAATTCCATCTTGAAATACCTCTAGGACATATCCCAATAATGACCCGCCTAAGTAATCATATCCCACCATCTCCTGGAAGATTCCCAAATCATATATGTAGCAAGATCCACTATCCTCTTAGGAGGTGTCTCAAGATGCTAAAAAATTCATATCATGGCCTCTAAACATGACTTTGTAGCATGTGGTTCTCTATCCCCCAAAAATGTGGGTAGATGCTACTATTGAAACACACCCGTTAACTCTTCCATAGATGAGGCAGGTTATGTTGCTCCCTAAACTGTTTGTATTAAGAATAAAAAATATCTTGGAACTAGCCATGAAAACACACATCTTGTATAATTGGTGGTGCTGAAAGTGGAACTACTAGAGGTTCTATTGGTGGCCCAAATCCCACCACCTCCGGAGCACAGTTGTCACCACCCTCTTGATGCATGACTAGAGGCCGTCGTGGTGGAATATCTCTAAAATTTCCAAATATATGCCTCAAAGAAGGTTTGATAACAAAAAACATAGATATATAAACAAGACACGCACACTACTTCCTAAACACAATTCACACTCCTCTTCCTACTCCTAAATCTATGTCTTGGTGACGTAAAAGTCATAAGAAAGCATGAGATACTGCCTACTTCCCACTACTAGGGTTGGGTTAGGGTCATGTTCTCTACTATAAGTTATGGGTTCTGGTAAATAAAGTTTAAATTTAAATTTATAGTGGAAAAATACCTTTAAATTACAATTGGTATCCCTATTTAATAACAACCATTCATTTCAGATTCAAATTTCATTTGAAATTCATTCTCATTTATATGGAATTTTTCTTAAAAGTATTGAAATATATGGATCACCACTTCTAATTTATAAGGGACTATACAACTTATAAATTCAAGAGTGTTATCCATCTAATCCCAACCATTTATTTATCAAGTCACTACATGAAATGTCAATACAATTTCATGGACAAAGAAATAAAGGCACAAAATCATGCTGTAAGAAATGCACGCGATAAATAAACATGGAATGGAATAATTCATGAAGTTTATATAATGATGCATGATGCAACATTTCCTTACCAAACAAGGTCAAGGGTAAAAATACACAATTATAAGGAACATCAAACAACAAGTGTGTCACCCAATGGTGAAATCAAATCAACTGTGATAGCAATAATCCAGAACAAAATGTACCATCCCATGGTATTTGAATCTTTATTATACAAGTTTTAGGTACTCCCAAGAACAAATAATTACCAAATTTTAACATTTTTATAATTCTCTTATTTAGCATAAAAAATAGTAAGGTAGAAAAAGAAATGAAAGAAAAATCTCTGATACCACTTTGTGACATCCCATACCTGATTCACTAAACAGTAACAGAACTCAGTTTTACACATGGCCTCAAGCCCACCTCCTCATATTACATATGATTAAAACTATAATGGAGGGCCTAGGGTGTGTATGTAGGGAGACTATGAACTCATGTAAGAGTGTAAAACATCAATATAATCATATAAGTCAATAGTGGAAGCATATAAAATAGCTGAACAACTAAAGCGTAAACATACATCTTATAAATAACCAAGTAAACCCATCAAACAATTTCGTACACAATTATGATCATGAATTTATATAAAAAATACATTTAATACATGGAAACATGCATCTAGTATAGTACATGCATCAAAAGTACAAAAAGAACAAAAAATAACTATCCCCGGTTAGCATCATGATCCCAAAGCCCGATCTTGTGCTCCCCTGATCCTATGAAAAAAACCAATCAAGCATCAAAAAGTGGGTGATTTACCCAATGTAAACCTGAATCCATAAAATTTTTCCATATACCTAATGATTTTCCGAATAGGGTTTGAGATAACACTAAATATGCCACCACCAACGACATCTATAACAAGTCATGTCTTCATATATAAACTTAAGTAATGTGGAAATATAATAGGTATAAAAGTAAAACTATATAAGTGATTCTATCTAGTCTACCAAGTCTCACTATGATCAAGAAACAAAATCATAAGGCTATCTATAAAGCATAGAAATCATAAATAATAGCCTATGCCTTGTAATTGTGTATCAGGCCTACATGGGACAAGGTCCAAGGAGTAGTAATGTCCAATGAAACAATATAAACCAATCCAAACAAGTAAATAGGATCCAAGGAGTAGAAATTTCTAAGTCATCCTAAAGGGTTGGATCCAAGGAGTAGAAAAGTCCAAGTCATCCTAAATGGTACAATAGATCAGTTAAAATAGATCCCTAGAGTATAAATGTCCAAGGAATCTAAGTGTATCATTTTTATAGGATCCACGGAGTATAAATGTATAAGGCATTCTCAGGGGTCATATACAAGGAGTAGAAATGTCCAAGGCAGCCTAACATATCAAGAAAGATAATAAAATTGGATCTTTAGAGTAGAAATGTCCAAGGCATCCTTAATGTTCCAGGTCAATATTATCCAAGTAGTATAAATGTCCAAGGCATCCTAATATGGTCATCATATCCAAGGAGTAGGAATTTCCAAGGCATCCTAACCAATTCATTAACCATTTAATCAATTCATTAATCCCTTCATAAACATATGCAAGCCAAGGGATTACCCAATTCATACCTTTCATATGCAATGAAAAGGTTCTATAAGGCATTCACAACCTTTAGCAATTCACTTTAATACCTCATTCAATTATCAATTATATAAGGCAAGATCATCACACCCTGATGGTGGCATCAACATGATAAAAAGGGTAAAACCCACCCCATGGGTGGTTTATGTTGAGGTTGAAAACCTTTAACCTCGATTAAAGGTTCCATGGAATGTCTCAAACACGTTTTTATCATTTAACTCATGGTCTAATTAATTTAGAAGGAAACACACAGAAATTACGGCATGTGACACCATAAAAACAAGCTATAAACAATGAGACATTGCAAGAAAAGGTATAGACCACCTACCATAGTTTGGTAAAGGAACACTTGTCTATTATCAACCTCCCAATAAATACAGATCAGGAGAAAACAGAAGAACAGAAAAACACCCTGAAAACAAGGAATAAGATCCTTTACCAAAATAACTTCGTCGATGGGATGAGAAATGGAGAAAGGTGAGATAGGATTGAATAATCCATCAGCATGGATCCAACTAGATGAATGGATATTGAATCAAATGTTTGATGGAGGAATCAGATCAAAGCATATGAGATGGATTGAGGAGATCCAATGTGAGAAGAAACCCCCCTATCCATTGTAAATTAAGGAGGAATAAAGGTTTTAGGTTTTAAAAAAATTTAAGGGAAAATATGCAATGTTAGAACCAAAAGGGGATAAGATACCCTAAGAGGGGGGGGGGGAGAGTGAATTAGGGTATGTATATTCTTTTCAAAATTCTTCTTGCCTCACTGGATCTTGAACTCTTTATTATAAGGGTTACTTAATTTTGTCTTTAATATTTATGTAGATATTATCCTTTCCAACATTATCTGATGATGGTTCATAGAATGTAAAGTAAGAAAGTAATAACAAGGACACACTGATTTTTACTTAGTTCACCACTACATGATAATCCAATGAGCATGCATCCAACAATGTGTTAGTGCACCAAAATCACTAATCACACTACTTTTTTGTTTATGATAGGTCACTCCTGCCTGGGCTCACAACCCTTATAATGTTTGAATAAGACTCACTATCCCTCATAGTTTATAACCAATCACAATTTGAAACATCACTACTCTCTCAAATGAAGTGTTCTCACTACTTCTTCAAAATAATCTTCCATTGATCTGAAACATCTTAGAATAGTTACACACATGGGTGTTCCATAAAGCTCCCTTTTCACCTGGTATATGAAATAAATCCCACAGTGTGGTGTTTTCCTTATGGATAGACCTTTCTTGAACCATTTATGCTCCTTTATGAACTGCTTAAGACCCTTTGAAAAAACCCTTACAACACGTAGTGTGAGTGCTTCATGAGTCACCTTGCCTTCATGGATGAACTTTTCTTCATGGAAAGATGACACCTCATAAAACACATTTCCCTTTCGATCTACAATGATCCACAATCAAAACTCCTTCACAAACCATGACTTTTAGGAATCCTCCCTTATAAACCAATTTCTCCTTCATAGAATACCTCCTTCATGAAAAAATTCCTCCTCCACATACCACATTAAACATGACTTGAATTATTCCACTGATAATCCTTTATGATAAAATTATCTCTCTATAATGATGTGATCAAGGTCCTTTATATAGGAAAATAAATCCCATAAAACTCACAAATCACAATTACCAAAGACTCCTTTACAAATTATCCATCATCAATAACTAAACTTTCCATGCATTCTGCATAGAACAAACCCTTTACGGTGGAATCAATTTACAAATTTCATCTATAAATGAAAATTACATTGCGATGAACCTTAAATCACCATCTTAAACAAAAGATGCATCTCCCACAAAATCATCCTACCACATGGTTTATATAGTGCATAACCCTATGCGGTGGCTTCAAATCACCACACTTGTCTATTAAACTTCAACCCCATTTGTGGTTCATGTAGTGTGTTATGCGGCCCTCATAGTGCTACTATGTGAAAAAATTACCTTTGTTGATTTTATTTCATTATTCCACATACCTCCTTTGTGGTCCTCAAAGCACAATTGCACTACTATGTGGTCTGCAAACTCCACACTTCATAGTCTATGAACTTCGGTCCGCGAAATTTTTTAAATGCTACATGGTTCACAAAAAATTCTATGTACAAATAATTTTCCATAAAAAAAATCCCAGTTTTGAGGCCCAAAAATTTGGAAAACAATAGGAAAATGTGCCACCTTAAACATATCTATTTCTATAACCCCAACCATACTAAAATTTGGTAATCTATCATTTTTAATAAACATAATCACCCAAAAACATCTATAAAAATCCTTGAAGTATTCTTCCCAACAATATCCCCCTTTGGGTTTGTTGAAAACACTTTCAAAAATTTTATTAGCGATCAAATATTTACTCAACACACACTCTATTCCCACATGAACCATGCTCAGCGTGAGAAATAAGAGTAGCAAGTAATGTTCAATAATGAATCACTTAATTCCAAAACCAATAAACTAATTTCATTACAAACCCCATCTTTCATGGTATATAACCTTTTATTTAACATCTTTAATATCAACAGATTTAAAACTCCCTGTACCATAATACCCCCTATTATCTTGTCCCTTATCTTGATTAAAATATTTTCTCCTTCTCCCACATTTTCAAAAAATCCGAAGGTCACTACTTTGTGGTTTGAAATAAGGTAAAGAACAAAAACCATTAATTTAGGGAAAAACATCATACCTTAGGGAGAGGGGGTCCTATATCCACACTCTTTCAAGTGTGGGAGGTCGACTGAAATACAAGATCCAATTGATGCTTCTCAAATGCCTAATTGGGTAAGGCCTTCATCAAAATGTCAACAACCTATAGTTATGTAGGCACATAATCCAACTTCAAAATCCCATGATCTACCTTTTAATTGATAAAATGATATTTGATTTCAATTATCTTTGTCCTTGAGTGATGGACTAGATTTTTAATAAGTTTTATATCACTTGAATTATCATAATGGATTCCAATCAGAGACTTCACTTCAACTCCCATATCATCAAGCTTCCAATTTATCCACAATAATTGTGTGAAGGCTTTATTAGCCACAATATATTCATATTATTTGGTGCTCAATTAAATGAAATCATATTTATTTCTTATCTAAGAAATAAATAGTCCATCAAGATAGAATGAAACACCTGATTGTTGATTTTATATCATCTATTGAACCAACCCAATCTGTATCTATATAGCCTAATAAGTCTTACTAAGACTTTTCATTATACAAAAAACTAAAATCAGCTGTTACCTTGATATACCAAAGTATTATTTTCACTACAATCAAGTGGGTTTCCTTGAGATTAATTTGATATTGTGATGCTTGGAATGTGGAAAAAAATATCAAGTCGTGTCACTATCAAGTACAACAAACTTCCAATGATATACCTATATTATATGAAATTAATAACTTTTCCTTCATCATATCATGATAATTTCATTTGGGTATCCACCATAGTCATCATATCCTTGGAATTATCAGTTCAAAATATTCTCATAACCTCCTTGTCATATTTGTATTGTGAAATAAATATGCCATTTTTTCCTTGAATTACACTAGAACCATCATATTTTGATTATTATCATTATTGATATAGAGATTGTAATCAACTCCACCATGTTGAAAACTTAGTTTTTTAAAAAAAAATTGATCTAGTCTTGAATAACATGCTCTTGGTGCTTGCTTAAACCCATATAGTTCCTTTCTCATCCAAAAAACTATATTATCATATTCGTGAATGATAAAGACATCTGGATGCTTGATAGACACATCTTATTATAGAACCCCATTTAGAAATACTAACTTGACATATATATATAATTTTTTTTTACTTTTTTAGCACTACTATGGACAACAATAATCTGATTGTATCTATCCTCACAACATGTGCAAATGTTTCATCAACATCGATACCCTCACTCCTGGAGTACATTTTTCACACAGACCATGCATTGTTTCAAATTATTGTATCATCTTCATTTATCTTATTGAAGAAGACCCATTTGGTCCTAATGATATTATTATCTATTGTTATTGAAGCAGTCTCCCAAAAAACCTCCAACATTAGACTGATATAAATCATTAATACCAATTTTGATCTGAATTTATATGTTGAATTACTTTTCATAACAGGGATACCACTTATTGGAAACACTATTAATCTTCTCTAAAAAATTATTGGTATCTTGAAAATAGTTCACTAATACCATATGTTTAAAGAAAAATAGATAATCATGAAATACATGAATGTCATTTATTCTCTGCTAATCAGTATTCTCTTGGTGAAAAAATAACTCTTGAACCGAGTCATGATTACAATGGTTGAATATTCAATGAAACTTAGAACCATTGGATCATTAAAGTATAGATTTGATATATCTTCAAATTCACATCCGAATATTCATCATATAATTTCCATTTTCCAAATCACACAACTTTCAAAAACTGATTAAAAAATAGAGTTTTTTCATAACACCACTTTTTTAAATTGATTCCATATGTGAATTTAATGAGTTCATATTCTTCTTGTTTCATGTATCTCTATTCAACTTTATAAAATCGTTCCCTTTTATTACACCCCCATGGATTGTATCTCCACCTTATCCCTATACACCTTTTAGTAGATATTAGAAAAATTTAACACATTCAGAGAGGGGTACCTATGGAATCCTCAATAGAAGAATTGTGGTTGATCTTGATGTACCAACCAATTGATATTTTCTTGAAAAGAATCATTCTCTTTCTGTGCTTATTCTAACTGCCAAGAAAACTTTATTTGTTCTATACATATAAGTAAACATTATTTATCCACATTATTAGTCTTATTTTGATATTTAGGTTTTGTAGGATTTCCCCTTTTTACAATTTGGGGTTTAAGATTGGTGGTACAAATTTTGTTATTTTTTTCACCACTTACATTCCATTTTTCAGGATGCTTTATTTGAGAAAGAATATTTCCAAAGACCATCTTCTCTTGCCTCTTGATCCATTTGAGGGATATTTATATTTCCTTCACTTCTCTCCTTATGGTATGACACATAAATTTATTGAGGCATTATTTATTCAGTTTTATTTTATCAGTTATCCTTGTCAATTCAGTTTGGTGTGATGGGAGTGATTCCTTCACTGAATGTACATTATTCTTACTTACAATCATAGTAGCTCCTTCCTTTTTTCTTCCAAGTTCATTCACATTCTTTTGAGTAGATATGCAGTGAGTGTAAGAGAAGATTTTCTTAGTAAATTTTTCAATGATATCCTTATGTTTCATTTGACAATTCAAACCTATTATTTAATTAATAATGTTGTATTCCATTATAGGATTTTTTTTATACATTACCAGAGTTGGGGATCCCATTTTAGGATCCTTTTACTTACTGATTTTCTTCCTACTATAATATCTTTTCAAATTCCCCATGATTAGAACATATAAAATATCTATCATTAAAAACATACATCACATAATCATTTATTGATTGAGATTTTGATACAGATTGAGATATTCTTCTAAAATTGATCCCCTGGGATTCTTGATATATACCCATGATGTGTCCCAGTCTTCCACAATAGAATCTTTTCATGGCTACTTTCTTCTGAGAGAATTTTCTTT
This sequence comes from Viscum album, assembly GCA_963277665.1. Classification (NCBI taxonomy): domain Eukaryota; kingdom Viridiplantae; phylum Streptophyta; class Magnoliopsida; order Santalales; family Viscaceae; genus Viscum; species Viscum album. Next base: position 1,075,266,740 of record OY728130.1, read on the forward strand.
CAAATTTCTCAAGAAGCTTCTGCTTATTCTTATATTTAAAAATATTTCTATCTTCACAACATGAAATATATTCTAGTTCCTCAAAACAAAAACTTGATGTATGGCCATGTATCCCATAAAAATAAAACATATTTTCATTACATCTTGTATAAGTATTTTAATCCTGTTTCCAACACCTATATAATTTTTCCTATTTCTAGAACTATTTACAACTCTCTTCCTCTCATGGATGAGAGATGGTTCATTATATCCAATACCAATTTTTCTTAAACTAAATGGACTTTAGGATGAGAAAATCAGTTCATGTTTTCCCATGAAATAGAATATTTTCATTTAATTATTAATTTACAAAGGATAGTAAAATTATAAATGAAAATCATCCTTTAATTTGGGAATTCCTTTAGCATTATATTTCTCTACTTCTTTATTGACTTATTCTTGCTCTTCTCCCAATTGTTGAATCTTCTTGCCCCTAGATTTGAGTTAATAATTAAGTTATATCATGAGAGTATTTCCACAATTCATCTCATCTTTCAATGTCTGAGAGATACCCTCCACCATGTCACTTTTCTCCATTTTTTTAAAATTCATCTAAGTAACAAAATATTTAAAGAACCCATTCTCTTGCACTAGTTCTGATTGGTGTGTACTGATATTATCATTTTTGGCTTCCAAATTCTGAATTTATTCTAGGTTCAAATTATTTCCTTTTTCATTTGCTTTTATTTTTTAGTTCTTCATATTGGGAATCATTATTCTCCCATAGATATATGACCAATTAAATAAGTATTTTATTTAAATTTTTTGGTTTGTTGACTTAAAAATGCTGCCCTTGGATTCAAATATCTTTAGGATTATTTTATTATTTAAATTCCTGATATAATTGCTTTGTTACATGGAAAACTTCTACTTTTGGACTTCTTGAAATTTATTCATTATAAGTAGTCCCAACATCACTTGGAATATCATGTTATTTACTCATTCCTTTAGCATCATTGAATGAGTAAATATTTTCACTATCTGATTCATATATACCATTCTTCATCACATTATTAATTTCCATCAACTAAATTACACTCTTTCTGTTGACACTTCCACATCAAGGAATTACACCAGACTTCTTCTTCTTCTTTGAAGTTCTTCCCTTTTCCATGACACAATGAGATAAGAGAATACTATAAATTTCATTTCAACAATCAAATGAACCAAGTCAGAGAAAAAATATTATAATAGAAACCAATGATATGATACCAATTGTTAAAACAAAAGGGGCTAAGATACCTTGAGGGGGGGGGGGTAATCGAGGTTTAGATATTATTTTCAAAATTCATTCTACCCCACTGGATCTTAACCACTTTATTATAAGGGTCACTTTATTTTATCTTTAATGTTTATGTTGATATTATCCTTTTCAACTTTATCTGATGATGATGCATAGAATTTAAAGTAAGAAAGAAATCACAAGGACACACTGATTAGTCCAAGGAGCATGAATCCAACTATGTGTTGGTATACAAAAAATCGCTAAGCGCACTTCTTGTTTGTTTAGGCTAGGTCACTCCTTCTTGGGCTCACTACCATTACAATGTTCAGAGTAGACTCACTATCCCTCCTGGTTTACAACCAATCAAAATTTGACAGTTCACTACTCTCTGAACGGAAGTGTGCTCACTATTTCTTCAAAATGATCTTCCATTAATCTGAAACATATAAAAATAGTTACACAAATGGGTATTCCATGAAGCTCTATTTTCACCTGATAGATGAAATACACTTCACCGTGTGGTGTTTTCCTTTCAGATAGACCTTTCACAAACTATTTCTACTCTTTAAAGAAATAATTAATACCCTTCATGAAAACCCTTGCACTGCATAGCATGAGTGCTTTACGAGTCACCTTGCATTAGTGCATGACATTCTCTTTATGGAAGGATGACACCTTGAGAACCACCTTTCCTCTGCGATCTACATTTCTCCACAATAAAACCTCCTTCACAAACTATGAATTTTCAAAATCCTACCTCAAAAACCACTTTATTCTTTGAGGATGACCTCCTTCATGAACCACTTCCTCCTCCATAGAACAATTTTGTAGTGACCCAAATTATTCTTGTTATAATTCTTTCTGATAAAATTTACTCTGTAATGATATGATTAGGGTCCTATATATAGGAAAATAAATAAAAAACCTAAAAATAAAAATTACAAAATACTCCTTTGTATATTATATTTCACCATGAACTAAACTTTTCACGCGGTCTGCATTGCACAAAACCTTTGTGATGGACTCAATTTACAACATTTTTCTACAAACAGAAATTCCTTTCTGGTGCACCTTAAATCACCACCTTCTACAAATGTCGCGCCTCCCAAAAACTGATCTTACTAAATGGTTCACATAGCACATAACCCTATGTGGTGACTTTAAATCACAACCCACATCTGTAAAATTTCAAGCCCCTTTACAATTTACATAACATGTTATGTGGTTCACATAGTGATTCTATATGAAAATATTTCCTTTTACAATTTTCCTTTGCCATTCCACGTACCTCCTTTTCATTCCACATAGCACAGCTACACTGCTATGTGGTCTGTAACTCCATGTTTCATATTTTGTGAACTGGGGTTTGTGAAATCCTTTAGATTCTCTACAGTTTGCCAAAAATTCTATACAGAAATCCTTAATTTTCCATAAAAAAATCCTGATTTTGAGGCCTAAAAATTTGGAAAACACTGGGAAACTATACCACCTTAAACACATCTTCTTCTAAAACCCCAAACATACTAAAATGCAATCATCTAGCTTTTTCAACAAACACAATCACCCAAAAAACACTGAGACGACACTATGAGGGATTTTTTCCCAAAAATCCACCCCTTCAGGTTTGTTGACAACACTTAAAAACTTTTATTAGTGATCAAATATTTACTCAACACACACTGTATAACCACATGATCCATGCTCGATGTGAGAAACAAGAGTATCATTTAAATTTAAAAAATGAATCACTTCATTCCCAAACCAATCAAAAACTTTAATCATGAACCCCATCTATCATGATATATAACCTTTGATTGAAAATCTTTAGCATCATTAAATTTAAAACTCTCCCTACCTCACTGCCCCTATCATCTTGTTCCCATGTATTGATTAATACATCTTATCCTCCTCCTCCTTTTTCAATAAAAATGAAGTTCGCTCCTTTTTGGTCTGTAATAGGGTAAAGAACACATACCATCACTTTAGAGAAAAACACATCATACCTCAGGGAGAGGGGGTCCCACATCCACACTCTTTCAAGTGTGGGAAGTGGAATAAACTCCAAGAGCCAGTCGATGTTTCTCAAATGCCTCTTTAGGTAAAGCCTTCATCAAAATTTCATTAACCTATAGTTTTATATGCACATAATCTAACTTCACAAGACCATGATCCACCTTCTACTTGATAAAATGATATTTTATTTCAATGTGTTTTTTCCATGAGCGATTAAATGGATTTTTTCTAAGATTTATAGAACTTGAATTATCATAATGGATTCTGATCAGAGACTTCGCTTCAACTCCCATATCATCAAGATTATACTTTATCCACAATAATTGCATGCAGGATTGAGTAGATGCAATATATTTAGCTTATTTAGTGATCAATGAAATGAAATATGATTTATTTCTCAGCTAATAAATACATAGTCTGTCAAGATATAATGCACCACCTTATGTTTATTTTTTATCATCTACTGAACCAGACCAATATACATCTATATAGCCTAATAAATCTTACTGAGATTTTTCATTGTATAGAAAACTAAAATCCACCATTCCATTGATATTCCAAAGTATTCTTTTCACTACAAGAAAGTGGATTTTCTTGAGATTAATTTGACACCATGATGATTTTCATGTAGAAAAAAATATGAGGTCTTATTTCTATCAAGTATAATAGACTGCCAATGATCTGCCTATATTCTGTGACATTAAACACTTTTTCCTTCATCATATCATGATAATTTTATCCAAGTAGCCACTAGAGTCATCATATCTCAGGAATTATCCATTCCAAATCTTCTCATAACCTCCTTGGGATGTTTGGACTATGAAATAAATGTGCCATTGCTTCCTTATGTCACCTAGTACCATAATCCTTTGATTACTATCGTTTTTGACAGAGAGATTGTAATCAACTCCACCATGATGAAAGATGAGTTTTTTTCAAAATCTGATCCAGTCTTGAATACCATGCTCTTAGTTATTTCTTCAACCCATATAAAACATTTATCATCTAAAAAACTCTGTTATCATATTCATGAATGAAAAATCCATCTGGATGCTCAATATACACTTATTCTTCTAGAACCCCATTCATAAATGCCAACTTAACATCCATCTAGAAAACTTTGACCTTTTTTTGCACTTCTATGGCCAAGAATAATATGATTGTCTATATCCTCACAAAAGGTGAAAATGTTTTATCAACATCGATTCCATAACTCCTAGAGTACACTTTTCACACAAACCGTGCTTTGTTTCTAATCACTGTGTCATATTAATTTAGCTTATTACGGAAGAAAAATTTAGTACCAATGAAATTCTTATCTACTGGTATCAAAATAGTCTCCCAGAAAACCTCCATTATTAGATTGATATAAATCATTAATACCAATTTTGAGCTGAATTAAGATATTGAATTTCTCTTCAGAATGGGGATAAAATTTTTTAAAATCACTATTAATATTCTATCATAACTTCTTAGTTTCTTGAAAACAGTAAAATTATACCATGTTTTCTAGAAAAAATACATAATCATGAAATACATGAATGTTGTTTCTTCTCCACCAATTATTATTCTCTTAGTGAACAAATAACACTCAGAATGAGGCCTGATTCCAATGGTTGAATATTTAATGTGACTTAGAACCACTAGATTATTAAATTATAGATTTTAAAGATCTTCCATTTTTCTTCATAATCTTCATAATATAATCTCTATTTTCCATAGCACACAACTTTTAGATACTATTCAACAAATAGAGCTATTGTGTAACACCAATTTTTGAATTTGATACCATATGTGAATTTCAAGAGTTCATATTCTTATTTTTAAATTTATCTACATTAAAATTTATGCACTCATTCCCTTTTAGTATACACACCCAATGGATTGTATCTCCTCCTTAGTCCTTCCCACCTTTTAGTATATATTAGAAACATTTAATGAATTCAGAGAGGGGTGACTCTGGAATCCTCAAGAGGAGAATTGCAGTTGATCTAGATGAACCAAACCTTTGATCTTGCAAAGAATTGTACTCTTTCAGTGATATTTCTAACTACCTATCCAAATTTATCTATTCTAGACATATAACTAAACATTATTTACCCACATGATTAGTCTTATTTTGATATTTAGGTTTTGTAGGCTTGGAATTTTTCACAATTTGGGGTTTAATATCACTGGTACAAATGTTTTTCTTGACTGCACCACTTACATGCCATTTTTAATGATGCTTTCTTTAAGAATAAATATTTACAAAGATCGTATGCTCATTATTCTTGCTCTATTAGAGGGATCTTTCTCTTTTCTTCACTTCTCTCCATATGGTATGGAATTTAAATTTTTTTAGGAATTATTTATTTCTTTTTATTTTATTAGTTATCCTAGTCAATTCACCATGGTGTGCTGGGAGTGATTTTTTCACTAAATGTACATTCTTCTTACTTACAACTAGAGAAAATCCTTCCTTTATATTCCAAGTTCATTCAAATTCTTTCCAAGAGAGATTTTGTGAGTGTAAGAGATGATTTTCCTGGTACATTTTTCATTGAGATCCCTATGTTTCCTTTGAAAATTCAAACCTATTCTTCAACTTATCATGTTATATTCCAATATAATATTTTTTTTGTTATACATTACAGGAGTTTGGGATCCCCTTTCAGGATCCTTTTCCTTCCCTATTTCCTTTTAGTTGTAATATATTTCAAAATTCCCATGATTAGAAGATATAAAAATCTCCCATTAAAAAAATACATTGAATAATCATTTATTGATTAGGATGTTGATATGGCTTGAGATATTCTTCTGAAATTGATCCCCTGGGATTCTTGGAACATACTCAAGATGTGTCCCAGTCTTCTCCATCCATCCAAATTAAATTTTTTATTAAAGAAAATCCATTTTAAGGGAAAATGGTAAACCATTGTTCTACAAAAGGAAAGAACTAGGTACTGAAGGAACTAAAAAAATAATTAAACACCAGGATAAGATTACTTTACTCAGCTACTTGATAAAGCTCCCAGTGCAACGTGCTAACCTGGGTTTCTAGATCCTCTATGATTAGCTCTTCAAGGTGAGTGATCATCCTTTCCATTATCTGAATAAAATACTCTATGTTGATTTTACTCTGATTGAATCCCCAGGCCAATATGCGATGTTTTTTATCAATCCAGACTTCTTGGTCCTCATTAGCATCAACTTGAAACTGACGTTCATAAATTCTTTTAATCTCTTCTTCGGAGACATTGGGCTGATGACTTGTTTCTAACATTTCTTCCTTGGAGTTTAGGATAAGTTTTAAGCACTCCACAACTTCTTATTCCCTGTCTCTTGTATTTCTGCTCGATTCTTCACTTTCCCCCTTCTATTCATCTTTACCTTCCTTTTTCCTGCTGTTCTTGGCCGACCGAGTCTCTATTGGTTTTGGAAAGTATGAGTAGTCCATGCGTCCCTTTGATTTTTTCCCCTGAACCACAATGCATTTCCCTGAGTCGCACATCCCTTTTTTCCCCTTCTTCCGTATAGGACTATGGGGTCCTTTCCCTTTGATTAGTTCCATGATATCCACTGAGGGATGACTGTAACTATCATCATTTGAAGACTCCTCCTCATGAGATAAAGGAGGATCATGGAACTCAATACCATCAAAGTAGTTCCCCACCTCTATTACCGCTACATTAGTAAGATCCATCTGCATACTCAGAGAATCCTTACATGTTTCCTTCCCTAATCCAGAAATATTTCCCCCCTCCCTAGCCTTCCTCAGTTTTTCAGAATTGGTTCCAATGGTGTTTGGATCTAAGGACCCCAAGAAATTCCAATCGATCATCCTTTCCTATCCACTTTGAGAACCTGTTTCATCCAGTAGGAAGGATTTTCCCTACATCAAATCCATTCTTATAGCCTATTTGTAACCTCTTCCCATGAACTGAGGCTGCATGTTCAAAACCTCCTAGCCCCGACCATGAGAGCCACCTGGCCTTTGAACCTCATTCACTGCCAAACTCATAGTTAAGGGATCAACCTTAGCTGCCACCTGTACTCCCAAATCTTGCTTTAAATGAGAAAAAACCTCCAAAACCCACGACTCAGACTCTTTTGGCTTCACCCCCTTCACTGCCACTGAAGGACACAAGGAAAGCCACCGCTGCTGATCCTTTGCACTGACCTCCACACCTGGGTTGGCAGGAGTGAACACCACTTGAGAAACACCGAGTAAATCCACTTTCTCAACCAATACATCACATACCCGCACCATCTGTCTCATAAAAGGGATAGCCTGCACCTCGTTCCCCTCAACTCCACTGGGCACATCAACCTTTTTCCCATGATGACATACAGAGACCAAATGACCAAAATAGAGGCACCCTAGGAAGAATGCAGGCCACGACTCATACCCCACCCTTTGTTTCCACCAGAACTTCTCTCCAACTAAAAGCCATAGCCACTCAATGGGATCCTTAGAAACATCAGCTTTGACACAGACACGGGGGGAGATCGGGTGACAAACAGCCGATGTCCGGCTGTCCGAACACAAGTATCTACCGACAAAATTCCCTAACATACGTAAAATTGAGGGGTTATGAAAAGGGAGAGGTAGTTCAGGGAATCTTACCCAAACTGTAGCCAAGGACGCGTCACGATTCATATTGAGATCGAACGACCATTGAAGGAGAAAGAAGCCACATCTGTTGATTGCACGAGGGGACCGGGACCAGGCAATGTTCAGATCATCCTCTGAGGAGAAACAAACCATCATTTAACACTGATCGAAGAGGCCCACCACCGCACATTCTTGCAAATTACATGAATCAAATACGAAGTGGTCAAAATCATTGAAAGAGGGACGACGACCACTAAAACGGGCTATAAGCGTCAGCTGATGAAGATCCGAGGCCTCATTGAACTCCTTTGCAGATATTGCAAGCTGAGGTGAGCCGAGATGAAGATCGGGGACCTTAGGGCACAACCAAATTGATGGTAAGGGAGGAAGAAATTCTGGATTCATGAAAGGGATGAAAGGGAGAGCCTCGACTGACAAATAGGGAGGGGGGATTTCCCCCCCTCCCCCTATCAGGGAGGAGGGGGCCGAATCCGTGGGCATCGACTCTAGGAAATTGCCGCCAGGGGATGGAGACCACAGTGAGAGATAGATGTGTGTCCTAGTCTTCTAAAATAATTGAATTTCATGGATACTCTTTTATGAGAGACTTTTCTATTAGATTTATCAAGAATGTTATACTTATTGTTAGATTTAGAAATATTTTTTTATTCACAGCATGAATATACTCCAGATCCTCAAAAAAATTATGTATGGACATGAATCCCACATAATTAGTACATATTTTTATTACTTATTATATAAGTATTTTTAGGCCCATTTCAAACACCAACATGATTTTCCCTATTTCTATAACTATTCATGGATCTCTTCCTCTCATGAATGGGAAATGGTTCATCATATCCATTACGATATATTCCTAAAATGCATGGCCTTTGGGATGAGACAATGAATTCATGTTTTTCCTATGATATATTATATTTTATTTTCATTTCATTATTACTTTCCAAATGATAGTAAAATAATAAATTAAAAGGATACTTCAATTTGGTATTTTCTTTAGCATTATATTTTTCTACGCATTTCTTGATTGATTCTTTCACTTCTCAAAATTATTTATTCTTGTCCCTAAATTTGAGTTGAGTATTAATTTATCTCATGAGATTTTTTCCAGTAGTCATATCATCTTTTAATTTCTAGGAGATCTTTTCCACAATTTCAATTTTCAACTTTATTTTAAAATTCATTCGAGAAATAAAATCTTTAGAGAACCCATTCTCTTAATATAGGATTTAATTATCATGTACTAGTTTTGACCAGTGGCTAATAAGATTAACATTTCTGGCTTCCAAATTCTGAATTTATTCCAATTTTATATTCTATCCTTTGTACTAAGCTTTGATTTTTTTTCAATTATTTATCTTGGGAATAATTCTTCTCCTTTAGATATATGGACACTTCAATAAGTATTTTATTTAAAATTTTTAGTCTATTGAATTCAATTTTATAAACTTGGATTCATATATCTTTATAATTATTTTCTTATTCCAATTTATGATCTAATTCCTTTTTTACATGGACAAATCCTACTTTTGGAATTATTGGAATTTCATCATCATCAGTAGTCCTGACATAACTTTCCCCGAATGTCCCAAAGGCCTTATTTTTTATTTATTTAAGGACAATACCCCTTTTAAGGGTTGAAGAGGAACCCTTACATGACCTGTAGGCATAAGGTACAAGGCCCATACATGACCCAATACATGACTTTAAAGGCCTAAGACCTGACACACTTGAAATAGCCCCTCCCTAGCACCCGCATCTTGAAGGCGCCTAGCTCCCTACCTTATAAGGCTGATCAAATAGAATTTTCCTATGCAGAGATGCACGATGCCTAGTCTCGATGGTATTTTCCATACTCTCTCATTCTTCCAATCCGGTTAGCTCTCCTTTGGTGGTTGATATTTTTGTTCTATGAATCCTCATCTGGGCCTTCTCCTGTGTGGTCTACCCAAGTTTCTTCTTGGTCTTTTCTATATAATGAACGCCCTATGTCCTGAAGGCCATTAGTGGCCTAAAGGCCCTTATAACCTGAATTCCCTATGGCCCGGAGGCCTTTGGTGGCCCAAAGGCCCTGAGACCCGTAGACCTAAACTGGTGGCCCAGAGGCCCAAATTGGATGAATAGTGGTAGTTGCTATAGTACCGAACAGTACCTGCCACAGTAACTGCTACAGTACCCCCCCCAGAAATTCACCCCCACCCAGATTTGATCTTGGGTCTTTTGGATTCCAAGCAGGAGCCTATACCACTTGAGTACAAGCTCGTTGGCCATCACTTGGAATATCAGGTTCTTCACTCATTCCCACAACATCTCTAAATGAGTAAATATTTTCACTATATAATTCATCCAGAACATTATTCACCACATTTTTGATCTCCTTCAACTGAATCACACCCTTTCCATTGAAACTTTCACACTAAGAAATTCCACCATACTTCTGCTTCTTCATTGATGTTCTTCCCTTTTATATGGAACAACAAGATAAGAGAAAAATGAATCTTTAATTTCAACAATAGAATTAACCAAGTCATAGAAAAATATATGATAATAAAAACAAAATCTATGATACCAATTATTAATCCCAAAAGGGGATAAGATACCCTGATGGGGGGGATCAAGGTATGAATATTCTTTTCAAAATTATTCCTACCCCGCTGGATCTTGACCTCTTTATTATAAGGGTAACCTAATTTTCTATTTAATGTTTATTTTGATCTTATCCTTTACAAATTTATCTAATGATGATTCATATAATGTAAATGAATAAAGAATGCATAAGGAAACACTGATTTTTACTTAGTTCACCACTATGGGCTAGTCCAAGGAGCATGAATCCAACAATGTGTTGGTGCACCAAAATCACTAAGATCACTACTTTTTTGTTTAGGCTAGGTCACTCCTTATTAGGCTCACTTCCCTTATAATGTTTATAGAGGACTTTCTATTCCACCTAGTTTACAACCAATTACAATTTTAAAGCCTACTGTTCTCTCAACTGAAGTGTGTTCACTTCTTCTTTGGAAGAATATTCCGCTGATCTAAAAAATCTCAGAATAGTTACACACATGGGTGTTCTATGAAGCTACCTTTTGACCCGGTAGTATAAAATTCACTTCAACACATGGTATTTTCCTTATAGAGAGACCTTTAACAAATGGTTTCTACTCTATCATGAACTGCTACAGACCCTTCATGAAAACCCTTATACCGCGTATCATGAGTGCTTCATGAGTTAACTTGCCCTCACAGGAGACCTTCAATTCATGGAAAAATGATGCCTCATGAACCAAATTTCTTTTAAAATCTACATTATTTTAAAATAAAACCTACTTTTTGGACTATTCCTTTACAGAATCATCACTTACTAACCAATTTCTTCTTTATGAAATACCTCCTTCATGAACCACTTCCTCTTCTATAGACCACTTTTAGAGTGACCTAAATTCTTCCAGTGATAATTCTTTATGATAAAATTCTCTCTCTATAATGATTTTATTAGGATCCTTTATATAGGAAAATAAATCTTACACAACCATCAAATCAAAATTACCAAAGACTCCTTTACAGATCATCTGTCACTGAAAACTAATCTTCCCATGTGGTATGCACAGTGAAAACCATTTGCAATGGACTCAATTTACCGCCTTTGTCTGAAAATGAAAATTACTTCATTGCACACCTTAAATAACTTTATTCCTTAAATTACATGCCTCATGTGAACTAATCCTACTACACAGTTTTCACAACGCATATCCCTATGTGGAAAATTCAAATCACCACCCTCATCCAAAAAACGTCAAACCCCTTTGTGGTTCACGTAGCATACTATGTGGCCCATGATTAAGATAATATTTTCACATATTTTATACTATAATTAAATGTTTTAAACCCCAAAATAGTGTTTTTTATGGGTAATTGTCACATTTTTAGGTTTTAGTGGTATTTTGAGCCTAAATGAAAAAATGGTCTAATTTTTGAATTTAATTATTTTATTTTTATTCTTTATTTCAGCCATAAAATTTTCTAGATTTATTGAAATTATAAAATTATTTTTTTATAGGCCTCCTTACATATTGTGATACATTTTATTCTTATGGAGACAAAACTTAATCCATCTTTTGGATGGCCAAAACTTGCTCACAATTAAGGCCTCAAAAACTGTGCATAGATCTAGAAACATTTAAAAATGAGATTATAACTCAAATTGGGATGGCGCAATGAAGCTAAAAATCAGAATGGAGTTGGAAAAAAATTAACAAAGAACTTTTATTAAGAATTCCATGCGATAATTTGCTGATTTCAAGGTTATAATGGTATGGGAAGTTGAAGTTTGGGAATACAAAGAGTATGAATTTATATATTAAAGGTCTTGAGTAAAATATCCATAACTCCTCCATAAGGTGTCGAATGAAGATGAAATTTTTTGGATGAATGTGGTATAAAAAATTTAATAACTTTCATAAAGGGAAAATTTCATGATTCTACTATTTAATGAGGATAAAACACTAAAGCTTTCGAGGGAAATATTTTGAATCCAAAATTTCTTACCATTTCCTTATAAATATGCATCTCACCCCCCATTCCAAAGGATATCCATTTCAAGGTAGAAATGTGGAATATTACCATTTTAATAGTTATTTTTTTTATTTTTAATATATATTATTGTATATTTATTATTCTTATTTCCATTTTTCTTTTATTTTTTTCTTCAATTTTTGGTTTTTCCCATTGTGTTCTTTTATCTCCTTGATTGTGGAGATCTAAACCTCATAATTGTTCTTGGGGGAAGTAGTGGTGCTTGAGTTTTTTGAGTTTTAATGATTTCTATAATTTTATTCCAAGATTTAAATGGTGTTTAAAATGATTGTGGTGAGTAGTCACCCCACTTTCTCTAATACTGTTTTTCCTCATTATTTAATCATTTTCCTTCTCGTTGAAATCTAAGTCATTAAAACGGTAGAGTTTGAATTAGGTATTGATGTGGAAGATATTAATCCTACATGAAGAGCTATCAGTGTAGGTTAATAAAATTAAAATGATAGGGTGTAGAGTTATATGACTTGATCTCTACATTGAGTAAAATAATGAGGAAATATTTTGAATAACAAGGACAACACCTCTATGTACCCTGAGAACAATAGTTTTCTTCTACTAAATTCTTTGTGTGTTCTCTTTATTCTCATTGTGTTTTGTAATTTTTTTATATAGATATATTATATTAATTTTTAATATATTTTTAGAATCAAACCCCCCATTTAGTTTATTTAATTTAGTTCCATTTTAGTTAGTTTTATAATAGTGACAATTGAAAAATATGTGTGTTGTAAGAAGTCACCTTGAGAGATCAAACCTAGGGCGTGCACTATGATTAATTATTAGTAAAATAAGAAATTAATTTAATATTGGTTTATTAAAAACCCATTATCATCTATTTGGCACCATTTCCAGGGAGGCTAGGCACTTTCACACACTGTTTTTCAAAAAAAAAAAAATACAAAAAACAATAAAAAATTTAATTTTTTTTGAAAAGAAGATTTATTTCATATCATTATTTATTTATATCAGGAATTAATTCGATGATTTTTTATATTCATGGCCTAGTAATATATTTTACATAAGGTAAGAGACATTTAAGATACAATTGCAACAAAATTTCATTACGATTCAAAATAATTTAAAAATTCTCAAAAAAGAAAGTAAGATGGTAGAATTGTTGGTTGCTAAAGTTGAAGATGTAAAAGTTATATGGGTGAAATACAAACAAAGATATTATGAAGGTAATGAATAAAAATTACACCTAAATTTCAATAAGACATTGGTGATGCTAAATAAATACTTGAAGATCCACTTCCCTCTCTAATAAATGAATTCCCAATGGCCCTTCTTAAGTAAAAAGAGTCTAAAGCTTAATGTTTTGAGGGAGATTTATTTTTCGAACCTTCTATTTATTAAAATTTTATTAATTATGAATTTCAAACTAATATCCATTACACTATTTTTTTAGATTCAGTACCACTACTGAAGTACCTTGATGAAGAAGATGAAGAAGTTTCTCATGTTGAGGAGAGAATGGAGGAGCCAGTCAAGTTGTACACTAGTGCATATGAGGATGATTGAACAAAAGGAGAAATAATTTTGTTATAATTTTCTAAATATAAACTAGAAGATAAGACACCTCCTATTATAGTATATCCACTACCAGTGGATGCCACTCCTCCAGCTGAGCTAAATAGGAAGAACCCATTTATTCTTTTCCTTCCCCTTATGAATCCCAAATTATTTCCTTTATCTCTTCTAGGGGTTGAGTTTATTATTATTTTCATTAGGGGTTCTCACTCCTAGAATCTAATTATGGATGCTGGGAATTTTTTTGTGGTTTCTAATAAAGAAACCCCATACACCTTTATATTGGGGTTAAACCATTGAAACTACTTGAATATGGGTGGTAAAAAACTAGAACCCATTTCATGACTAGACCCAAGTTGGGGATCAAGCTGAAAATACCCCAAGCCCACCTCTATAGGCCAAGGGTGGTGACAAGAACCAAATGCACAAATAACTTAGGGAGTCCTTTTCCTAAGAAATTGTACGCACACACACAACCATCTTGATGAAAAATTTTAGAGGAAAAGAGTAAATGATGTAATATGGATATAATGTAAACCAAACATGCATGAAACTCTAGACAGTACAAAAGTATGGTAGTGTAAACTGAAAAGTAAAGGTTCAAAATACATGCACAACCCAAAATATGTCCCAAAATGACAAATATAGAAAAATAAATAGCTGAGAGAGCCTATATCTTGAATACCAAGCTATGACCACCATACATGGTCTAAGAACCTAGTATCCCTAAGCTCATATATAGTTACAGTCGACCTGTCCGTCATCATCATAAGACATGACACATGTGGGAAAAGTCCATGTAGGGGTGAGTATATACATACCCAGTTAGACACCCCAAACGATAAAGGGGGGGGGGGAGTAAGAGATACAATAGGAGTATAAAGATATTAGATTGAAGATATAGTCAAAGAGAACAAATCAAACCAAAAAGAGAGTAAAAGTAATATATTCCAAACACAAGGGTATAAACATGGTGAGTAGATGAACTACCCATTGAGTATTCACCACCTATAATAGGAGGGAATACTCATCCAACCACATGAATCTAAATGTGGAAAGCACATGGTATAACATGCATTTATTTTCCTCTCCTGGAGGGAGAGTAACCAAATCCAAGGTGTGGATATAGAATAAGAATATATATATGCTTAGTAAAAAGAAACCCAAACAATAGAGTAAGTGGATCTATATCTCATAGCTCATCCCAAGAAGAAAATAGCAAACAGTTCCAAAATCCCATCAACAATGCGTAACATCTCACACGTTTACCCATAAGTAACCATGGAAGTTTATTTATTCATCATCATTGTACCACACAGTCAAGGGGCCGCCAACTCAAAGTAGACGACCTACTCCATAGTGTGTCTGGGGGGTTCCACTCTAATAGTATCCTTAGATGACCTACACCCATGCTAATGGGGGGGGGGGGGGTTCCACTCTAATGTCATAAGGACTTGCACCCTATGCTGATAGGGGGTTCTGTTGGAACCGAGCATGCAGCGGAGGCCCCAAATAGGTGGGTTTTAAAATTTTTTCCACCGACGGTCGACGTAAACATGTAGACGTCCGAGAAGAGTAGCCCGGTCTTAGCCAAGGACCACACATGGAGGATTTTAAGCACAAAATTAAACCGTAAAATACCTGGTTTAAATCCAAATCTGCACATGACGTCTGCTCATTGTTGGCAATCAGTACTTGAAGAATTCGAAGCCAAATTCCTCTAGATCGTCCACACGTACTTCAAGGAATCCGCGGGAGCACCGTTCGTCACAATCCCGGTGCTAGCGCAGATTTGCGACGATGTCTTCGACGCTCCAACGACCACCACATCGCATCGCTAGCGATGCCCGAGAGAGAGCTCCATCCGAGCTCCTTGGATCCAGAGCATCTCTCTCTAGAATGTGGGAGAGAAGAGAGGAGAGATAAGCTCCATGAATAGTGTTTGGAAAATGCCCCTCCTCTTCAATTTATATTTCTCAATTAAAATACTCGGTATCGCCTCACCGAACCCGAATACTTAACGCACTATTAACGAAATTTTATGACTACTAAACTGAGCCATAAATATTATTATCATTTACTTGTAATATATTAAAATATATTTCATTATAATAATTAAGTCATTAACCCGACTCGTCTCTCCCATATTAATTGAACCTTGAATAATTTAATATTTTTAAATTACTATTTTTTCATGTATTTACTTAAAACTCTTAAATACATTTAATAAATAAATTCAAAACTCATTATTCTAAACTAAAATAATATGAATTTATTTATTTCATTGGTGATCGTTTAACTTTGGACAAATCTCTGACCCCTATGGTGGGGTCCGTCATGTCCAAAACTCCTATTCAACTGAATAGGGTAGATTATTGAATACGCTATTGTGTGTGATCCTCTAGGCCCTTATTTCAACAGCTGTGAATAGTATAAATAGACCAAGAGCGGGATCTAGAAACCCATCATGGCCCATAAAGAAATAAGTATTGTCACAGCAGCGACAACCAACCTATGAACACGCACTGTGTAATATAATCTCTTTGTCTATAATATCGCATAAAGTAGGACGCACTCTCGTGTCATCGCCCTTTTCTTTCTTTATTGTTTGTTGATGTAACTGGATGGATTTACCCACGACTTCCATGGCCATGGTCTTATAAAGGTACTGCCATCCATATCAACATGGACAGAGATATATTACTTCCATAAACCGGAAGCGACAGATCCTTTCTTGACCATTCAACCAATGTCATGCCACCAATAACGCACCTGACACAAACTATTTCACCACGACTTCATTACCATGGTTTTCATCTTTCATCAAAGTACGTAATCAAGTGACATACATTGGTAATGATATCAAGTCAGGAGACCATTACACATGATCGTAGATAGGAACATCCAATGACACCTGAAACATGTGGTGTTCCTATTGGTGGGCCAGTCCTCATGATCTCACTACTAGAGATCACCAAGTGAGAACTTCATGAGAAGAAGTCTCAATGATTATGAGCCCCCAACACTTGATAGTCAGACATCTACTATGTCCAATTTGTAAGATGTATCTAGACCATATAACATATATATTTAAGATTAATTTCATAATATCTAGAGGTTCTCATTATAGCCTGGGAACTGCTGTAACCTTTCGATATGATAATTAATCTTTGGACATTACCATTTCAATAGTGGATGTAGAAAAGTCTAAAATATAATGGTAAGATGAAATCATGCATACCTTATTGTATACATGATATGGTAATCAAAAGCATATAATAGTTGGGTCTTGGGCACCCACTATTTCAACACTCCCACTTTCACTAGATCCAACTTGCTAATTAAACTTGTTATCTACTCACATGATAAACATCATGTTTTTTCTGAGTAATGGCCTTAGATATTGGGTCCACCACGGTTCCACCACGTGGCTATTATGCTATAGAGACCTCATCTCTTTGAGTAAAACTTCTCAAGAGATGGTATCCCGAGTATATCCCTATTTGTCCCCTGTCATAACTTGACATATTGGCTAGTAAGAATATCACAATCTACATTATGATAATACCTTTCTCACCAGGTGCGATTCCATGAACTGGAACAAATCATTGCATTTAAGTGCTTCTTAGATATCTTAGAAGCTGCAATGTACTCGGTCTTGTAGATATGGCCACCACAGGCTGATATGAGCTTGACTCACTCATCGCCTTTTGCCTAAATATAATAATTGATCACATTGATCTATAGAAGACTAGTTTGTATCCCTGAAAACTAGTATCCTTTCTTCTCCACTTACCAGGTACAAATCTTTTGTACTTGCTGAAGTAGAATTAGATTGTTCTGACTGCATCCCTTGCAGTTCTCCTGGATATAACTGATATTTGCCTATTATAAAATATACCTTGGCAATATCGGTTCTTGTACATATCATGGAATATGTGATTGATCCATCGCTCTGATGTATGGATTTCAACTCACCACATTTATCTCTTCCCATGTCACGGATAGGTCAACATGGAGAGATTATGCCCTGTGACATAGGCAACAATTCATCTCTTGAATTTTTCTAACATGTATTTTTCAATACAATGTCACTATATGTATGATTGACTAGGACCAATCAACCTATAGATCTACCTTATTAGATCCTATTCTCTAGAACATAGGTTTCTACTTTAAGTCAATCATTGGAGAGTAAATTTGCATTTTGGTCTTAACTAACTGTCAGACCAATGTTAGTTTTCCAAATGTTATTGAACATATTTCTTATTGGAAAACCTTAGTGCTTCCACTAACCTCTGGTAGACACATTGAAAACATTTATTTTAAATTTATATACTATGATCATGTTGCTTACTTTAATCCTAAACTGGATTTCAGTAACTTGCAACCATTATTAGCATTATGTGATGTGACCGTCCCTTTCTGGTTACTTCGTATAGACACCATCCATAATTTAGGGTCATGAAATCCAATGCTAAATAAATTGATCATGCATATTAGCTATGATAAGTAAAATTCTAATGGATTTAGGCATAACGACTTGGTGAAACCAATCAAGCCTTATTGGTAATACAGTTGTACCATCCATTTATCAACTCACTTGAATACCCACCACAATATTCAAAATAATATCCCCTTTTCCACTTTGATACATGGAATCCATTAATTTAATTTTAGTTGGTCTTATCAATTTTAGATAATTTCCATACACTGCTTACTTATAGGAAATTTTATTCACATTGAATAATAGATCACTGATCGTGGTGAATATAAAAACCATCACCATGGTTTTATCCTTCCTACGCAGTATGTGTCTCTAGAAAATACTTTGTTCCACATGCGCTTTTGGAACTAGTTCTTATGCCAACTACTTGTGTATTTTGAGCATTGACTAAACACAAGTCAATATAGCTCCCACTATCTCTAATAGATATTTTCACCCTTATATAGAAGTGTAGTCTATTACTTGACTACCTTATCTTCGATCTTAGGGATTTATGTAACATCCTAAACAACTGTTAGGATTATTACACTAAATGCACAATGTGTTTGTCTTGACGCTAGTTTGTTTATGTCCTAACAAACTCTTTGCATCCAAACACATGTTCTTATGACATAATGGGTTTACATCATACTATGACTTGTATGATATCCATTTCTCATTATAGTTGGCATATGGTTGTGGGATATCACTATTATTTGTAAAGAATTTCATGAAATAAAATGGAAGTTTCTGCTAGTTCCAACATTGATATTACTTACATCAATACTTTAATGTATAAAATGTGAGTTTTGGAATTACTCCATGCTAAATTTTGTTGATCAATGTTGATATATAAGACATCGTCATCAATACTCCCCATTAACATCAATGTTGTGATGTTGATAAGGTAATGTGCATTTAGGAATTGCTCCATGCTACATTATTATGATTGATGAATGCTTGGTCGAGATATTCTTCGGTATCCCAACCCAAAGTAACTCATATCTTCTGACCATGAAAATAATTTACTTTGATATTACTTAATTACTTAAAGGAATATTATGAAGTATATATACCTCTAGATTATACTTGGGATAGTTTATAAAAAATTGTTGAACTATATCCAAAATATTTGTGACATACCTTTATTTCTAAAGGCTCCTTTGTCTAAACTAAAGACATCAATAATACCATAAGTATTTAGTTGTGCTAAGCCTAAATACCATACTTGGTATATTCATGATGTCCATTTTTAGTATTACTTGACAAAGAATTATCCTGTCATAACTGGGTATAAGTCTTACATTTATATTCATTACTAATTGCCTATGATTCATGTATTACTGAACTAGTGATTGAGCTTACCAAAAACAACATTCATTACAGAAACTGAAAGAATGTATCCTTGAATCTAAGGACACATGAGATTAATGTTTTTGGTTATACTCAACAATAGTTCAACATGAATCTTTCACTTGGCAATTAAAGAAGTCGTGTACTTCTCACCACTGGCCTAGGTATCACCCTTTCACAGCCACTTAGAGAATACACCTGACTACTAGTAATGTTTCTATACTTACTTGGTTATTTTATTAAATACACATATGTAAAAAGCATATAGTATTAAATACCCAATTAGTAAAAGGAAACATTACATTGATGAATATGCCTGATGTATAAGCAACAACTTGCTTCTTTAAATCAGTTTATTGGTTTTAAACTTCCATAGTATTATTTTATAATATGCAATACAAATAACCTCTGTTAATACCTCATTAATTGAAGGAAGTCGTGAACATGTCATTGTTATTAAATGCCTTTGACCTTTTCACATTGTCTTTCAATTTATCCACCATAAGAATTAATGCTTAATTGTCTTTTATTCTTATTCACTTGGAGAACCTTACCTAGATAGGTAATGAAGCGTTTACTCAATACTTGTTCCTTTTGTAACTTAAAACGAGACTTGAGTAATGTGGTGAAAATGATATTTAAATATCATGATCAATCTTTAAATTTACACATGCTAGTGTAAACTTCGCCTTATTCATATCATTACTTTGCTTTCACTTTGAAAACTTCTCAGAGATGAGACTTTATGTTATATCATCTATGTCCTGGTGTAGCGACCACAACTAACATCGGACGTTGATGAAAGCATAATGATATAACTATCATATGCTTTGTACATTAGTCTCTTGTAAGAAATTTTTACCCTCGCTTCTTGAGGTAGTTTAACAGTGTTGGGGACACATACACCTTGAGTTTCCTATATCATAATATTATGCACACATGCCTGTACTATTTACGAAGACTCATGTCATTGTGGACATTTACTTTTTCCATTATAATATTTCAATTTTAATCTTGTGGTATAACTTTCCATTTTTCTACAAAAATAAATTTTAGCAGATGAGTGCCTTTTATCTGGATTACCGGTTTAGACATTTTGATTAATTACTTAAATCATTTAATGTTTCCCACTATTTTACCAGATTCTAGGAACTCTCTGTTCTAGAATAAAAATGCTCTGTCGCTTGAGTATTATAGTGGCAAGGATCCCGGAACCACCCCTCATAGTCTACAAGCTAATTCTACGCCACTACTTGGAGGGTTCTAGGTAGGCTTTTGGCTGGCCAACCACTTTAACTTGCGGTTCCTTGATCTTTTGAGTGAAGTCCCAGCTTCTTAAAATCAAAATTTGATTTACTCAACACTTGACTCTAAAATGATAGAAAGTTAGCTATGGATAATCCTTACTATCACTTTAGTTAAGTCGACCCATCATTTTTATAAGGACTCCCCAGTAGTAAGAGGCGCCCTCAGCTAAGGCATGAATCGGCACCTCGAACAGCTGGTTTTGTCCAAATTTTAATGACAGAAGGCTGTTTAGACTTAATATATTTTTGAGGGTTTTATTATTTTTAGTGTGATGAAAGAAATCATTTTCTAATTTTTTAAGCACGTACTATGTGATCACACTCACAACTGACTATGCAAGAAATAGAAATTCCATCGTGTCACATGTTCATTTTATCTTGCATGCTTGTTTATTATTATACTATGTGATCACGCAATAAATTACTCATGCAAAAAAATAATAAACCATGCAGAAATAAAATGAACACCTGATCATGATCCGGTACTATTGGTTGATCCGTTGAGTGAATAACAGACCAAATGAAACCCTAGGGGTAAATACCTTTAGTCGCGTGGCTTGCAACTTGAATAGCAATGTCTACCCATCCAATGAAACCAACTCCTGTCTGGTGCATCACCGTCACTTGGTGCGAAATGGGTCACCGGTCGTCTCGTCATTACACAATTATACTCTCACGCAGGCGAGGGGGTCTCGGGAGTAAAAATGTACAACTTTGAAAATGGGCGCGCAGGCCCTTATACATATAACGACTCTGAGACGACATGCAGATCACATTTTTATTTAAAATAATTATTACAAAACCACATGCAATAATTAAATAAACAATTAAATAAATAAACAATTAAATAAAAAAACAAACACCAGACATGCATTGGTAGGTCTCAGCTCATGATCAGTCATATACGCACTAAACTCGTGTATATAAAATAAATGCAGAATAAAATTAAACTTGCATTAAAAATAAACTTGAGGAAATATTATTGAATTAAAATTTCACTCTGATTTTAATTCAATAATTTAATCGTTCGGTACCGATTAATTAATTTAATTTTAAAACTAGAATTAAATTAATTAATTAATTTAATTAACACCTAATTAAATTAATTACGCCACATTAATTTATTTAACCAAAAATTATTAATTAATTAATTTATTTAACTACTGTAATTAAATTAATTATTAAAATTAATTTTTGACTTTAAATAAAATTACCCAAGTCCCGTAAACTTGGGCAGGGGTGTGCGAGTTGGGGAGAACGCACGCACACCCATCTCAGACTTGTTTCGGGACAACGCGGGCTTAGAGAGTACCTGCCCACTAGGAGGACCGGGTGGCGGTCGGAGTTTCAAACTACGGTAGTGGGCCTCGCCGCTCGGGGTTGCGCCGTAGGACTTGCGGACATCATGGCCAAGAGCGGGATCTAGAAACCCATCACGGCCCCTGAGAAATAAGGATTGTCACAGCAGCGACAACCAACCTACGAACACGCACTTCGTAATATAGTCTCTTTGTCTATAATATCGCATAAAGTAGGATGCACTCTCGTGTCATTGCCCTTTCTTGCTTTATTGTTTGTTGATGTAACTGGATGGATTTACCAACGACTGCCATGATCATGGTCTTATAAAGGTACTGCCATCCATATCAACATGGACAGAGATATATTACTTCCAAAACCAGAAGTGACAAATCCTTTCTTGACCATTCAACCAATGTCATGACACCAATGACGCACCCGACACAAACTACCTCACCACGACTTCATTGCCATGGTTTTCATCATGCATCAAAGTATGTAATCAAGTGACATACATTGGTAATGATCTCAATTCAGGAGACCATTACACATGATCATAGATTGGAACACCCAATGACACCTGAAACATGTGGTGTTCTTATTGGCGGGCCAGTCCTCATGATCTCACTACTAGAGATCACCAAGTGTGAACTTTATGAGAAAAAGTCTCAATGCTTATGAGCCCCCAGCACCTGATAGTCAGACATCTACTATGTCCAATTAGTAAGATGTATCTAGACCATAGAACATATATATTTAAGATTTATGTCATAATATCTAGAGGTTCTCATTATATCCTGGGAACTGCTATAACCTTTCGATATGACAATTAATCTTTGGACATTACCATTTCAATAGTGGACGCAGAAAAGTCTACACTATAATGGTAAAATGAGATCATACATACCTTATTGTATACACAATATGGTAATCAAAATCACATAATAGTTGGGTCTAGGGAACCCACTATTTCAACAGGTTTCACTCAGTAAGGTAGCAGACCTATGCCCATACCGATGGGGGTTCGACTATAAAAGTTGAGGACCTGCACCCAGGCACAATATGGGGTTCTACCATGGTCATCGATGACCCACACCCATACTGATGTGGGGTTCCACTTGGAAGGTCTCCATAGAGGACCCACACCCATGCTGATGGAGGGGGGGGGGGTTCATTCTAGTGGTCTAGGACCCATGCTATGATGATATAGGGGGGTTACACTATAATTATCGAGGACCCATTCCCTATCATAAAGGAGAGTTCCACTCAGAAGAAGCCTCTGGTGATCCTGCCTGATCACCTCCATTATCGAGTATCGCCTCAATAAGAACCATGCCCATAAAAATCCACATCATAGCTCAAAATCCACAATCAGGGGAACCATGGTATTCTATGTGAAAAAAAACTCAGGATAGGCTACTCATGGGCCAAAATCTGAGTTCAAAAAAAGAGATAAGGATGATTGAAGTTTCTTTAAAAGGAAGCAAGGGGTACACAGTGTGTGAGGGGACCCCCAAAATGTATGGTCCCACTCCACCACCTAGATGTGTCCCTATACGGCACATGACTCCATCCCATGTAGTAGTACACACCATATAGGTGGACTACACGGTGTGTCTAAGATAACTAGGATGGGATCATGTCCAGTTGGTCATGTCCATGTACCAGACCCCGTGTATGTGTACTATGTACATGAAGTGTTGCCTCACATTAGGTGAAACTCGTGTAATATGGAAATGTCTGTGTACTTAGGTACACAATTGTGTACCTATCCGTATACTATCACATGGTATCCCGCCCGTGTGATCTATCAAATGGGTTGTCTAATTGGGATAGGGATACACAAAATTTAGGAGGGATACATGCTCTATTATCCTTAACTTTTTTAAAACCCTAGTCATTGTTTCTGAGGGGGATACATGCTGTGTGTTCATCCCAATACACAAAGTGTAGTAAATTTTCACCAAAAATATAGACCCAAACTTTTCACCTTGAATCTGTGCACAAAAATTCTATTTCAGCCTTTAATCATCCCAAAAACAGCATATTTAGGCTGAATCTAGTGTTTACGGCCATTTTTTCACTAGAAAACGGCCACCAGTGAGGCGTTGGTGGTTCGCCACTCAACACGTATGCACCAAAACCTTCTATATTCAATGAAATGGAAAATGATCATCTAAACGATCATCCAAAACACACAAAAAATCCAGGCCTATTCTAAGATTTTCAATACGCTCCTTATTCATGAAACCACTATGAATCTGGGGGTCATATTGGGCTCAGTACCACCTGATAATGTTAGATTGGGACCGTAGGGTAAAATTGGTGAAGAAAATGAAGAAATGAGTGGGAAAATCACCATAATAAAGGATAAATGATCAATACCAAGTGTTCTTGTCCAATCGATCAAGAATGGGGAACCTAGCGTTAGAAAACAATTGAAATTAATCAATATTTAAGTACTTGTGAACATGAAAGGGATGGAATCTAGTGTTTCATAAAGAATGAAAGGGATGAAGAATGCAAGGGATGAAATCCGAAATTTTAGTACCTGAAATTATGGATAATATTTTGATGAAGAATGCATCTGCTAATGATCAAGATAAGTTGGTGCATTCTCTACACCCCGATCTGATTCGATCTAGCATTTCATCATCGTCTGATGAGATTTTCCAATAGAGGAGGGATGAAGAGATTTAATTTCTCCTAGGGTTTATGTGGATAACCCTAGAGAAATAAGCCTGGAAGTGATCTTATAGATCATTTTTCTGCATTGAAACAAATGGATGAATTAATTTAATAATCAATTAACTCACTGAATGTACCGCCAATGAGTGAGGAGTCTTAATGCCTCATGTAGACCCATTTTATGTTGTGGCTAGTGTAAAAACCATGTTTTAGACTCAACCGTGGTATCAGAATTATGATCTGTATTAATATTTAAGATTTAACCTATTTTCTTTGAGGAACCATTCACAAACAATATAAAATATATTTAATATTTTTATAAAATTAATTTCGGGCACACTGAGCCTTGGTATCATACGTCATCTCAATGCATAGATCTAGAAATATATATAGTAATATTTCAAAGTCTTACAAGGAAAAAATAGGTCTTTATATCATTACCTCCTTTAAGATTTTCATCCTCAAAAATAAAAACTAAACAAATAACTTGGGATACTGAGCCTGCTCTTGGCTCTCCAGCTCCTTAGAACTCTCTGGCATGTTTTTAAACTACTACAACATGAAAGCTAATGGGATGGTCAATCCACATAGGGTCCTCTCTTTCTAACCCTTGATCACCACCTGGTTCTCTACAAAGGTGAATCTATCCTCGATTTCCAACTCTCCCCAATCGGTGACATGCATGGGGCCATGAAAGTACCACCTCATATGCGACACATGGAAGATTTCGTGTACCTGATCTCTCCATGGGGATAGGGTGAGGTGGTAAGAAACCTTTCCAACCCTCAACATGATCTCGAATGACCCAATGAACCTTGGGGATAACTTGCCTCCCTGGATGAACCTACGCAATCCTCATTGTGGGGAGACTCTCAAGAAAACGTGGTCTCCTTGATCAAACTCCAAGGGCTTAGGTTGATAATATTCATAATATTTATGTTTTCTCTATGCAATCCTAATCTACTCAGGGATGACTTGAACCTTCTCTATCATCACCTGCACCATCTCTGGGACCACAAGAGATGTCTCACTAATCTCTATTCAACACATGGGTGACCTATAGGGTCTCCCATACAGGACATAAAAAGGTTCCATGCTGATTGTAGAGTGGTATCTGTTGTTGTATGCAAACTCTACCAATAGAAGTTGATCCTACTAGCTCTAGATGAAGTCTAACACACAAAACCTCAGTATATCCTCTAACACATGGATAGTGTGCTTGGTCTTCCCATCGGTATGGGGGTGAAATTATATACTCATACTCATGTGGATCTTGAATTCCTCACACAGGTCTCTCCATAATCTTGAAATAAACCACACTTCTCTATCAAAGATAATCATTAAGGGAACCTCATGAATAAGAATGATCTTCTATACGTACAACTACCCCAAAATCTCCACCAAACTCTAGCACCTGATCATAAGGGAGTTCACCAACTTTGTGAGTCATTCAACTATAAGAAATATGGAGTCATGGACCTTCACTATGTGTTTAATCCCTATGACAAAGTCCCTGGATATTCCATCCCATTTCCACTCTAAGATCTCAAGGTACTGCAACAAACCTACTGGAACTTGGTAATCATCCTTCATCTACTGACAAGTGAGGCACCGAGAGACAAACTCAGCTATTATTTGTTTCATGCTGAAATACCAAAACTATTTTTAAAGTTATTTTTACATCTTCCAAACACCTAGATGTATATCTATGGGAGAAGTGTGGAAATCTCTCATCACATCCTCCCGCATCGTGATTGGAACCACTGTTCCTCCCTGGAATAAGATGATGTAATTCCATACTTCAAAAAATCTATATGGTGAGTCATTGGTGTATATATAATCATAAAATACCTCATAGTTGATTCCTCATAGCTAGGAATATCTCAAAAACCTGAGAAGAGAAGGATTCATCATCATTGACTGCAAAAAAGATGTACTCCACTACTCCACTAGGGTCAGCTGTATGAATGCCAAATGCTCTGAAGCCTCCTATACTAAGTGAGAATGGGACTTAATAATAAGGGAGTATTATATGTATTTTCCCTTCCCTAAAGTATAGAATATCTCTAAGTCATATTTCTACAGGAATTCCAACCAGTTCCACTGTCTTAGGTTCAGGTCCCTCTGCGTGAAGACATACTTGTGACTCTGATGGTCTGAGTAAACCACAAAGAAATCACCTAGAAGGTACTACCTACACATACTCAGGGAGAAGAATACCACTAACAGCTCTAGGTTATGAGTAGAATAGTTTTTATTATGGGGTCTCAACTACCTCAACCCATATGTGATAACTGCTTGCCGCTTCATCAACACGCAGCCAAGCCCAGCTCCTGAGGCATCACAATACACTACAAACTCTACACCTTCCTTAGATAGTTTCAACATAGGAACACTCATTAGAATTATCATAAACTCCTTAAAAGACCTCCAGAACTACTCATACTAGGTAAATGGCTTCCCTTTCTACATTATGATGGTAAAAAAGGCTGCAATTCTGGAGAAGTCTTCTACAAGCATCATGTTGTACCCTGCCAAACCAAGAAAGATATGCACCTCTCACATGCTCTTGGGTGGATCCCAAGAAAGCACTGCATTGATCTTCACTGGTTCTATGACTAAACCATGCTGAAAAAATTACATTCCCCCAAAAGTGAACCTCATGAATCTAGAATCGGTACTTCTAGATCTTTCAAAAAATCTGGCGCTCTCGAAGAAATTCAAGAACCATCCTCAAATTCTCTTCATGCTCCTACTCTGATACAGAGTAGACGAGCATGTAATCAAGGAAGACAAAAATAAAATGGTCCAAGTATAGCTAGAAAACCTATTCATCAAAGCCATAAACACGGTAGGGGATTTATTCACACTGAAGGGAATAACTAAGAACTCATAGTGTCCGTAGTAACATCAGAATGCCAACTTTGTAATGTCCCCATCACGAACCCTCAGATGGTGGTAGAAAAAACCGATATCAATATTTGAGAACCATCTTTTACCTTGAAACCAGTCAAATAGGTCATCAATCCTTAGTAAGGGGTACTTTTTTCTTTATCATTTTTTGGTTCAGGTGACGATAATACATGTAAAGTTTCAAGATCCGATCCTCCTTTTTCATGAACAACCCCAGAACGTCCTAGGGGGACACACTGGGTCTGATGAAACCTTTCTCTCAAAGGTCCTCAAAAAAAAACCCGCATCTCCCAATGATTGGTAGGGTCCATAAGATTTTCTGTAGAAGATATCAGAGTAGTCTTGGGATGTAAGTCAATGTAAAACTCTATCTCCCAGCTCATAGGTAGTCTCAAAACTTCGTCACGAAAGACATCCATATAATCCTACACAACTGAAGGAACCTAGATTCCAGAAGAGTCTTCTTAACCAATGGATATACTCAGTAACTAATGGGTGATGGGTTTCATCCTCCTACTCATATAACCCACTCATCCCACCATGAGATATCTCTCACTAGAAAAAGAGAATATCATCCTATTATTGCGTAGAAATCTGACTTGTCCGGGGTGCTGGTAAATATGGGCTTGAACCATGGAAATCCAATCCATGACCAATATGATTTCATAGGGATTAATCATGATGAACATGAGGTTTTACATGAACCTCTCTCGACCAAGTGATAGCTTGCACCACTGAAAGATAAAAGATATAGAAGAAGCGTTCCTAGTGGGAACTTCAAGGCAAAGCTGTTGGGATAGCGCCTCAACTGGGAGATCCATCTCTCACACTAGGAGTGTACAGATAAAAGAAATAATGGAACTTATGTCTATTAACACTGAATTAGGATTAGATAACACAAAAGCATACCTATTATAATCTCTTGCACTGTAGGATCATAGAAATTAAAATCCTACAACTATTCGCGGCCCCGACCACCAGCACCCTGATCCTGATGTGGGCTACCTGGTGGTGGTGATGGAATGATATAATAGTGGCATCCACCAACCATATATCCTAATTCTACTCTCTTAGATATTCCTCCCCAGGGACCACCCTAATCACGGAGCTACCTCTGCATGGTGGTCCCTCAACTATTTGCCTATGGCCCTCAACATGTTTGGTCGGGCATTTTCATATCATGTGACCTCACCCATCACAAGTGAAGAACCAAACCTCTTAGGGATTACATGGATATTTTTACTACCATTAACAACGTTCTTGAGTATGATCATGGGGAGGTCTCCTGTGTCAAGATCCTGGCACCTAGCATCTTCTAGCTGCTGTAGACGACTCAAATCAGTGGCATCCACTACCAGATTCAGCTATCTAGCATCAATCTGATAGAAAAATATCTATCACTAGTGCCCTCTCTACCACCCCAACACAGGTGGGGATGCACAAGGGTACCAAACTAGCACGTATCTCTCTATAGATTCCTAACTCAAACTTTTGTGATTAGAAGTATCCATCCTGGATCATGTTAAGGGAGTACCATGTAAGGTTTGTGAACCTCACTGCATACTCATCCAATGTCATCCATCCCTACCATAGCTCTAGAAAATTTTTAATATGAACTGAGCACAAGTAGGAGGGGTTGTACTCCTCATGAAACAACAGCTGGAAGTCGGTCCATGATAGTGTTGACTCATCATGCATCTATGTAATACAACTCCACCAATGCACAACTTATCCATGGAAAAGGATAGCTTACAGTGCAACCAACTGATCCGTCGGGGTCCAAACAACCATGAAGATATGGACCAATGACTATAGAAAATACTCTATTGCCTGAGGATCTGGCTCTCTATGGAACCTCAGCGGCCTTTGGCATTGGAACCCGTAGAGTGTTCTAAGTTTGCGCACTTCCTCATCCTGTTCTACTAAGATGATATGTTGCTCAATAGGTGGAGGTGCTACTACCTGACTTCCTAGAGAAAGAGGGTCATAATATGGACACTAAATTGATCCCTCATCATGCATCGGGTTATCATCATGAATCAGAGCTGATATCCTAGTTGTATGTCATTGCGGAGGCATCCTAAGATTTATCAAGACATACCATAGTCAGATGAGCATATATATATATCAACAATAATGGAGAGATTACTCAAGAAGTAAAATCAAATACTCAATCCTATATGATTTATGTACCATTGATCCCTGCAACCAATGTCTCGGTATACTGAGTCGATAAGAATTTAGTCAAGGCCCTAGTGAATGGATATGTAAGTTGCTGCACCGTCACCAAATTTCTTAGACTGAGAGTTTCACTTGAGACACCTCAATAACATTCCCCTAAACTAAACCAAGTCCTATTTAGGGGGATATTTTTAAAAACATCCAAAGGAATGAACTTGTTCTGATACCAATCCATCACAACCCAAACCAAGCTGGGGCTCGATCCACAACTACCCCAAGCCCGCCTCCATAGGACAAGGGGTGAAAACAAGAACCGAATGCATAAATAACTAGAGGAGACATTTGACTAAATACCTATACAGACACACAAAAATATAGATGGAAAAGTTTAGATTGAAAGAGTAAAAGATGCAACACAACTATAAAGTAAACCAAGCATGCATGAACCTCTAGATGGTAAAAATGTATGATAATGTAAACTGAAAAGTACAGGGAAAAAATACACACACAACCAGAAATATATCCCTAATGGAAAAAACTAGAAAAGTAAATAGCTGAGATAACCCAGATCCTAAATACCAAGCTATGACCACCATACGCAGTCCAGGTACCTAGTATCCATAAGATCCTCTGTAGTCATGGTCAACCTTTCTGTCATCTATATAAGACACGACATGTGTGGGAAAAACCCATGTAGGGGTGAGTATATACACACCCAGTAGGATACCCCAAAATTTGAAGGGGGATCGGTAAGAGATATAGTAGGAGTGGAAGGATAGTAGATGAAATATATTGTCAAAGAGAACAACTCAACCCAAAAAGAGAGTGAAAGTAATCTCGTCCAAACACAAGGGTCTAAACATGGTGAGTAAATGAACTCCCATTGAGTCTTTTCACCTATATAAGGAGAGTAGACTAATCCAACCATGAGAAGATAAACATGAAAAGCACATGAAATACCCCATGCTTCTTCAACTCTCCTGTAAAGAGAGTAACAAAATCCAAGGTGTGGATATAGCAGAAGAATTTATATATGCCTAGTCAAAAGAATACCAAATGAGAGAGTAAGAGGATCTCTATCTCACATATCATCCTAAGAAGAAGAGTATCCAATAGTTCCAAAAGTCCATCAATGATTCCCAACATCTCACATGTCTTAAAAAAAGTTACCATGAAAGTCTAGCCATGCCTCGTCACAGTACCACACAACCGAGGGGCTTCCAAATCGAAGTAGATGACCCATTCCCTTGTGCATCAGGGGGTTCCACTCCGATAGTATTCGTAGAGGACGCACACCCATACTGACAGGGGGTCTCACTCTAATGTCATGAGTACTCATTCCATATTCCAATAGGGGGTTTCACTTAGTAAGGTATAGGACCCACACCTATGCTTATAAGGGGTTCCACTATAAAGGTTGAGTACCCACACCCTGGCACAATAGGGGGTTCCACTATAATTGTTGAAGACTCACACCCATGATGATGGGGGGGGGGGTCAACTCGGAAGGTATCTATAGAGGACCTACATCCATGATGATGGGGGGTTCCACTCTAATGGTCGAGGACCCACACCCTGATTCCATAAGGGGTTATACTCGGATCATCGAGGACCTGCACCCTATCCGATAGGGGGTTCCACTCAGAAGAAGTATTTGGTGATCCTTTGGGACCACAACCATCATCGAGCATTCCCTCAGTAAGTGTAGTTCCCATAATAACCCACAAAATATCTCAAAAGACAAAACTTATGGAACCATCGCATTCTATAAGGAAAAACACTCAGGATAGGATACCCACAGTCCAAAATCGAAGTTCCAACGAAGGAGATACAGATGGGGCTATGTCCGAGTTCAAACACCCTGGATTTGCTACTTAGGATAGGCTACTCATGGGCCAAAATCAGAGTTATAACTGGGACGAGGCCATTTTCAGTTGATTGTGTCTGTGTACCGTACCCTATGTTCATGTACTCTGTACACAATGTGTTGCCTCACATGGGGTGCCACCCGTGCAACCTGGCCATGTTCGTGTACTAGGTACATGGCCATATAGCTAGCCGTGTATTCCCACATGGGATCCTGACCATGTGATACATCACATGGGGTTTCTAACTAAGATAGGGATACATGAAATGTAGGAGGGTTACACACTATTTTATCCTTAACCTTTTTGAAACCCTAGCCATCACTGCTAAGGGGGCTACACACAGTGTGTTCATCCCACTACATAGTGTGTTGTTGGGTTTTCACTAGAAATATATATTTGAGATTTACACCTTGAATATTTCCATAATTCTTAGATTCCAGCCTCTAATATTCCCAAAAACATCAGATCTTAGCCAGATCTAGTGTTTCTGGCCATCATTCGTCGAAAAATGGCCACCAGTGAAGTGTCAGTGGTTTGTCGCTCAACCTGTATGCACCAAAACCTTTTGAATTTTATTAAATTGAAACCAATCATTATAAATATCATCCAAAACCCATAGAAACTCTAGTTCTATGCTAAGATTGTCAATCCTCTCCTTATTCATGAAACCGCTATGAATCCGGGATTCCGATTGGGCTCCATACGTCCCAACAATGTCGAACTGGGACCAAGGGGTCCAATCAGTGGAGAACATGAAGAAATGAGGGGGAAAATAACCATAAAAAATTTAAATGATTGATTCCAAACATTATTTTCCAAACTATCAAGAATGAGGAACCCAGGGTTAGCGAGAAATTGAAATTAATCAAGATTTCAGTACTCAGGCATATACAAGGGCTACAAAATGATGCAAATCATAGGAAAATGATCAATATGCTCAATCTATTTAATCAAAGTTCATAAAATCATCAAAATACAAGACCTAACTTGATTATGGATCATTATTTGGTGAATAATGCATCTACAAATGATTAAGAGAATCTGTTACATTCGCCATGTCCTGATCCGATCCGATCCAGCATTTAGTTGTCATTTGATGAGATTTTCCAATAGAGGAGGGTGGAATTGATCTAGATCTCTCTCATAGTTTATGTAGCTAAAACTATCACAGAATTGATCTTATAGATCGTTTTTCTACATCAAAACAAATGAATGAATGAATTTAATAATAATTAACTCACTGAAAGTACCTTCAATGAGTGAGAAGTCCAGATGCCCTACGCCACCCCATTTTATAGAGAACCTAGGGTCAAAACAGTGCTCTAAAATCTACTGTGTTTTCATATTTCTGATCCAAGTTACCATTCAAGTGTTACCCCATTTTATTTGAGTAACCATACACACACAATATAAAATATATTTAATATTTTTATAAAATTAATTTTGGGTACACTAGGCCTCAAAATCTCACTTTATCTCAGTTCCTAGCCCTAGAAATATATATATAAATATTTAAAAGTCTTACAACAAAAAAATTGGGTCTCTATAACCCACATGGGGGTTCAAACCATTTCTATACCATTTTCTATTTCTTTATCTTTTTCCTTATTTTTTTCCTTTTATTTATTTCATGATTTTTAGGTTTAGTGGTATTAGTTAGGATCTTAACTCATGGAATCCACTAGAAAATAAATTTAGGTTGTATCTTTCCTTCTATTTAATTTTTTACCTTATATTTATTTTTTATTGAGCTAAAATGAGGGTTGAAAATTCTAAGTGTGGGTTAAGTGTCAAACTGATTAGTTCTTATGTTATTTTTTCTTTTTGTTTTTCATTTTCAGAAACCTTGAGATGAAATTAATATTCTCAGCAATTTTTACAAATCAATTTATTTTGATATGATTGGAATGATTTTTGAAAAAATGGATCATAATGATTTTTGATGTGAAAACTTTTTCTTTGAATTGGATTTTCAAGAATTTGTATGAGTTAGACCGATTTTTGAAATCCATTCCCATGAAATAATGACTAAAAATATTTTTATATTCCTACGAGGTATTCTGATTCATTTTGATATATTATTTATAATACCCAAACTTTATTAAGGGAATGTTAGATTTTGTGTGAGAAGCATAACTTCTGATTTTTATCTTTCAAATCTTTGGATTTCATGGAATGTTTTTGATAGGATTGAGGTACATCTTCAGCCAGTTGCATTTTAACATGATACATAACCTTAAATTTATCCTTTTTTAGCCCTTATATTCAATCAATTTCCTTATAGATTTAAGCCACATCACAAGCTTATTTTTCCTTACCTACCCACACTCTTGGTATTTTTCATGGATATTTTGAGTTTGACTGTGGGGGAAGGGCATTTCATGTGTGTTATTTGGGATGTGTTACATTTTTGGGTGGTGTGAGGTGTGTTTTGTCATTTTGGGAATTAAAAAAAATAAATAATTAGTCATGAGTCATCATTTTATTGTTATTTACTTGTTTTATCTATTTCTCCTTCAAAAAAATTTAAAAAAAGGAAAGGAAAAAAGAAAAAAATGGAGATTAGGATGAATTTATCATTTTACTTTTGTTAACTCCTGTACCTCTATAACATCAAGGACATGATATTCATTTATTCATTGTATTCAAATTTTAGATCATTCTTCATAAAAAAATTCAAAAAAGAAAAGAAAATAAAGATGCGCCTTTCCAAAGATTAAAAAAAAGAAAAAAAAGAGAAAATGCAGGAGAAATTAGATGATATTATTCATTTTAATCATTTATTGGATCATGTACCATGTTACAAAAAGGTTCTGGTGTTGTTTTTCACATTTTTAAAGGGAGATTGAGTGAGGTTCATCCTGTGTTCTCAATTTATTATTCATGCATTATACTTAAGAGTCAGACCTCCTCTTTCCAGCCTTAAAATTTTCAATCATTTTCTCAACAAACCTAAGCCAAAAAATTAACCCTAGAAAATAACTCACAATTTAATTCATTTTAATATTTCATGTTGTGTATAGATGATAAATGTCACAATCCTATGGTGATACATGGAACTTCCAAGTATGAGCATAACTCAATATTTAATTTCTCTGGAGTGAAGAGTCAAATAAAATTGAATGTGAGGTAGCTTATGATTGGGACATGGATGGATTTATGAGGTTGAAAAAATTAAAATGTGAGGAATTAAAATGAGTGTGAATTTATTTTCATAGAACATACATGATTAAATATCATTTTGGAAAAGATCATTGATGTTTTCTCATTTTTGATCATTGTGTGGATTTTTATTTGGATATATTATGATTGCTTGGGAGTGCAATGGTTAAGTGTTGGGGAGTGAAGAAGATAATATTTTATCATATTTTATACTGTAATTAAATGTTTTAAATCTCACTACAATGTTATTTTATGGGTAATTTTCACATTTTTAGGTTTTAGTGGCATTTCGAGCCTAAATGAAAAAATGGTCTAATTTTGGAATTTAATTATTTTATTTTTATTCGTATTTTATCCATAAATTTTTATAAATTTATTAAAATTCTGAAATTAATTTTTTTAGGCTTCCATAAATCTTGGGATACATTTTATTATTCTAGAACCAAAACTTAATCCATCCTTTGGAGTCCCAAAACCATGTCACAATTCAGGTCTCAAAAACTATGTATAGATCTGGAAAAATTTAAAGATGAGATTATATATCAATGTGGGAGAGTGAAATGAATCTAAAAATAAACTTGAATCTAGATAAAGAATAAATTAATAACTTTCATGAAGGATTACATGTGAGATTCTACCTCTTTAGTGGTCATAATTGCATGGGAAGTTGAAGTTTGGGAATACGAAGAGTCTGCCTGTCCAGATTAAATTTCCAGAGTAAGACAACCATAAATAATCTATACAGTGTTTGATTAAGCTGAAATTTATAGGGATAATTAGGGATAAAAAATGTAACAGGTTTTATTAAGTACACTTTCCATGATTCTTCCATTTATTAGGGATAACATGTGTAATATTTCTATGGAAATATTTTGGAGCCAAAATTTCTCACTTTTTGACTATAAATATGCATCTCACCTCCCATACCAAAGGATAGCCATTTCAAGGGGTAAATGTGTAGTATTATCTCTGTAATAGTTATTTTTTATTTTCAATATATATTATCATATATTTTATCTTCTTTTATCCATTTTTCTTTTGTTTTTTTTTCAATTTTGTGTTTCTCCCACCGTGCTTCTTTTATCTCCATGATTGTGGAAAGCTAACCCTCAATATTGTTCAAGGGGTAAGTGGTGGTATTTGAGTTTTTTTGAGATTCCATGATTTCTAATATTTTATTTTAATATTTTAGTGGTTGTTAAAATAATTATGCGGAGCATTCACCCCACTTTATCTACTACTATTTTCTTCCTCCTCATTTAATCATTTTCCTTCTCATTGATATCTAAGTCATTAAAATGGTAGATTTTGGCTTATGTATTGATGTGGAAGAGATTAACCCTACATTCATAGGTCTTAGTGTAGGGTAATAAATTTAAAATGAGAGGGTGTAGAGTGAAAGGTCTTAATCTCTACATTGAGTAAAACAATAAGGAAGTATTTTGAAAAATAAGGATAATAACTCTTTGAACCCCGAGAACATCATTTTTCTTCTACTAACTTATTTGTGCGTTTTATTTATTTTCTTTGTTTTTTGTATATATATATATATTAGATTTATTTTTAATATATTTTTAGAATCAAAACTCCCATTTATTTTAGTTAATTTAGTTCTATATTCATTTGATTTATAATAGTGAAAATAGAAACTATGTTTGTTGTATGTGGCCTCCTTGAGAGATCAACCCCATGGTTCACATTATGCTACATTATTAGAAAAATAATAAATTAACTGAATATTAGGTTATGAAAAAATTTCTATCTTCTATCCACATAGTTCTGTTATGCGTAAAAATTTCCTTTACCAATTTTCCTTCACAATTCCACGTACGCCCTTTTTAGTTTTCATAGCACAATTGTGCTACTATGTGGTCCATGAACCCCAAACTTCGCTGTCCATAAACTCCTTTAGATTCCCCACAGTTCACCAAAAATTCTATTTGGAAATCCTTAATTTTCCATAAAAATCATGATTCTGAGGCCCAAAAATTTGGCAAATACTAGAAAACTATGCCACCTTAAACACATCTGATTCAACAACCCCAACCATACTAAAATGCAGTTATCTGGATTCTTCAACAAATACAATCATCCGAAAAATCTAAGATGATTCATTGAGATTTTTTTTTACCAAAACATAATTTATGCAAAAAATTAAGTGGCACATGGTTGGAAAAATCATGCGCCAACTATGTGCATACTTCTATCTCAAGAGGGGGCTCATGTGGTTCATGCACACAATTTGAGAAACTGTGTAAAAACCATTCCATTTTCCTCTACAAAAAATTACTGGTGGCTCACATGGGAATGCGTCCCCAACTACATGTTTTCACCAAACTGTGTGGCCCTGGGAAGTGCACTAGACCACCATACATGGTTTACTCAAATCATACAGCCTAGGTGACACAGTTTATACTAACCATGTGTCATAGCCACCTTATCTAAAAACTTGGGCTTTGGGCTTAGAACAAGCCCCAAACACCCTTGTTTCCTCTATAGTCTCAATGAGAATCCATAATAGGTTAAAAAAAAGGAAATAAAATATAAATAAGAAGGTTCTATACCTCAAAGAAAATTCAAGATCTTACATTTCATTAAATGACTCCCCTTCTTTTTTGAAAAAGTTTTGGATGCTCTTTTTAAGTGAAATTGTTTTGTTATGGGGGAGTATATTTTATAGAATTTTCTTTTTTAATTATTCCTATAAATAGATTGATTAAGGTATTAGATTTTTTAACCAATAAAAGGATCTATCATTCAGTGATAAATTAAGGAGTCTCATCTTAGTTGATTCAAGTTGGTGTGGTGGGTGCATGGTTTCAATAATGTCATTGAATTCCTTGACATGAAGGTATGAAATTTACAACTCCATACTATGAAGTGTTATAAGGTGGTTTAAGACATGAGGTTCGAAGAAATAGTGGGATTATCCTAGAGAAGAATGAATAATGCATGAGGGTTCATTAGTCCAGGTATGTGTGAGGTAGTCATTCATGGTTTCATCGACTATATTCCCCAAGTTATGGGATACCTCATTTGGATTTACATTTTGGTTCCCACCCAAGTTTATGAGTTGGTTTTGTTGAAAAACCTCCATTATAATAGGCTTTATTTTTAAATCTATAGTTTTAGGAAGATTAGGATCTAATGGAAGGATACCCCTAGGTGTACTTAACCCATAAATCCCAAGACTATCCAACCTAACTAAATAGTTTGATTGATCATGGGTATAGATAGACATGCACCAAGAAAATTGAAAAAAATAAATGGGAAGAGATTAGAGAAATTGAGTTGATAAAAGAGAAATGTGGTATAATAGAATAAGTGTCAAGATTACTTACTTGAGTCCCTGAAAATGGCACCAAAATTTGGTCTCCCCAAAACTTACCTAGGTTTTTAGTGTCGAATCGATCACTTGTAGTGAAGCTTGGGTTGTTGAATCCTCAGAGACCTAAGAAGAAACCTAAAGACACATAAATTCCAAGAGAGAGAGATGGATATGAAGTGGAGAATTTTTGTTTGTTTTGATATGGTTTAAATGAACACTAATATAACTAAGTGAATTCAATTTATGAGAAATGGTTGATCCTTGGTTATTATAAGGGATGAATTGGATGAAATTATTTTTAAATTATTTCAATTTCATTAACTCGAGGAGGATTAATTCAATGAAATCCATATAGTATCATCACTTACTATTTTAACACCTTCACATACACATGATAATCATCTATTCACTTAGAGGATAATTTTTATAAAAACTCTTAGGTAAATAATCTTATTAAAACATGAAAAGTGTGGCGATAGAATTCATAAGGAGGAGGAAGAAAGAAAATCATTAAATGAAAAATTAAAATAAAAGAAATGATTAAACATTTAAAGTGTGAGAAATAATATCCAATACATCCCCTTATTACTCCCTTACATCAAACCATTAGAGGGTTATCCTTCCATTATTGCAAATCTTTTGATGGAATATGAGAGTAGGATCATGAGGGTAGAATTGTACAATTAAAAACAATGAAATAACGACCACTCCACCATTGTGTGAATAATTTCACAAAATATGATGTTAATAGATTAAATAATTGAGTAAATGATATAAATGTGATATTAATAATAATAGAATAAGAGAATATGAATAAATTTTATTAATAAACATAGGTTATTCGACCAACTTACATGTGAAAAACAAACACATGAATACAAAACAACATAACATTACAATTGAAATAAACCAAACTTCCTCCCAAATACACCACCAAAACTACCTTAAATAGTAATTTTTGGACCCCTGGGTTGATCCCCCAATATTCCAAGTTCTTAGTTGATTTTGGTAGGCTTAAGGTGGTGGAAAGTTTTTTGAATGTGAACATTTCCACCCTTGATCTGAAATGGTATCCATATTGAATTCCTCTGAACGATGTGTAAAAATGAGACTCTTGATGGAAGAATTTCAGTGAGATATAGAATATTAAATTGAATCAAAATATTTTCCATAATTTCCTATAAATTTTATCCCAATTGGATGTTTGGTTTCAGAGATATTACTAAAATGGTGGGCTGTCATTCTGGGACACATAATCTGGCCCAAAATTTAATCTTAAAATTGGGATGCCTAGAACTACCTTAAAACCTAATAATTAGATATCAAAACTATTTAAGTAAATGTTACCCATGATTTACTCTATCAACAGCTCAGATTTGGGATTCATTGGGCTTAGAGCATGGCCTTTATAGTAATTTTATCGGGTTGCTGTCTAGTTCACTTCACCTAGAATGTTTTAGGTTCAAGGCCCACTTTGGTCATCATCCCAATTGAATATTTAATAGATCTATAAGGATATAATGTTCCTCATATCATGGAATACATGGAAATGAAATATGAAAATAAAATCAATATCTTTGGGTGTTTTAGGTGGTGTTCAAACATGTACCATGTAATAGTTCATTTTAAGAAGGAATTACATACATGATAAGAAAAGTTAAAACCGTAAATTTAATTATTAAAAGTGTTTATGAACATTTAATCACATTAATATTATAATATAAACATTGAATATTATCCTCTTTCAGTGGATAATCACAAAAATTGTATTTTTCTTGAAGCAAGTATGTTTATATTCTCAATGAACTGTTTACATCTAAACAACATGTTCTTTTGACATAATGAATTTATATAATACTATAAATAATATGATATCCATTTTTCATTATAGATGGAATGTTTTTATGAGGTAAATTCATTATTTTTGAGGCATTTATTGAAAAATAATGGAAGTATTTAAGATACATATAAGTTTGAACCTTGATACTCCTTTTTCTTACATCGTGACTTTGATGTGTATAAAGAAATGCATGTTTAGGAATTACTCCATGAAATATTTTTGTTGATCAATGATAATATATAATAATTCACATTGATCCTCCTTAGTAAAATTATAACACTTATGTGATTAAGTAAATATACATTTAGAAATTACTCCATGCTATAATATAATGATTTATGAATGCTTGGTTAAGATATTATTCAGAAAATTACCCCAAAGAAACTAATATATTATGACCATGAATATCCCATACATTATTTTAACATCTTGTTAAAAAAAATTAAAGGAATATTTTGAATTATATTTACCACTAGCTTAAACTTTTTATATTTCACACTTGTAGATAAAATAATTATGAAATCTTTGGGCTTACCTTTATTTATAAAGTTTTCATTGTCCAAAACTATGTATATAAGTGTTTCAATAATAACTAAGTTATTTAACTCTAAAGAGTATAAAAAAATACTGGGTATATAATTGAAAAATACTTATCTTTTCTTGGAAAAGTTTTATCTTTCCACAACATGGTATATAAGTCTTACATTTTTATATTCATTAGTTATTTCCAATAATTCAACATTACTAACACTTTAGTTGTGTATAAGAAACTATGAACAATATTCATTAAAAAAATCGAATAATGTATCCTTATGTCCAATTGACATGTGATATTAATTTTTTTTAATACTTAACAAAATTTTAACTAGAATCAATAAAACTAGAAATATAGAAATTTTGCACTTCTCATCGCTAACTTAGGAACCACCCCTTCTCATCCGCTTGGAGGATACACCTTACTTCCTATAATGTTTCTATACTTAATTGGTTGCTAAAATTTAATACACATGGAAATATTGTATTTAATACCTAAGAAGTATGATAGAAAAATTACTTAAAATTGATCAATATACCTAAGGAATAAGCAATTACTTGCATCCTACTACCGGGGAGGGAGTCTTGGGATGTGCAATAAACATATAGATATGATTGGACATGCATGAACTGATACGTATTTAATAAAAAGATACAATGTACATACTGTCAATAAATAAATAATTATGACACACATCACACACATTTTTAATAAATATTTAAATAAATAAACCCAAACATGCAAGAGGTCGGTGATTGCTGAAGTCTAGTCGATATAACAAATAAACGTGCGATAAAGTTAAAATGAAAGAAATTTAATTTCAAGAGAATATATATAAATTAAATGAATTATCCAATTCAAATAATTTATTTTCTTTGTTCCACAAATTAATTTAATTCTTTATTCCAAAATAA
Source organism: Viscum album (assembly GCA_963277665.1). Classification (NCBI taxonomy): domain Eukaryota; kingdom Viridiplantae; phylum Streptophyta; class Magnoliopsida; order Santalales; family Viscaceae; genus Viscum; species Viscum album. Next base: position 1,075,308,635 of record OY728130.1, read on the forward strand.
ATAAATTAATCAATTAATTTAATTTAATACCAAATTAAATTAATTATTTTAAATAATAAAATTATTATTATTTATAAACAAAAAACTAAGAAATTAATTTTATATCAAATTAAAAATATCCCGAGCCCCATAACCCTTCCCAGAGTCATTATGGACTGGGTTAAACCCACATAGGCCCATTCTGGGCTTGTAAAAACCCACCCAGGGATGTTACGGGTCGAGTAGACCCATCCTTACCCATTTCGGGTCAGTCGAGCCTGGTTTTGACCGTAAGGGGTGGTTTTGGGATGACATCATGGTGGAAGTGATAACAGGGGAGACCGATAGGATTTAAATCATGCGACATTGAAAGAGAAGCCATCGACCGATATCTGGATGACCAGCACCGGTAGCATGGCCTAAGGTCAAGTGAGGAGGAAAACTAGGATGGGGATGGTGGTGTGAGGTCAGTAGGATCATATACTACTGGTGGTAGAGAACATTTTGACTGGATATGGCTGGGGAAAAGAGTAGGTATTGGGAGTCTAGGCATAAGATCTCACTATCGGTTGGGGCACCCGAATATGGCCTGCGTGATCTTGCGCAAGGAAGCAAGCGGTGAGTTGGAGGGGTGGAGTTCATCCAAGGTGGATACAAATGTGGATGCTGGTGGAGGTGGCGATGTTAGCTACAACAGGTAGGGGAGGTGAAGGTCATGGATGGTCATGAAAAGAGCCAATGAGGGATCCAATAGTAGCTGTCCAGGTGGCACATCGAGACTATGGATGGAGGATGGGTCACTGGTGTGAGAACCTTCCATGAGTGGGAGGTATTTGAAGGAAGGGGGTGGGATTAGGAGATAACTGCAGCAGTGGGTAACTATCCCTGAGAGGTTGATGGGCCAAGGGTTGGATTACTTTGGAAGCCAACAATTTTTTTGTTTATCAGGAACAACCAAACCCTCCACACCATTTTCTATATCTCAATTGTCCAAAGGCCATGATTTAGACTTTTTGAAAATGATTTTTATATATATATTTTAAATCTTATATGGGAAGCTTGAAACTCATTGGAAAAAACTATTTCAGAAAAAAACTGGCTAGAATTAGATCATTGAAAAAAATAGATATAATTTTATATTTTTCATCAAATTTTAACCCAGAACAACCATGTTTTCAATACATACTAATATTTTTAGAAGGCCATAACTTGTCCATATAAAATCGAATCGATGCGTGATTTTTTCTTTTAGAACAATATTAAATCACTATACTTAATTTAATAAAAATTAATTATTTTTTGCTCAAAAAATTCACACGATTCCTCTAATACAAATTGTATGTATCAGAGAGAACAACGGAAGCTGGTAGGACAGGGATTTAAAATTTTCACCACCAAAGCAATGATAATGAATCATATTTGGTGATCCAATCCCCAGTAGAGGTCCAAAGATCTCACATGAATATTTCAAATCCCAAAAAATTATATGAACAAGTAACTTGTTCGGTTCAATGTGTGTTAAACTATAGCTCATCGCTGATGACTGTTGGATGAAGGATACAAAGTCAAACCCCTCTAGATCATCCACACACACTTGAATAATCTTTGCGTACACAATTATTAAAAATCTAGGTTCTAGCATAGATATTTAAAGATTTATTTGATGTCATGATAATCACCTTGATCCCATACCTTTAACCAATGAAGGCGTTCTTGGACAGATCACTTGGATAGAGCCTTTAACTCTATAGGATGTGGGAGGAGAGAGGATCTATGAATTTGTTGAAATGAATAGCATAAAAAAAAAGATCTCCCACAGAATTATACAGAGGATTCTAGAAATTCCTAAATAAGGTTCTCGACCCCAATATATTTGACGTCCAATAAATAAACAATAAATAAATAGTTATTATAAACTAACTATGTCATAAATATTAATTATATTTTATCACCTACTTGTAATATATATTAAATATGATACATGATAAACCTGAGTCATTAACTCGACTCATAATTCACCCTAATATTAAACAAACCTTGAATATTAAAATAATATTCATTCATATAATATTATTCCATATATTTACATAAACATTTTTAGATGATTTTAATAAATAAATCAAACTCATTTATTCTATGCTCAAATAATAATGAATTTATTTATTTTTTGGTGATCGTTAAAACATGGACAGCTCTCAGACCTCTTGTTAGGGACCACTATGTCCTATATAATTATTCACTACAATAAGTCAGATTTTTGAATACACTATTATGTGTGAACCTTTAGGCCCTTATCTCAATAGTAGTGAATATTATTCACAGACCATAAGCAGAGTCTAGAAACCTATCAAGTCCCTTAAAGAGATAAGGAATGGTTATAGAAATGAAAACCATCCCATGAACATGCACTGTATAATATAATCTCTTTGTCATATGATATCTCATAAAGTATCATGCACAACTTATGTCATCATCCATTATTGCTTTATTGTTTGTTGATCTAACTGGAAAAACTTACCTTTGACAACCATGGCCATAGATTTAATAAAGGTGATACCATCTTTGTAAAATATGCTCAAGATATAACTTCCTCAATTTGGAAGTGACAAATTATATCTTGACCATTCAACCAATGTCATACCACCAAAGACATACCCAACACAAGCTATCTCCCCATGACTTCAATGTCATGGTTTTTTCCATACATCAAAGTACATGATCAAACAGAACACATTGATAATGATCTCAAGTAAGGTGACCAATAAAAATGATCATAAATATGAACAAGAAATAATACCTGAAACATTTTATGTTCCTATTAGATGGTTTTTCTCATGATATAATCTACTATTGATCACCAAGTGAAAACTTTATAAGAAGAATACTCAATGCTTATGAGACCCCAACACCTGATAGTTTGACATCAACTATGTTTAGCCAGTATGATGTATCTATAACATATGAATTTTTTTTAAGATTAATTCCATAGTATCTTCAGGTTCTCATTATAACCTATGATCTTTTACAACCTTTTGATATGAAAAATAATCTATGGACATTACCATTTAAATAATGGATGAAAAAATATCAACACTATTATGGTAAGTGAAAATCATACATAAATCACTTTATACATGATATGGTAATAAAAAAATGCCCATGTTTGGTATAGGGAACCCAATATTATAATATCATTCACCATACATGGCATCTAATGAGATAAAAACATTACCGAATGCATTGGGGGGCTATATAATTTCAGGCACACCCATCACTTTCTTATCATTTAGATGCATAAGTGTGCCACATGGATTATACAACATAAGGATAAATTTCATAAATTTTAACCCCAAGAGAAAGGGGTCAAGATTGAATAAATTTAAATAAAAAATAAATGAAGTATAGGTACAACTAGGTGAATACCCTTGAGTGAAAATAGGTATAGGTTCCCACTACATAATTGTTTGATATATAAAATCATAGGGAAATTTCATAAGAATAACAAGGGTACATAAAGGTTCATGGAAGGGTTTAATGAGAGTTAAAGGGATATCTCATCATTTGGAAATCATAAGTAAATAGGTATGTGTGAAAAAATATCATAACATGAGAAATTGAAAATCAAAAAGGGATAATATAAAGGTGGTGCTTGAATAAAGGGGAGAAGGTGAGGATCCCTTACCTTAAAAGGACGCTTCTATAATCTTGGGAGGAGCTTCTTGAGAGATTTAAGGAACATTAGGAGGGATATAGAGGGGTAAGGGTAGAGAAAATTCATGATAAAAGGAATTTGAGTGAGGCAGAATGGGTTTTTGGGTGGGTTTATATAGAAAAAGAGAGAATAATTGTTTATCGATTTCCAAAATTCAGTTTTGGAATATATATGATAATGTAATCCAAAATAAAAAACTTACCATGAGTTTTAACCATAGTTTCTAGAAAATAGGAGTGGTTTTAATAATTATTTAATAGAAATAACCAAAATCATTTAAATAATACCCTTGTTGATGTGGAAGCGAGTCATGTTTATAGATAATTTTTTTTAAAAACTTAAAATATAATATAGGTTCTGGAGGATTCATTATGGGTTTATAAAATTAATATAATATTGTAGAAAACAAATTATTTTAAAGGGAAAACATAATTTTGGTCATGAATACTCTTTATGGTTTTTATTACATCACTTTGAGGCTTTTATAATGCCATAATACACACTGTATATTTATACTGTATTTAATTTTGACACAAAAAATTTGATTGTCTTCGAAAATTATGAAAAAATAACTGTTGGATAATTTCAACATGATGATTTCATAAATAATTTGTATTTTATCCAAGTAATTATCTAAGTATTAAAATTTTCACATTTAAATTAAATATGCACATTCATTAAAAAATACTAGTTTTTTAAAATAATATTTTTCTAGAGCTTGTAAAGACCCAGAAATTTCAAGGAATTTTTTTTCTTAAATTATTTAGAATTTTATGAGTACACAGTTTTGGACGGCACTTGATTCCGAGGCCCGATGTGCCAGAATAATTTTCTGAAGTTTAGCTCGGGTATATTTAGTGAACGAACGAGCGAGTTTTCCTATCTTTTGAAACGGTGCTCGGAATTTAAATCTGAGGGCACCGATAAACTCGTAGCACCGATATTTTCTTAAGGGGACCTTTACCACAGTTGTGATTTATGCGGGTTGAAAGTTAAAATTGGGGTTAAATTAAGAAGTTAAATAAAATTGTTAGAACAATTTTATTTATATCTATGGAAGTTAATTTCTCCCATGGGATGTAATTGGTGGGTCCCACACCCACCCAACTTCCCATGTGTGGATATTTGAGAGGTGGGGCCCACATGATCCCCAATCCTTCATCTCCCCATAACCTCCCTTAAACCCTATTTAAACTCCCTTGTTTAATTCATGACAACCCCCCTTAATTATGAGGACTCTTCCTCTCCCTCTATCCCTCTTTAATGTTTTCCAACGCATGTTAATCAACGAATTCTAACTCTTCAATTAATTAAATTAAGTGATTTGAATTTTGAATTTCTAGTGTTAATAAAATAATATCCATAAATATTATTTTATTTTGGGCACACGTTGTGTTGGGAGGATATTTGAGAGAGTTCTTGTGTAAAAGAAGAGGAGAGTTACTTTTTCATTGAAGAACACCGTCCTTCCACGAAGAATGATGCCTCTTCGACGAAGAATGCCAAATCCATGAAGGACGATGACGTGCCTTCTTTTATTTTCTCCATGACAAGAGAGGAGATGCCACTTCTTCTTTGGGTTCACTTCGACGACGACAGAATCGATACCATCATCCATGACGCACGACTACCACGAAGCTTTTCCAAGGTAGGGGTATTTTTATAGAATTTTTGTTGATTAAAATTGTTCTTGTTCTTTGTTGAATTTTTGTGAAATGAATTTGGTCAACTGTTACCACCTAACACGGAGGGCTCGGGCCAAACGCACAAGGCTCGATGACCCTACACAGTTTCTTTTATTTTAGGTTAAGACCATGTCCAAAAATGGTGGTGACGATTAGAGGCGGCAGCAAACGAAGGCGCCGGCCGCGTGTGGAAGGACGGCGGCCCGCAAACGCGGGCCGCTCAACCGAGGATGAAGGGAGGAACCATGATGCCCCACGGCACCGCGCTGTGGAAGACCGCGGCCCGCGTTCTGCGGGATGCTTTGGCGGAAGAACTGGTCGGCCCGTCGGCTGGCCGGGCGGAGGAAAGCCGCGGCCCCAGGAGGGCACCGCGCCGGATGAACCGTGGCCCGCTCGAGCGGGCCGCTTGCTCCATGAAGGCCGGTCGGATTCGGACGGCCGGTTAGGGAGGGCGGAGCCGCTTGGTGCCGCCAGATTGGGCAGTCGGGGGGCCGCACCCCCCCAGACCGCTCGGCCTATGGGCCGCGCCGTGCCGGGCCGGGCCATGCCGTGCCAGGCCGGGCCACGCCCCACCGAGCCGGGCCGCGCACCTTCGAGACGGACCGCGCGTTTCACCGGGCCGGTTTGACACCAGCCGGGATGGACCCACCAAGACCGGGTTGACCCGACCCGCCACCCCCTGTGCTTAACGGCCCGGGCCCATTTTCACTTAAAGGTGAATAACTCGAAGACCGCACGTCCGATAGATGCACCGTCTGCGGCACTAGGACCCTCATGTCGAGGATACACTTTTGAGATACTCTAAGTGAGTTTTGGATGACTTTGGAAATGGTTGGGTTAGAAATGAGCGTATTTCTAACCAGGCCCCTGGAATAAAAAAGCCAATATCTCTCAGACCAGGTGTCTGATTGACGCGCCGTCTGTCACGTTGAGTTCCTTTTGACAATACGGAAATTCAAGATACATCAACACTGGACTTCATGATAGTTGATGTATCGACCACTTTTCTCGAGGAGCAGACCCTCCTGGAATCAAGCACACTGTGTGCGGGAACCTTAGAGCTGGCTACGACTACGACGACTTCCGTGCTGGGATCCTCTGTGGGTTCGATGACAATGATGACTATACTTGGATCCTCTATGGGTTTGACAGTGAGGACGAATGTACTTGGATCCTCCATGGGTTCGGTAGTGATGACGACTGTACTTGGATCCTATGTGGGTTCGACAGTGATGGTTACTGTACTTGGATCCTCTGTGGGTTCGACAATGACAACTTCTGTACTTGGATCCTATGTGGGTTCGGCAGAGGAGATGATTCAGAGGCTACATCTAATCATCTCCACCCCTCTTCGTGAGTAGTATACCTGTGTGAGCTGAGTCTTGACTATTCAATCATTACCATTGGTGTGATTGACTTCTTTCCTGTGTGGACTGGAATGTGAATGGGCTTGAGAGTTAGAGCCGAACTAGAATTGATGACTTAGGTATATATATGGGCCTATACCTAAGTAGAGTCGGTTGATACTTCTTGATTGTATATTTCCCTTGTGGTTTATCCTTTGTGGATTCTGGGAGAGCTTCGGGGGTCTTGGGGTCCCTACTGAGTATCACATACTCACCCCTGCGTGGGCTATGCCCACACTATGTTGTGTTGGATGCAGAAGACGGACATCACTAATCGAGGTGGAGGCTTGTGGAGTTGGACGGTACCCAGAGGTGAACCACTAGACAAGACGTACACGGAGTGGACAACCGGACCCGAGGAGCTGAAGAGACCATCTGTACCCACCCTTCAGGTGGGATATCTGGAGGACAACTTGGTGGTTGATTCTTTACTTTACTGCTATTGTACTTTCTTTTCATTTTTACTATACTTTCAGATGAGTTTGTATACTGTCCCATTTACTTTTCAGCACTTACTTTTATACTCTGTTTACTTAGTGCTTACTTCAGTTGTGTACTCTGTTGTGTTTGTTACTTTTATAAAGGAAATGCCTTCTCTTTTATTGGGATTTATGCCTTTGGTGCTAGTTGCCAGCCTCTGTCCAATGGAAGGCGGGCTTGGGGTAGTCACAACACGGGTCCTGAGGATAGGTCGTGACAAATTGGTATCAGAGAAGTCATTTCTACCGCAGAACTTAGGGCTCTGATCATTCTCTACTATGAAGTAATAGTGTTAAGAGTAATGAGTATGGTTTTCAGTCCAGGGAGTCCAGTGTTGGTGCGGCGACCGACGTATCCATACACCAGGACCCTGACTTCTGATTTCCGACTCAGTGCACGAAAACATTGATTGCTTGTGTGTTTCAAATGTTTTCTTTGTGATTACTTTGTGTCAGCTCACCGGGTATACCGTTTGACCCTGGAGCACCTGTTTCTTTTCAGGATGGCCCCATGAAGGCAGCCAGCTAGGGTTCCTAGTTACGTGTGAGATGACAACCCAATGAGCGATGAGGCCTCGGTGCAGGGCCCCATTACAGCGGAGGCACCAGCGGTACCACTACCCGCTCGGCCACCGATACCACCAGCCCCAACAGCAGAGAGTGCACACCGCCTGAGTGCGTTGCATGAGTTTTAGCGACAGAGGCCGCCCAGGTTCCACGGAGAGACGAACCCTCAGGTAGCCAAGCATTGGCTAGAGGCTATCGTTAGAGTCTTCAGATTAGTAGGGACACCATCTGATCTTATGGTGATCCTTGCTGTGAGTCTCTTGCATGCAGCAACAGGTAGATGGTAGGGCTTGATGCTCCATGTGCATGACAAGACATCTCTACTTTGGACGGACTTCGAGAGTCTCTTCCGCTCGAAGTTTGTTCCTGCCACCCTTCGTGCGGTGTGGATTCAGGAGTTACTTAATCTGTGGCAGGGTAGTATGACAGTAGCTCAGTACTCTGTGAGTTTCACTGACCTCTCATGCTACTCCACATACATGGTACGAGACCCATTCTTCTGGGCCTGGACCTTCGAGCAGGGACTGAGGCATGAGATCAGGGCTTCGATGATCTCCCTCAGCATTCTGACACAGGCAGGAGTGCTGGAGCGAGCCCTTCTTGTGGAGATCTTTCTTACTGAGTCGACACCAGCAGCGAGACCCACCGCAAGGTGACACGTAGCAGAGTCTTCTGCAGCCGACAGTAGACAGATGTTGCAGAGGTCCAAGTGGACCAGGCCATCAGGTGGGTGACCTTAGGATACTGGTTCGAATGTGCGGGGCACACGAAGCAGAGCCAACCATACGAGGGGTAGACAATGCTATGCATGCGGCGGGCAGGGCCACATGGCTTGTGACTGCCCGACCCGCCATGCAGATGAGCAACAGACAGTAGAGGGATCTCCCAGGAATAGGCAAAGGTTCGAATGTGGCAGTCCAAAGGGAGCAGGCGTATGAGGTAGAGGAGCTGGCCGAGCAGCGGGTGGTGGAAGACAATTCGAGGCTCTACCACCACCACCACCAGGAGGACCACCCTGACCACAGGGAGCTGGCAGACAGGGGAATGCTCAGCTCCAGGTAGTTGAGGCCTACGACTACAACGCACCTGAGATGATTCGAGGTACTATCTGTGTCTAATCCACCCTTGCTAAAGTTCTTATAGACATAGGAGTGTGTCATTATTTTATTTCCACTACCCTTGTTTGGAGCTCGGAGATTCCAACGGAGACGTTGGATCGATCCTTATGGCTAGAGACTCCTACATGAGTAGGCTCGACGATTACGCACTGGTGATGGCAGTGTGAGCTTACTCTAGGAGGCGAGAGCTTTGGCTGGGATCTTCTTGTAGTGGCGTCGAGGCCTTAAAACATCATCTTGAGTATGGACTGCTTATCTACAGTCCATGCCCAGATCGACTGTATTAGGTGCAAAGTGCAGTGTGTCCGCACAGATGGGAGTAGTTTCACCTTCACTGGAGAGAAGGGATCCTTCACAGCACAGGATGGACTTACATAGAGGAGAGGGAAGCCGATCACACATCAGTTGGCTAGTCTCATCCTAGGAGCGGTTGATGTGTGGAGTCCAAGTTTTCCTATTGCGGTGGATCAGTACGTGGACGTTTTTCCTGAAGATGTTCCAGGACTACCTCCTCGCAGAGAGGTAGACTTCTATGTTGACCTGTACCCCAAGATAGCACCGATATCTACTCCAGTGTATCAGATGGCTCCCACCAATCTTCGTGAGCTGCGGGTATAGCTGGAGGACTTGTAGGGAAAGGGATTCATCCGACCTAGTGTTTCACCCTGGGCTTCTCCGATTCTGTTCACCAAGAAGGCGGATGGAGGCTTACGACTATGTGTCAACTACCGTCGCCTGAATCAGGTGACCATAAAGAACAAGTACCCACTCCCGAGGATTGATGACCTCTTTGATCATCTCAAGGGAGCACGATGGTTCTCGAAGATAGACCTCAGGTCAGGCTATCATTAGCTCAGAGTTTGAGACGAGGATGTGCAGAAGACAGCCTTCAGGTGTCGGTATGACCACTACGAGTTCTTGGTTATGCCCTTCGGCGTAACCAACGCACCAGAAGTATTCATGAGTTTCATGAATAGGATCTTCCATCCTTACCTCGATCATTTTTTCCTAGTCTTAATCAACGACATTCTGATATACTTGACTACTAAGGAGGAGCACTCCTACCACTTGCGAGTTGTACTGGACACACTCCGAGAGCACCAGATTTATGCTAAGCTTTTGAAGTGCCAGTTCTAGATTCGATAGGTTCATTTCTTGGGACACGTCATCTCAGAGGCTGGGGTTGCAGTGAACCTAGCAAAGATTGAGATGATACTTTCTTGGGAGCCACCCAGGAGCTTGACAGAGGTACAGAGTTTTCTAGGTCTGGTTGGGTACTATCAGAGATTTGTGCCAGATTTCTCCATAGTTGGAGCACCGCTTTCAGCTTTGACGAAGAAGGGGAAACCCTTTGTGTGGTCAGATAGATTTCAGCTGAGCTTTCAGGAGCTGAGATAGAGATTGAATAATGCTCTCATATTGAGGCTATCGGAGGAGGGCGTTGGGTACATAGTTTACTGTGACGCATCAGGAACCGGATTCGGGAGTGTCTTGATGCAGGAGCAGGCGGTGATCGCTTACGGTTCACGGCAGTTGAGGAAACACGAGCAGAACTATTCTACCCATGACCTGGAGTTAGCAGCAGTGGTTTTCGCCTTAAAGATGTGGCAACACTATCTTATGGGTGGGATCTTTACAGTCTACTCTGACCACCAGAGTCTCAGGTACATCTTCTCGCAGAAGGACCTGAACCTGAGATAGCAGTGATGGCTTGAGTTTGTCCAGGACTATGACTTTGAGATTGTCTATACTCCTGGAAAGGGGAACGTTGTGGATGATGCTCTCAGCAGGAGATTAGACATTCAACTACTAGGAGAGGTGACATATCAGCTAGCCGCGTTGCAGATATCCTTTGTGGATAGAGATGGAACAACCTTTCTTCAGTATCTCACATTCACTCCTCCACTCCTTTAGCGAGTCAGAGAGGCACAGTGTGGTGATGTTGACTGTGAGACATGACATGCTCAGATATCCACAGGGTAGGCGCCTGATGGGTTTTCTGAAGGAGGGGAGCACGTCATCCTCTTTAGGGGACGTACCATGGTACCAGTTGCACTGCAGGAGGAAGTGCTGAGGGAGTTTCACACTTCCCCTTTAGCGGTACATGCAGGAGTGGCGAAGATGTACCAGGACCTCAGACGATAGCATTGGTGGCCGAGCATGTATAAGGCTATAACAGAGTTCGTTTCACGATGCCTCACTTGTCAGAAAGTGAAGGCAGGGCACCAGGTACCAGCATGCTTGGTACAACCCTTAGAGGTCCCAGAGTGTAAGTGGGATAGGATATCCATGGATTTCATGATGGGGCTTCCATGTACTTCCAGAGGACATGACTCCATCTGGGTGATCGTCGACTAACTCACCAAGTTGGACCACTCCCTACCGATCAGAGAGCAGGGCTCAGTAGAGAGCTCAGGACGCCTCTATGTTCAGGAGATCGTGCGGCTTCATGGTGTGCCATCGTCTATCGTCTCTGATCGAGACGATCTATTTACTTCCCGACTTTGGAAGGGGTTACAAGAGGATTTTGGGACACAACTATGTTTGAGCCCCGCCTTCCATCCTCATATGGATGGATAGATGGAGAGGACCATTCAGACACTCGAGGACATGATCCGTGCATGTGTCCTTGACTTTGGTCGTAGCTGAGAGGATCACCTACCCTTGGTGGAGTTTTCATACAACAATAGTTACCACTACACCATCGGGATGACACCATACGAGGAACTGTATGACCGACCTTGCAGATCACCTATGTGATGGACTGACCCTGGGGAGTAAGCACTTGTAGGACCAGAGATGGTTCGGGCTACAACGGAGAAGGTGCAGATCATCCAGGAGTGGATGAGGACTGCACAGAGCAGAAATAAGTCCTATGATAATAAGAGACAGAGACCATTGGAGTTCGAGGATGGCGACCACGTTTTCTTACGGGTCTCACCTCGACTTGGATTACAGAGATTTGTTCGGGGCGACAAGTTATCTCTGTGCTTCATCGGACCATTCCAGGTTCTCATCAGGGTAGGAGAGATGGCTTACCGCCTGGCCCTTCCACCTCAGTTACACTGGGTGCACAACGTCTTCCACGTATCTCAGCTGAGGAGATACATTCATGACCCATCACACATCATCGATCACAGAAATATGGACATCGATGACCGAGATACATTCACGGAGGTCCCAGTGGAGATCGCGGATCGACATGATCAGGTCCTACGTGGATGGTCGATTCCTCTGGTGCGCATTCGCTGGAAACACGGGAACCTCCAGGAGGGAACATGGGAGTGGGAGACTCAAATGCATGCTCAGTACCCTAATTTGTTTCCCTAGTTTATTTTTTAGCTTTACGGGGACGTAAAGCCCTGAATTGGGGGTAATGTAAAGACCTGAAAATTTCAAGGAATTTTTTTTCTTAAATTCTTTGGAATTTTTTGAGTACGCAGTTTCTGATGGCACCTGATTCCGAGGCCCGGTGTGCCCAGAATAATTTTCTGAAGTTTATCTTGGGTATGTTCAGTGAACGAACGAGCGTATTTTTCTATATTTTTAAGCAGTGCTTGGAATTGAAATCCGAGGGCACCGATGAGCTCACAGTGCCAGTATTTGCTTAAGGGGACCTTTACCTCAGTTGCGATTTATGCGGGTTGAAAGTTAAAATTGGGTTTAAATTAATAAGTTAAATAAAATTATTAGAAAAGTTTTATTTATATCTATGGAAGTTAATTTCTCCCATGGGAAGTTATTGGTAGGGCCCACACCCACCCAACTTCCCATGTGTTGATATTTGAGACCTGGGCCCCACACGAGCCCCAACCCTTCATCTCCCCATAACCTCCCTTAAACCCCATTTAAACTCCCTAGTTTAATTCATGACAACCCCCCCTTAATTATGAAGACTCTTCCTCTCCCACTCTCCCTCTTTAATGTTTGCCAACACATGTTAATCAATGAATTATAACTCTTCAATTAATTAAATTAAGTGATTTGAATTTTGAATTTCAATTGTTAATAAAATAATAGACATAACTATTATTTTATTTTGGGCACACATTGTGTTGGGAGGCTATTTAAGATATTTCTTGTGTAAAAGAAGAGGAGAGTTCCTTTTTCATTGAAGAACACCATCCTTCCATGAAGAACGATGCCTCTTCGATGAAGAACACCAAATCCACGAAGGACAATGACACACCTTCTTTTCGTTTCTCCGTGACAAGAGAGGAGACGCCACTTCTTCTTTGGGTGCACTTCGATGACGATGGAATCAATACCGTTATCCACAACGCACAACTATCGTGCAGTTTTTCCAAGGTAGGGGGATTTTTATACAATTTTAGTTGATTAAAATTGTTCTTGTGTGTGGGCCGAACGCACACGGCCTGACAACCTTCCATAGTTTATTTTATTTGCGGTTGAGACCATGTCAGAAAATGGTGGGAAAGATTAGAGGTGATGGTAAATGAAGGCGCCGACCGCGTGTGGAAGGACCGTGGCCCACAACCGCGGGCTGCTCGACCGAGGCCAAAGAGAGGAACCACGACAACCCACGGCGCCACGCTGCGGAAGACCGCGGCCCGCATTCCGCGGGCCGCTTCGGCGGAAGAACCGGCCGGCCAGGAGGAGGAAAGCCGTGGTGCTAGGAGGGCATCGTGCTGGAAGAACCGCGGCCCGCCCAAGTGGGCCTCTTGCGCCAAGAAGGCCGGCCGGCTTTGGCCGGCCGGTTAGGGAGGGCGACGCCGCTTGGCACCGCCAGTTCGGGCAGCCGGGGGGCCGCGCCCCCCCCCCCCCTCGGACCGCTCAGACAGCCGACCGAGCCGCGGCCAGCCGGGTTATGCCCTTCCGGGCCGCGCCGCACCGGGCCGGACCGCGCTAGGCCGGGATGCACCCTGCCGGGCTAGGCCACACCGGGCCGGACCGCACCGGGCGGGGCCACGCCATGCCGGGTCTGGCCACGCCCCACCGGGCTGGGCCGCGCCCCACCGGGCCGGGCCGTGCCCCCTTGGGGCTGGGCCGCACCCCTTCAGACCGGTCCATGCCCTTCAGGCCCGACCGCGGGTTTCACTGGGTCAGTCCGACACTAGCCGGGTCAGACCCTCTAAGATCGGGTTGACCCGACCCGCCAGCCCACTGGGCTTAACGGGTCGGGCCCATTTTCACTTAAAGGTGAATAACTCGAAGACCACACGTCCGATCGGCGCGCCGTCTACGGCACTAGGATCCTTGTGACGAGGCGACCCTTTTTCGATACTCTAAGTGAGTTTTGTATGACTTTGGATAATGTCCAGGTTAGAAATGGGCGTATTTCTAACCGGGCCCCTGGAACGAAAAGGCCAATATCTCTCAGACCGGGCGTCCGATTGACGCGCTGTCTGTCGCGTTGAGTTCCTTTTGACGAGACAGAACTTTGGGATACATCAACGCTATACTTAGTGACAGTTCATGTATCAAACCCTTTTCTCGAGGAGCAGACTGTCCCAGAATCGAGCACGTTGTGTGCGGGAACCCTAGAACTGGCTGCGACTGCGACGACTTCCATGCTGGGATCCTCTGTGGGTTCGACGACGATGAATACTGTACTTGGATCCTCCATGGGTTCAGCAATAATAACGACTGTACTTGGATCCTCCATGGGTTCGATAGTGATGACGACTATACTTGGATCCTACGTGGGTTCGGCAGCGATGGTTACTGTACTTGGATCCTCTATGGGTTCGGCAGCGACGATTTCTGTACTTGGATCCTACGTGGGTTTGACAGAGGAGATGATTCAGAGGCTACATCTAATCATCTCCACCCCTCTTCGTGAGTAGTATACCTGTGTGAGCTCAGTCTTGACTATTCAATCTTTACCATTGGTGTGATTGACTTCTTTCCTGTGTGGACTGGGATGTGCATGAGCTCGATAATTGGAGCCGAACTAGAATTGATGACTTAGGTATATGTATGGGCATATACCTAAGTAGAGTCGGTTGATACTTTGTGATTGTATCTTTCCTTTTTGGTTTATCCTTTGTGGATTTTGGGAGAACTTTGGGGGTATCGGGGTCCCTACTGAGTATCGTATACTCACCCCTACATGGGCTATGCCCGCAATAAATTGTGTTGGATGCAGACGATGGAAAACACTGATCGAGGTGGAGGTTTGTGGAGCTGGATGGTACTCAGAGGTGGACCACTAGATGGGACGTACACGGAGCGGACGGCCGGACCCGAGGAGCTGAGGAGACCATCTGTACCCACCCTTCAGGTGGGATATCCAGAGGACGACTCGATGGTTGCTGCTTTACTTTACTGCTGTTGTACTTTCTTTTGAGTTGTACTGTACTTTCAGATGGGTTTGTATACTGGCCCATTTACTTTTCAACACTTACTTTTGTACTCAGTTTACTTAGTGCTTACTTCAGTTGTGTACTCTGTTGTGTTTTTTACTTTTATAAAGGCAATGCCTTCCGTTTTATTGGGATTTTCGCCTTTGGTGCTAGTCGCCAACCCCTAGCCTATGGAAGGCGGGCTTGGGGTAGTCACGGCACGGGTCCCGAGGACGGGTCGCGACAACCCTTATAAAAATTAATATTTAATTAATAAAATAAAATTATAATTTATATTTAATAAATATTATTTAATAATAATATTTTATTAAAAAATAATTTATTTCAAAAATTCTTGAATTCATTAAAATAGATTGTTTTGATTGAAACTATATATTTCCCAAAAATATAATTTTTTTCCGTCATAGAAAAATCTAATTTTTATCAAACTTATTGTTTAATAATTATAAAGTTATAAAAGGTAAATATAATCATTATTTTATTAAAAATAAAAATATATAAATTCATACTATTAGGTTCTAGATAGATATCACTTTATTACACTAGAAAATTCCTTAAGATTAAGGTGTGTGATGGTGAGATTTTGATGGGGTTGTTCAGTGAACATGGTTTGGGAAATGATCCTAATTAGCTTGAACTTATCTTTTAAAAGGTTTTTATCATGATTCAGTTATTGAATCTTGGCTTGGTATTGGTCAAGGGAAAAGCCTAGAGATTCTATGTCCCTTAGAAGCTCCGATAAATGGGATTCATACGGTACGATCCTACTAGTCGAGGCCATCGCTTCCTCTGTCAGTATCAAATGGATGTTATTATAACCCTTAATATACAAATCTTAATAGTCATTGTAAAATGACTATATTATCAATGCTTATAATTCTTAATGGTATTTTAAATTTGAAAAACTATATACCAATCCAAAATAACCAAAGCAGTGCATGTGTTTTCTATAACTTCATTTCTCAATATGGAATTTACTTATTTAAAAAGGAAATTCCATATATATAAAATCAGGTCATTACATTATTCCCACATTTAGAAATTTCACCTCCAAAATCTCATTTTTACACTCAAACAGATGAGGATTCTTCTCTTTCATCACATCTTCTGGTTCCCAATTCACTTCTTCAAACTTGTGGTTTTTCCATAACACTTTTTCCAGGTGAGTTTTCTTGTTTTGTAGAACCTTATATCTATGTTCTAATATCTTCACCAGATGATATTTTTATGAAATATCATTCTCTAATGGTACCATCTATTTATTTGGTACATGTTAGGGGTATGGTATGCAACTCCTTAAGAGGGATACATAAAACTCATCAGGTACTTGAGATAGATTAGGTGGGAGTTCTAGTCAATAGATCGCTTCTCCATTGAGATCAAGGATCTAAAAGGGGCCGATGTATCTATGAATAAAATTTCCCTTCTTCCCAAACCTCATGACATTATTTCATGATGATATATGATAGAATTATTTATCTCTAGCCTCAAAATCTAGATCATGTCGATGATTGTATGCATATATTTTATGTTGGATTTGTGTGGATTTAATATGACACTGAATGGTTTGAACCTTATTTTTCATTTATTATATAAGATCAGGTCCCATTAGATTCTACTCTCCAAATTCATCCCAGTATGTCAGAGTCTGAAATCTCTTCCCATATAGAACCTCATAAGGTGCCATTTTAATGCTATAATGGAAACTGTTGTTATATAAGACATACACCAAGGGAAGGTTCTGGTCCCAAAATACTTGTAAATCCATTGAACATGATCTGAACATATCCTCTAAATTTTTAATGGTGCTTTCAGATTAACCATCCGTTCAAGTGTGATAAGAAGTGCTAAAGCTCAGTTCTGTATCCAATGCTTACTGAAGGATTCCGCAAAACCTCAAGATAAACCTTTAATCTCAACCAGATACAATAGAGAGTGGAATTACATGTAGTCTTACCACTTTACTTATGTATATATTGGTGAGTTGGTCAAGATATAAATACTCCTTGATAGTAATGAAATGTGTTTATTTTGTAAGGCGATTGACTACTACCCAGATGGAATTATTTCCTTTAGGTGTTTGGGAGAGTCCTATGATGAAATACATGTTTATATTTTCCCATTTCCATATTGGTATAGAAAATGGGTGAATCATACCCTTAGAATCATGTCATACCACCTTAACTTATTGTAATACCAAGCATCGAGATACAAATTCTATAATTTTCCTCATCATGTTATCCCACTAGTTTTTTTGCTTCAAATATCTATACATCTTAGTGATTATTGGATCAAAAGAGAAGGATGATCTATAAAAATAATATAGAAGTTTACCCTTTATTTATGTTTTTATGGGACAAATATATAGGCTCTAAACCCTATAACTCCATCTTTATAAATTTTGAACTCAAAAATATTCACTACCTTATTCTATAGAAACTCATCATCTTTCTAGACCTCCTTGATCCTTTCAAGAATAGATATTTGAGTATCCATTTGAGTAATGTAAGATAAATATACTTTAATTATTACTATATCCATCCTTTACATGTTCAATAATATTTGACCCCTTTCAATACTCATCATGGATAGGGTTTCAGGAACCCTTCTACTAAAAGAATTTTCAACTTTGTTTTCTTTCTTAGGATTGTAATGGATTGAAAAATTATAATCCCTAATCAGCTCTAACAACCTCCATTGGTTATTATTGAGGTCCTTCTATGTGAATATATACTTTAGGATTTTATGATTTGTGTATATATCAAAAAAAATTTCATATAGAAAATTCCACCAGATATTCAACACGAAGATCCCCACATCCAATTATAGATCATGTGTTGGGTAGTTCTTCTCATGAATCTTTAATTGGTGGGAATCATAGGCTATCCTTTTTTCATCTTAAATGAGTACATAACCCAATACCTTTTTGAAAAAATTACTATAGATCAAAAATCCCTACCCACTAGTGGGTAATTTGAGCATAGGTGAATTGATTATCCTCTTATTTAGATCTTTAAATATGTCCTCATATTCATGAGACCATAAAAACTTGAATCCCTTTTTCATTATCTTGGTCAGTGGGCTTAAAAATCATGAGAAGTTTCTCAAAAATTTATGATAGTACATTTCTAATCTAAGGAAATTATGGATTTTAATAAAAAATGTTGGTATTGGACATCCTTGGATTTCCTCTATTTTTGATGAATCCATAGGTATCCCTTTTTTGGTGATAACATGCACCAAGAAAGTTACTTAATCCAACGAAAACAATCATTCACTATAATTTACATAAATATTTTCCTTCTATAAGGTCTTCAGTAAATTTTTTATATATTCCTCATGTTCCTACCTTCTTTTAGAGTTGATAATAATATCATCTATAAAGGCTACCAAAAATTTGTCAAGCTAATCCCTAAAGACTCTATTCATCAAGTCCTTAAATAATGTTCGAGAATTAGTGAGTCCAAATGGAATCACTATGAACTTGTAGTCCTCATCCCTTGTAAAAAACGTATTCTTGGGTATATCCTCCATCTTCACCTATACTTGGTAATATATTGATTGGATGTCCACCTTGGATAAGTATTTGGATCCACATAGATGATAAAAAAAGTCATCAATCTATGGTAGATGATACTTATTATTTATCATGATATTTTTGAGCTCAGGATAATCAATGTAGAGGAACATTGAACCATACTTCTTATTGTTGAAGAGGACCGGTGCAACCTATGTTGAAGCACTTGGGAATATAAACCCTTTATCAAAATTCTCCTATAATTGTTTCTTCAACTCCTCATGTTAAAAAACATCCATTCTATATGGAGTCTTGGATACCAGTAATGATCTAAGTATATTCTTTATTAAGTACTAAACCTCATGGCTAGGAGGAATACGAGAAAATTATTTGGGAAACACATCATCATATTCCCTTATAGTGGGAATTTCATTAAGGATAATATTTTCTTTAGTCTCAATCAATTGAGCTAGATTCTAATTTTTATAATAAAATAATATCCATGATTGATATGTTGGTTCTAATGAATATTCACCATCCTCCTTGCACTTGTATAGAATTGGAGGGTGATTTGTGATACAGAGAGTGATTTACTTATCTCAGAAATCTATGTTGGATATATACAAGGAAAGATGATATATGGCTAGAATATCATTACATTATACTAAAGGGAGTATCACAATATTATCTAGGAAATTCATCCCACAAATTTGGATAGGGTATGAGTTATATTCTTGGGATGAAATAATTAATCTATTTCCAATATTCCAACAATAACTCGACTTCCATGTTTTGAGGTGGTGTTTGAATAGTTATACTAAACTTGCATACTATGAAAGAATGGATAGAACTAGAATAAAAAAGTATGTTCACTATTAATGAATGAATAACTAGTATACCTATCACCATCTTATTTTTAGGATCCACCTTAGAAGTTATGATTGCATATGCTTTCCCTTTCTCTATAGGCCTTTGAGGTTGTTGTCATCAATTGTCATAAAAACCCATGGATTAGGTAATTTATTCACACAGTTTCCTTGTTCTTTATAATTGAAAAATTGGACAACAGGATGAGGTTTGAGTGGAGAATTCCTTTCTTCTATAACATTGGTGGGTTTATCCCATCATCAATCATTATCTTGGTGACCTTACTTCCTTCACCTAAATCATTTCCTTGTCCCATTTAAGAAATTTATGGGATATTTCTTCCAACACTTTTGAAAAGCGGGGTACTTGACTTTCTAGACACTATGGGATTTCTCCATTGCTCTACCATAATTAAATTCCATTCTCCACTTCCTCTCTCCAGACCCATGAGAACCTTGAGATTTAGTGATCTCCATTTCAACTTTGAGGGAACATCAGAAAATTCCCTTAAATCTTTCAAATTACCAAATGGATAAGGTTTTTTTATAGACTCAAATTTAACACACCAAAGAAATGATCAAATTTACTTTCAGGGGTAATGAAAAAGCCATAGGTGTATCATTAAAGTCTTGTGAATTTTTCATCGTATAACCTGATAGATTTTATTCCATTTTATTGAGTATAATAAAATACCTCTCCATTTTAAATCTGAGAGTGTGAGGTAAATATTTATCAAAAAATATTTTACATAATTCCTTCCACTCCATCACTTTGATATCCTCCTAAGGATTTCTATTTTTGACCAATTTCCACTGATTATATTATCCCTCCATATGATAAACATCCATCATGACTTTATCTTCCTCATAGAATTGAAGTATAGATAAGATATTTTCAATGGAGTTGATCTATTTCTCCATTATTAAGGGATCATAAGATCTACTGAAATTTGGAGGTCTTTGCCACATAATGGTCTCAATTTAAATTTTATCTTTTTAGGTGGATTTGGAAATTACTCCTAATTTAGGTTTCAGTTCAAGACTTGAGTTATTATCATGAAGTTTATTATTTGGGGCCCCATCAGGCTGGGCATCTTATTTGGGAAGTCATCACATTTCCTCTCACATTGGTTGTTGACACAATTTCTCTTATTTCCATCCATTGACTAAAAATAAAGGGAAAATTAGGGATGAGTATTTTTAAACAATTAAAAACATAAAAGGTAAACCATGAACATTAATGGAATAAGTTATAAATTCTATATATTCTTTAACCTATGAATTTATTAGTTTCAACTTATGTTATCCATGATCTATTTCATAATATAAAATATTATGGAAATTTTATTCACTTAATAATGATTTTTAAGGAGATTGTGAATTTACCAAACCATATATCCTTATAGTGTCAAACTGGGTGTATAGAAAGGCCCATTATCATACACCAAGTGAAGATTGAGTCCAACTCAATTCACCCTTTTCATGGGTTTTAACCCTGGGTATATCTGTATTAGAGCCACATCAACTTGTAGTATCCGGACAAAGATGTAATTTATTGGAAACCACTTACTCTATAATTTAAAAAACTTTATTTATTTTTTAATATTTTTAGTCTTATCTTTAAGGATTTATAAATAATTTCTTAATCTTAATCCCCAAAAATAACAAGTCTTTCCTCTGATACCAACTATGACAACCCATATCTTTAATACACATTATTTCATGATTTATTACATAAAGGTACACATAATATAGTCCCAAAAGATCATGAATCCTAATTTCTTTTGGAAACTAGGTACATAGAATAACAAATTTAAACATAAATACAATGAAATTATTAAAAACATCCTTAACATGCTCATAAAATTACACCATTCTCTTAAAAATGCATGGGATAACTTGGGGGCGTACATAAGAAAGGGGTGAGAAATAAATACTAGTAAGGGAATAAACAAATCATAGCATAAGGTACATAAATAAATGTGAGGAAAGAGGCATATCAAGTTAAAATAAGTTGTATGAGAATCATAATCTTTAACAATGAGGCATGATATAACATTATAACATAAAGGAAACATGGGAATGCAGAAACAATATTAAACTTGACATAAGCATAAGTCTAGGATAAATGATAAGAAAAAAATAAAATAATGTTATTATGATTACCTACCATTAATCATAAATGGTATATCATGAGATAAAAACATTTCCCAATGAATTTGAGGGCTATATAAATTCAGGCCCACCCATCACTTTCATATCATGTACACGCATAAGTGTGTCATAAAGATTATACAATATAAGGATGTATTTCATAAATTTTAACCCCATAATTAAGAAGTGTGGTTTAAATAAATGTAAATCCCAAATAAATTAAGGATAGGTAAAATTATGTGAATACCCTTGAGTGTAAATAGATACAAGTATTCACTATACAATTGTTTGTCATGGAAAATCGGAGGGAAATTTCGGCAGCATAATGGGGGTACTTAAATGTTCACGGAAGGGTTTAATGAGAGTGAAAGGGGTATCTCATCACTTTTAAATCATAAAGGAAGTAATAGTTATGTGTGAAAACATATCCCAACATTATTAATTGAAAATAAAAAGGGATAATATAAAGTATGTTCCTGAATAAAAAGAAGAAGGTGAGGATCTTGTACCTTGAGAGGACACTTCTAAAAGCTTGAGAGGAGCTTATTGAGAGACTGGGAGAACCTTGGGAGGGATATAGAGCGGTAAGGGAAGAGTATATTAATTTTTAACGGTTTTTAGTGAGAATTAATGTGGGTTTTGGTGAGTTTATATTGAAAAAGAGAGGATAATTCTTTATTAATTTCCAAACATAGGTTTTGGACCCTATATGATAAAGTAATAAAACCACAAAACTTACCATGGGTTTTCCCATGGTTTCTACCAAAGAGGAGTGTTTTTCATTATTTTATAATTCTAAGAACCTAAATCATTAAAATAATACCCTTTTTGATGTAGAAGTGAGTCATGTTTATAAATAATTTATTTTAAAACCTCAAAATATAATATAGGTTTTGGAGGATTTGTTAAGGGTTTATAAAATTAATCAAATAACCTAAAAACACATTATTTTAAAGGTAAAACATAATTTTGTCCGTTTATACTCTTTATGGTATTAATTAAATTACTTTGGTAATTTTATGATGTCATAATACACACCATATATTTACACAATATTAAATTTTGACCCAAAAATTCTACTATCTCTGAAAATTATGAAAAAATCATCGCTGGAGAATTTTGACATGATTATTTGAAAAAATATATTTATTTTATCCAAATAATTCTATATAAATGATAATTTATACTTTTAAATAAATAATCCACATTTATTAAAAAACACTAGTTTTTTTTGACAACAATAGTTTTCTAACCCATATAAAAATTATTTTTAACTTCATAAAATTATGTTATCATTTATATTTAATAAATATTATTTAATAATAGTATTTTATTAAAATAAAATTTATTTAAAAAATTCATGGATTCATTAAAATAGTTTATTGACTAAAACTATATATTTCCCAAAAATATAATTTTTTTAGTCATGTCAAAATATAATTTTTATCAAACATATTCTTTAATATTTTTAAGGTAATAAAATATAAATATAATAATTATTTTACTAAAAATAAAAATATAAAAATTCATACTTTTAGGTTCTAGATACATTTTACTTTATTACAATGAATAATTCTCTATTGGTAAGGTGTGTTATAGTGAGATTTTAATGGGGTGGTTTGACAAACATGGTTTGGGACTTGCTCTCGATGAGCTTAAATTTATCTAATAAATAGTTTCACACATTCTTTAGTTATTTAATCTAAACTTTGTATTGTTCAAGGAAAAATCCCAGTGATACTATCTCCCTTAACATCTCTGATAAATGGGATTCATAGGGTTCAATTCTATGGGTCGAGACTATCACTTCACTTTTTTTATAAAATGGAATTTATCATAACCCCTGATATATTAATATTAATGTTCATTGTAAAATGACTATATTATCAATGATTATGATGATTAATGGTATTTTATATTTGATAGACCATATAACAGTCCCAAATAACCAATGTAGTGCATGTGTTTTATATAACTTCATTTATCAAAAAGGCATTTACTCATTTAAAAAGGGAATTCCATTTATAAAAGATCAGTTCATTCACCAAACATGTCTTGGGTTAGTGTTCATGCATTAGACCTTTCTTTTTAGAGGCTTGGGTCAAGGACCACTTTGAGGGTTGGGTCATGTAATGGAAGATGACTGATGGACATATCTAGAGTGATTAAGGATGGAATGATGATTTTGGGCTTATGACTGTGCCCAATGTTTGTAGGTATTGGATTAAGATTTTGGACACCACCCCACCCTCAGTATTTGTGTATGGGATATGCATTGGTGTGATGGTATGAGGTGATGTGTGGATCTTGGAATGATAGTGAAGTAGGTATGGCTTGGGTCAAGGTGTCCTGGTTATCACCTGATGACTCAATGGGAATGTGTACCTCTTTAGGTGTCGTGACGGCCTGGTTAGCAGACAACGACTCAATGAGTATGTTTATTGTATTTATTTTCGTCATGAATACACATAAATATGATGACATATACCATGGGTTCTTGGTGAGAACCTAGTAATTTGTATGCTCACACCCTGCACAAAAATCTTGATGTGCATTCATCCTTTATGTTTGTATATCCACTCAGATCACAAAATGTGTAGTGGATTAGGTTGGTTCATCTCGATAGGTTTATGAAGATAGGGTGTGTGAGGCCCAAGGATGAAAGTAGGGCCTATGTACATGTTTTTTATTTTTTTGTATTATATTTGGGATTAGACTAGTGGATGATTGGTTGTATGTTTTGTATGAAAACATCATGTATGTTATTGGATTTTTTATTTATTGATTATGTGTACTCTGATGGTTATGGTTTTATATGTTTATTAGTTATTTTCAATGTGTTTGTACTCTAATTCAAGGGAACAATATCCCCATTTTATGTATTAGGCCCTCACCACTAGTCAACAACCTTTAGGATATGGGGAAGAACACTTAAGGCCATATGGTGCTCTTACTCAGGCGAGTTACAAGGTCAAGGTGTTATAAAGTGGTATCAGAGGATTATTTTGTTTTATGATTTAGGTATATGGTAGAAACGTGGTCTAGGGATGTGTCAGAGCTTGTAATGTATATCATTCTGGTGTGTTGATAAAACTTATTCTTATAGTAAGTCCAAGTTACTAGGGTATGAGATTATTGTTCTGGGTTTGCGATGTTATGGTTATATGATTTCACCTTGGGTGATGTATATGAAGTTTAGCTTTATGGTTAATTATGGTTTTGGCTCTTAGTGAGTTTTCAAGAGGCCTGTGTTTGGCTCTTGAACCTTTGGATAGAGGCAAAGTACATGCATCATATCTGGAACATAGGATTCACATGATATATATGTTTTATCCTATAGTTGTTACTGACAAGAGGTCCATCTGTTTAAGGTGTTAAAAACAATTTATATGATGTTTTACCATATAAATTTTTACTGGAGTTATAATTATGTAGATTATATGAATTTTATTTCAATGGAAATTCATGTGGATCCTATGTCATGAGGTGTCCTGAGGATGTAAATATAGTCTCTTCATCGAGGGATGTGTGGAGATCCTATGTGGGTTGGTTTGGGCATTTTTTCCCTAGTGATTTCTCAATAAGGGAAGATGTACTTGAGAGGTAGTTTGAGGATGGGCACAAATTTCTCTGTGTGAGTGAAAACCCCATGTGGGTTGTGGAAAGGTATGTGGTATGTATTTTTGTTGGTATCAAGGTTGGTTTTGGACGGTTGGACTAGCTGAATGACCGGCTTAGTGGGTTTGGATTTTTTTTCATCTAGCACAGTGGAAGAATAGATATATGCTCATGGTTCTTGGAATGATGCCTGTGTTTTTGGTGATCATGTTATATGACTGAGCATGGGTAGATTCCTTGATTTTGAAGACAAGTACCGAGGGTACTTTGGGTTGGATGAGACTCACATGCGTGTGGGGCATGTTCAATGAGTTAAGAACATGTGCCTAAGTTTATATGGGATGTTACTCATGATATAATGAGTTGGGTTGTTGATTGGGTTTCACCAGAGTGTGTGGCTGTTGAGACTAGTGAGACCAGGTTAGGTAGAAGACATGAAACTGAAAGCAAGTTATTGGTGGGTCACTCTACCTTTGGAAGAGGAGAGTGAGTTTTGATGAGAAATCTAGGAAAAGTCTTGGTGTGTGAGGATAGGTGCGTGCTGGGTATGTGAAGTGATTGGTTTTTTTGGAGATCAATGGATTGGCTGTGTGTGGGTCCGTTGAAAATGATTCAGGTTGTGGATGAACGTAAGTGGTAATATGGTGGTTGTGTGGTGGGGGTTTTGGTTTAGAGTCACTCTCAGGGTAAGGTGACTAGTGTTTTCTTTGAGGCACGTATTGACATGGAGGCCTAGGGATTTTGGAAATAATTGGGAGACATCCCTTAGCTATGAAAGGAGAATTTGGTGATGGATATGAATACTATTGTATGATCAATTGGATCTTGGTCCTTGAAAAGAGTTTTTAGTGATGGTGAGAATGGATTATGAGGAGTGATACACATGCAGTATTGGAGACAATTTTAGGTAGGTGGTCATGGAGAAATATAAGGGAATACATATATTGGGGTGTGCACCAATGGAAGGTTGGAGGGTGTGACCCTCATTAGATAAATTTTTGACGGTTCTTAAGAATGAAGTTTTAGGTGAATTAGTATTGGGTGGTGGTTGGTGTTCAGTGTTAGTGATTAAGTATGAGCGTGTTGTCCATGTCCATTCATTTTGTGCATTGATATAAAAATTTGGTCCTTGGAGATTGGTGTTTGATTTAACAATCATCGATAATGATACTTGTATGATGGGGAGTAGTGTATCCGTTACGAGTGCATGGAACTTATGTTGGAAGGGTCATGGATGTGAGAATGATCATGAAAAAATAGGGTGGAATAAAAATACCGGTGTGTGGATAAATCTGAGTAATCATGGTTCCTTGATAGATACTAGATTTGAAGTTTGGGTGTGGTGTTGTCCAGATTCGGTGCATTCACATCGGGCTTGTGGTGGTTTTACCGTTATCGAAGAATGGGTCGGATGATAGGTGCGCCAGTTCTTGAAGTGAGAGAATGACTATTGGAGTATCCGATTGGTGATCCAACCATGGAATTACACTAAGAGTTAGGTTATGAATTTTGTTTCAGTGCTTAGAAAATGTTTTAATGCCTCTGGGTGTTGGGAATTGTGACTGGGCTTGAGGTTTGGAGATGCATCAGTGTGTGTGATCGAGCATTTTGAGAAAAGTCAATAGGAGGTTAGACTAAGACCTTTACATAGAATTAGATGCGATGAGATTGGAACCATGTACAGAATTCCATATCGAATATGATGGGTGTGTTCCAAGGATCATACCAGATATTTTTTTTGTGGGAATCCGTTTTATTTGGGACTGATGTTAGAATTACTCAGTATAAGAATGTTTGGAATTTGAGGATGAAATAAAATGAATTATTGTACTTTTAATGACCATGATAGACCAAGAGGTGTGGTTTAAGGTTCACCACAACTTCTAGAGTATTAAAATCAATATAGTGGGGATTTTATAATGACTCACATCGTTATGGTTGGAAATTACTAATGGAATTTAAATTTTCCCAATAGTAAGTGGTTCATTTTGAAAACTGGTGTTTGGGATGAAAATACAGACATTTTATCATCTTAAAACTATTATTTTGAATATGGTTCAGACCACAAGTTATATCCAAGTGCTCAGGAGATTAGTAGAAGAGGGACTAGGGCAGTCATGGTTGCTGTAGTAGCTCCAACTAGTCGGTGGGGTGGGATGTAGCCCAACACCCCTACTAGGCCCACTAGCTGGCCGATGGGGTGGGTTTGTTGGATTTTTTAATAGGGGAATTCCCATATTTTTAGTTTCAAGGCTCAAAATATTTAACTGGTTAGGGGGATCAAGAATTTCCATTTCATGGCTAATTTCCCTCCCCCTTTATCTCCTTAAAGAGGAGGTGTTTTTGGATTTTTTTCAGCAGTTATCCGAGGTGACTTTGTTCATTTCCATTTTTGTGTTTTCCCCTTCAATGAACTCTTAATATGATCAATTCTAGTTCGATTTTGGGTGATGATTTTTCTAGAGCATGGTGAAAATTTTTGAGCATGATGGGGGGTCTTTCACTTCTTATAAAGAGGGTATCTTGAGATTTTGTTTTCATGTCATCGAAGATGGTTTCAGTGAAGGTATGTTTGTTGAAGAATTTAATTGAGAATTTCAATTTAATTGAATTAAATTGATGATGTAAATTGGGTTAGATGATATGAATTTCAATCATAATGGTGTCTATAAGGTGTGGCAGGCCTTCCATGGGTGGTCGGTCATGGTTTGGGCATAACAGCGATGCTCGATAAGTGTATAAGAAATTATTACTATTTGGTTTAAATTAAATAATTAATTATAATTAATTATAATTAATTATTTTTGATATTTTTAGTGATATAGATGTTTGGGAGAAAGGAAAGTTATAAGTCGACTTGGATGATCTTGGTAGAGGCATGCATGAGCTTGGAAATATCTTAGACAAGTCTTAATAGAGATCAACAAGGGGTTAACTCCATGTTTGAGGTATGTGTACCCTTTAATACAATTTCATATGTATGTTAATACAATAGCATGCATCCCTACATATGTGAATGGGTTGGGGCATGGGGTTTAGGGACTAGAAGTTCCATGAGTAGACAATATAGGATGATTCCAGGCTTCTTATGCTTGGAATAAGCGCTATTGAGCACTTGAATGTTTTTGGATTTCCTGGTGGCTTGGACACTATGAGTAGAGTGCAATTTGAGTTTATTAGAGACCTTAGGGAGGTATTGAGTTGTTATATGAGTTGAATTAATATCTATAGTGGTTTCTTTTGGATATTTGGGAAGGCATGGGTGGATTGGGGTTGTATGAAAATGGGCGAGACCATCATATGTCTTGCTGGTGAAAGAAAATCACTCTAGAGGTTAGAGGAATATATTGACCCATATTTTCATACATAGACATCACATATTAATAGATTAATATTCATTACATAACATAAATATCCACACCATAATCATATAGATCTAGTACCTTTGGAAGCATGGATACATAAAAAACTGGTTCATAAAAGATCTACATTATCCCCCACTAAGTTATTCGTAACTAGAACCCTTCTTAAACATATAATACTTAGTACATTTATTCATATCATAGGAAAAAACATAAGAAATGGTGTATTATATGATTAGTAAGGGTAAAAAGGGAGATATAAATGATTAGTTGAGTATAACATGAACATAAGGTTATGAGTACATGAGAATAATATTTAAATATCACACTTTTCATATCATAAATCATAATCTTGAGTCATTACATAAACATTGTCATTTCATAAGACACGAATCATAAAAGAATCAAGGAACATGATCCACGAGAGCATAACATTGGCATAAGACATAAGTTTGTGGAATAAAAAATAAGCATATAAAATCATTTCTTTAGTAATCAAGGATCATTTCCAAGACTATCATAGTGGGATGATTTCACTCCATAAACCATCATAGTTGTCAAGCTTCACTCCAAATACTATCATAGTGGAAGAATTCCCCTACTGAATTGGGTTTAGTCTCTATTATAGTCATGTTTATCTCATGAGAAATCAATCTTTACACAATGTATTGGAGGTAGATATAGGTCCCACCCATCCTTTGTTATAATTTAGCCACCATTCATGGTTATAATATAACCACTATCCTTGGTTATAATATAACCACCATCCTTGGTTATAACATAACCACCATCCCTGGTTATAATGCAACCACTATACTTAGTTATAATGTAACCACCTTCCTTAGTTATAGAGTAACCACCATCACATAATTAAAACCATACATATGTGTGGCATAATATCATAAAACATTCATCATAAAATCATATCATATATTATTAAAATAAAATAGGTTTTATAAACATTTCATCAATTCACTATAGTATAACCCATGGAAAATAAATGGGTTTCATAAACATATCATCAACTTAAATATTAACCATCTAGAGAATCACTAAGAATATAATCATTGTATCATATACCTAGTAAATCATAATTAACATCAAAGTTTTCATCTTATATGTAAAATTATTTTTAATGACCAATTGGAACATTTCTTGAGGAAAATATCATTTTCATTTTGAAATAATTTTTTTTTAAAACATAATGATTTAAAAATTATTAAGGAAAATTTTTATTTGAAAATAATCTTGGAAACTTTTAATGGAATCTGAAAAAAGTTTATTGGTTATGATGGCAAAAAATTCCATTCATACCATATAAGTTAAAATAAAACATTACTTTCACACTTTTGTATAAAAAGTCAAAAAGTACCTCATCCAGAAAAGTACAAAAAGATTAATTTTAACCCATTTTGTAAAAATTTAAACATGTATAAAAATTAATTTAAACTATCATATGGTAATATTAAAAACATTTTTTAATTTTTTTTTAGAAAACATGGACATGGAAGAAAAAAGTTTTTCAACCGAAGAGAGAAATGAAGACAATTTTCAATAAAAACATATTTTCAGTCTCTTGAGTACTTAAGGTGGGTAAAATGAAATAAAAACATATATTATAAATAAATAAATAGATTAGAATAAAATTCATGAGTTTCTTTAGATATATATCATAGTATTTCATCATCATAAACATAATTATAAACGATCCTGATAAATAATGATATTGTAACATAAACCCCTTACCTCTTTGGTAAATTTTGAATCATAATACCCATGAAAGAAATAATATTATATGGATATTTAAATCACCATAAATTTCATAATATTAATCATAAAATAAATTTTTGGTCACTATATATATCACACAAAAAGTGAAAGTGGTGAATATGGCATGTGTCCCACAAAAATAAAAGTGAGACAAAAAATCCATTACCTTGAGATCCACTTGATTTGCAGGCACTCTAACATCATTTATAATAAATTTAAATTTGTTATAATTTTATATAAGAATAATTTACATAATTATAATATAATTTATATCCAGTATATAAATATTTAGAATCATTCATAAAAGTTAGAGATAGAAAAATGAATTACACTATTCATGGAAACGGTAGGCCATACGTACTTATGAACACTGTTTACATTTTTTGATGGATGGTATGAAATAAATTTAAATAATAAATCACATTTATAAAATCATTATTATATCATATATATCATATATATTCATTAAATCCATCATTATTACCATACAAGTAAAACAGAAATGAGAAAAAAATCACATCGCTTCATGGAGGTGGTACTTAACATGTGCGCACGATTGACATTATTATTTTCCAATGGTTTAGAAGGTAAGAAGGTAGATATTATATTATAATTTATAAGAATATTTAATTCATAAATATCATATATAAACATTAAAACCATTATAATATTCATCCTTGAAATATGGTGATGAAAAATAAATTGCATCACTACGTGGAGACTGTATGTCATACGTACGCACAAGCGATACTTTCACTTCCCATTTGATATAAGAGTGTGAATAAATGTGGTTTAATAATCATGATAATATTTAATTATATATAGTATATTTAATTTATTATTTTTTAAATAATATAACATATTTATAGTAGGAAAAATAATAATTAAAAAGAACGTGATCAGTTATGGAAATTACCTATTCTTTGAAATTACTCCTTCAGATATCCTCTTAAGGTTTATAGGGTTGGTATGTTGGGAAGAAAAAAACCTATATAATGTGGATAGTGGATTTTATTACATAACTTGTTAGATTTTGGTCGATCTAGAGGTCTCAAAGTGATGTGAAGAAGAGAAAAAGGAGTTCCCATTAATAATTGAGGAGAGGTGTACTCTTGGAATTTATTAAAATATTAAATTAATATAAATTAATTTTGATTTAAAAATGGATAAAAAGTGATATTATTAGAATATAATATTATTATGAGTCAAAATAATATCATAAAATAAAATTTGGATAAGTTTTTGTTACATTTTTACCCTTATCTTTTTGTTTTAACCCTTTGTTAATCCATTTGATAATTACCATAATATTAATGTTTTTTACACTTTAAGGGTTAATAACATTACTATAAAATAAAAAATCATCCATAAATGGACCATGTAAATGATTAAAACCATATACCCTTCATTTTAATGAATATAATATTTTATGGATTTTATATCATTTAATAAATTATTATTTATTATAAAATATTATTAATGTCATTTTTAACACAATTAATTTAATTGTACTTAAAATGCATAAATAAAAAGGATGAATTTGAATATAATTATTTAAAACCTCCCTAATAAGTCATATAGTTCTATTAACTTTATGGAAAACATTGAATCATAAAAATCATATTACTTTTAATATTTTTAAAGTCATTATATTTTTTTTATTAATTGTAGAAATACTACATTTGTGTTTCACAATCATTTTAGGTCATTATATAATCACTAAAAAGTAAAAATAAATTTATATCATGAAAATAATTTCATTAATAACAAAATAGACTCATAAATTACTTCATAACATTCTTTTTACCTATATGGATATATAAGATATATTTAAAACTAAGAGAGTGACGTTTTGTAACTTTTTTGATTTAAATGTTATATAAGTCATTTTTATGGAAAAAAGTCTATTAAAAAACCAAAGTTAGATCCTAAAGTGATAAGGGTTGAATTCCCTTCATCTAATAATAATTAAGATGAAAAACTATGGCTTTATTACTCATTTTTAACATATATTAAACAAATTTACCTTTTACTAAGGTGATAAATTGTCAAAATGTCAAGGGAGTTTTCGGTTGGATTTGGACCACACCTATGAGACTAGGGTTGGACAAGATGTTATGGATATGGATGGTCCTTGGTTAGTAGTACCTATGGTGCTGACTAACTTCAGTGTGGTTGGACCCAACCTTGATATCTGGGTTGGGGTGAGCCTTTAGGAAGAGATGTCACCAATGGATGAAAATATTTAGGTAGTATTAATGAGAAGAGGCTATGATGGGTCTAGGGGAACCATCGGACACCTTTTTAGGTGATTTGAGATGTATTACAATGAGGGGATAAGTATTAAGTAACCAGAACTCTGGGATCAGTCGATGAGCAGAGTGACGAGCTGTAACTCTGTGTTCTTATGCTTGAGGGAAATTTCTTAAAGTGGATCGGGTCAGAATGCTTGAGGTGACCTCCCTAGAGTATGTGGGGATGGTTCAAGAGTATTGATAGACCTCTATAATATATTCAAGTATGGTTCGGTGTGCTTAGTGACCTTGTTGTAGAGGTTTGGGTTGGTGTGATGGCCTCTCTAGAGTCTGTTAGGATGGGATGATGTGATGGACCTCCCCAATGTCTGTAGGGATGGGTAAGTGGATGAACATTACTTGAAACTTGGGTATCAGGTCAAGGAATTTTCCATATGTGGCTTGGGTTGGTGTACACATGTTGGATCTTACTTTTTATATTATTAGGTTGAGGACTGCCTTGATGGCTAGGTCGTTGTATGATATATAACCAATAAACTTACCTATAGTGATTAGGGATGAGTCGAAACTTTTGGACATATGACTATGTATATTGTCTATAGGTATTAGGTTTATATTTTGGACACTTCCCTTCCTCGAGTCTTAGAGTATTGGGTCGATGTTTTGAATAGGGTGAAAAGTGGATTTGGGAATAGCCATGAAGCATGAATAGCGAGGGTTTGGATGGCTTGGTGAGTACCCAATGACATGACTGGTGTGTGTACCTCATCAGGTGTCATGGAAGCCAAGTTATTGTACAATGAATCAGTGTTCATGTTTATTGTATTTGTTTTCCTTGTGCATACAGAAATATGATGTCATATACTTGGGGTTCTTGGTGAGACCCTACTGATTTTTATTCTCACACCATGCATGTTAATATATATGAATGTGCATACCTTATGTATTAATTTCTAGTTAGAGAATAAGATGTGTAGTAAATTAGGTTGGGGGTAGTTCAACGGGTTTGGGGAGATAGGGTGTGTAAGGGATGGTGATAGAAGTAGGTCCAGTGTGCTTGTGTTGTATTTTTTTTCTTTTTGTATTTGGGATCAGCTAGGTGGGTGATTAGTTATATGTTTTGTATAAAAACATCATGTATGTTATTAGATGTGTTTATTTATTGATTATTAATACTATAAAGGTTATATATTCATATAACTCTTGGTTATTTTCACTATTTTTGTACTCTGATTTGAGGTAATATTCTCCCCATTGTATGGATTAGGCCCTTGACACTAGTCAGAAGCCTTTGGTATATGAGGAATCATTCTTGAGGCCATGTGGGTCTCCAGATTGGATGGGTTATGGGGTTGGGGTGTTACAACTGTTGATACTAAATGTCTAACACAACACCTAATATCAACCATACATTCTTTGACCCACATCGGATGTCTCTGTCTATATTTTCATAATCATGTATATAAGTATTTGGGCACACCAGATTTAAGGATATAAATACAAGGTCCCACAAATATATATAAATGATGGGCACACTAGATCCAAGTAATTATATCCAAGGTGCCCTAAAAATATAATAATGGGTACAAAATATCTAGGTAAATACATCCAAGGTCCCCCAACCATATAATAACGGGCACACCAGATCCAAGGAAGCACATCCAAGGTCCCCCAACAATATAATAATGGTAACACAAGATCCAAGGAAATACATCAATGATACCCAATATATATATATATATATATATAATGGGAACACTAGATCCAAGGAACAACATCCAAGGTCCCCCAACAATATAATAATGGGAACACCAGATCCAAGGAACTATGTACAAGGTCCCCAAAAAATATAATAATGGGCACACCAGATCCAAGGAAAAAGATCTAAGGTCCCCCAACTTTATAATAATGGGAACACTAGATCCTAGAAAATATGTCCAAGGTTCTCCAACTATATATAATAATGGGCACACTAGATCCAAGGAACTATATCCAAGGTCACCCAATAATATAATAATGGGAACATCAGATCCAATGAGCTATGTCCAAGGTCCCCTAATAATAAAATAATCACCACATTTAACCAATTTCATTATTTAAGAGTTCAAAATTTAATTCATGCCTTGGATATTAGGATATGTTCTAGGAATCCTCATAAATTCAATTAATCACTAACCAACACTTTTTCTCAGCCCAATGCCTACCACTTAGAGGTAATACATCCCTCAATATCAATCTAACTCTACCTAGCTTCTTTATCCCTCCAAGGCTCACCGAATCTAGTACTTGGGTCTAAGGTGACATACACCAAGGTAGGAAATAACTAGTATTACATCACTCCCAACCTAGGGAATATTATAAGGATTCCTATCTAGGTATTCCATGCTCAATGAACCCATACTTGTCTCATATATCTCAAAGGATCTAAGGTATCTCAATACTCCATAAGGCCAACTGGTCCAATTATCCCAATTCATAACTCATCCCTACTCAAGGGGTATATGAGAATCTAACATTTCCACTATGATCACACAATTTTTTATTAATCACCTCTCATGGGGTTCAAATTAATTAAGATAAAAAATTATAATTATATTCCTAACCATCGGTGTCCCAAACATCCTGTCAATGCTCAAGGGCCTGTTAGGGTCCTTGACATCTTACTCATATCTTCTTAAAACATTTCATTTTAAATATGAGTGATTTATTTGGTATTTATTAAATATTTTATTTAATTAAATAAGGTCATTCACCATCATGACATGATCACATATCACATGTCATATTAAATTATTAAATAAAACTACATAAATTATAAGGTAATGCATAGATACCACCTACCTATATATAGAGTCTTTCCCTTTTATATCACAATCTAATAGCTTATGACTCAAGCTCATATAAGTATATGTCAACTCAACCAACCATTTTCTAGACACTTAAGGCCCTATCTCATGCTAACCATCACTAAATAATTAATTATAAAAATTTATAATTAATTAAAAAAATTAATTTATATAGGTAGAATGACTAAAATCTCACCAAATGAAATATGTTCAATAGAACCATGCCATGGAAGGTCCACAACAAATCCCCAACATCATTCTAGAAATAATCCCTAAAACATGAAACCAAAACAATTTTCAATTTCATCCAATTTTACAAAAAACCCATAATGAAATTAGGGAAACAACTTACCTCCACTGAAATGATGACATATGACATGTATGAAACATCTCATGTATGACTCTATATAATCCAAGAAAAATCCCTAAATGAAATGACCATTATAATGGTCTATTTAACAATATTTCATCAAAAACCCTAATAAAAAATCATAAAGAAACATACCTAGATCTAAAAAATAGGAAAAAGTTTGAAATAATCATCATGGGGCACCCTCTATCCAATCAATTACAAATCCCTATCATTCTTAGATGATTTCACCATGCTACGATGAACTCATCATTAAATCCCTAGATGAATTAAAAGGGAAATCAATTTCCAATTAAATGAAGGAATAATGGATGAATAAATAGAAATCATACCTTGAAAGTATCATGAAATCACCTTTAGAGTCACCCTAGATCAAGGGGAAATAAGAGAGGAAGGAGAGATGGAGGAGTTGGCCAAATATATCTCCTCACATTGACCTCACTTCATAAATCATAAGGGGTATTGACTACAAAAAGAAAAAAATCGCCCAACTATTTTTTTTTTCAGCAGGCCCCACTCACCAGGAAGTTCAAGATCATTGACTGGCTAGTGAGCCCATGTCACTAGGGAGTTGGTGGTAGGCCACTGGCTGGCCAGTGGCTACTGTAGCAGCCCAAACCCCACATTATCTACTAAAAAAAACTACAGAGCTCTAGGTCTTACTTCTAAGCCTTATTCCATGTCTAAAACCATCATTCATAGGTTTCCAAATCCTAAAACCTTGTTCATAGTCCTAGTTTTCCAAATGAGCTATCTACTAAATTGAAATTTCAAAATTCCTCTTGAATTTATTAACCCATCCGAACAGAGGGTATTATAATCACTCCACCACAACACTCATCATCCCTAATAAGTATCATAAATATTTAACCTATCAATATTAAACTACATCGATATTCACCTCATAATCATTCAACTATATTCCATCTAGAATTATGAACACTCTCACACAACACAAATCCAAAAATAGGGCACTCAACTCACCAAAACCCAAGCCAACATTCATTACCATCATTGAAATACCAATACAACACTCACTCCCATTTATCCTGAAACACCATGATGTTATCCATCTAATCCATCATTAGGTTCATGGTTCCCCCCACCATATTATTAAGCTCACAACAACTGATTCTAAGCCACAATGCTCCCCACAATCAGGTTTTCCCATGAAAATGAATTCTTAGTGGTCCACCAACTCACTTGGTGTGGCTAAAAACTTACCACACCCAATCACACACAAAACACACATTGAAAGATGAAACTAATCCCAATATAAATTCCCAGATGAAATGTCTTAACCTCCACCATCCATGTGTGAATTTTAGATATATCATATTTTTATTCTAAAGTCCTATTTAATCCCAGAAACATAGCCATTATACCTAATTAGATCTACCCAACATGGATCCCACCTCACCACATCCAATTTCCTCATAAAAACACTAGTAGATTCTATTCCGACCATCCTTTCCTAAAAATTTATAGTTTTACTCATCGAAGCACTATCAAATCACCCGTTTATGATTCATTAAATCTATGAAGGTTCTTGTGACCATATTGACATTCCCAACAAATTCTAGGCCAAAATTCCGATGAAGTTTTGATGGTTGAATCCTCAAACCGACAATTCCACCATCACACCTTGCTCTGAGTACCGACACACCACCAATAAAAATCATGTTTGAATCAATTCAAATTTATCCAAATCCTGATGCAAACATTTTTACACCATCCAACATCACACCTGAGTACACATCTATAATTAACCAAGGAATCTAGATAAAATTATATTCATCCACACACTAAAATCCTAATGTGATATCAATCATCCAATGACCAATCTAATTTTATCTATGGACCTATTTACATTATTTTAATACTTTCACAGTTGATATGACACTTCCCACCATAGGAGTGTCCTTATATTTTCTATACTGAATTGAACACTTATCTCCATAGACCCTACTCTATCCATCATTGTATATGATGACCAAAAATTAATGTATCAATCATACCTAAGTTGTGCTTATCCACGGTTAACTTTTGACACCACGCCATTCATGGTGTTATCATCCACAATAGAGGCAAATACTCTCATTACCATCACTATAATAATTAATATTGTGAACCATGTTTCTTGTAATGAATTGTTCTAGGGTGTAAAATTTCAGTTTTTAGCCATAATAACAACAAGAATCTCATTAAATATACATGTCCTTGACCATAACATGAACCTCATAAAAATAATATTTCATTGGAATCATGATTAATAAAAATTACCAAGTCCTTTATGCACTGGTTCCCATTCAAAATCTAACTTGACCTCAAACAGACTCAATAGTGTATGCTCCTATATTACCGATTCATAGAACTCGAATCACTGCCATGAGTTTCATGACATCATACATCATCTCACACACCTAAACCACTAACCTTGTACTCAACATTTTAATCTCATTAAGTCATAATCACTCTTAATTAACCTCTTAAAAATCAGGAATTTCACCTATTCTATGCCTATTACATGACCACCCATCGATCTGGATGTTGTCTTGAAAATCACAAGATTCTACCCATTCTCTCCTTACACCCCATATATGGATTTGAAATACATAGGGCCAAGTATTCTACTGATCCTTCCCTCTATTACTCACTTTGAATTCAAATTCACTATCACTTAAAGTGATCATCATCGAAAAATCCCCCCCTAATGAAATTAGTTGGGAGGATTACCTCCATTGAAAAAATGATGTACAACATGTGGCCAACATCTCAGGTCCTCCTATACATAGCCCGATAAAATACCCAAATTAAACATGTCCCTACCCAACCCAACAGGGCCTAAGATACAACTCCCCAAGATCTCCTCCAGTAGGTCAAGGGTTGGTGACTAGAACTGATTAAGCATACCACACAAATAGAAGACCTTTTCCTAAGGTACCTACACACACACACACACACACACACCCTCAAAAACCTCCATGAAATAGTTTATAGATATAAAAAGTTGTAAACTAAAATTCATGAATACATCTATCCCAAACCAAAGTAAAACAATAGTAATAAATTCATAATAAGGAAAAAAGAAATTCCCACCAAAGGAAAACTGTAAAGGCATCTAACCAGCTCAGAAGGATGGAATTGTTTTCAAGGAAACTACCGAAAAGATCCTTGGCCCAACTCTGGTAAACACCTCAGTCTGTTAAGTCCACTAATCTTTTCCTGCCTTGAGTCCTCCTAGGACTAAATAAAAAGGACTATAGTCTTAATAAGATACAACATGTGAGATCAAATCCCATGTAGGTGTGAGTATAACAATACTCAGTAGGCACCCCAAAAATCTAAAAAAAAAGGGAGAAATTAAAAGGTATCAGTCTACTCAACCCTGCCAGAGGGAACCCAAATGAGAGGGGAAATCCATCTCAAACCATCCTAGGATATACATGACTATTCATCTTAGTATATAAGGGGTTTCAACCCATACATGTGAAAACACTAAAATAACTCTAAAAATTAACCAGATAGACTCTAAGTCTCATAAGGTTCCAATGTCATAGTAGGCTAAATGATTATACTCAAGGATCAAAGGTAACACACAACCAGGAGAACACCCTCCAAAAGCTCATCCATCCTAGATGGAACCCGTCCAAGGGATACACTCAATCAAGAACATCTCTAGCATTCATGATGGTACATCTGAGTGACTGTGCGCCATTGAGAATAACTTCATAGGTCAATATCTAGTTCCCATCACAAGAGGTCTTGTTATAGAAATACTTTGTATATGTTGCATGGAGTGGACCACACTTCACTCTATAGAGGGATCACTAACTTATAACTAGGTGTTACAGATAACTAGTGGAGGGGGTCACTCCTAGTGACTGTGATCCATAGAAAAGGGAGCTCCAACTCCAGTGAAGGACCTACTCCTTGTCATTACTCGAAGACAAGGGATTACAACTCCATAGATAGAGGGCCCTCACCCTAACATAGCATGGGATTACTACTCCACATATAAGTACATGCACCCTGGTATAATAGGTGAGTACCACTCAATAGATAGTAGACCTGAACCTTGGAATGATAGGGGAGTACTACTTTTTGCCTAGAGGACCCGCACCCTGGTACGAAATGGGAGTACCACTCTACCAGTATGATCACTATGGGGGACCTGTACCCTAACATGATAGGAGAGTACCCACCTTGAGAGAGATGACCCTCTCCCTGATATGATAGGGGAGTACCAACTATACCAGAACAATGTGTATGGAGGACCCAAACCCTGGTTCAACATGGGAGTTTTGAATTCAAGGATAAAGGACCTACATTATAACATGATAGGGGAGTACCCACTCTATCTATACGTCACATATGGAGGACCTACACCCTGAAACAACAGGGGAGTACTGAATCTACAGATATAGTACCCACACCCTAGTCCAATAGGGGATTACATACCCTATATGGACAACATGTATTGAGGTCCCACACCCTGACATGACAGGGGAGTGTTGTATCCAACTACATGAATGATATAGGGAAACCACACCCTGGTCCACTAGGGGAGTACCAACCTCAATATAACTACCCCTTGGGTAGAGAACCCATACCCACATTGTGAGGAGTTCCATCTCTACTAAAGTAGATATGTAAGGGAACCCCATACCCTGATGCCATAGGGGAGAAAAAGTCCCAATATTTCTCTCTAAGAACCACACTGATCCCCAACATCGGTCAAGAACCGCTGAAAGGGGTGTCATGTTCGTCATACCTTACATCAAAAAACTGCCATGGGTAGGGGACCCACACCATGATACAATAGGGGAAAATTTCTCTTCCATCTTAAAGAGTCTATTGAACCCACATCCTAAGATGATAGGGAAGGGTTCTAACCTTGACATAAACCCAATGATCCACCCAGATCATTACCAAAGTTTAAGAACCGACACCACAACATCATTCTATAATCATACCACATAGTTTCTCAAATGACAAAAAGTTTTCCACCATCACGTTCTACATGAAAAACCACTCATAATAGGATACTCAAAAGCCTGAATCTGAGTTATAGAGAAGGATATATGAAAGGAAGAAGATCCAAAGAAGATCTCAAGAATGTACATTACATGCACTGGGGTCCACACAGTCTGTGAACCTATATGAAAACCTAACAGTGTCCTCTTTTTGAATGGATTGGCTGTCCATGTAGGCATACGCGACATGTACGAGATGTAAATGGTGTGTCCTACCTCACCCCGGCACCCGGGCCATGTATTTACTTAATGGATCAGATAAATGTGTCCCATACATGGTGTGTACCCTAGGTATATGGTGTGTCCTAGATAAATGGACACTTGGACATGTCGTTTTACCATGATCATATCCGGAAAACCGTGTATGTGTACTTTGTCCATTTAGTTTTACATAGCCATGTACCATGACATGAAATCCCTAACCATGTCCTATGGTCACATGACCTGGGGTAACCACAACTCGTGTAACCCTGGTACATGGTGTGTAGTATCCAAACATCATCTTACCTAAACGAGAAGAACACATAGTGTGTCCCACTAGTTTACACACCTTCTAAAAAATAATTTTGACAAGAATTTCCCTATGATCCTCCCAAATCACCCAAGTTTCCCCTAAAACCTATAGATCAACCTAGAAGAGATCTTTAATAATCATAATAAGGCTTTAAAACCTTAAAAAACACATAACAAAGGTGATCAAGTCTAAACCTAAAATCTACCTACCTCATGGTAAAACATACAGTTTCAGGTGTAGAATGATTCCCAGATCATACTTCTCCTCAATATGATGATGGTTGACATCAATAACAAGTATCAACATCCCCTTTTAACCTCGATTCAACCTCAGTTCATCCATCATCCAAAGGGGGAGAAGAGAGGGTCTTGCCTCTCCTTGCACCATGTGTACCAAAGGGGGGATGACGAGGAATAATTTATTTAGTGAAATTAAATTAATTAACTCCATTTTAACACCCTATCACTAAATTTACCCTAATCAAAAACCCAGTATCAACAAATTTTATGTCACACCTAGGGTAAAAATGAAGTTATAAACTCAACCACAATCTTATAATTCCAATTTGATATTTCCCCAGGATTTATTCCATGTTTTAAGAGAAATTGTGTGCATGTGATAAAATATATTTAATATTTTTAATATCACCACGCTGAGGTTCTCCGAACCCCAAAATCCCACACCGAATCAACTCTTGGCCTCAGTAATATTTTTATAAATATTCCCAAGTCTTATAGGTCAAAATCCAAGTCATTACATTCTCCCCACCTTAATTATTTTTTCCTTGAAAAGTGAAATCCTAAGCATAAGGAAATGAAACTGAGCTCTCTATTGGAACTCCCATGCCAATGATCTCTCTAAGGGTTCCCGTACCATTTACAAGCACTCACTCAGGAGAACCACCAAGGCCAAAACACACCCACATCTAGAACCAACCTAGTTGGAATCATGAAACAACCAGAACTTGTCTCATCTGTTGCGATAGGTGGAAAAAAACCATGAAACATGGTGCACCTGTAGTCATACAGTCTAGCGGCACACCATCTCTCTAACCTGATGCAGATACTATCATACACCCATAGTTCACATCCACCCTATGGATGAACTACCCCATGGACTTCTCAAGCATCTCATGTACCAAGTTGATTCTATGAACTCAAGGGTATCAATGAACAACATATGGCTACTCAAGTGTAAACATTTGGTCTTATTGGTCCCTATGTCTATGAACCTCCAACTGTAGCACATCTCACCAAACCAAAAAC
This sequence comes from Viscum album, assembly GCA_963277665.1. Classification (NCBI taxonomy): domain Eukaryota; kingdom Viridiplantae; phylum Streptophyta; class Magnoliopsida; order Santalales; family Viscaceae; genus Viscum; species Viscum album. The sequence continues at coordinate 1,075,351,480 of OY728130.1, forward strand.
ACCACCACACCCACTAGTGGAATCCCATATAACTATGGATGGAAGGTAAACAATCCAAAATATAGAAAAATTATAGGGTCTAACTCTTCCACTATATAACTTTTATAAGAATGGATCCACATTCACTAAGGATTCCAAGTATATCCATCCAATGGACCGAAGGACGTCATTTTTTATTGATTATGATAATCCACCTTTCAAGGGGTGTTGTGGAGCCCTTACAAGACCCGTAGGCGTAAGAATTATATGGCCTGTAGGACTTAGAGGAATTAATTTCTCATAGGATTCAAACATTACATACAACCCAGACTAACTACTTGGAACTACTCCTCCGCAACATCTTCATCGTGAAATCAGCTCTCCACCTACGCATGGCTGTTCAGCTAGGCTATCCCATGCATGGACATGCTTGTCCCGATGGCAGGTTCCATACCCTCTCATTCTTGAAATCTATGTAGCTTCTGCTATGGTGAAAGCTCCTTGCTCATCCTTATATAGATCTTGTTCCTTGTAGGTTATCTGGTTTGCATCTGCATTTAAGGTGGCTCGAAGGCCTTGAGGTTGCCTGAAGGCATTACTGTCTTGAAGGATGGGTGGCCCGAAGGCCTTAAAGGACTCAGGGACGAAATTAGTGGCTCAAAGGCCCAAACGGGGGAAAATTCCCAGATGCTACAGTGCCAAATAGCACCTGCTACAGTTCCTGCTACAGTACCTACTACAATACTGCATAGTTCTCTACTATAGTACCTTCTACAGTACTGCTACAGTATTGTTGCAGTATTGCTACATTTTTCCTACAGTACCCCCAGAAATTGTGCCTCTGCTTGGATTTGATCTTGGGTCACCTGGATTCATTGGCAATGTTGGGGCCTACTCCGACACTCCAACGCACAACCTCACCCCGAACACCCAAGTCCAAGGAAATCATCCACCACACCTCAACACTATCCACTTTAGGAAGCACTAAATTTCCTACAAGGTTTTAATTATGAAACAAAAATGTTTCTTGATGGGAAAATATTATCTCTTCCTCGTGAGTCCAAATCTACATAAAAAACACAAACATAGGGTTCTACTAACACCCCACATCACCTTGGATAAACCTCGAGCAAGAAGCAGAACGAAAAGAGCACCTCACAGTAGTCTCAAACAATTACTACTGCATAAATTAGAAAGGACATAAAGAATACATATATTCATCATCAGATCCTATGGTTTAAATTCCTCTATGGATTACAAATTTCCTCACCCCATCCTCCAGATCCATAAGCTTGGTATGGACCACATGGGGGTGGTGGTGGAAATAGATCAAACCGTCTGCTACCTCCTTCTAGTATTCTAGTTCCTCCACCACGTTCACCATCATGCATAACTCCCTGATCCAAACAGTACCTCTATTAGGGAATTCTATTGACCAGATCACTCTCAACAACATAAAGGGTCAGAAAATATCTAGCTAGATGCCCCTATATGTCCTAATCATAACACCTCCTCTCCTATAGCTGACCTGATACCCAACACAACTCCTATGATACAAACCCATGTACTTGAGTCTAATTAGGGGTATGCCCCCTACGTCACGATTCTATCATATTCCCTCTACCAACTACTATATAAATATTATCCTCCCAACCACCACTACAGGCTATATAAACCTGTCCCTCTACTAGGAATCTCTCCACTACCATATCTTTCTCCAGTACCCCCTCATAAGAGGGAATGCACAATGAGACCACATTGGACCAGAATTCTCAGTGGAGGCTCTGCTTCAAGGTCCATGCTATGAAGAATGGTTCTTGAACCATATCTAGGGAGTAATGTGACATGTCTATGAACCTTACTGTGTAATATTCCATGGACATGCTACACCACTAAAGGTGCAAAAGCTCCTGGATATGTACAGATCTCAACGTGGATGGGTAAAACTCTTCCCTAAAGATATTCTAAAACTCCACCCAAGTGAGTGTTTTCCTATCATAGGTATATGTCACCATACTCCACCATCACATGGATGAACCTTGAATAAGGATCACTGCTAGGTCCACCATTTGATTAGGAGGTGTCATTATAAGTCAAAAAACACGCGTGATTACATCTATCCATTAATTATCATACTGGGGGTCTATATCACACTAATTACTCATAGGTCACTACCTTTGGAACTCATGAAATGCAATTAGCCTACCTGAATACTTGACCTGAACTGACAGCACAACCAACTACTCAATGGGTGGTGCATCAACTGGAGTACCACCCAGAGGTACTACATTAGAACTTGTTCCCTAAGATGAAGCCTCATCATAGGTAATATCTCCATCAAAATCCCACCATGTAATTCTCTATGGCTGCCGTTACAATGGAATTCTGAAATAGAATGAAGATGCGACATAGTCAAAGGGTATATATGGGGAGCTGACTCAAGAAGGATAAAAAAACCACAAACTAGTCTTATATGATTCATGTATAATTATTTCCCTCTGACCAGTGTCCTAATGTACCTAGTTGAAAATCAAGTTTTCAGAGTCCTAGTGAATGGATATGTTATCCGCCACACCAACACTAGAACCTTTTTTCTGAGAGAAGAACTCAAAACACTATAACACTTCCACTATGAAACCCAGACCAAGCTCATAACACTATGGTCCAAAAGGGGAATATTCTCTGATACCAATCTTTCATGACCCAACCCAATGGGTCTCAATATGCAACTCCCCAAGCCCACATTCAATAGGTTCAGGGATAGTGACTAGCATTGAGTAGGCATATCACACAAATGAGATGTCTTTTCCTAAGGTACCTGTATGCATGCACCTAAAAACACATCCATGTAGCAGTGTAGAGATATAAAAAACTATAAACTAAAATGAAAGAATATATCTATCCCATACCAGAGTAAAACCATAGTACTAAAAGCATAAAATTGAAAAAGCACACACCCACCAAATGAAATATATAAAAGTGTCCAACTTGAACAGAAAGAGGGGATCACTTTCAATGTAACTACTAACAAGATCCTTAGTCTAGTTTCAATAAACAACTCAGTCAGTCATGTACACTATGATCTTCCCACCTCAGGTCCTCTTAGGACTCTATCAAAATATATTTGGTCTACACAAGACAAAACACATGTAGGAGAAACCTGTATAGGGGTGAGTATAAAAATACTCAATAGGCACCCCAAAAACCCAAAATAAAAGGGAGCAACTTAAAACCACCAGTCTGCTCGACCCATCCAGAGTAAACCCAAATGAGAGAGAAGCTCCATCTCAAACCATCCTCATCTATACATGAATATATAGCTCATTCTATAAGGGGTATCAACTCAGACATGTGACAACGTTGTAATAACTCATAGAATCACCCAAATATACTCATCTTAGACTCCATGTATCATGAGGTTCCAACCTCATATCCATCTACATGATTCTACTCAAGGCTCAAAGGTAACCCATAACCCAGAGAACACACTCCATGAGATCTTCCATCCCAAATGGAACTTTTTCAAGAGATACACTCCATCAGGAACATTCTACCATTTCTGATGGTATGTCTGAGCGAATGTGCTCCATTGGAAATAACTGACTAGGTAAAAATCTAGTTCCCAACATAAGAGGTCCTGTCATCACTACCTTTCACCTAATTCAATCTAAGAGAAACCCAAGTGGAGAGGCACACCTATCAAAACTACATATAGTTGATGGATCACTACCTAGAACTATGCACCACATTCATCCTTTCTAATGAGAGAGAATGTAGGGACCCACACCTCGCCCCTGTCATGTAGCTGAGGGAGTACTAGCTTCTAACTAACTCGTGAAACCTCTTTCACTTTTTCATGGAGTGTCCCACACCTCACTACATCTAGGTATAACTAAATAATAACTATGTATCACATATAAATAGTATAGTAGCATACTTCTTATGGCTATTCTCCATAGTCTAGGGAGATTTGAATCCAGTGGAGGACCCGCTCCTCATCGATACTCTAAGATGGTGGAGTACAACTCCATAGATAGAGGACCCGTAACCTGACATGGTAGGGGATTACTACTCAGCATATGAGGACCCATTACCTCATACAACATGGGATTACCACTTAATAGATAGAGGGACCACACCCTGGAATGATAGGGGAGTACCACTCTATGGCTAGAGGACCCTCACCCTTGCATGAAAGGGGAGTACCACTCTATGAGTATGATAACTATGGGGGAACCACACCCTGGAACAAAATAGGAGTACCAACCCTGAGATAGAGGACCCACTTCTTGATATGACATGGGAGTACCAACTTTTCTAGAATAATGCATATAGAGGACCTGTACATTGGATTAATAAGAGAGTTATGAATATAAGTATAGAGTACCCACACCCTAACATGGTAGGGGAGTACCCACTATATCTATAAATCACATATGGAGGACCCACACCATAACATAATAGGGGAGTATCGACTCCATAGAGAGAGGACCCAGACCCTGGTCCAACAGAGGAGTACCTACTCTATCCAGCCAACATGTATAGAGGGATTTCACCCTACATAGTAGGGGAGTAATGTCTCCAACTATACAAACCCACACCCTGGTTCATCAGGGCAGTACTAACCCTGTAAGAACTAACCCTTGGGTAGATAACCATACCTATGATGTGGGGAGTTCCATCTATACCAAAGTAGATAGGTAAGGGAAATCCACACATTGATACCTTACGGGAGAATCAGTCCCAACATCTCTCTCTAAGAACCACACCAATCTCTTCAATCAGTCAAGAACCACTGAAAGGGGAGTCATGCTCATCATACCTCACATCATAACACTTCCATGGGTAGGGGACCTATGCCCTTTTACAATAAGGGATCACTGGTCTACCATCCTAAAGATTCTAGAAAACCCACATCCTGATATGATAGGGAAGGGTGCTGACCCTAACGTCAACCCAGTGATCCAACCTGATCACTACACAAGTTTGAGAACTACTACTAAAATTTCATTCTCTAATCATGCCACATTGTATATCACAAGACACTACATAGGCCACCATCACATTCTATGTGAAAAAAATACTTAGGATAGGCTACTCACAAGTCTGAATCCAATCCCCAGAAAAGGAGATACACATGATAGAAGATCTAAAGAAGATCTCAAGAAAGTACACAACATGCACTGGGGTCTACATGGAATGTGAACCCACACAATCACATGGTTGTATCCTCTTCTTGCACAACTTGGATGGAAATGTATGCATACACAGTGTGTATGTGATGTAAATGTAATTTCTTACCTCACCCCAGTCCTGAGTTGTGTCTTTCCTCACACGACTTAGCTAGCTGTGTCTCACGCATGGTGTGTACCCTAGGTACAGGGTAAGTCCAGGCTAAACAACAAATTTTCTATTTCATTTGTTTATGCTCGTGACTAACACCACATGTCTTTGTAATTTGTCTGTGTAGTTCAAAATGGCCATGTCCCATGACACGGCATCCCTATCCATGTCCCAGGGCCACACGACCTGAGGTGTAACACCCTAAGATTTAATAGTAAGTTATTTTCTTCAAATTAATTCAATAGCTTGCGCTACACGCAACACCGAGTTTGAGCGCACCATGACTTACCAAACTAGCTATTCAAAAAGCAGTTATGAATAGTATTAACTAGATTTTGAATTTTATATACTCCATATAATTTTAGAATCCATATTATGTGTTTTTTATACATAATATAAGAACAAATTCAAATTTTTAGATAAAAGAAGTATTTTTAAAAAAATGCAATTTTACCACATTTTAAAGGCGAACTCTTTTTAAATACAATATTTGACACTTTTTTTATATTCAATTTGACAAAATAAACTTCTTATTTATAATAAGTACATACAAATTTAGTTTGGATAAAACTTTGGTGTTTTTCTGATAACTTTCATATTTTGATGAATAATGAAAAATAATAAATTTTAATTGAAACAACTATTTTAATTAAAAGAATTTATAGTGATAAATTATACTTTTGAATGGTTTTGAAGTATTATTAGATTATATTTTCACCATTTAATCTAATTTTGTTCATTTTAAGTAATTTCACTCTAAAATTGGACACAAACAAGTGCCAATCTTTTGATAGTTATTATTTCTTAAAAACATGCTCTTTGTTTTAACAACAAGAATTAATTTAAAATTAATTTCAGCCACTTTTGTATTTTGAATTTTGAAAAATGGATTCTATATTTCGAATTAGGAGTCCCAAATTGTTTAAATACTTTACTTTTATTTTTAGACATTATGAATATTTACTTCAGTAAATATTTTATTTACTGTGGTTAAAGAGGTAAATATGGTAAATAAGGGTAAAAAAATAATATTATAATAACATTAAATTACCCTAACATGTGTCATTTTCCTTTTAGTTGATACATATCCGACCTTAGGCATACTTGGGTCGATTTTGGGACCCCATGGAGCCACTTGAGAGTGATAGTGACACTTTAAATTAATTATTTTAAAGTGAAGACAAAAATGACATAACCATATATGTTTTAGTAAAAAAATTTACATGGGGTTATATAAGTTATCTTTTAGACTATAAATATTAATTTTAAAGGTAAAAATATTTCATACATCATGGTATTTTTTTATAATTTTTAGACATCAAATAAATAAAATTATTTATGACACAATAATGATGTAGTGTTTACCTCAATAATATACGATTTACATAAATAAGATTATAAAAATTAAAAAAATATCCAAAACCTATAAAATTATTATTGTATGATTTTATTTCAAACATGAGTTATATTATCTTCGACTCTAATGAGTTTAAGAGCTTTAGAAACTAAAAATCATTATATAATAAAATAATATTTTCAAACTTTCCTAAAGATACCCTCCCCCCTTATAAAAAGCCATCACTTATAACTCATATCTCACACCTCTCAAGCCCCTTGGATCATCCAAACTCTGCCAAAATAAGATCCTTACATCCCTATATTTATCTTAGAAGCCTTACCATAGGTAGAAGGAAGTTCAAGGAAGCCTTATGGTTCAAACCAAAGGGAGTTACTCGATTTAATGGTAACATCCCCTCTTAAGTTATTTTCTTTTATTTTACTTCTCCAACCCCCTAAAATATCTTTATTCATTTATTTTATAAAAAAAAGTATCCTAAATATAATAGGTTGTTTTTATGAGATGTATTTGAACTACACTTACACACACATCCATCTAATGGGTATATAACATAATGTTTCTGTGGACGACGAACTACTCCCTCACAAAACGATGATTGTTCAATCTTCTACTACCACCTATTATGGTGGAAATTATGATGGAACTGTAATTATATATGATATTTATGATATTTATTTTATCTATAATCTTCTATAATTCTATTTTATAGCATACCCTTATTCTTTTCATGTTGTATATATACGATAATTTCTTTTGAGGAAGTGCGGACTACCGCCCCCTCAAAGTGATATGACTCCTTCATACCATACATGGAACGTATAAAGGATGATATTAATGAACTTACATAACATATATAAAATATTATATTGTACTGGAATAATAATATACCTATGTATCATTTGGTTTTCTTTCCTTTTAAAATAAAAAAATGGAAGTAGCGTTTGTGTGTACGCACGGATTACCGTCTCCACGAACACGATGAGATTCATTCCCCATCATAACCATTAAAGAATAATTTTCATTTTATTATTAAAAATGATATTTAATAACATAATATATTTCTGGATATAAATCAAATACATCCTATCCATAACAAACATGACTTACGTAACAAAACATATAAATGAAATGAATCAATTAACACCCAAAACAATGATACTACTAAAATATTATTAATAAAGAAATATTATAAGATCATATATGATATAATATTTATGTATTTAGTAATTTTATAATTTAATAACAATGATTTAACTATTATACAGGAGGTTAACATACCCTCTACCAAGGAAAAGTACAAGGTAATGGGTTTTCATCTCACTTCTTATTCTCGTGAGATTCATATTATATTGACACTATTTCCTTTAATGTGGTTTATTTATTGACCTTGTTGGTATTACTTGTGTAATATAATTTAATTTATGGGTATTTACATCTTCATTGTATGATACTTCTTTCATGAGGTGTATGTTTCGTAAGTTACCAAATCGGTAAGGTAATTTCAAATTTCAATTACCACTCATTGGGCTTTACACATACTTTGATTTTTTTACTCCAAGATTATGTGTGGAATCACTATTTAATATTTATGTAGTAATTTAAAATCCCCTTTCTATGGATATAACTTTGACAAAATAATCTCTCCAGTGATAAATTCAGATTCCACTAATATGAACTTGCTAAGGGTAATCTTAACTCAATTTCTATTCATTGAGTTAAACGTCCAAGTTATTTTTTTGGTTTTAAAAGAATATGTGTTAATGTCATATGATTGATTTACACTAAATATACAATTATATTGAGTGTATTTATATTTTTAACACATAATTATTTCATTAATTTATCCTTAATATAAGGATACGATCTTTATAAGGTATTTTGTCTCAATTTACATTCCTTTGAGACCTCTTTGTCGTTATGCACCAATTCACTTTTATATGTTGTATATAATATCCTTTGACATATTATATCATGAATCCCTTTAGTATTAGGATATTAAAATGTTTTGATTATTTTTATTCCTCAATTACTTGTATTCAAGTGTCTCTTATTTGGTTAGGAACTCTTTAACAAAATTATTGTTTTAAATGTTTTAAATATTTTTTCTTCTAATTCTCTATCATTAATGTACATGTTTTGAAAATGGTTTTAAGTGTTTATTTATATGGACATGAATGTTTTAAAATTAGAATTCCTTTTAAAAGTTTCAATGTGGTATGGGTCACTTTGATTCAAAAATCTCTTTTAAATGACTTATTTGTTAAATAGTGCGACATTTAAATGTTTTCACGAAAAAGGGGATATTTCTCTCAAAGAGTTTTACAAATCATTTTCATCTATTCCAACATCCTTTGATGGATTTTAAAATTGTTTGAAGTTGATTTATTATGATACAAATCTTCCATATTGTATTAAAGTTTTTGTGATATGTTTAACTGTCGATGTGTTATTTTTATACCATTCATAGTTTATGGATAACGTATTGAAATTACATATGCTAGTTTCAATACGAATTCTTATGTTATGTTTCAACCTTTTCATATGAGGAATGTATTGGACATAGTAAGCGATAGGTGGAGCCCACAATATCTCTTCTGTTCATCGGTAGGTCTCATGAGATAATTAGACATGGAATTGGCCGAGGCCTTTCCCAATTTTTGATATATGGTTTTGGCTGAGGCCTTAATCATTTTTGGACGTCTTGGTTGAGGCCTTGAAAAAATGTTTCAGAATGTCCGGAATTATACATTACCTCATTATGAAAATAATATTGATTGATCATGTGGTTATTAAACTAGTAGAATACCCATGACTATGTTTTATTATGGCATTATTTACTCAGCTCATATTCCTACCATAAAGTGTTCATGTTTATTATTTGTAAATGATTGTGTTTTGAATTATGGAACATGCCTAATTTTTATGTTATCTTCCGCTGTATTTATTACCCTTACTGAGCGTTGGAGCTCACCCCTTTATTGTGTTTCATTTTCCCAGGATATGAAGAAGTTAGTTATGAGTGACTTGTAGGAATAATCAAGGAGGATTGCATGTTTCTAATAGAATAAATTATATTTTTATTTTTTCAAGTTGTAATGTTGACCTTATGTATGTATCTTTTTTCCAATAATACTAAACTGATCGGTATTTTGGGACTTGATTCATTGTAATCATGCCAATTTTATGTAATAAAAAACCGACTCTGGGTAACTGGGGTCGGGGCATTACAATTGGTATCAGAGGAAGTTTAGTAAAAACCTTGGAAACTAGATTTAGATAAACTCTGATTAGAGAACACTACCCTAAGATAGACATTGAGGATTATTATAGAATAAATTACAAAACATTTGGTAATGTAAATATTATGTGGGTTTTCCAAGAAATACATCCCTGTCAGGATATGAGTAGGTAGAGGCGGCTCTGGCACAAATGTACCTAGGTGTGAAAACCCTGATAAGGAGTTTCGGGCTTGACCTAGGGTATCCTAGTACACGACAACAGGCCTTGATGCACTCTTGGTTACGAAACTCCCGAGGTATATTCTTAGGATAATTCACATTTTCTATACAAACTGATTTGAAGGATTTTAATATAAGATGATAATAAATATCCTTGGTTAATTCTAAGGTGTTTCAAATTGAAAATAAGGTGTTATGATATTCTCTAAATGATTTTATGAATCACACTATGCTTTCTTGTGTTATTCAATGGATGGATTCCAAGGAAGTCAGAGTAACATTGAACATGATGTACAAGGTGGGAACGGTGGTGGAAATGAGAAACGAAATGTAATGATGATAGGTTTACAAGACATCGTGTTCATACCGATTCATTTTTCCAAAAATATGGTCAACAAAATATATATTAACCAACTCCCGCACTCAAAAAATAAGAGAAAGGTAGTGAATGATAAGAGCTCCAGCAATGGAGACCTTGAAGAAAAGAAATCTCAATTTCCATAATGTAGGAAATAGTGAAGGAGACACCTAGGTAAGTGTCTCAATGGAACAAAGAAATGCTTTATGTGTGGGAAAGAAGGACATAAAGTAAAGAATTTCCAAGGAAAAATGAATAGTACTATGGGAGAAAATAAAAATAATACCAAGAATCCATTTACAGTCATTTGCTGTAAATGTAGGTGACCTGGGCATTACCCGAGTGAATTTCCTATTCTATAGGATAACCTCTTGGTCAAAGAAGAAACTATGTGGAAATAAATGGATGGTGAAATGTTTAAAAGTATTAGTTCTCTTTGTTAATGGGATTACTTTGGAAGACTTTTCTCTTGTACATGTAACCATGTAGTTTGTTATGTGAAAAGGCTATTTTGGGAAGAATTATCTTTTCTATTGTTGATATAGTTATAAATAACCATTTAGGTTTATATGATCCTTGAATTTGAGGCAATTACATGTTATTAAATTTTGGGATGAAAATGCGAGGTATGAGATAAAATTTGTGGTGAAATTATGTTATGGTTATTTTGAGGAATTTATCTGATTTTGGTAAGGTTTTAAAATATAGTTTTTTAAAAAGGAAAACACGCAGACTGTGTGACAACCCATCGCGTTGGACAAAGCTGCGGGAATCGAACCCACAACCAGAGTACGATTGGGATTTATTGCCTACCACTAGATTACGTAAAGTCTCTAGTTAGTGTGGATAATTCTTTTTAGTTACATTATTTATTGATCAATAATAAGTTGATTTGTTATCTTATGTCTTATCAAATGGATATCCTTAGTGTAGGAAAATTATTTGGTGATTAAGTGATAAATGTTGTTTTGGAAGACATTCGCTCTGTTGGGAACACTATATGCCTAAGGAAAATATAATACTATAGGATTTCATTTGAGGAGTAATGGTGGATTTTTATCTATGTTTTTATTGTGGATTTATAGTGATTTGGGTTATTTATGGAAATGATTAACCTATCATAGAGAATATGTGACTAGGTTAATTACTTTTAAGTATGTGACTTTAAGAGTAGTCGATGTTATTTAGAGATACAATTTAACATGGAAGACTACATAATCAAATTATTATATGTTTTGGGTTTCAATATTAGTTTGAATTATATTGAAGTATTTTAAGGATAATTGTTTATAGAATGGTATTTATTGAACTTTGGATATTTTTGGTTTAATTTTAGAAATTAAGATTAGTATTTCTTTCTCTAAAGGATTATACTTTTTGGGGATCATCTAATCTTGTACTAATCATTTTTTTTAGTTAATATCTAAAGGCAAGGTAAATATATAGTTTATCCTTTGTGGATCATGTGATTATATAGAATTTTATTCTAGTGCTTTAGGTGTGACCAAGTCATCTTGAATGCTCATCGTTTAAAAAAAAGATGAGTTAGTGGTAGAAATTTATTAAAGGATGAAACTCTACTTAAAAAGTAAGTATATCACTTTATGTTCTTAGTCAATGTCATAAATAAATTCCTAAACTTTATGAAATGGAACTTAAAACAAAAAAAAAGTTGTTCGTTTACTTTTCCTACTGGGAAACTAATGACCGTTTATCCCATCACAAGTTTTTAGTTTTATTGTTGTTAACTTTCTCCTGATCATGTTTTCTATCACTCTCTATCAGAACATGACACTTAGTTTATCTTCCATATCCATGTTTTCTTACATGGAATCCAAGTATGGGTTATATCGGGTGACCTTTATACTTATCTTTCTTTCTTTTAAAGTGATAGTTTTATTGACTCTTTTTACTATGTGGGGCTTTCAATGAAGTTCCCAAGCCCAATTTTAAAAATTACAAGGATTAAATTTCCAAAAGGGGGAATAATTTAAGACCCTAAGATTTCATAGTATGTTATTTTCTTTAATGTAATTCAATATCTTGCGCTACACGCAACACCGAGTTTGAGCGCACCATGACTTACCAAACTAGCCGTTATAAAGAAGTTATGAATATTATTAACTGAATTTTGAATTTTATATACTCTATATAATTTTAGAATCCATATTTTTTGTTTTTTAGACATAATATAAGAACAAATTCAATTTTCAGATAAAAGAAGTATTTTTCAAAAAATGCAATTTTACCGCATTTTAATGAAGAACCATTTTTAAATACAATATTTGACACTTTTTTTATGTTAAATCTGACAAAATAAACTTCTTCTTTATAATCTGGACATAAAAATTTAGTTTGGATAAAATTTTGGTGTTTTTCTGAAAACTTTCATATTTTGATGAATAGTGAAAAATACTAAATTTTAATTAAAAATAATTTTTTTAATTAAAATAATTTATAGTGTTAAATTATACTTTTGAATGGTTCTGAAGTATAATTAGATTATATTTTTACCATTTAATATATTTTTTTTCATTTGAGGTAATTTCACTTTAAAATTGGACACAAACAAGTGTCAATCTTTTGATAGTTATTATTTCTTAAAAACATGCTCTTTGTTTTAACAACGGTAATTAATTTAAAATTAATTTATGCCACTTTTGTTTTTGAATTTGGAAAAATGTATTCCATATTTGGAATTAGTAGGTCCAAATTTTATAAATATTTTACTTTTTTTGTAGACATTATGAAGATTTATTTCAGTAAATATTTTATTTACCATGGTTAAAGGGGTAAATCTGGTAAATAGGGTAAAAATATAACATTATAATAACATTCAATTTCCCTAACATGTGTCATTTTCCTATTATTTGATAAACATCCTACCATATTCATCCTTGGGTCGATTTTGGGACCCCATGGATCCACTTGAGAGTGATAGTGACACTTTAAATTAATTAATTTAAAGTAAAGACAAAAATGACATAACCATATATCTTTTAGTAAAACAATTTTACATGGGGTTATATAAGTTATCTTTTAGACTGTAAATAATAATTTTAAAGTTAAAAATATTTCCTACATCATGGAATTTTTTTATAATTTTTAGACATCAAATAAATAAAATTATTTATGACACAATAATGATGTAGTGTTTACCTCAATAATATATGATTTAAATAAATAAGATTATAAAAATTAAAACAACATCAAAAAACTATCAAATTATTATTGTATGATTTTATTTCTAACATTAGTCATCATATATTTGACTTTAATGAGTTTTTTACCTTTAAAAAACGAAAATAATTATATAATAAAATAATATTTTTAAACTTTCCCAAAGAGCCCCTCCTCCCCCTTATAAAAAGCCCTCATTTCTAATTCATCTCTCACACCTCTAAAGCCTCTTGTATTGTCAAAAATCTGCCCAAATAATATCCTGACATCCCTCTATTCCACTTATAATCCTTACCTTAGGCAGAATACACTTCAAGGAAGACTTTTGGTTCAAACCAAAGGGAGTTACTCGATTTAAAGGTAACATCCCCTCATAAGTTGTTTAATTTTATTTTACTTCTCCAACCCCCTAAAATCTCTTTATTCATTTATTTTATAAAAAAACAGCATAATCAATATACTAGGTTGTTTTTATGATATATATTTTAACTACACTTACACACACCTCTATATAATGGGTATAGAACATAATGTTTCTGTGGACGGCGAACTACTGCCTCACAAAATGGTGACAGTTCAATCTTCTACTACCACCTCTTATGGTGGACATTATGATGGAACTGTAATTATATATGATATATATGATATTTATTTTATCTATAATATTCAATAATTCTATTTTATAGCATACCCATATTATTTTCATGTTATGTATATAAGATAATTTCATTTGAGGAAGTGCGGACTATCGCCCCCTCAAAGTGATATGACTCATTCATACCATACATGGAACGTATAAAGGATGGTATTAATGAAATTACATAACATATATAAAATATTATATTATAATTGAATAATAATATACCTATGTATCATTTGGTTTTCTTTCATTTTAAAATAAAAAATGGAAGTAGCGTTCCTGCGTACGTACAGATTACCGTCTCCACAAACGTGATGAGATTCATTCCCCACCGTAACCATTCAAGAATAATTTTAATTTAATTTTTAAAAACAATATTTAATAACATAATATATTTATGTATATAAATTAAAAAAATCATATCCATAACAAACATGACTTACGTAACAAAACATATAGATGAAATGAATCAATTAACACCTGAAACAATGATACTTCTAAAATATTTTTAATAAATAAATTTTAGAGGATCATATATGATATCCTATTTATGTATGTAGTTATTTTATAATTTACTAAAAATGATTTAACTATTATATAGGAGGTTAAAATACCCTTGACCAAGGAAAAGTACAAGGTAAGGGGTTTTCATCTCACTTCTTATTCCCATGAGATTCACTCTATATTGACACTATTTCCTTTTGTGTGGTGTATGTACTGACCATGATTGTATTATTTGTGTAATATAATTTAATTTATTGTTATTTACATCTTTATTTTATGATACTTCTTTCATGAGGTGTATGTTTCAAAAGTTACCAATTTGGTAAGGGAATTTCAATTTTCAATTTCCACTAATTGGGATTTACACATAATTCATTGATTATTTTACTCCAATATTATGTGTGGAATCACTATTTATTATTTATGTATTAATTTACAATCCCCTTTCTGTGTATATAACTTTGACACACATAATCACTCCATTGATGAATTCACATTCCACTGATATGAACTTGTTAAGGGTAATCTTAACTCAATTTCCATTCATTGAGTTATACATCCAAGTCATTGGTTTTGTTTTTAAAAGAATATGTGATTGTAATATGATTGATTTAAACTAAATATATAATTATATTGAGTGTGTTTATATTTTTCACACTTAATCATTTCATTGATTTATCCTTAATCTAAGGATACGGTCTTTATGAGGTATTTCGTCTCAATTTACATTCCTTTGAGAACTCTTTGTTGTTATGCACCAATTCACTTTTATATGGTGTATATACTGTCATTTGACATATTATATCATGAATCCATTTATTATCATGATATTAAAATGTTTTTATTAATTTTATTCCTCAATTACTTGTATTCAAGCGTCTCTTATTTGGTTAGGAACTCTTTAACAAAATTATTGTTTTAAATGTTTTAAATATTTATTCTTCTAATTCTCTATCATTAATGTTCAGGTTTTGAAAATGGTTTTAAGTATTTATTTATATAGACATGAATTTTTTTAAATTAAAATTACTTTTAAAATTTTCAAAGTGGTATGGGACGCTTTGATTCAAAAATATCTTTTAAATGACCTTTTTGATAAATAGTGCGACATTTAAATGTTTTCATGAAAAAGGGGATATTTATCTCAAAGAGTTTTACAAATAATTTTCATCTATGTCAACATCCTTTGATGGATTTTAAACATGTTTTAAGTTAATTTATTATGATACAAATCTTCTATATTATATTGAAGTTTTTGTGATATGTTTCACTGTGGATGTGTTATTTTTATACCATTCATGGTTTATGGAAAAGTATTGACATTTCATATGCTAGTTTTAATTGGAATGTTTATGTTATGCTTTAACCATTTCATATGAGGAATTTATTGGACATAGTAAGTGACGGGTGGAGCCCGTTATAGCTCCTCTATGCATCGGTAGGTCTCATGGGACAATTAGACATGGAATTGGCCGAGGCCTTAATCATTTTTAGAAGTCTTGGATGAGACCTTGAAAAAATGTTTCAGAATGTCCGACATTATACATTACCTAATTGTGAAAATAATATTGATGGATCATGTAGTTATTCGACTATTAGAATACCCATGACTATGTTTTATTATGGCAATATTTACTCAGCTCATATTCTTTCCATAAAGTGTTCATGTTTATTATTTGTAAAGGCATGTGTTTTTAATTATTCAATATGCCTAATGTTTATGTTATCTTACATTGTATTTATTAAACTTACTAAGCATTTGAGATCACCCCTTTCTTATGTTTCATTTTACTTGGATATGAAGAAGTTAGTTATGAGTGACTTAGAGGCATAATCTAGGAGGCTTGGATGTTTCTAATGGAATAAATTAGTTTTGTATTTCTTTTCAAGTAATGGCCAATGAAAGGAAGGAAGAGAAAACAAACAAATGAAAATCTTAACTTAAAATCATCATAAAAATACATTCATAATCACTCCAGATGAAGGGAAAACAAGGGATAAATAAGAGAGGGAGGAATTGGATGAATAGATCTCCTCACATCACCCCTGCCTTCTAAATATCATGGGGTCTCAACAATTAAAATATCAAAATTAACATGCTAAAAAAAACTCCAACAAGCCCCACCAGCTGCCTGGTGAGAACAAAAAACCTTATGGACTACTTCCTAGACCACCGACTAACTAGTGGCTACTACAACAGTCTGATCACCCCATTATCTCCTTGGATACTCTCCTGATTTATCAAGATCCCTCTTGAGCCTAATTACACATCCAAAACCATCCTTTTGAGGTGTCCAAACCCTCATAATCTTGTTATGAGTCCCATTTATCCAAACAGACCATCCACTAAATTAAAAATCAATAATTTATCTTGAATTTATTAACCCATCCATCTATTGGGTATTACACAATACACTAGAGCCTGATGACTACCAGTGACGATATAATCTATAAAATGGAGAGACTATTCCTAAATATCAGTGTATAAAACAATGGAAAATAACTAAAACATACACAACACATAAAAAAGTACCAAATATCAAATAAATATAAATCTGTAATAAATTCCATGTGGAATTCATATAGTTATTTATAATCCAATCACCCATTAGGCTGATCCAAAATAAATAATAAACCAAAAAAATAAAACATGCTTACAATGTCCCTACTGCTAACCCTGGGTCTCACACACATTGTCTTCAAACATGATTGTGCTACAATAGCTTGATCTAGTGCATGTCCTATACAGAAACTAGAAGTAAACATAAAGTATGCATATACATCAAGGTGCTCATTCAAGGTGTGAGAAATACATCTCAGTATAGTCTCACCAAAGTCCCCCAATATATACCATAATATACGTGTATACATGAGAAAAAATAAACATTCCACACAAGAACATTGGACGCCATGTGCTAACTAGGTCACCATAATTTCCTATGCATTAGGTCACCATGTGCTAACCAGGTCACCACAACAACCAATCATACATTTTTTAGAATCATGTCGTGATTCTAACTCGTCACCTCATCTCATACCATCATACCAATTCATAGCTCGTACTCGAAGACTTTGGGTAGGGCGGCGTCTAAAACTCAACCCACTACCTGAAGGGATAGGGTATAGTCATATGTCTATATCTAAAACCTATAAATTATTTATTAAGGCATGATCCATTGATCCCATCTCGTATCACACCACGAACCAACCCTATCATGGGCCATCATCTACCCAATACATTGAAGGAAAGGTCTAATTAATGCACATGACCCATCATCCAGGGTGGTCCTTGACCCAAACCTCTCACTATAAGTTATATTATCTACACTGACCCATCCCCACACACTAAATGGATGTCACAAGAACACAGAACCATCCCCACAGAATCTTTGGAGGTCACAAGCATACTGACCCATCCTTATATAATATGAGGAGGTTGAAATCACACTAACCCATCACCATAGAATCTGGGGAGGTCAAAAGCACACTGAACTGCCCCCATAGAATTTGGGGAGGTCATATTAAGAACATGTAAGTACATAGGATCCATAACCCATCACCCAAATCTACAGATGATCCCAAGGTGATAGTCACTCGAGACCTATTCTATCATCATAAACATTTCTCACATTTATCATCAGGGCATCCACTGGGTCCTATGGACCCATTATGGTCTCTGATCACTGGTACCATCTCGTTTCCATCACCCCTCAATGAAAAAACTGCTTGAAGGATCCTTTGACCTAGAACTCATGGCTTGACCCATATCCCCATCAAGATACATCTAACCTCATGGTATTTCTACGTAGGGACCATCCCAACCTTCCATTCTCTAAGCCCCCTTATCATCCTGATGCCAAGTCCTGATCAAAACCAACAATCCACAATTGGGTCCCATATCACATCTCTTAAGGGAGATGTATTAACATATTACCCAGAGGTTACCATATCCATCACAAACCATTTAGTTTTGTAGGAATCATCCTACTCACAATGCTCACCAATATCCCACTCCTCCCTCAAGAGTGTGTTCCCTATCACACATGAGAATTATGACCATATCATCAATCATATCAGGGCCCAATCTGTAACACCCCGAGATTTTATGAAAAATATTCTTTTTAATTTCACTAATGTCTTGTGTTGTACGCTACACCAAAAGGAGCTTGCATAACACGCATCCTTGATTTGCCTTGCTTTACACGCAATCGCGACCTTCCTCGATAGCGTGTGTAGTACGCAATAACGAGTTTCACTAAACAACAATACGCTATTAAAATATTATTAAAACTACCCGTTATGAATAGTAATAACAACTTTTTGAAATTTTGTAATTTTATTTTTCAAAATGGAATTCATTTTTGGATTCGTAATATCGAAATTAGATTAGCGTGAAATTTTGGTACTTTTCGGATAACTTTTATTTTCTGATGAATAGTGAAAATTACTAAATTTTAATTAAAAACAACTTTTTAATCGAAATAATTAATAGTGATAAATTATTAATTTGAGTGGTTTTAAAGTATATTTAGAATATATTTTTACAATTCAATACAATGTTGGTCATTGGATGTAATTTCACATTTACACCAGACATAAACAAGTATTAATCTTTTGATAGTTATTATCTCTTAAAAACACGCTATTTGTTGTGACAGTGGAAATTAATTATAAAATCAATTAATGAAACTTATATGTTGGGAATTTTGTAAAATATAAATCATTTTTTGAATTCAGAATATCAATTATAGCTTAGGGTGAAATTTTGGCATTTTTCTGAAAAACTTCAATTTTAATGAATAGTGAAACTACTAAGTGGTAGTTAAAATAATTAATTTTTTCATAAATCTTAATTTTACCGCTTCTGTGAATGGAATTTCAAAAATCCGAGAGACATGGTTGATGTCCGTAAGTAAAATGTGGTTCAATGAGATGAAAATAATTTTTGGTGAATAGTAACTTTTTACTTTTATTTACCACGGTTAAAAGTAAATAGGGTAATTAAGGGTAAAAATGATATTAATATTACCCTAACACATGTCCTAATCCTATTGGACAAGGGTATCTCGACCAAAAACAACCTTAAGTGTAAAATATTATCATTTAGGCCCACTTGGATTAGATTAAGACATTTATTATTATTTAATTCAAAGAAGAGTTAAAAGAGTTAAAATCAAAGTTTATTTACTAAAACATTTTTAATATAGAGTTATACATAATATAATTTCGACTATAAATATTCATTAGAAATATAAAACGATTTCCTACATAATGGTATTTTATTTGTAATTTTTATACTTTAAATAATTTAATTTATTTATGACACAACGATGATGCAGTAATTACCTTTTTAATAAAATATTAACATAATTGATGTTATAAATGCCCAAATAAATGTAATTTGAGACTTTTTATGACTTAAAATAATTTTATAGGTTAATATGACATGTTATTGTTGATTTACGTAACTTGGTTCGAACTTATCATTCTGTTAAAAATTTCATAAAAATCATGTACCAAATAGTGTCAAAATTGACATAAATTAGTTTTTAAAACAAATATTATATTATTAATTGTTATTTAATTCCTAAAAATCTAAGGTTCAGCAAGATGACTTAGATAAGGATATATATATTAATAATAAACAACTTGGGGTTCGTTTGGCATGTTATAGTAAGTGTATTAACCATACAGTGTAAGAAAACAAAAAGTCACGGTAAAAGTTAAATTAGTTAACTTAGAGTTAAATATAATTGATAAGGTTAAAATAATAACCTAAACTTGTCTAAATCCTATTGGTTGATAGTATTTCGACCCATCCCCACTTTACCTTCTAAATAATACCCTTTGGAACCATTATAAACTGATTTTGACTTTAATATAAAATAATATTTTGAGATATTTCTATGGTGCCCCTCTCCTCCCTTATAAAAGGGCACCTCCTCCCCCTCCTCCTCACACCAATTTGAGCACTCATTCTCGTCCAAAACCTGAAAAAATACCTTCTCCACTTCCCTAGAATAATCCTAGAGGTCATTGTCTACTTCAAAGACCAATCTTAGTTCCCTAAGTGGAGGATTCAAAGAGGCGTTTCAAAGAAGAGGTAATATCCATTACCAATCTTTTCAATTTCTTTCTTCTTCAACTTCTTCTTCTTTAGTTGTTTCATGATAAAGTGATAACATAAATATTACTTACATACTGATATGTTATTATAAATATGAAACAACCCTAATTCACCTTTTATCCATCATACGGAAAAATGAAATCACCGCGCGTGCGTACGTACGGAATACCGTCTCCACACCGTGGTGTAATCTATTTTCCACCATCACCTTACAAGGATGGGTATAATGGTGTAATGAGTAACTATATATGATTATTATAAAGTTATATTGATACTAAAATAGTATCAATACACTTAAATACAATTCCACGATCATGGGAACAATATCATTGCTCGTGCGTACGTACGGAATACCGTCTCCACGATGTGATGCGACTCGTTCTACATGATCATCATTACATAGTAATTATATAAATGAATTGAATGAATAAATATGATATATGTTACACTAATACCATTCTGGATATAAGGTATCTATAACCTTAAAAGAATAATAAGAATTTATTCAGCAAAACACGCATAAGAACAAAAGGCAATAAAGACCCGAGTAACAAGTAACAATGAAATATTACTAATAAGAAGCTAAGAATATGACCATATATGATATCATATAAATATGTATGATTCTGGAATAAGTCAATAACATTATTTAAACCATTATACAGGAGCTTTGGACACGTACAAAGCAAATCGGACCTAAGGTAAGGGAAATATCACAATCTCATTTTTATCCGAAATTGTTTATACTTTGAAATTTACTGGGGTGTATTTTATCATCCACATCCATTTTTCCTCAATATGTAATGTTATTTCCATAAACATACAATTGTTTAAACCCAATTTTACCCTTCGGTGAGTTTTTAGTAAAGAATATGAAAGGAATCTTTTGTCGTTTTTCGTACGAGGTACTTTTTGACTTTTCCGACAAAAGTAGGAAGAATGTTTTTTTAAACTTATACGGAAAGAATGGATTTTTAAAACATTATTTCCAAGAATCTTCCTTTATAATTTTTCAAGTTTATTTTTAATCAACTTCTTTTAGTTTATAATTGTATGACATGTTAAGAAAAGAAAAGTGTTTTTGAAGTAGAAAGGATATTTTCCTCAAGAATGGAGTTTAAATGTTTTATCAAAATTATTTTCCATCTAAGATAATATAGGGTTCTATTTTTATCCCTATTATTACATTTATTTGATTATGTTTTGAGGGAATTATTTTTATAAAGTCATTTACCTTATATGATTTGTTTTATGATGTCATGATGTTTCAAGAATCCCATTTTTGTTACATGTGTTATGCGATGATGTATGATTTATGATTATGTGGAACACATAAGAAAGGATTCATTATAAGATGGGTGGGACCTATATATCCCTACAATGCATTGGTTAAAGATTTTATATCTCATGAGATTGACATGGCTGGAACGGTAGGTTATACCGGTTCATTGAAACAGGACTGAAACGAGGGTGACTCGGTTCAGAAAGGGACTTTGTCCACTAAGATAGTCTTGGCAATGAGTCTTGACTAAAAAAAAATGATTCTCTATGATTATGTGTGAATGCAACAAAGTTTCATTTTTTAAGTTATGATTATTGGGATTTCATTTCACTACTATGATTTATCCCATGTTATGAAATTATGCTCTCTTTTGCAGGTTAAGATTTCCAAAAGTTATGTTCTTATGAATATGATGTGATTGATTTTTCTTTTGTTTACCCTTACTGAGAATTTGAGCTCACCCTTTTATGTTTTCTTTTCCCCAGGATATAAAGAAAGGTTTTAGGTAAAAAAAGGGAAGATCTTTATGGGAGATAATGAAGATCTTTCACCACGATTAGAAGATTACGTTCCGAGTTTCCAAAGACACTAAACTATTACGATCCTTGTGTGTGTGTTTTTTGTTATGTACTAAGTATTCTGCAAAAGTAATGTAATGTTCATGTACGTCAAGATTCGGGTCTCTACAGTTGGTATCAGAGGAAAGGTTTAGTCAACCTTTGGAAACTAGGATGTGAGAACTTTAGTGATATCCCTAGAGATATTTATAAGGTATGTCTAGGGATGTCCCTAAGGATAAGTATACGTATAGGATACAGTCCTATAACTACGATAACGATCATAGAATTTAACCTAAGAAGTTAGATATTGAAGTTACCCCCCCTTTATTATGATTTTTTTCCTCTCACACTATTCTTTTTGGGTTTTAGACGATGGATGGAACCCGAAGGAACTGTGTTGATCAATGCAATGGACAATGCAATGATTGCCCTCCTGAACAAACAAATGTTATGGGAGATGGAGTGCAAAATATTTTTTCTATACTTACACAAGCTATGAATCATTCTGGACTTCCAAATAAGCAGAGAAGGGAACAATATTCTATTGAGTCCTTCATGAGAAAACGTCCACATTCTTTCAATGGGACTTCCGATCCACTTGTTGCTGAACAATGGATCAGTACCACTGAAAATTTATTTTCAGTTCTTCAATGTTCTGAACATGATAAAGTCATCTTAGCAGTATATCGTTTGGAAGGTTAAGCTGATCAATGGTGGAATCTTATCAAGAATACGAGGCCAAGAGATGAAATTGAGTCCATGGAATGGGACGAGTTCAAGAATTTATTTTTCAATAAGTACTTCCCTCATATTCTTCGAACAAAGATGGAGAAGGAGTTTCTTGAACTAAAGCAAGAGGATGATGAATCTGTTGGTATATACGAAGCGAATTTTACAAGACTTGCAAGGTATGCATCTGGCATTATCATCCAACCTGAAAGTAAAGTTGATCGATTTTTCAGTGGCTTAAAACCAAGTCTTCGAAGGGCATTAGCTATAAGAGACTTCAATAGCTATGAAGAAATTGTGCGTTGTGCTATCAAGGTAGAAATGGAAGTTGGTGTTACATATCCATCTCATGGTTTTGACAAGAAACGAAAGATGGAGTTCAAGGAGAAATCTTAGAATAATGGTGAAAAGAAGATGAATGTTTCCTTATGCACAAAGTGTGGAAAGAAGCAAGGTGGAGATTGTCTTAAAGGGACTAGAAAATGTTTTAAGTGTGGAAAAGAAGGTCATCGAGCAGCTGAGTGTCAAAGTAATGGAAAAAGGGTTTCTAATGATGTGAATAAAGCAAACACTGCAGAGAACGCACCACCAACACTTCAATGCTTCAAGTGCAAGGAAATGGGGGCATTATGCTAATAAATGCCCTAATCCAAGGGTTAGTGATGATCGACATGAGCAACCGCTTAAGGCAAAGGACAAAGGGAAGTCACATGCGATCACTATTGGCGATGTTGAATATGACAACGATGTGGTGGAATGATTAAGTGTTTATGTAATGGGATTCCAAAATAATGTTGTATCGTGGAGTATTGGAATATTTAGGTATTGGTCTAATGTGGTATTCAAAGTGATTGAGATATTTTTGGAAATAAGATGATATGTGCATAATGAAAAAATGAAATGTTTAACAGTATTCATGAGCTCATGATTGATATAAGGACTAAGTGATGTCATGGTTTGAGTATATAGAATTTTGAGGATTTTGGTATGTGAAAAGTGTTAACTTTTAATTGCATTCAAGTTTTCACTATGGTTCAATGGGTATTCAAGAGAGTACAAGATTAAGGCCTTTGAATGTTTGGAATGTGACCAACAAAACATATCTTATGATATATGGGGATCAACGATGGTATTAAATCTCTGGTAATCGTTTTCACTATGTTATGAGAGTGGACTGCAGTATTATGGATAAGCCTAAAGATTGAAATGGATTATGTTGGACATAAGTTAGTATTGTTTAAGGATAGAAGTTTTTTTCGATATTATTGATGGGATGTTATAGTAATATAGTTTTAGAAAAAGGACAACTTGCAGGACGGGCGATAGCCCATCGCGTCGGACAAGGCTGTGGGAATCGAACCCACAACCGAAGTGCGACTGGCCTTTATCGCCTGCCACTGGCCTACAGGAAGTCCCTGTTTAGTAGAAACTAGTTTTATTATATTAATAAGTATGATATATAAAGTATAAGTCCATTTTAGGAACCATATATGATTAATCTCACTATAGAATGACTTATGTATATTTAATAACTTTTTCTAACCTTTTGTTTGAGACAGATGGAATGACCCATCATTCTATCACATGATCTTATAACACTTCACGAATAACAAATTCAACTTCATTTATTTAAGAGATGAAGTGGAAATTGTTCAAGGCACGAACAACAGTGAGATTGTACCAAAATAAAGTAAGTATTTATTCTAATTCAAATTCTTCAACTTTAGGGAAACGATCTTGAAAACCAAAAATGTTGTCCTAGTGCTCTTATATCTGATTAATCAGATGGTACCTTAGATCGTCACAAATTTATGGATTTGTGATTGTTGGCTTTTCCATAGCCATGTTCTCTAGCACTCTCCATCAGAACATGATGGTTAGATTTTTCTTCCATATCCATATTTTCACCTATGTGGAAACCCAGTGATTAGTTTATTTGGGTAACCGTTATGTTTCATACTTTTGTTTTTAAATATTGGTTTTGGTATTCCTTTTTACGATGTGGGTTTCTATTAGAGAAACTTTCGAGTAGTAAACCATTTATAACCCCGATGAATTTCGAGGACGAAATTCATTTTAAGGGGGGTAGAATGTAACACCCCGAGATTTTATGAAAAATATTCTTTTTAATTTCACTAATGTCTTGTGTTGTACGCTACACCAAAAGGAGCTTGCATAACACGCATCCTTGATTTTACTTGCATTACACGCAATCGCGACCTTCCTCGATAGCGTGTGTAGTACGCAATAACGAGTTTCACTAAACAACAATACGCTATTAAAATATTATTAAAACTAGCCGTTATGAATAGTAATAACCACTTTTTGAAATTTTGTAATTTTATTTTTCAAAATGGAATTCATTTTTGGATTCGTAATATCGAAATCAGATTAGGGTAAAATTTTGGTACTTTTCGGATAACTTTTATTTTCTGATGAATAGTGAAAATTACTAAATTTTAATTAAAAACAACTTTTTAATCAAAATAATTAATAGTGATAAATTATTAATTTGAGTGGTTTTAAAGTATATTTAGAATATATTTTTACAATTCAATACAATGTTGGTCATTGGATATAATTTCACATTTACACCAGACATAAACAAGTATTAATCTTTTGATAGTTATTATATCTTAAAAACACGCTATTTGTTGTGACAGCAGAAATTAATTATAAAATTAATTAATGAAACTTATATGTTGGGAATTTTGTAAAATAGAAATCATTTTTTGAATTCGGAATATCAATTATAGCTTAGGGTGAAATTTTGGCATTTTTCTGAAAAACTTCAATTTTTGATGAATAGTGAAACTACTAAGTGGTAGTTAAAAAAATTATTTTTTTCATAAATCTTAATTATACCGCTTCTGTGAATGGAATTTCAAAAATCCGAGAGACACGGTTGATGTCAGTAAGTAAAATGTGGTTCAATGAGATGAAAATAATTTTTGGTGAATAGTAACTTTTTACTTTTATTTACCACGGTTAAAAGTAAATAGGGTAATTAAGGGTAAAAATGATATTAATATTACCCTAACACATGTCCTAATCCTATTGGACAAGTGTATCTCGACCAAAAACAACCTTAAGTGTAAAATATTATCATTTAGGCCCACTTGGATTAGATTAGGACATTTATTATTATTTAATTCAAAGAAGAGTTAAAAGAGTTAAAATCAAAGTTTATTTACTAAAACATTTTTAATGTAGGGTTATACATAATATAATTTCGACTATAAATATTCATTAGAAAGCTAAAAATATTTACTACATAATGGTATTTTATTTTTAATTTTTATACTTTAAATAATTTAATTTATTTATGACACAACGATGATGCAGTAATTAACTTTTTAAGAAAATATTAACATAATTGATGTTATAAATGCCCAAATAAATGTAATTTGAGACTTTTTATGACTTAAACTAATTTTATAGGTTAATATGACATGTTATTTTTGATTTAAGTAACTTGGTTTGAACTTATAATTCTGTTAAAAATTTCATAAAAATCATGTACCAAATAGTGTCAAAATTGACATAAATTAGTTTTTAAAACAAATATTATATTATTAATTGTTATTTAATTCGTAAAAATATAAGGTTCGGCCAAATGACTTAGATAAGGATATATATATTAATAATAAACAACTTGGGGTTCGTTTGGCATGTTATAGTAAGTGTATTAACCATATAGTGTAAGAAAACAAAAAGTCACGGTAAAAGTTAAATTAGTTAACTTAGAGTTAAATCTAATTGATAAGGTTAAAATAATAACCTAAACTTGTCTAAATCCTATTGGTTGATAAGATTTCGACCCATACCCACTTTACCTTCGAAATAAGACCCTTTGGAACCATTATAAACCGATTTTGACTTTAATATAAAATAATATTTTGAGATATTCCTAAGGTGCCCCTCTCCTCCCTTATAAAAGGGCACCTCCTCCCCCTCCTCCTCACACCAATTTGAGCACTCAAGCTCGGCCAAACCCTGAAAAAATACCTTCTCCACTTCCCTAGAATAATCCTAGAGGTCCTGGTCTTCTTCAAAGACCAATCATAGTTCCCTAAGTGGAGGATTCAAAGAGGCGTTTCAAAGAAGAGGTAATATCCATTACCAATCTTTTCAATTTCTTTCTTCTTCAACTTCTTCTTCTTTAGTTGTTTCATGATAAAGTAATAACATAAGTATTACTTACATACTGATATGTTATTATAAATATGAAACAACCCTAATTCACCTTCTATCCATCCTACGGAAAAATGAAATCACCGCGCGTGCGTACGTACGGAATACCGTCTCCACGCCATGGTGTAATCTATTTTCCACCATCACCTTACAAGGATGGGTATAATGGTGTAATGAGTAACTATATACGATTATTATAAAGTGATATTGATACTGAAATAGTATAAATACACTTAAATACAATTCCACGATCATGGGAACAATATCATCACTCGTGCGTACGTACGGAATACCGTCTCCACGATGTGATGCGACTCGTTCTACATGATCATCATTACATAGTAATTATATAAATGAATTGAATGAATAAATATGATATATGTTACACTAATACCATTCTGGATATAAGGTATCTATAACCTTAAAAGAATAATAAGAATTTATTCAGCAAAACACGCATAAGAACAAAAGGCAATAAAGACCCGAGTAACAAGTAACAATGAAATATTACTAATAAGAAGCTAAGAATATGACCATATATGATATCATATAAATATGTATGACTCTGTAATAAGTCAATAACATTATTTAAACCATTATACAGGAGCTTCGGACACGTACAAAGCAAATCGGACCTAAGGTAAGGGAAATATCACAATCTCATTTTTATCCGAGATTGTTTATACTTTGAAATTTAATGGGGTGTATTTTATCATCCACATCCATGTTTCCTCAATATGTAATGTTATTTCCATCCACATACAATTTTTTAAACCCAATTTTACCCTTCGGTGAGTTTTTAGTAAAGAATATGAAATGAATCTTTTGTCGTTTTTCGAACGAGGTACTTTTTGACTTTTCCGACAAAAGTACGAAGAATGTTTTTTTTAAACTTATACGACAAGAAAGGATTTTTAAAACATTATTTCCAAGAATCTTCCTTTATAAGTTTTCAAGTTTATTTTTAATCAACTTCTTTTAGTTTATAATTGTATGACATGTTAATAAAAGAAAAGTGTTTTTGAAGTAGAAAGGATATTTTCCTCAAGAATGGAGTTCAAATGTTTTATCAAAATTATTTTCCATCTAAGATAATATAGGGTTCTGTTTTTATCCCTATTATTACATTTATTTGATTATGTTTTGAGGGAATTATTTTTATGAAGTCATTTACCTTATATGATTTGTTTTATGATGTCATGATGTTTCAAGAATCCCATTTTTGTTACATGTGTTATGCGATGATGTATGATTTATGATTATGTGGCACACATAAGAAAGGATTCATTATAAGATGGGTGGGACCTATATCTCCATCTAATGCATTGGGTAAAGATTTTATATCTCATGAGATAGACATGGCTGGAATGGTAGGTTATACCAGTTCAGTGAAACAGGACTGAAACGAGGGTGACTCGGTTCAGAAAGGGACTTTGCCTAATAAGATAGTCTTGGCAATGAGTCTTGACTAACAAAAAATGATTCTCTATGATTATGTGTGAATGCCACAAAGTTTCATGTTTTACGTTATGATTATTGGGATTTCATTTCACTACTATGATTTATCCCATGTTATGAAATTATGCTCTCTTTTGCAGGTTAAGATTTTCAAAAGTTATGTTCTTATGAATATGATGTGATTGATTTTTCTTTTGTTTACCCTTATTGAGCATTTGAGCTCACCCTTTTATGTTTTCTTTTCCCCAGGATATACAGAAAGGTTTTAGGTAAAAAAAGGGAAGATCTTTATGGGAGATATTGAAGATCTTTCACCACGATTAGAAGATTACGTTCCGAGTTTCCAAAGACACTAAACTATTACGATCCTTGTGTGTGTGTTTTTTGTTATGTACTAAGTATTCTGGAAAAGTAATGTAATGTTCATGTACGTCAAGATTCGGGTCTCTACACAATCCCTCTATTATATTATCACTAGACCTAAGGTAAACCCCATAGGATGCCCACATCACATATAAAATCCCAAGACCACCCAAGGTCTATAATTACCTAAACATCACACTTTCCCCTTTGAGATGAGATCACCAACCAATTGTAACTTACTGAAGTAATAAAGAGCACTTATCCCAAGCATAAGAGACCCAAAATTATCTTATCTCTTTCCCTTCACCACACTTGATCCCTAGACATCTACCCCATCTAATGAATCATGAATGTAGGCAAGAATTCATGCATAAAAACACATATAGATTTGTATAAAAGGGACCAAATACCTCTATCAAGGAGTTACCATCCAAGCCAAGCTCCACAACACCCCGACCAAGCTTGACAATGCCTAATCCAAGTTCATGTAAAATCCTAAGCTCCTACCTAACATCATACACCATAATTAATTAATTAATAATTATAAATAATTATTTAAATTAAAATATAAAGGCATAACTTATGGAAAACTCATGGAGTGTCACTATCACACTGAAACCTCATCCAACCTTCCATAGAAGGACCACAATACATCCCAACACTATCCCAACCAAAAGCTCTATCACATGACATCCAAACAACTATAAATTTCACCTTATTTAACCTAAAAACCTAAATAAATTATGTAAGTGGATTAAATCAACCAAAACTACTTCCAACAGTGTGCAGACATCTTCTTGGGTCCTCCTCCAGCCACCACACATAAAACCCATTTATTTTACCTGATTATTCCATCTTTATTGGAATTAGTGCCAAACCGTAACCAAAATCGATCCAAATAAAAGGATAATGAAAAAAACTAAAGTAAAATTATATGAAAAATTAAAAACACATGAAATCACCCCCAAGAACCATACCTTAAGATTTGGGATCAAATGGGAAGAATAAGAGGGAAGGATCCATCTGAATGGTCCTCCGTGCATGCACTCCTCAACAAAAAATAAAGGAGGGGGGGAGGTCCAAATACCTTTTATTTTTTTTAAACCATAGGTACCCCTTCCAGGGTTTGAACCTCAATTTAACAGTATGAAAAACCTAAGTAGAGTGGATTCCCCTATTTTCTTGAGATTTTCATGATGTGGAAATTTATTCTCATTGTGAATAGTTGCTGCTACTGTTTTTAAGTAACCCTGACCACCCGTCCTTCCTCTAATTCTCACCCAAACCCCGAGGAATCCAATGAACATAAAAAAAATATAATAGAATTATTTTTAGACATTAGAATGATCAAAATCTTGTAATAATTCTTAGTTATGAAAATTATCCTCTAATATATAAAAATTCAAATTCCCTCAAGAATTTTCAACCCATAATGATGTGGGTCATTACAAGTGTTCTATTTTTTCCAAGTGGTACAAAATATGGGTTTTTAAAAACTAATTTTTATTTGTGTTGTGGTAGAAATTGAGTCTAGGAATGCGTTGGAACTTGGAATGAATGTCATTTTTTGTGTCTGACTAGCACATGTATGAGATATAGTCCAAGTTACTAGGGGAATTAGGATTATTGTTCTAGTTTTCATGGTTATAATTGTGTTATTTGATTTAATTAAATTGATATTTTATGTTAATGATTTTTATTATGGAATCTTGGACCGACAGAGAATGGAGAGTACTCATATATCATATTAGGAACGTAGGGATCACATGAATTATATATATTTTTATTTTCATTATTATTTGGTAGCTGAAATGAAAATAAAGGGTTGAGCTATTTAAATGGTCATCAACATACTAAATAATGTTTTACTATGTAGTCTCTTGGTAGAATTCTACTCAGATAAGCTGAGAAAGGGTAGAGGTTCTAGAATAAAATGGTTGGCTATTTAAAGTGTCAACAATAACTTATATGGTGCTTTACCATATAGATTCTTGGAGTAATTCTATATAGCCAGCCTAAGTATATAATCTTGTGTGTATAATGTGTGGTAACTAACCCTGATATGGGTGGGCAGAGGGCATAATTTTGTATGATATATGACTTGGGTGAGGTATGGAGGTGTAAGGTTAGTGAGTCATATTGCCTGTTACAACTTTCCCTATTTGTGATATCTTAATTTTTATACCTGTATTGATCACGAGTTCACTATAATGGTACCAAATTAGGTAGGTTATCTAGAAATTCTTGAGAAAATAGGGTAGTGGATGGATGAGTAGATTAGGGTGAGATTAATATGATATATATAGGTCATGGATTGAAAATATCTAGAAGTTGAGATGAATATGGTATACTCGATATAGGGATTTATACACTCGTTATAGGAAGTGACATCATTTATAGAGTATGGATATATGCGAGACTTCAATCATGTATAATATCATGAGATTCTTGGATTTATTATAGTTTTTATCAGTGATATTAGGAGATGGGATCATATATCATAAACTATTATTCCATATGGGTGAAAGAAATTATATTCAAACTAATTTCATTCTTATAAGTAGTAAACCAAGCGCTAATAACAGAGAAAAACCTAGAAGAGAAGAGTGAAACTATCCAGATAGAGGCGTTGGGAGAGGTAGGTTACAGAGCTCTAGGAAGACAAAAGTGGGGATGCGAGGAGACCTAACTGGACAACCTGAACAAGGGTGTAATTATGCCACCATAAATTAGGTCATCTATGAAAATATTAAAATGTGGATTGACTAGACATGCTCAGGCTTAGTGTGATCGACCACTAAAAGAGTGAAAGGAATGAAGCCAAATGAGGCATCTTGAAAGGTTTTGTCAAAAGACCTTATATCAACTGGGGGTTGAGTATTAGGATAGACTCAAGAATAAAAGGTAAGACTAGGAGAGGTATCGCAAGTTGGAATCCATGATACGATTACATGTGCATGATATGATACTGGATGAGTAGCACAATTGTAGGGGTGATGGCTGGTTGTGAGTATGACTCTACAAGGAGGGCATGAATCAGAAAGTAGGGCTTCAGTCCATCTGTATATAATTGAGCTAATATACAAAAATATGGATACATAGTAATTTAATAAGGTTTTCTATGAGTACAAGGATGAAGGTTTTGTATGATAGGTGTAACAGCCCGAGATTTTATGAAAAATAATCTTTTTAATTTTATTAATGTCTTGTGTTGTACGCTACACCAAAAGGAGCTTTCACAACACGCATCCTTGACTTGCCTTGCATTAAACGCAATCGCAACCTTCCTCGATAGCGTGTGTAGTACGCAATACTGAGTTTCACGAAACAACGATATGCTATTAAAATATTATTAAAACTAGCCATTATGAATAGTAATAACCACTTTTTAAATTTTAGAAATTTTAGCTCTCAAAATGGAATTCATTTTTGGATTAGGAGTATCGAATTTAGCCTAAGGTGAAATTTTGGTACTTTTCGGATAACTTTCATATTCTGATGAATAGTGAAAATTACTAAATTTTAATTAAAAACAATTTTTTTAATCGAAATAATTAAAAGTGATAAATTATTAATTTTAGTGGTTTTAAAGTATATTTAGAATATATTTTTACAATTTAATACAATGTTGGTCATTGGATGTAATTTCACATTTAAACCAGTTATAAACAAGTGTCAATCTTTTGATAGTTATTATCTCTTAAAAACACGCTATTTGTTGTGACAGCGGAAATTAATTATAAAATTAATTAATGCAACTTATATGTTGGGAATTTTGTAAAATAGAAATCATTTTTGAATTCGGAATATCAATTATAGCTTAGGGTGAAATTTTGGCATTTTTCTGAAAAACTTCAATTTTTGATGAATAGTCAAACCACTAAGTGGTAGGTTAAAAACTGAATTTTGCATAAAACTTAATTTTACCGCTTCTGTGAATGGAATTTTTAAAATCCGACAGACACGGTTAATATCAAGGACTAAAATGTGGTTCAATGAGATGAAAATAATTTTTGGTGAATAGTAACTTTTTACTTTTTTTACCACGGTTAATAGTAAATAGGGTAACTAAGGGTAAATATGATATTACTATTACCCTAACACATGTCCTAATTCTATTGGAAAAGTGTAATTCGACCAAAAACAACCTTATGAATATAATATGACCATTTAGGTCCACTTGGATTAGATTATGACATTTAATATTATTTTATTTAATGAATAGTTAAAATAGTTAAAATCAAAGTTTAATAACTAAAACATTTTTAATATGGAGTTATACATAGGATAAATTCGACTATAAATATTCATTAGAAAGATAAAAATATTTCCTACATAATGATATTTTATTTATAATTTTTAGACTTTAAATAAATTAATTTATTTGTGAAACAACGATGATGCAGTAATTATCCTTTTAAGGAAATGTTAACATAATTGATGTTATAAATGCTCAAATAAATGTAATTTGAGACTTTTTATGAATTCCACTAATTTTCTAGGTTACTATGATATATTAGTGTTGATTTAATAAACTTTTTTCGAACATATAATTCTGTTATGACTTTCACAAAAATCATATATCAAATAGTGTCAAAATTGACACAAAATAGTTTTTAAATCAAATATTATATTATTAATTGTTATTTTATTCCTAAAAATCTAAGGTTCGGCCAAATGACTTAGATAAGGATATATATATTAATAATAAACAATTTGGGGTTCGTTTGGCATGTTATAGTAAGTTTATTAACCATATAGTGAAAGAAAACAAAAAGACACGGTAAAAGTTAAATTATTTAACTTAGAGTTAAATATAATTGATAAGGTTAAAATAATAACCTAAACTTGTATAAATCCTATTGGTTGATAGGATTTCGACCCATCCCCACTTTAGCTTAGAAATAAGACCCTTTGGAACTATTATAAACCGATTTTGACTTTAATATAAAATAATATTTTGAGATATTCCTAAGGTGCCCCTCTCCTCCCTTATAAAAGGATACCTCCTCCCCCTCCTCCTCACACCAATTTGAGCACTCAAGCTCGGCCAACCCCTGACATTTTCTCTTCTCCACTTCCCTAGAATAATCCTAGAGGTCCTGGTCTTCTTCAAAGACCAATCTTAGTTCCCTAAGTGGAGGATTCAAAGAAGCGTTCCAAAGAAGAGGTAATATCCATTACCGATCTTTTCAATTTATTTCTTCTTCAACTTCTTCTTCTTTAGTTGTTTAATGATAAAGTAATAACATCAGTATTTCTTATATACTGATATGTTATTATAAATATGAAACAACTCTAATTAACCTTCTATCCATCCTACGGAAAAAGGAAATCACCGCGCGTGCGTACGTACGGAATACCGTCTCCACGCCGTGGTGTAATCTATTTTCCACCATCACCTTACAAGGATGGGTATAAAGGTGTAATGAGTAAATATATATGATTATTATAAAGTGATATTGATACTGAAATAGTATACATACACTTCAACACAATTCCACGACCATGGGAACGATATCATTGCTCGTGCGTACGTACGGACTACCGTCTCCACGACGCGATGAGATTCATTCTCAATGATTATCCATTCATGAATGATTATAAAGTATATATAATAAGTACTAATGAAATATATGACATAATAATGATACTGGATTTATGTAAATTTATATGTATGTCATCTACTTAATTCCATTCACTTCAATAAGGAAACGAAAACAACGTTCATGCGTACGTACGGACTACCGTCTCCATGAACGGTGTATTTCATTCCATTTATCAATATATTATATATATATATATATATTCTGAATATATATTATATATAAATCATGTTTTACATTCTGGATATAAGTAATCATGATCCAAGTAATCATATTAATAATTACAAGTTAAAAACATGAACGACAAATGAGACGATTTTAACCAAAATGCTACTTTAACATGAATTTACAAAAGAACGGGTAATATAAAGTCATAAGTGGGACATATATGATATAATAACAATGAATATGATTCTAGAATAAGTCAATAACATGATTTAAATCATTATACAGGAGGTTCGGACACTTACAAAGCAAGTCGGACCTAAGGTAAGGGAAAATATCACAATCTCATTTTTATCCGAGATTGTTTATTCGTAAGTATTTACTGAGGTGTATTTTATCATCCACATCCATTTTTCTCAATATGTAATATTATTTCCATTCACATAAAATTGTTCAAATCCTATTTTACCCTTCGGTGAGTTTTTAGTAAAAGATATGAAAGGAATATTTTGTTGTTTTTCATACGAGGTACTTTTTGTCTTTTCCGAAAAAAGTACGAAAAGAATGTTTTCATTTAACTTATACGGCATGAATGGATTTTTAAAACATTATTTCCAAGAATCTTCCTTTACAAGTTTTCATGTTTATTTTTAATCAACTACTTTTAGTTTTAAATTGTATGACATGTTAAGAAAGGAAAAGTATTTTTGAAATAGAAAGGATATTTTCCTCAAGAATGGAGTTCAAGTGTTTTATCAAAATTATTTTCCATCTAAGACAATAAAGGGTTCTGTTTTTATCCCTATTATTACATTGATTTGATTATGTTGTGATGGAATTATTTTTATGAATTCCTTTATCTTATATGAATTGTTTTATGATGTCATGTTGTTTAAGAATCCCATTTTTATTACATGGGTTATGCGATGATGTATGATTTATGATTATGTGGCACACATAAGAAAGGATTAATTATAAGATGGGTGGGACATATATCTCCCTCCAATGCATTGGGTAAAGATTTTATATCTCATGAGATAGACAGGGCTGGAACGGTAGGTTATACCGGTTCAGTGAAACAGGACTGAAACGAGGGTTACTCGATTCAGAAAGGGACTTTGTCCACTAAGATAGTCTTGGCAATGAGTCTTGACTAAAAAGAAATGATTCTCTATGATTATTTGTGAATGCCACAAAGTTTCATGTTTTAAGTTATGATTATTGTGATTACATTTCGCTACCATGATTTATCCCATGTTATGAAATTATGCTCTCTTTTGCAGGTTATGATTTCCAAAATATTATGTTCTTATGAATACGATGTGATTGATATTTCTTTTTTTTACCCTTTCTGAGCATTTGAGCTCACCCTTTTATGTTTTCTTTTCCCCAGGATATAAAGAAAGGTTTTAGGTAAAAAAAAGGAAGATCTTTATGGGAGATGTTGAAGATCTTTCACCACGATTAGAAGATTTTATTCCGAGTTTCCAAAGACACTAAACTATTACGATCCTTGTGTGTGTGTTTTTGTTATGTACTAAGTATTCCGAAAATGTAATGTAATGTCAATGTATGTCAGGATTTAGGTCTCTACAGTTGGTATCAGAGGCAAAGGAGGTAGGAATGTATCCGATACTTGGGAACTCTCACATGTGAGCGTTGGACGAAGCATGGCTCTCCGCCCAAGGGCTTCATGAGGAAATGGCTGCCACTGGGGATGGTGGTGTGTCCCGCCCAGGGGGTGTAGCCTCCCATGGAGTGCCCTGATAGGTATCAATTATAGTCCACTGGAAGTAATTCCAGACCGTTACAGTTGGTATCAGAGGAAAGGTTTAGTCAACCTTTGGAAACTAGGATGCAAAAACGTTAGTGAGATCCCTAGAGATATTTATAAGGTATGTCTAGGGATGTCCCTAAGGATAAGTATACGTATAGGATACAGTCCTAGAACTATGGTAACGATCATAGAATTTAACCTAAGATGTTAGATATCGAGGATACTCCACCTTTATTATGTTGTTTTCCCTAGCATGATATTTGCCTCTCACACTATTCTTTTTTTGGGTTTTAGAAAATGGCTGGAAACAAGATGTTTCACGATAATGGAGGATATGATGGACAATGGAATGATATTCTTCATAATGAAATGGGATTTGGAAGTCCAAACATCATTATTATACCGAATCAGCAATCTCATAATATGATCAATAAAGTAAAATTTGGTAAGTTTCCTGACTCGGCTAATAAGAGAAAGATGGAGTTTCATGATGATCATAGAGGAAAGAAAGTTCAATTTCCCCTATGTAAATCATGTGGGAAGAGGCATCAAGGAGAATGTTTCAAAGGAACTGGAAGATGATTTGGGTGTGGAAAAGAAGGACACAAAGCAAGTAAGTGCAATGGAAAAGGTTCAGTTAACACCATGGATGAGGATAATGGTATTGCTACGACATCAACAATGGTTAAATGTTTTAAATGTGGAATGTACGGGCATTATGCAAACCAATGCCCTAAGGGAAAGTCTCATGAAGATAATCAGTATGGTCGTATGGGAAGTATTTATGTTGATGATGATGAAGAGACTACAAATGATATGTGAGATGAAAGAATTTTTGAAGCTCGGTCAATAGTTTAAGAATGTAGTGGAATGATTACATGTTTATCATGTGTAATGTTGTATAAGTAATCTCATGGTACTATGGAATAAAGAGACATCTAAGGATTGTTACACTGTTGCCTTTCCTTGAGTTTTTAAAGTGTATGATTAATGGTACTAGTAACCATGAAATATTATTCAGATATTTTTTGGAAAGTAGATGATATGCGCATAATGAAGGAATAATAATATAATGAGGTATTTGATTGTATTCATGAGCTCATGACTGATATAAGGAGAAGGTTATATCATGGTTTGAGTATATAGAATTTTTGGATTTTGGTATGTGGAAAGAGTTAACTTTTAACTGCATTCATGTTTTCACTAAGGTTCAATGGGTATTCAAGAGAATACGTGATTAAGGCCTTTGAATGTTTGGAATGTGACCAACAAGACATATCTTATGATATATGGGGATCAAAGACAGTATTAAATATCTAGTAATCGTTTTCACTATATTATGAGAGTGGACTGCAGTATTATGGATAAGCCTAAAGATTAGAATGGATTATGTTGGACATAAGTTAGTATTGTTTAAGGATAGAAGATTTTCGATATTATTGATGGGATGTTATAGTAATGTAGTTTTAGAAAAAGGACAACCTGTAGGACGGGCGACAGCCCATCGCTTCGGACAAGGCTGTGGGAATCGAACCCACAACCAAAGTGCGACTGGCCTTTATCGTCTACCACTGGCCTACAGAAAGTCCCTGTTTAGTAGAAACTAGTTTTATTATATTAAGCAGTATGATATATGAAGTATAAGTCCATTTTAGGAACCATATATGATTAATCTCACTATAGATCGACTTATGTATATAATTTTTGCTAACCTTTTGTTTGAGACAGATGGAATGACCCGTCATTCTATCACATGATCTGCTAACACTTCACGAATAACAAATTCAACTTCATTTATTTAAGAGATGAAGTGGAAATTGTTCAAGGCACAAACAATAGTGCGACTGTACCAAAATAAGGTAAGTATTTATTCTAATTCAAATTCTTCAACTTTAGGGAAACGATCTTGAAAACCAAAAAAAATGTTGTCCTAGTGATCTTATATATGATTAATCGGATGGTACCTTATATCGTCACAAATTTATGGATTTGTGATTGTTGGCTTTTCCATAGCCATGTTCTCTACCACTCTCCATCAGAACATGATGGTTAGATTTCTCTTCCATATCCATATTTTCACCTATGTGGAAACCCAGTGATTAGTTTATTTGGGTAACTGTTACATTTCATACTTTTGTTTTTAAAGATTGGTTTTGATATTCCTTTTTACGATGTGGGTTTCAATTAAAGAAACTTTCGAATAGTAAAGCATTTATAACCCCGACGAATTTCGAGGGCGAAATTCATTTTAAGGGGGGTAGAATGTAACAACCCGAGATTTTATGAAAAATAATCTTTTTAATTTTATTAATGTCTTGTGTTGTACGCTAAACCAAAAGGAGCTTTCACAACACGCATCCTTGATTTTCCTTTCATTACACGCAATCGCAACCTTCCTCGATAGCGTGTGTAGTACGCAATACTGAGTTTCACGAAACAACGATATGCTATTAAAATATTATTAAAACTAGCCGTTATGAATAGTAATAACCACTTTTTAAATTTTAGAAATTTTAGCTCTCAAAATGGAATTCATTTTTGGATTAGGAGTATCGAATTTAGCCTAAGGTGAAATTTTGGTACTTTTCGGATAACTTTCATATTCTGATGAATAGTGAAAATTACTAAATTTTAATTAAAAACAACTTTTTTAATCCAAATAATTAATAGTGATAAATTATTAATTTTAGTGGTTTTAAAGTATATTTAGAATATATTTTTACAATTTAATACAATGTTGGTCATTGGATGTAATTTCACATTTAAACCAGTTATAAACAAGTGTCAATCTTTTGATTGTTATTATCTCTTAAAAACACGCTATTTGTTGTGACAGCGGAAATTAATTATAAAATTAATTAATGCAACTTATATGTTGGGAATTTTTTAAAATAGAAATCATTTTTGAATTCGGAATATCAATTATAGCTTAGGGTGAAATTTTGGCATTTTTCTGAAAAACTTCAATTTTTGATGAATAGTGAAACCACTAAGTGGTAGGTTAAAAACTGAATTTTGCATAAAACTTAATTTTACCACTTCTGTGAATGGAACTTCGAAAATCCGACAGACACGGTTAATATCAAGGACTAAAATGTGGTTCAATGAGATGAAAATAATTTTTGGTGAATAGTAACTTTTTATTTTTTTTACCACGGTTAATAGTAAATAGGGTAACTAAGGGTAAATATGATATTACTATTACCCTAACACATGTCCTAATTCTATTGGATAAGTGTAATTCGACCAAAAACAACCTTATGAATATAATATGACCATTTAGGTCCACTTGGATTAGATTATGACATTTAATATTATTTTATTTAATGAATAGTTAAAATAGTTAAAATCAAAGTTTAATAACTAAAAATTTTTTAATATGGGGTTATACATAAGATAAATTCGACTATAAATATTCATTAGAAAGATAAAAAGATTTCCTACATAATGATATTTTATTTATAATTTTTAGACTTTAAATAAATTAATTTATTTGTGACACAACGATGATGCAGTAATTAGCCTTTTAAGGAAATGTTAACATAATTGATGTTATAAATGATCAAATAAATGTAATTTGAGACTTTTTATGAATTCCACTAATTTTATAGGTTACTATAATATATTAGTGTTGATTTAATAAACTTTTTTCGAACATATAATTCTGTTATGACTTTCAAAAAAATCATATATCAAATAGTGTCAAAATTGACACAAAATAGTTTTTAAATCAAATATTATATTATTAATTTTTATTTTATTCCTAAAAATCTAAGGTTCGGCCAAATGACTTAGATAAGGATATATATATTAATAATAAACAATTTGGGGTTCTTTTGGCATGTTATAGTAATTTTATTAACCATATAGTGAAAGAAAACAAAAAGACACGGTAAAAGTTAAATTATTTAACTTAGAGTTAAATCTAATTGATAAGGTTAAAATAATAACCTAAACTTGTATAAATCCTATTGGTTGATAGGATTTCGACCCATCCCCACTTTATCTTAGAAATAAGACCCTTTGTAACCATTATAAACCGATTTTGACTTTAATATAAAATAATATTTTGAGATATTCCTAAGGTGCCCCTCTCCTCCCTTATAAAAGGAGACCTCCTCCCCCTCCTCCTCACACCAATTTGAGCACTCAAGCTCGTCCAAACCCTGACATTTTATCTTCTCCACTTCCCTAGAATAATCCTAGAGGTCCTGGTCTTCTTCAAAGACCAATCTTAGTTCCCTAAGTGGAGGATTCAAAGAAGCGTTCCAAAGAAGAGGTAATATCCATTACCGATCTTTTCAATTTCTTTCTTCTTTAACTTCTTCTTCTTTAGTTTTTTCATGATAAAGTAATAACATCAGTATTTATTATATACTGATATGTTATTATAAATATGAAACAACTCTAATTAACCTTCTATCCATCCTACGGAAAAAGGAAATCACCGCGCGTGCGTACGTACGGAATACCGTCTCCACGCCGTGGTGTAATCTATTTTCCACCATCACCTTACAAGGATGGGTATAAAGGTGTAATGAGTAACTATATATGATTATTATAAAGTGATATTGATACTGAAATAGTATACATACACTTCAACACAATTCCACGACCATGGGAACGATATCATTGCTCGTGCGTACGTACGAACTGCCGTCTCCACGACGCGATGAGATTCATTCTCAATGATTATCCATTCATGAATGATTATAAAGTATATATAATAAGTACTAATGAAATATATGACATAATAATGATACTGGATTTATTTAAATTTATATGTATGTCATCTACTTAATTCCATTCACTTCAATAAGGAAACGAAAACAGCATTCATGCGTACGTACGGACTACCGTCACCATGAACGGTGTATTTCATTCCATTTATCGATATATTATATATATATATATTCTGAATATATATTATATATAAATCATGTTTTACATTCTGGATATAAGTAATCATGATCCAAGTAATCATATTAATAATTACAAGTTAAAAACATGAACGACAAATGAGACGATTTTACCCAAAATGCTACTTTAACATGAATTTACAAAAGAACGGGTAATATAAAGTCATAAGTGGGCCATATATGATATAATAACAATGAATATGATTCTAGAATAAGTCAATAACATGATTTAAATCATTATACAGGAGGTTCGGACACTTACAAAGCAAGTCGGACCTAAGGTAAGGGAAAATATCACAATCTCATTTTTATCCGAGATTGTTTATTCGTAAGTATTTACTGGTGTGTATTTTATCATCCACATCCATTTTTCTCAATATGTAATATTATTTCCATTCACCTAAATTTGTTCAAATCCTATTTTACCCTTCGGTGAGTTTTTAGTAAAAGATATGAAAGGAATATTTTGTTGTTTTTCATACGAGGTACTTTTTGTCTTTTCCGAAAAAAGTACGAAAAGAATGTTTTCTTTTAACTTATACGGCATGAATGGATTTTTAAAACATTATTTCCAAGAAGCTTCCTTTACAAGTTTTCAAGTTTATTTTTAATCAACTACTTTTAGTTTTAAATTGTATGACATGTTAAGAAAGGAAAAGTATTTTTGAAATAGAATGGATATTTTCCTCAAGAATGGAGTTCAAGTGTTTTATCAAAATTATTTTCCATCTAAGACAATAAAGGGTTCTGTTTTTATCCCTATTATTACATTGATTTGATTATGTTGTGATGGAATTATTTTTATGAATTCCTTTATCTTATATGAATTGTTTTATGATGTCATGTTGTTTAAGAATCCCATTTTTATTACATGGGTTATGCGATGATGTATGATTTATGATTATGTGGCACACAAAAGAAAGGATTCATTATAAGATGGGTGGGACATATATCTCCCTCAAATAAATTGGGTAAAGATTTTATATCTCATGAGATAGACAGGGCTGGAACGGTAGGTTATACCGGTTCAGTGAAACAGGACTGAAACGAGGGTTACTCGATTTAGAAAGGGACTTTGTCCACTAAGATAGTCTTGGCAATGAGTCTTGACTAACAAGAAATGATTCTCTATGATTATGTGTGAATGCCACAAAGTTTCATGTTTTAAGTTATGATTATTGTGATTACATTTCTCTACCATGATTTATCCCATGTTATGAAATTATGCTCTCTTTTGCAGGTTATGATTTCCAAAATATTATGTTCTTATGAATACAATGTGATTGATATTTCTTTTGTTTACCCTTACTGAGCATTTGAGCTCACCCTTTTATGTTTTCTTTTCCCCAGGATATAAAGAAAGGTTTTAGGTAAAAAAAAAGGAAGATCTTTATGGGAGATGTTGAAGATCTTTCACCACGATTAGAAGATTTTATTCTGAGTTTCCAAAGACACTAAACTATTACGATCCTTGTGTGTGTGTTTTTGTTATGTACTAAGTATTCCGAAAATGTAATGTAATGTCAATGTACGTCAGGATTCAGGTCTCTACAGTTGGTATCAGAGGCAAAGGAGGTAGGAATGTATCCGATCCTTGGGAACTCTCACATGTGAGCGTTGGACGAAGCATGGCTCTCCGCCCAAGGGCTTCATGAGGAAATGGCTGCCACTGGGGATGGTGGTGTGTCCCGCCCATGGGGTGTAGCCTCCCATGGAGTGCCCTGATAGGTATCAATTATAGTCCACTGGAAGTAATTCCAGACCATTACAATAGGTATGGCTGCACGATGTACATATGTGATATATGTGGGACGAGTTGGCATCAAGTATCAAGTAGGCATCAGAATGATGCAAAATGATGATGTATAATGATTGGTGGATATGTGTGGATAACTGGTATGTGAAAAATAGATGGGTAGGATACCATCATTGTGTTAGGTAAATTGAGTGTGGTAATAATGGGTAGTTAATTATTATGCGGCAGGATACCATCATTGGGAAGAAGACAGGTGTGTTTAGTTCCATATCAATGTGTGAGAATACATAGATTTGGAGGCTTAGATATTAGTAAGTTTTGGTCGGTAAGTGACCAGGATATTTCAGGGATGAGCTATCATATTGTAAAGTCTCAAGTATTTGGGAATGGTAGTCAGGTCAGGTCATAAGAGGTGGCTCAAGATCAAGGATTTAAATTTAGTAATATGTTGTTACATGTGATTACAATATGAAGCAATTATAAAGGGTTTTTATATATGTGGATGGGTTAAAAATGAGTCTTTGAAGTTTTGGGTATTGTATTAAATTTCTTGAAATTTGGAAAAGGAATGTTTTTCTAGTAGTGACTTTTACTGGAATCATTGTTCAAAGTAGAGACTTGTTCTTGAATCACTATATATATTTGATTTTTTTATGGAACCAATAATCATAGTGTATACTTATATTAGAATCACTATTCATAGTAGGGAATTTTGGTGGAATCATTGTTCATAGTGGAGACTTGTGTTGGAATCACTATTCATAGTAGTGACTTGTGCTGGAGTCACAGTTTACAATAGATACTTGTGATGGAATTAGTGTTCATAGTGGAGAATTGTACATGAATCACTGTTTAAAAAAAAGTAAGCCCATTTAACACCCAATACTTGAAAAATCATCCAAGAAGGGTGTTCATG
Source organism: Viscum album (assembly GCA_963277665.1). Lineage (NCBI taxonomy): Eukaryota > Viridiplantae > Streptophyta > Magnoliopsida > Santalales > Viscaceae > Viscum > Viscum album. The sequence continues at coordinate 1,075,396,154 of OY728130.1, forward strand.
TTCTCTCTTCTTCTCTGAGGAATATGTTCTCCATTTCTTGTCATAATTGTGTTCCATTTGAGGTAAGAGGGAGTTATGGATTTTTATAAATATTCCAATTAAATCCAAATAGGCCAATTTTACTTGATGAGTGGTTTCAAAAAAACTATAGGTAGGCAGTTACTTTTTATTTCATATTTAAACATGTGTTATGTGTCATGTAATAAATAATCGTGGGTTAGGTCATGGTTGTGAGACCAGGAATGAAAAAACTTGGGGTATCCATTGTTCCTAGGAGATACTGAGGGGTAGTCTCAGACAGGAATTGGTGGATTTATTCTAGTATGGATTAGTTGTGTTGTTTTAGATTTTTATGGGAATATTTCTGTATATTAAGGATTAGGTATTTTTGAGGTGTGATGTTGTTGAGGTTTCCAGGATGGTGAAAATAGTGTTTACCATTGCAGTTGGTGGAGGTGAAGGTTTATTGATGGTGTGGCCTAAGATGTTGGTGATTTATCATAACCATGGATTGGATTATAGGGACTTTGGGGTTGTGTGTATATAGATAATGGCCCAGAGGTGGTTTAGTTCCCTCATTATGGGTGGTGGCCTCCATAGATTAAGAGACATAGGTGGATGGTGCTGACCATTGGTATAGAGGGAGGTGCACACCATAAAGGCCATAGATGGTGGTGAGAGATACTACTAGATTGATTCATGTTTCTCGCTGTATTGAGAGACATATTGGGGATATATTGAGGAAAGAATTATATATGTGGTGGTGGGGGTGTTGGAGTAGACCCTTGATGGTTAGGTTGGTTTGGGAGGATGTATAACCTGATTGACATGAGTTTGATTGGAGGGCTAAGGGAACTTCCATCATGATAGACCGTGGATGTATCATTCCAATTAGGCACTAGTTGAAGCTGGTAAAGGCCCATTGAGGCATGATATGCATGGGTGGAGTCAGGTATGTCAGGATATATTGGTTTATGTAATTTATTTTTTTTATCATACTCAGGTATATGTATGAATATTAGATAGGGACACTGATGGTGGTGGAATACTAAGTTCATACTCATACCCTACACAGGCCCTCTGAGACATGTGAAAACTTTAAGTACTATTGAGCTAGTATGGTAAAGGGTTCATTATGGGAAGTTTAGTGGACAATGATGTGCATACGATGTATTAGTTGGTTGTCATGATTTTGCAAATGGGATGGTTGGTTCCTCGATGATGAGATGATGGGTTATTTTGGATATTTTGTAATTGTATATACGTGATCATCCTATGATCGATCCTGTTTACTTCTATATGACTACATCACAAGGTACACATTTATTAAAATAACTGTATATAGATTTGGACTTGTTGTTGATTATTATTTAATTTTTTACACTGTGTTTGGGTTATTGTTTTTTATGTTATTATTATTATCACCAGAAGGTATAGTCTACCCATTATCACCCAACAGACCATCACTGCTAGCCAACTGTCTTTAGTGTACGAGGAGGTGCACCTAAGGTCTGATAGTGCACTGTCGGTTCAGGAACTAGTCTAGTGGCCATGGGATGGTGAGAAATTACACTAGGGTTAGCTAAATTAAACCCATGGGATTATTACTAAAAATTGAGAAGTCTTCTTAGAGAATTATTGGAGAATGGCTCCTTGGGTTCGACGTAACCAGGTGTATAACATTTTTCAATGAACAATCCAATTCCAAGGAAAGGATTTTATATTTTCATCACTCTATTCCTCATAGATTTCATTCAAAGATTTATGAATTGGGATCCTCTATTATTCATTAATATTTTTCTGCAATTATCCTCATGATGATGGTGAATAAATTGTGAAATCAAATGTTGAAACAAATTGAATTATCATTAATAATATGACTTAAAGGATAATTTTACATGGGATGACTGCAAATAATTTTCATTTGAATATTTTATTAAATGTATTTTTGGTTATATTAATTTGTTTATTATTAACAAATTGAATAAATTATGTTTATCTCTAACTTTTTTCTTGATGGTGTGAGTTTGTTGGTGGATCAACCACAATAAAGGGTGTAATACTCACCCTTTCCCTCATTATTCTCCCTATATTATCTATCTCTTTTCTATCCATGCATGGACGATGGGTCGTTGAACCTAGTGGTGGAAAATGACAGTGAAGAATGATGGTGGTATCTTGTTGTGGTAGTAGCTCCCAAATTATTCTCCTCACTCTCCACTCTCTCTCTCCCCCTCTCCCAACCTTAGTCTCTATCTCTTCTATCTCACCCCGTCTTTCACGTGTGGATGTTTATGATCCATTGGCCTTTGAAGTGTTCAACTATACTGAGGGGCTTCATGAGGGTGGCTAATGACATGAGGCAACTCAAGTGGTTATGGTTTTTGTGAGACACGACAATGTGAAGGGGACTATACAGGTGAATGAGGATAAATATTTTAAACAAGTTTTAGGATTTTAAAAAATTGGAATAGGGGATAGGGTTGGGGATATTTAAAAAATTGGGTATGAGGATGCGTCAACCCCATTGATGCTTTTACCCTCAGTAGGAAGCATGAACGGAGTTCAGGATTCCTATGTAAAATTTCTAAAGGAAAAGTCAAACCGGTTCACTCTTCCTATAGATTTATTAATAAATAAATATTACTATATATATAATTAAATATTTAAATAACTATTAACAAAAAAGTTTAAATTTTAAGAAATACAAATTAAATATAAATAAATATTAATTAAAAATTCATCAATATTAATACAATATAAAAAATATTAATAAAATATTAATAAATATTAAAGTAATATTAAAAAGTGTTTTATAAATATTCATAATACAAATAAATATTAATAAATATATATTACATATTAAATAAATATTCTTAAATATTAATTAAATATTAATAAATACCAATGGATATAAGCAAATGTAACTAAATATTAATAAATATAAATAAGTAAAAATAAAATATTAATAAATATTAATTAAATATTCACAAATATTAATAAATATTGATAATTATCAATAATCATTCATTAATACTAAAAATATCAATAAATATTAATAAATATTAATATATAGTAGTATTTATTAGGAAGTATTAAAAAATATTAATTAAATTTTAATAAATATTGTTAAAGTTAATAAATATTAATCAAATATTCTCAAAAAGTAATAAATTTTAATTAAATATTCATAAATACTAATCAATATTAATTAAATATCAATAAATTATGATAAGTATCCAAAAAATAAAAATAAATATTAATAAATATTAATTAAATATTCATAAATATAAATAAAATTCTAACAAATTCTAATATATTGTAATGAAATAATTTTCAATATTTATAAATATTTATAAATATAAGTAAATATTAACAAAATTCTAGTAAATATTAACAAATCATAATAAATACTCATAAATAAACATAAATACCAATAAATATTAAATAAATATGAATACATGTTAATAAATATTAATAAATATTAATAAAAAATTGATAAACATTAAATAAATATTAATAAATATTAATAAATATTACCAAAATGTCGAAGAGCCAGACGAACATGCTCCTACCAAAATTTATTGAAAAATAAGAGACAAATATGAAAGAGAATGAATGAGGTCAAACAAAGGATAAGCCCTCATCCAAAAAGAAAACTACAAATGACTATCTCTATAATCAGGGCTGTCATCAGCTGATTCCCATTCTAACTATGAATTATTCTAATTGAAAATCTAAAAGTACTTTTCCTTGAGTTTAACCTACTCCCAAGATAGCTCCTTGGAAGAATACCTGGTAGACTAGCCATGGACATCTCTTCCACACCCTCAACCAGGTTTTTTTGGATGACGACCTCGTTGCCATGTATTATGATATTTCCAAGCCCCTTATGGTTCATCCCTCTCATGAGCGATATTCTCCATGAGATACTTCCACAAGTGATGGGATTCCCCATGTGAAACATCCTTCATAAACGGGAAGACATTTGCCTCTATCTTGTTCTTACCTTTACTAGATAAAGGAAGCTCCTGCCGCAATTCTTTATCCACTTCATTATATAAATCCCTCTCAAAGTCAGTTTGACCAAAGTCAGCAGTATCCAATATAATATTATCAGGAAACATGGGTCCTAATCCAATAAGGAAATCTTTGAAGGAAACACTCCCACATTCAATGCCTTAACTGCATTCATCCTTTTTTTTGCATCAGCAATAGGATATACAAACTCCATTCCTAAAGGGGAAGTATCATTTTTCTGGTCTGACAAAGGTGTGTCATTCCACTTCAATTCATCATCCATAGTTGTTCCCCTCTTATTAGTGGTGTGACTATTCACAATGTATTTCTTTAAAAATTTCTTACCAGAAGGCTGATAAGTACCTACATGTTTAACTTGAATATTTAGAACATTCTAGAAGTTGGATACTTCATGCCCTAAAACCTTGCAGAACTTACAGAATGATGGGATGAATTCATAATCAAAATGAACATTAATCATGTCACAATTTTCCACTAGAGTCAAAATATCATGAAAAGTATTTAGCATGTTAACGCCCATAAGGACTCTAGCAAATTACCGAAATTTCCCTTCAATAGTGTTCTCATCCATCTTAATGGGTGCACCAATACATGAGATAAGACCATTAAGAATTAGGGGATGCCAAATAGCCCAAATGAGACCATGAATTCTAGTCTATATCTATGTAGTTATATGATTTTTTGAATGCGGGTTGAAACTCAAATCCTAGGAAGAAATAAAAAGGATCCCTAGATTAAGCGCCTAAAAATTGGAGCTCCAAGCATAATCCTTATCGTCTGCATTAGAGAAAATCAAATGAAAATACCCTCTTCTAATAGAAACAATCATCCACTAGGAAATACCCCAAATTCGAGAGATTCATGCTTTAATATCTTCATTAATCAAAAGTTTATCACCCTTAGTAAGAATCAGACACCCAATAAGGGAGAACCTACACACATCTAACCTTTCCTTAAGAGCATGATGATTTGAAATTACTTTAAAGGTCCCATTTCTGGATCTAAAAAACGAGACTCCATAGACACATGATTACCTTCATCAGTAGGGATATCCAACTACAAAAGGGCTGCAAAAATGAACATCCCATTCACACGGGCTTAGACACATGACACACAAGATCAAGACCTCTCGAGTGCACAACCCCTAATGCCGCTTCATTCTTCTCCACGCCGATATAAACACCGTTAGGATTCAAACCATGCCCACCGAAACTCACTGGTAACTCACACTTCACGATTAATCCATGAAAAACTAGATTATCAGAAGCTGTGACATCCTACAAGGCCATAGAAGATGGTTGCAACCGCAAAAACCTAGCAAAATCACCAGACGCTCCACCATCTCCTCTCCATCCATCCTTAATAAATATTACTAAATTTAAGTAAATATTAATATTTATTAATATTTATTAACATTTAGTAATATTTTTTAATATTTATGAATATTTATGAATATTTAATTGATATTTAGTAATATTTAATAATATTTATTAAAATTTATTAAAATTTCTTTAGTATTTAATAATATTTAGTTAATATTTAATAATAATAATTTATATTCATTTATATTGAATTAATATTTATTGATATTTATGAAAATGTAATTAATATTTATTAATATTTATGAAAAGTTAATTAAAATATATTAATTTTTAATTAATATTTATAAATATTGAAAATTATTTCATTGATATTTATTAATACATGTTAGTATTTTATTTGTATTTAATAACATTTACTTAATATGTATTAATATGTATTAATATTTATTGATATTTATTGGATTTATTGATATTTAATTAATATTTATTAGTATTTATCAATAATTAATTTAATTTTATTACGTTTTTTGAATATTTGATTAATATTTATTAAAATTTATTAAAATTTAATTAATATTTATGAATATTTATTTAATATTTATTAATATTTGTTAATAAATACTAATATTTATTAATATTTTTAGTATTTATTAATATTTATTTACATTTGATTATATTCATGAGTATTTACTAACATTTAATTAATATTTATGAATATTTATTTAATATTTAATCTATATTTATTAATATTTATTTTCATTATGAATATTAATTAAATGTTTATTAATATTTTTTTAATATTTATAGATATTTAATTAATATTTTATTGATATTTTATTAATATTGAGGAATTTTTAATTAATATTTATTTATATTGAATTAGTATTCATTAATTTTTTTTAAAATTATTAATATTTATTTTAATATTTAATTTTATATATATTAATATTTATTTATTAAAAAAATATATAGGAAGAGTGAACGAGGTTCACTCTTCAGGCTGAGGGCAGGAGCATCAATGGTGCTGACACATCCCCAAACCCATTTTTTAAAATATCCCCAACCCTATCAATTATTTAAAATCCTAAAACCTGTTTAAAAAATTTATCCGATGAATGGTGGTACAATGTTAGCAGAAGGGGGAGGCCATGGTGGGGAAGTGTCCTATGATATGTATTTAGTGACTATGGAGGGGAGGTAGTCGTGTGGGTTACCCTAACTCATGCCACCATGCATGACATGATGCAGGAGGGTGGGTGGTGGTGGGTAGGGGGTAAGGGTTTCCCCTTCGTAGCATGCTATTAATAGAAAAAACATATTTTACATAAAATAAAAGGAAAACTGGAAGGGAAAGGGGATGATGCATGGAACTCATTACTAGACCAGTGCATGGAACCCGAAACTACTTCAAAGTTCGACACACTCACACTATAAAGATGTTGGTCCATGGACCTGAACCAACAACCCCTCCCCCAAACCCGAACCCCCTGCCACCCCAGCAGCCTATATGGGAATAATAATAATAATAGATAGTACAACTTTAAAGAGTTTCACACAAACACTACAAAAAATGTCAATCTGGGGACTTGACACCGTGACCTCCGCCCCCAATTCCAACCACCTCCACCCTAGCCACCTACAGGGGGGATAAATGAGTGTGGGTTATGAGACAATTGGTTACGCCACGCGGTCAGCTAAACCCCTCCTTCCCCAGTTAGGCAATATATTTTAATCACCTAATGTCATAATATGAATAGTGTTCTAGTGGTGAGACTTTATCCTGAGCTAGTTCCCATAGAGAGCGAGGGGTACAATAGGTACCACTCAACTTGCAAGGGGGGCATAATAATAATAATAACAATAATAATAATAATAATAATATGGATCATTGTTAAAAGGGTATATTCTTATTATAAAATCAGATTGAAGAGATGTTAGTGTTGTATTTTTTATGGAAAAAATACTAGATGGGGGGGGGGGGGGGGTGAATAGTAATTTTAAAAATTTAATTATAGTTACCAGTAATTATCAGAGTTTATAAAATCAATCCTTGTGGGTACAATGTTCTTGTGAATAAATGTATGCAGCAAAAAAATAAAGAACATGAACATAAAGAATTTTTATAGCAGTTTAGATAAGATCCTATTACACTCGTCAATATCCTATACTCCTAAAGAATAATGGTACCCACTAAACCTCATTTTTTAAAGGTGTGATAACCTATTATAGACTATGCCTTTTATAACACCTGTAGATACAACCCAGTCTTTACTATAGGAGACTACCCTTGTCTATTTCCCTGACTTTTGTTTAGGAGTCACCACCTAGACCTTCCTTTTGGGTGGTAGAATAACTAGAGAATGAGAAAAACTCATTATAAAGGGAAAAAGTATAAACTTAAAAAATAAGACTTAAAAATAGAAGATTACAAAAGTAAACGATTTAAAGAAAAACAATGAAAAGAAGCAGAAGATCTGATTGTTGTTTATGTATGTAGCACAAGATCGTGGGTAACTTGAAGGAACATATAAATAAGATGTATTCCTTCTTATGATCACAGTAGATGGAGGAATTCGTAGATGATCGTGAAATAATTTTGATAGCAGTAGGTATTTTTGAGGTACCACTCAGTTCTCATTGTATATGTTTTTTCTGCTTCTTTCAAATGATCTACACAACCCATTTTATAAGAGTCCCTTTGAACGGTTCTTTGGGAACATTTAAACAAAATCCATAAAGCATGTATTTATATTCAATCACTATATGAAACTTGTTAAAAATAACAAAAATAATTCCTCTATAAGAAGGTGATACAAAAACACTGTGAATTTAAAAAATAAAAAAATCAGGCTATTAAATCCCATGAAATATTAATCAAAACAATTAATATAACTAGTAACGTACTTGTAATAAAATTATAATTGAAAAAAAATTGAATTAATAAATTGAAATAACTATTTCAAACATACAGAAAATATGCATTAAAATATAGCATTGTATGGAATATTAATCTTCTTGTATAAAGTCTTAAAAAAATGTTTTGACACATTAAAATAATTATTACAATCATTAAATAATAAAAAATTTATTCTGACATTCAAATAATAAAATTTAGGAAAAATAAATGTTGAGGAATAAAATTTAACTAAGTAAATTTACTTAATGGTGGATGACCAATGGTGACTCATTTGACATAATGTTGCATGGAGCCAATGGTGACTGAAATGACATACCATTGCATGAAGCCAATGGTGACTCATTTGACATACCATTGTGAGTTTAAGAAAAAATAAATTGAGTTTTGAAAAACTATCTCCCTCCTTGATTTTCTATGATAAAAAATGAAACATCTTAAACAATAAAAATTTACTAACCATTGGAAGTATAATGATGACTTGCTGACCTACCATTGGGTGACTTACTAACTGACTATTGTATGAAGCCAATAGTGGCTGGAAACGATGACATGTTTTAACAGTGACTCATTTAAATGGTATCTCATTTCAATGGTGACTTGTTTCAATGGTGACTCGTTTCAATGGTGATTTATTTCAAGGGTGATTCGTTTCAATGGTGACTCATTTCAACAATGATTCGTTTCAATAGTGACTCATTTCAAAGTGACACATTTCAACAGTGACTCATTTCAACTGTGACTCATTTAAATAGTGACTCGTTTCAACAATGACTCATTTCAATGTAATATATTTTAAAATTTCATGAACACAAATTTAAACTAATTTATCAAAAATAGAATTTAAAAGAGAGAAAATTAATTTAACACATTTACATACTTTTAAAGCCTAATAAAAATTCCTAATAAAATTTCAATTTTTCAAATTTAGCAGAATCTAAGGGTTTTGTGAATATGTCTGCTAACTGATTCTTAGTGGGAATAAATTCAATGAAAATATCACCCTTATTAACATGATCTCTTAAGAAATGAAATATAACCTCTCTATGTTTAGTTTTAGAATTTTGAAGAGGGTTTTTAGAAATTGAAATAGCAATAGGATTATTACAATAAATAGAAATTTTATCAAAACAAATATTGAAATCATACAAAGTCTATTTAATCCGTATGCACTGGGAACAATAGAAAACAACATCAACATACTCAGCCTTAGATGTTTATAGTGCTACTGATAGTTTTTTTCTTGAGATCCAAGATATTAATATTTTACCTAGAAAGTGACATATACCTATGGAACTCTTTCTATCAAGCCTGCAACCTCTAAAGCTAGATTCAAAGTAAGACAATAAATCAAAACAATTAATTTTTGAAAAAAACAAACCAGTACCAATTGAACCTTTGATGTATCTCATTATTCTTTTTATAGATTTTAAGTCACTTTTTTGGGGTTATATTGAAACCTAACACACATGCATACTAAAAACATGATATCTGGATTAGAAGTAGTGAGATATAAACGACTACTAATCATGAATCTATATTGTTTAATTTCAAAAAAATTACTAGATTAATATAAGTCTAATTTAATATTAGTTCTCATGGGTGTTCTCATAGATTTACTAAAATCTAAATTAAATATTTTTACAAGATCTTTAACAAACTTATATTGATACCATCTTTCCTTTTATTAATTTGTAGTACAAGGAAAAACTTTAATTCACCCATCAAGATCTTGTCAAATTCACTTGTCATAAGTTAAAAAATATAATTACTCAAAGAATCATTTGTTGAACTAAAGATTATATCATCTACATAAATATTAATTAACAGTAAATTGTTTAAAAATATTTTGATAAAAAAGTTTTGATTAATCTTTCCTTTAACAAAATAATTTTTAAATAAAAACTATGTAATTCTCTCATACTAGGATCTTGGAGCTTGTTTGAGACCATACAAGTCTTTATTAAGTTTGTAAACATGATCTGGAAACCCATATTTTTCAAAACTAGGAGGTTGTCTTACAAAAACTTTAAAATAATTCCCTTTTAAAAAATCACTTTTTACATTCATTTTAAATAATTATATATTTTGAAAACTAGAAAAGTCTTGTAGGATTCTAATTTTTTATATCCTTGCAACAAGAGAAAAAGAATCTTCGAAGTAAATATCATCTTCTTGGGAATAATCTTGAGCTACTAGTCTAGATTTATTTTTTACAATATTTCCTACCTCATCAAGTTCATTTCAATAAATCCATTTGGTTACTATAATAGGTTTACCATTAGGAAAAACAACCAAATACTGCACTTTATTTCTTTCAAATTGATTTAATTCATAATGCATGGGATTAATATAATTTAAATCAGTTAAAGCATATTCAATATTAATTGGATAAAAATCATATACAAAATAAGAATTAAAACAATAAATCATAACCAATTTTTTGGTTTTAATACTAGATTCAATATATCCAATTACTTTATAAATTGAGTGATCTTTATGAGTTTTTCATTCCTTTGGATCTGTTTGAGAAGAGGAATGATCCCCCTAAACTAATGCATTATCATTACCATGATCATTATCTTCACAAAAATTAAAATTTCTAAATTCATCAATTTCATTTGAAGAACCAGAATCCTTATTTTTAAAGAAATTTTCATCAAACTTTACATGCTCATATTATTCTATAACTAAAGAATCTTTATTGAAAACACAATAAGCTTTACCAGAATTTTAATATCCTAAGAAAATTACTTTATCCGATTTAGATTCAAATTTATCTAAGTTGTATTTAGTATTTAAGATAAACACATTACAACCAATGAACCTAAAATAACATACTTTAGGTTTATAACCTTTCAAGAGTACATAAAAAGTTTTGTTTAAAAATGGTCTAATAGTTACTCTATTTAACACATGGAAAGAAGCATTTACAGCAACTGCCCAATAATATTTCAGAATAGTATATTATATTAGCATAGATCTATACATTTCTTGAATAGACCTATTTTTTACTTCAATAACACCATTCTGTTGTGGTGTGTTAGGGACTGGGAAGAAATTTTTATAGCCATTAGATTCACAAAACATATCAAATTATAATTTCATTATCTCACCACCTATATCACCTCTGATAGAGATGATTAATGTGTTTTTGAAATTCTAAATAAGTTTACAGAAATCAGATAATTTGGATAAAGTTTCATTTTTATGAGAAAAGAAATAAATATATAAAAATCTAATGTAATCATCTATAATTACAAATACATATATTTTACCACCAAAACTATCTTGTTGAATTGGTCCAAACAAGTTAAGATACAGTAATTCTAAGCTTCTAGTAGAACTAATATTTTTTTAGATTTAAATCTTTCTTTGTGTTGTTTACCTTTTGTTTTTTTAATTCAGAAAGATTAATACAGTAAACGTTTTCTTTTCAACTTACAAAAAACAGAACTAAGTTATTTTTCAGAATTTTACACTTAGCACTTTCAAAAACAATATTTGAACCATCATCACATAGTTTTGATATAATTAAAAGATTATGTTTCAAACTAACTACATATAGTACTTTTGAAATTATTATAGTTTTAGAAAAATCTACCTCACCCATTACTTTAATCTGTACCTTAGAGTCTTCTCCAAAAGTGACAAGGCCACCCTCACATGTATCATATGATAGAAATTTACTGATATCACTTTTCTTGTGCATGGTGAAACCAATGTCTCTGTACCATGAGTCCGTGAGACTTCTAAGAAATATTTCCTGAAATTAATCAATAAATAGATTGTTTTGGCACCAATGCCAACTTGGGTCTAATTGGGTTAGTAGTAGAATATTTTGGAACCCATATAGATTTAAAGGAATTATTAGAGGGTTGATTCAAAAGTGAATCATTTAAAATATAAGTTTTGGTATGAAAAAAAGATTTTGTGATTATTAGTGAACACTCATTTGCATAATGTCCTTGTATTCTGCATTTAAAAAATTTTACACTTGAAATACTTCCTTTCGAGCTTTTAACAAAAGTAGTTCTACTTAAACTAAGAGTAAAACTATTGTAACTAAAACCTTTCTTATTGTGATTTATAATCATTAAAGGAATCATCCTATTATACTGTTTTTTACCATTTACAAACTAGATAATTCCTTTTTAAGATTAACTGAATCCTCTTTTAAATAAAAGTTTTCCTTTTTAATAGTTTCTAAATACTAAAAGACCTTTTCATGTGTGCTAGATGGAGTATTTATAAGTTCCTTATTTTCTTGTTTAAGTTTCTTATATTCATTTTTCACATTCACTAAATCATTAAAAATCAAGTAAAATATTTTATCTTAACCTTTATCATTAACAACTAAAAAACCTTTAATTATTTCATTTTTATACTTTAGATTAAACAATTCATAATTTTGATCTTCTTTAGAATTATTATTCTAGGAAATACAGATTTCTATATTTTTAAATTTCTTTTTAAAAGAAATAAATTCATTTAACAACTTCTTGTTCCTTGATTTTAACTCAATACACTTTTCAATTAATCTTACTCCATCATTATTTAATTATTTAATTTCTTTAAGAATTTTATTTGATTTATTATTTTTATAATAAGAATAATATGATGAATCTGAAAGAATTTAAGTTTCATTTCTAGATAAATAATTTTTTTTACTAACATTAGTAGATATTAAATGTTTATAAAGAGAGTTATTTACCTTATAGTGAATACCCATCAGGGCTAAGTTCCCTATCTCCTTTTCACATCCATAATCATTATTACTATCAGAAGTATTTGAGAATTCCCAACCTCCAAACAATTCTTGTTTCTATTTCCTTCTTTTCTCTTTGTCTTTATTGGGATGTATAAGTTTAGGGTAGTCAGTTCTTATATGAACTTTCTTCCTTCACTCATAATAGGTTAATTTGGAAACATCATTATTATTGGTAGAATTACCTTTTCTATTTTTCTTATTTATTTTCTTCTCAAACGACCTCTTCCCACTTTTGTTTTTCATGTACTTGAAAAATTTATTACTGAAGTGTTACATCTACTTGTCACTATCTAGACACTTAGATTCAGAGGCATCATAGGTATCAACAATTTTATATTTAAATGCAGTACCTTTTATTATGGTAAAATCCTCTTCGACAATGTTTTTTAGATCAAACTAATATTTCAGTAGGGAGATAATCAGTTCATCAAGAGTGTATTCTTTGAAGTTATTACTCTTGTAGATGGACAACTTATTTGCATGGAATCTCTTTGGAAGAGCTCTAAATAATCTTTTCCACTAGAGAAGTGTTTTCCAAGGGGTCACCAAGACCACTCATCCAATTAGTGATGCTCATAAACTGATGGAACATCTGGTTCACAAATTCTTTATCACCTATCTTGAAATCTTGATATTCTTCTCAGAGCATTCCCAACTTGGTTCTATTTAGCTTGTCAGTTCAATAATGGGTCTCTTGTAGAATCCTCCACATGTCATGTGCAGTCTTACAAGATAATAAATGGTTGTATACACTCGTACTAATATAACAATACAAAATATTTTTGACTTTGTAATTTAAGACATATCTCACCAAGTCATTACTAGTAAGAGTCTCTGGATTGACTTTAGGTAACTTGTATTATTTCACCAACTTAGTTGCTTTGGGTAAGCTTCAATTCTGTCCTTACAGTAATTGTAGTCACTCCTATTAATTAAATGGAGTTTTGTGGTATCCATCCATCATTGGTATTGATACATTCCATTTTAAAAGAAATATTCTTCATTTTATTCTTATACTGTTAAGTCTAGAGTTTTGGGTTAGCATAAGGATATCAAATAAGCAGTAAAATACTTATGTTTACAAAAGTCCTATAGTTAACACAACCAAAACTACCTATCATACCAATTTTTGGATCTTTATAAGTTTGGAAAATATACTAAATGGGGTTGAATAGTCGTTTTAAAAATTTAATCATAGTTACCAATAATTATCAGAGTTTATAAAATAAAACCTTGTGGGTGTAACGTTCTTGTGAATAAATTGATGCATTGAAAAAATAAAGAAAAAAAACACATATAATTTCTATAATGTTTCATATCTAAATATCTTAGTCCACTCATAAATCTCCTCTACTCATCAAGTATACTGATTCCCACTAAACCTCACTTTTTAAAAGTGTGATATTCTATTACAGACTCTGCCTTTTACAACACCTAGAGGCACAACCCAGTCTTTACTACACGAGACTACCCTTATCTATTTCCTGGAATTTTGTTTGGGATTCAAAACAAAAAACATCCTTTTGGGTGTTAAAATAACCAAATAATGAGAAAAACTGCTTTTAAATGAAAACACATAAACCATACACAAAATAATTACAAACAAAAGATTACAGAATTACACAGTTTAAACAAAAAATGAAAAGTAGCAGATGATATGATTGTTGTTGATTTATGTAGAAAAATATTACGGGTCACTTGAATTAACATATGTAGAATATATAGTCATTATTGTGATCACAATAGATGGAGGAAGTTACAGATGATCGTGAAACAATTTTGAGACCATCAAGTATTTTTGAGGTATCACTCAATTCTCATTGTATATGTTTTTTCTACTTCTTTAGAATGATATGAACAACCCATTTTATAGGATTCCCTTTGAAAGGTTCTTCTATAACATTTAAATAGAATCCAAAAATCATGTATCTATAATCACTCAATACATGACACTTTTTTAAAAATAATAGAAATAATTCCGTTATAAGAAGGTGATATAAAAACAGGGTGAATTCAAAAATAAAACAATAGGGATATTAAATCCTATGAAATATTAATCAAAAAAATAAATATAACTAGTAACACACTTGTAATAATATTATATTTGAAAAAAATTGAATTAATCAATTGAAATAACTATTTTAAACATACAATAAATATGCATTAAAATAAAGCATTGTATGAAATATTAATCTACTTGTATAAAGTATTATAAAAATATTTAACACATTAAAATAATTATTTCAATCATGAAATAATAAAAAAACATATTCTAACATCCAAATAATATAATATGAGAAAAATAAATTTTGAAGAAGTAAATTTAACTAAGTAAATTTACTTATCGGTGGATGAACAATGATGACTCATTTGACATACCATTTCATGAAGCCAATGATGAATAAAATGACATACCATTTCATGAATCCTATGGTGACTCATTTTATATAATTTTTTGATTTTAAGAAAATCTAAATTGAGTTTTGCAAAACTAACTTCATCATGATTATCTATGATCAAGAATAAATCATCTTAAACAATAAAAATTTACTCATTGGTGGAAGTCCATAAGTGAATTACTGACCTACCATTGGGTGAATTATTGAGCCACTATTGTATAAAGCCAACAGTGGCCAACAACAATGAAACATTTCAATGGTGACACCTTTCAATGCTGAATCATTTCAATGGTTACTCATTTCAACGGTGACTTGTTTTAATGGTGAATCGTTTCTACGATGACTCGTTTCAAAGGTGACTTGTTTCAATGGTGACTCAATTCAACGATGACTCATTTCAATGGTGGATCATTTCAATAGTGACTCATTTTAATGGTGACTCATTTCAATAGTGACTCGCTTCAACAAAATATATTTGAAAATTTAATGAACACAAATTTAAAGTAATTTATCAAAAACATAATTTAAAAAAAAGAAAATTAATTTAACACTTTCACATAGTTTAAAATCCTAAAAGTTAGTGGAATCATGATCCAGAATTCGAGATGAACAATTCAAGATCAATATGTTGTACATAAATTTGAATCGTGGTATGGTCCCTAGTTCCGATCATGCAACATATCTTGTTTTTTATATGATGAACTATATATCATTAATATGATGATCATTTTCAATGAATAAATAACCTATCTTATATATATATATATTGTAGTGGTGTGATCTTCTTGGAAATCCAAGGCTGTTTATAGGCCAAGATAACAAATCTATAATATAGTTCTATAGGTTTGATGATAACACTACCATAGAAAGTGATTTACCTAGCTCCACCCTTTAACATTGCTAAAAAATAACTGATAAAGGGGGTACCTTTATCAGCTCTAACAAAAAGCATTGATGAAAGTTTTTTTAACAGAACTAAAAAAGTTTTGTTAAAAGTATCCTTTTATCAGCGTTTTTATCCTTAATAAAGGTACCCCTATATCAACATTGATAAAGGGGGGTTTTTATTAGTGCTCATTTACTAGCACTGATAAAGGGTATATTTCAAAAAAATATTTTGTTAAAAAATATTTATTAATATATAAATATATGAATATGTTAATATTGATATAAATATAATATATATATTTTTAAATATGATTTAGATAAGACTAAAAAGACATTTACACTTAATATATAACATATTTAGGGAAATTGTGTTATAAAATAATTAAAAAATATTTTTAATTAATAATTTTCTAATTATTATCGAGTAACAGTCATTTAATAAAAATTTTAAGACACACAAAATCAAAAAATTAATAAAATATCTAAAATAAGTTTAAAACACAACTCGAACTTGAAACAACAATAAATTTTGATTTGGGTGTCCATTTGAGCTCTACAATATATCAAATCAAATATTGCGATGATATTTATGCACTAATGATAGGGTAACCCCATGTTACATTTGTTTGAGGCCCAAAAGGACCAAAAGTTCATTAAAACTATGTTTTTAGTCAAGGAGTCCCATTTTTTTAACATTCAATGGAATTTCAACCTCATTTAAGGGGGTATTTTTCCTCTTTTCAGTGGGGAAGAAATTTATTACCATGGAATACATTCATATCGATATTATGGTTTTGAAATTTTATCATTTTTCATAATGTAGTTTTATTTATAATCAAATATATAAAAATATATACATATTTTGTATATATTCACACATAAAAATTTAATTGTATATATATATATGTAAATATATTTACATGTAAAGTATATTTATAAATATATAAACATTATCTTAATAAAAAATAATATCCATTTTATTTAAAATAAAAATGTATTAATATTTATATACATATACAATTAATGTATATATAATGTTTATATATATATATATTTATAAATATATTTGTGTTTGTATTGAAAAACATTTATATATTTATCTATATATTCTAATATATTTATATAAATATTAATATATAATATTTGTAAATTAATATAAATTTGTATAATTATATTTATATATTCATGCACACACACACACATATAAATATATATAAATATATATAAATATATATAAATATATATAAATATATATAAATATATATAAATATATATAAATATATATAAATATATATAAATATATATAAATATATATAAATATATATAAATATATATAAATATGAATATATATACATATGTATGTATGTACTTATAAACACACATACACAGACACACACACAAAAAACATATTTTATATATGTATTTAAATATATATATATATAAATATATAAATATAAATATATATATAAATATATGGATAAAAAATGTAATGAAATATATGAAAATATATAGATATATTATAAAATACATAAAAAATGATATATGGGAGTGGAAAAGGTGTGAGATAATGAAGGGGGTCTCAGGTTCGAAACCCAGCAAAGGTAGGGGAGAGTGCAAGTGGGTGATGTAGGTCCCTAGCACTGTTAAAGGGAGAGGGATCTTCCTAGAAGTGTTAAATGGGGGGGGGGGGTTATGATTTCCAATTTTTTTTTTGAATTTTACTAGTGATTTTTTTAGCACTGGTAAAAGGGACCCCCTTTTAATGGAACTTTGATTATAAACACTCTTTTTAGCACTATAAATGCCCTTTTTGTGCACTTTTAATGGCCATATCTTTAGTAGTGTAGGGTTATAGTCTAACAATTAGAGTGTTCTCATCTTAAACATAGAGTTGGTATTTCCCTTGACTGAGGTGTCTTCAAAAGAGGCTGGGATCCTTTATCTATGGGTCATATTATAGATAAGGTTGGTATTTACCCCACACCCTTAGGGCTATGATCCTCTATCCATGGAGTTGGTATCCCACATATCCAAGAGTTCATTTGGAGTGAGGATCCACAACTTGAGGCAGTATTCCCCTCAAATGAGGTGTTTTACAGTGATGTTGGGATCTTCCACTATAGTTCTTATGAGGTTTCATGGCTTTATTGGTATTGGTAGTTTAGGTTCTCATTTGCTGGTATAATTTTGATAGACCATAGGGTGTATTATTCCATTAACTGATGATCATGACTTGTAATGAGAAGGCTCCCCCTTTACAGATTTGAGTGGTGGTGTGTATGATAGAAAATGAAGTAAACCAAATTTCTTTGGGTTTTGTGACTCATAAAGCACCTTAGGTTGCCTTTACGATGGGTCTTCTTTCTAGCTATTAGATTAAGGACTTGTGTAATTTTTGGTACTCTGATCACCCTTAATTTCCCATGAAATTTGAAACCTCATGTGTAAGATATGAGAATATTGAGAATTAATGGAATTTTTCTATGAATACTATTTTTATAGAATATCTAGAATATCTTATTATATTTCCTTCTTATTATTATCACTTATAAAGGAAGATTTGATAAGAACTATTATTCGATGTTTTCTTTGTGTTTTTCAGAGCATCCTACTCGGTATGTTTACACTCATCCTTATATGGGATTTGTGACCATATGTGTTGTGTTTGAGAAGATTATGTACAAGTTCAGAGATGGTCTTAATAGATGTGGAGCTGGTGTGGCTTGTTTAGATCTCACACTTGGTGATTCTTGGAAATTCATGATAAATCTTGTTGTTCCTTGATTATGGTAGTGATTTTTGTAGTTGGAGATCATTCCTAGAGAATACAAATCAAGGATGAGCTTTCATTTTTCTTTTATTTATCAGATTTAGATGTTTTTTGGACGATGATAAACCTATCATGGGGCCCTTATAAAACAAATTTTCAACCTAAATTAATACAGTGGCAATGGAACTCAAGTTGTCTCTAGATAAGAGAGTATTATAGGTGTGTTAATTTATTTTATTTTATAGGTTTGGGGTGTGAAAAAAGTGGGTGAATTTGATTGGATGAAATTGAGTTGGTTTTGGAATTAGTTTAAAGAGTAGTGACCTAACCTTGGATATTTTCCTCATTACCCATTAAATCATTATTATATTTCTCTTATATATTCTCTCTCTAGTCAAACAAAACCTCAACTAATTATCTGAACCTAGTTATTTTGGCTTAATCATAGGTATGAAACAAAAATTTTAATCTCTAATATTCCTTATACTAATTATCAGATAACTCTAATCACTCTTGGTTCATCACACCATTTACTATTGCAATAGTGAAGAAGCTTCAGGTGGCCTGTGTGTGCAAACCAGGTAAAATGAAATAAGAATTAAAGTGAATATAACAAAAGGAAATATTCTAATATTAAATATGGTTAAATAATTCTAGATATATGAATAGAATAGAATTATCAATTAATTATTGAATTAATTAACAGGGGAAAGTGGAATCTCTTTGGCTTGACCACTGAGGGTATATCATGCCATCACATAAAAACAAAAAAGAAAAAACAAATGAAAATAAAGTGATGAAACAATAGAAGATCAACTCTCAATCAAGTAATCACATAACTACCCCCTCCTCAATGAACATTTTTATTTTAAATAGAGAAACTCATTGGACTCATATGCAATAACTCCACACTCTACATACACGACACATGTTACTTCTACATTCTATAATGATTTTAATACCTTCAAGAATATTTATCAATTTCAACTATAGTACCTATGTTTATTTGATGTTTCCACAAGTAAATCCAAAGGGTCTTGATCTTCCCAGGTGGTATCTAATGGAAATTAGGTGCTACTAGATATGATCATGTTAGGAATTAGAGACAAGTGATGCATGTGATTTTGAAAGGGGTAGGGTTTTCTTGAATGATGGTATTATCCTGTTAGATTAAAAAATTTGGCATGGTCTTTCATTTGGTCCTGGAATGGATTTTGGTATTAGACTTGGGTCTTCAACAGGGTTGAAACTAGGCATTCAACTTACATGTGTAAGCAAAAAAAAATTCAAGTGGGTAGATTTGGTTTCCTGCATTAATCTCTTTCTTAATATTCAACCATGTTTGAGCTTCTAGATTTGAGAGTGATCATCAAGTCATATAAGAAGATTCAACCTTAAGTTCAAGTGATCATTAAGGTAGGAGTTAGGAGGAGGATGCTTGGTTTGTGTTGGGGGGATGGTATGATAGTTGGTTTTCAAGGAGGTGCATAATTAGAGGGATTTTATTGGACAATTAATCCTGAATGTTGTGTGTTTTGACATCTATCTTCACAGTCACAACATTGAGTAGGCAAAGGGTATCACTATATTCAACTTTTCATATGGATAAAACACTATAATTTAGTAATAACAATTCTAAAATGTGATTCACAAGTCAATTATCATTTCATGCTTAGATTTATCCAAACATGCTTGATGTTGGATGATTCTTCCGATCCTAGTCTTTAATTTTGTTATTTATTAGAAAATCTCAAGTTCCTAAAATTTTGTTGGAATCCTTTATAAAAATGTGGGCTCCCCTTTATACAACTTAGCAAAAAACTCAATTATTTAAGTGACAATGTTTCGTGAGTTGGGATCTCACTTTGGTATTTCATTAAGTACCATTCGTGGGCTATTCTTTAGATCCATGGATGCACCATTGGGGAGCAATGAGGCCTCTAATATTTCTTAAACATATATAGGTAACACCAATGAGAAAATTGTTTGGATGATTCATTCTTTGCTTCAGTGTCTTTTTTAAATATCAAGTGACATCAGTTCATCCTCCCTTATATTGCAGTTTTAATCATATTATTGATTCGTTAGAATTTAGTTTAAATTAAAATTTTATGAAAAATCCCATCAATCAATATCAATATCAGCTCTTTAGTGTTTTCATTCCTTAAGCTCATATCAGTCATACATCCCTTATATTTGTTCTTAGTATTCATTTGAAGCTCCATGCGATTGATTAAATTGAGAAGAGAAATAATCACTTGATATGAGCATAGTCACAGTTGACCATAAAGGAGGGGGTGCTGTCAGGGCATGTTGCAAGTGGACCAATAATGACATTTCTTGAGAGGAGGCTCATGCAGTCAATCATGATCTGATATTGGATTGGGTATTTTATATGTGGTAGGTTTTGGTTGATGTAGTTGTTCAATTGCTAAAAACGTAGTCAATTAAGGTGCTACGGTTGGTTGAGACTCTATCCCCATGGTCACTTGGAAGTAGGTTGGAAGGTAGATCAATTCAATATGTTTGATTGAGAATGTTCATGAGGACTTGGTCTCCAACATGGGGAAGATTGAGGGTATGGTGATTGGATCTTCAATGTATCCATTGGTGTTGTCGATTGGTGGCTTAAAGGCGACATAATAGATGAAGCATGATAGTGTGAGTTCTTCCTTTATGTCAGGATACAAATCCATGATTGATTGCAGTGTAAGGGTATAGTAGCTCACGAATTTCACTTATAGTATCTTGAAGGGTTGCGGTCAGTGAAGAGTGCCTTTTCAAAATCTTTTCATGGTAGGTGCTCTTGTTCTTATATTCCATTAAAATATAGGAGGAGTGATCACTTGAGTTGTTCATGCGACAAACTAGGGACTAACATTTTTTCATGTATGGTAGGTTAATCATGATAGATTGATTGACTATGGGGTATTTATACGACTAGTTGAATGACTATTAGGCTAACAAATTAGTTTATATATTTCAACACATGGTCACTCTGGGCATAACAAGTGGTCAAACTCAATAAAGAATATACAGTTGATTAATTTTGACCTATTTTTTTGAAAATTCAACCTATAAAATCAAAAAAACAAACTCTATGGAGGAATATTAATGATTAAAATAAAAATAATTTTAATATAAAAGACCAAAGTTATAATCCATTTAGAATTAAATCCCAAAAAAATCAATAAATTGATTAAAAATTGTTTGAAAAAAAATTCATGATTTTACTATTAAATTATTGATTTCCATTAATTCCAAAAATTAATAAAACACTAAATATAACTATTTAATCCATTTGAAAATTTAAATTTTAGATCCACAGACTTATCAAGCACCAGTTAATTACCCAAGATTCAAATGAATTAACAGGGTTTTTCCAATAAAAAATAGATAAAAATTTGAAACATTTCCCTCACATCACTGAATGTTAGTTCCTTTATATTTTACATTATGATGCTTGGGGATAATTGGGATTCTCTCATCAATGAATTTTAGATTGTTTAAAAAATAGAATAGGGTTAAATAATTATGTGAGAAGTTGGTCATTGAAATCCCCCCACATATTTGACAAGTTCCTTATTCTTAAAAATTCATTGGGTTTAGTATAAATTCTTGGTTGAGGTTTGATCAGAATACAAATTATCCTCAAGCATCTGAAATTAATATGATTTAAACCAAACCTTAACATAACTATAATTTATCCAAGATCAAGAATTTGTGTATGAATAAAGGGCTTCCAAGGTACAATAATATCATCATTTTATGAAAAGTAGGAAGTTTCATATAATTTCCAATCAGAAGAACAAAGGTTCACCACTCAAAAAAAACATTGAAACATAACAATACCATTGGTAATATATTAAGATAAAAATAAAATGTTTTACATACTCAAATAAACCAAAATAGTAACTAATTAATTTTCCATAACTCCATTTACAATCACGTAACTCCCTTGCAATGACCACTCACCATTTATCTCACTATCGAGAGGAGGAGGAAGATCTTATAGAAATCCCTCACTCTCCCTATAAGGATAGTGAGATCCAATATATATATGATGACTCAAGGAATTCTTTGTATCTTAAAAATAGAAGTTCTTCACTCCCTTTGATGGACTTTTAATTGATGCGCCCATGGTGCCAATTTACAGGAAACGTGGAAGGTTGTTTTGGCACCCTGTTTTTGTAATACCAACTAGAATAAGGATTTAGGATAGAAAACAATATTATCTCAATGTAAAAAAAAACTAATAATATTTTCCCCACCTATTTATTATCTCCATACTAAATTTGGTGAAAATTTGAGGACTATAACTTGAGTTATATCCAAATTATAGAAGTGACTTCATGACTATGAACAATGAAGACTATTTCCAATGATTAAACATTTAATCCATCCCAATGGATGAATTATGACTTATGATATTATATGTAATTGTATATCACATGGTTATGAATTCACCCACCAATTTTCATCCTAATTGAATGGAAATATTAGGCAAAATGTGTATTTTAGTCTACTTATGTGCTTGGTCTCTCACACAATTTTGGACATTTTTGATCAAATTTCATCTTGGTCTCTCTAAATAAACTCTTCCTACTATGAAAACATAAAAACAAATAAAATTTATCTTTTTTAAAATATTTAAAATTGATTAATTTAATCAAATGATAAGTGAAATGTATTATTATATTTTGAATTTATAATACAAAAGCAATTTAAAATAGTGGTTTGAGGGTGGAATAAAATATTGAATTGTGATATAGTCACCACATCATGTTACTCCTCCATGCCTTCCTATGGTCATTTCTATCCCTCATCATCCTTGTGAATCTAAACCATGGATTAGTTTATCCATCATCAAACCATAATGATAATACAATAGATTAAAGAGATCAGTGTTTTAATGGAGTGGTGGTTGATGGATGGTCCGATCACCCAATATAGGTTTATACTTGGGATCATTGATAAAAAATGAATATGTAAGGGGAAATAATTTTATAATTGATGATGAATCATCCATGACAGAACTCAATGAACTTTGATGAAATAAAAACCACATGTAACAAACCATTATAATAAATACAACACTTTTAACCCATTATATCTCATGTTCGAATATAATTCAATTAATTTCCCTAAAAAAATAATTAAATAGTTATAACATAGAAAAAAATCCACAATAAAACATAAATTAATAGTATATTTTAATTTAAATATTCTTTTCACATTCCATGAATCGTTATCATGAACATATATAATTTGTTAATTTTAAAAAATAATCCTCCTTGGGTTCTATTCATGGTATGACAAAATTTAATATTAAAAATTCATTTTATGCATAAAAGAACCAAATTATCATAAATAATGTGGCTATGAGTATTAAATTTTTTCATACTTTGAAGGAATAAATTCCAAATATTCATCAATCACGTATTAATCTCTATTCATCATCTTTACCACCACAAATAATGTGAAGAACATTATAGAATGTTGAAGAATATATCCTGGGATAATCCTCCAACATAGACATACATTACCAAAATAAAAATTATAATAACATATTAATAAACATGTCTTAGGTCAAGGGTGTCAAAAAAAATTTTTTTTATAAAAAAATCTTGAAAATACTCAGTATGAGACTTAAAGTAATCACAAAAAATGACACCTCTCCTTGAAAAAAAGACCATCTCTAGACACAACCATGAAATAAAGATTTCAATATGGGTCTTTATTTTAGGGTTTATTAAATTTCATGCTCAAAAGATAAATATTTATTTATTTAATAAATATTAAATATCCCTTAAAATCCAACTATCTTGGAACTTAGGAAAAAATTAGCCCAAGGGTAAACACTACATTCTTAGTTCAACAGATCCATCAGAAAAATATTCCAAGGTAAAATATCATTTAAACCTTTTTAAAGGACTCAAACTTCAAAACTATAGAATAAATTACATCTCGATTACAAAAAATTCTGGTCACAGTAATGAGATAGTTCTCTATAGAATCATTATGAGATATCCCATTGCATTAATACTTTTATGGATTTAATTAATTATTTATTAAAATGATTCTTTAGGTTATCCTTGATGGATCCAACTTCTTGTTTTCATTAGATAAAGAATGCAATATATTCCTTTGCACTATTTTTTATACAATAATATCCTTAGAAATATGGATCTAGGATCATTATTTTATTAATGATGCACACATGTATTGGTTTTTTTCTTAGATTGAGTTTATTTTAAAAAACTTGAGAAGATATGTAAGATTCTATTTTCATTATGAGATATTCTACCATTTTTCATATTTTTCAGTTCATGAAATAAATAATTAATAGGAAAATTTAATGGGAAACAAATTTTCAATTTAGAGGAGATAAGATGCAATGTTCCAACTAAGGTTATAAAAAATCCTGAGTAATTATGAATATTTACCATTGGTTGATGGCTTGGTTGGAAGCCAATTCTTTTTTTCAATAGAGGATTATAAAACTTAAGACTTTATAAAATTTTATTTTTATAACCATTTTTATTATTTTTATTGTTTCTATTATTAGTGGTTAAAGAACTTAGAGAATACATATAACCAATGGGTTCCAACATCACAGGTGGATTGATTATATTAGGATACTTGATTAATGTTGATTAAGATAATATTCATTATTTCTACTTTATTTTCTTTGATTTATTTAATATTTATGATTTTTGGGTATTTAAGAATTTTACTCTTTCCTTCTGGAGTTTATTTTTTTTAGATGTTATCATTATTATATCAATTAGTGATTTCTTATTTCTTATATATTATATTATTGGATGGGATATAATCTACTCATTATAGACCTAACACATATATCCAAATTTATAACATTCACTTAGGGGGTTTGAGGGAAGTGGATGAAATCTAATGAGTTAGTGGACTTACTATCTATATATGTACATGGTGTAGTTTTTGGTGTTCATGGGTAGAACTTATTCTATTTTGATATATGCAGGTACATGTTTTACTTCTAAATGGAGGTATTATAGTAATGTGGTGTGCTATAACAATAAATTTTTCTTTATGAGTTCCACTCAAGATAGTTTCTTTTCTATATTATAGCTATTGAAATATTTTATCCTTATAATAGTGAAAACTTTCTATATATCTATAGATTTATGGATTCTTCCCAAACCATTTAAATAAGTGTGTTGAATTTCATTCTTTTTTTCCTATTTTATTGATATGTTCATTGTTATTATATAAAATTCATTGAACTATATTTTACCATTCATGATTTTATGTTTCATAACAACAAATATCAGATCATGATTTCAAAAATTTAGGGTCATATTTCTTGAGTTGAATTATGACTATGGAAGAAGACAAGGTGAATATTGAACAATTTGATGTATCTAATTTCAGCTTCTAAAGAATAAATATCGAGAACTATATTTATAAAAAATGATTCATTTTATACCAGAAAAGCTCAGTCAGAGGTAAAGCCTTTGACCATTTATTAAGAAAGGAAAATTACGTTGAACAAGCACAACAAGAAAGAAAAACTAGTTACATGTCATAAAATTCATACCCCTCACCACACCCATGATATATGGCTTCCTCCGCAGTAGCTGATTCCCATTCAGATCTGTCATAGTGCTTTAGGACCTTTGCAAACTTCCGTCTGAGATTCATCTTTTCTAAGGAGAAAAACTCCTTAGAGGATTGCCTGACAGAGGACCTAGTTGACACCGGCTTTGGAAAGTCAGAATAAACCTTCCTCGTTCTTCTTTTAACTAGGGGATTTCCCTCATTTCCAATTTTTTTCTTCCCATCCTTGACAACATCACTAAAGGAAGTCCTGGACAAATCACAAATATTTTCTTTTTCACTGTCCGAGATATCCCCCCATTTCCTAGTAATTGCCACCTCCTGACAAGCATCAGTCAGGGTCCGGCTCTGCTCCTATTTCCCATTGATATCAATCACAACCAAACATCAGAGAGACTCCACAAAAACACTACCAACATCCATCTCCTTCCTCAAAACATAATCTTTATCAAACTGCATGTTGTGTTCATCCTTTATTTGAGGGCACCCATTCATCTCATCCTGACCCACCTCTTGAAAGCGATTGCAAGTATCAACTGTGATCTGTAGACCACTATCAGAATTCAGCTGCAACTGAGAATCCTGACCAGTAGAACAAATAGGGGGTGCATCGTAAACTTGCCCATCAACTGAACTCTAAGCCGGCTCTCCCTCCTTCTACTCAGACTCACCAGCTTTGTTCATTCCACAATCATCCCTTTCTACATCATCCTGACCAGTAAGATTTTTCCCATCCTGCGATACATCCCCTGAATTAGCAGGCACTCCAAACTCTCCCCCACTTCCAGAATTAGGACCAGCCCACAGATTGAGGGGAATTCTTACAGGAAGTGATTCAAGAGATTTCCCATCAACTGAGCACAATGCCAGCTCCTCCCCCTTCTGTTCAGTAGTCCTGGATTTGATTAGCTCACTTTCAACCCTTCCTACAGCAAACTGACCAACAAGGTTTTTACCATGCTGCAACACCTCCCATGCAGAAGAAGGCGGTCCCAGCTTGCCTCCAATTCCAAAACCAGGGCCAGCCTCATCATTGGAAATCTGATCCATACCATTATGTAGAGAGAGATCATGTTTCAATCTATCAAACACCACAACAACAGACAGATTAGGTAAAGACCGTGTCTGCCTCCCCATAGATGCCTCACCCAAACGAACAACATTTCCATGCTTAGCTGCATCAGGACCCGACTGTCCTTAACCAGATACCCCACCAGGCCTCTTCACCAAAGCATCTGACCTCCTGCTTCTGGCTCTATGATGATAGTGACCAGCCAAGTGACCCAAATGACAACAATTCAAATAGTAATAAATCCAATTTTCAAACACAACAGCTTTCCTCCATCAGAACTCCTTTCCAACAGCAATCCAAATTTAGTCGACTGGGGGCTTCAATGCATCCACCTCAACAAAAAAATGAGGATTCACTAGATGACTCACAGAATATGTGCAAGAATCTGAGCAGAGGAAAAGACTGACCAGATTCCCTAGCATAAAAATTATCAAAGGATTTTGAAAAGGTAAGGGAATACTAGGCAAACTTACCCAGGTTGCTACTGAAGGAGGATCCCGATTCATACAGAGATAAAATGACCATCGAAGAAGGAATGATTTGCATCCGTTGCATTGGTGGGGAGCTCTGGACCAGGTTCTGATTAATTCTTCCTCTGAGCCAAATCGAATCATCAGGTGACTATTATCAAGAAGCCCTACAACCGCACGTTCATTCATATCCCAATCACTAAACCCAAAGCGATAAAACTCATCAATGGAAGGCCTTCGAAGAGAAAAATGAACAACTAGTTTCAAATCTATGAGTCTCGATGTCGCGGAGAATTCCGATGAAGAAATTAGAATCTGAGGGGCTTCATGATGAAGATCTGGAACTTTCGGGCTTAGGGAAATCGATGGAAAGTTCAGAAGTAAATTAGGGTTTGAAAATGGAACAAACGCCACTCGCAACACCAGGGGTAGTGGAGCCAAAGCAACGTCCCCCCTCCCTCCACCAGGAATGGGGGGGGGGGGAATCATCATCGAGCATCAACTAGGGTTCATCACCGAGAAAGAGAAGGAGCTCTCGATTTCCCAATCTCTAATACTCAACATTTCATCAAACATGTTGTTGGGTAATGAGGTATTGGGATGGCCTGCCCACCTGCACACCACACATCCCCAGCGAGGCCCAAGGTGTCCAACCCTTGGGCTTAGGCCAGTTCCCAATGGGGTAGAGGGGCCCATGAGTGGTTTTCTAGCATATTGTGAACTTGATGTTGGATTTTCATGGTGAGATGAAATAACATATCTGATAAAGATACTAGAAAATATGTATGATAATAATTTTTCATCATAAAAGGTATATATAATGTTATAGTTATTTAAAATGAAGATGGTTGAAAGAATATTTATTTATAACCATATCATTGATTTCAACACAATCACAATCAATTTGACCTTGGTAAATATTACCCTTGATAATGAGGTAAGTTCTCTCATTATTATATTTTCATTACTTGAAATTTGGGAAGGAATTATAATAGTCATGTGTAATTTATCTATGAAGAACAAATTAATGTTTAATGATGTGTGAGATATAATCCTCAGTGAGGATATTTTAATGTGATATTCAATTATATTCTATAGTTCTTGTTTGAACATTAAATAAAGTAGGAGATATACACAGTGGTAAAATAAAAGAGGAAGATGACGGGAAAAAATCAAGATACATCGAAGTGGTTTGGTCCCACTTTTATGACATTATGGAAAGAATTGAAACTTTAAGGAGTGTAGGAATAAATTGAAGGCACTTAAAAAAATCATAGTAAACACAACAAATCAATGCATTGATAATGTCTTAATGTTGAGTTTGAATAGTCCCATAGAGTCTTAAATTTCAGACTAATAAATATATTTTCATTCCACATCAAATTTTTTTTTTGAATAATTATATTTTAAGGAATTTTGGAAAGGTGTATATTACTGATAATGTACCCTTATAAATTGTTGAAAAGGGAATCGTATATATTAAAATTATTAGTGGCAGTTTTCTAATTTCGAATAATGTAAAATATATTCCTAAGTTGAAAATGAATTTTATTTTATTTGGGTATCTTGAAAATGAAGGCTTTAATCCCACTTTCACTGACATTTCTTGAAAAATTACCAAGTGGGTTTGGTTATAGATCATGTGGTGAATAATAGGATAATACATAATATAAAAAATCCAATGGACATGGTTATAATAAAAAAAATAATTTGTGGATTCAAAACTATAACATTTTAGGTAAAATCACATGTGAAAAATGGAGATAAAGGATTTTACTGTAAAAGTAATGTTACTAGAGCTAGATTAATTAGAAGTTGGATTGTTTGAAAATTATATATTTTTGAAGAAACTAAGGTGAATTTTGTGAAAGGTGGTAAAATACCAAAGGCTTGAAATATGGACATGTTTTACACTATTGTTTGGAGAACCACACCATTAAATTCCCTTAGAAGTTCAAAGTATTATGTTTCATTTATTAATAAATAAAAATGTAAGGTATGATTTTAATTTTTGAAAATTAAATTTAACATGTCTAATATGTTTTAAATTTATAATAATCTAGTAGAAATGAATTTGGGTCAATTATAAAATTCTCATATTCTGATAATAATAGAGATTATGATTTTATATAATTCAAGGAATTTTGTGTTATAAATGGAATTTAATAGGAGAAAAATATTCAATTTTTTATATAATAAAATAGTATGGTTTAGTGTATGAATATAGAATTGAATTTATGTTTTAGGAGTGTGTTGGAATACACTTTAGAATTCTCAGGGATTTCTAGGAATTTGAAAAAAATATAACAACATGTCTTATTAATATGAGTTTTTTGTGATAGTAGAAGAGTATATACTTGAGGAATTTCAATTGATAAAAGATTTAAGACTCTATCATTTATTAGTATTTTTATATTTGGTATATGTATATATATATTTTGATGTAAGGGAAAAAATTTATGCTATAAACAAAGATTTTTTCATTATTGTATATGGTTTTGAGGTGTTTTGATATTACTTCTAGGATAATGAGAACCAAATTATCATCATAATTTATAATGTGTTATTATTGAAAACATTATATAAAAATACCATAATACTGTTGAAATTGGTAGTGGGAATAAAGAATCATGGTTCCAGTATCAAGTTGATATTGAAGGTATATCTGATCATGAGAGTAAAACTAATGGAGCTTATTATTTAAGTATAATTAAAGACATATATCTGGGTGAGAATACCTATGCAGAGACATTCATCATACTTATATTATTTATTATTTACTGATGATAGACATGAAACATTTTTTAAATAAGAGATTCAAATGAAGGATTCCAGTAAGTGGGATCTATCAATGAAGAAAAATATATATTAATTTAATGTTAATAAGACTTTAGAGGAAAATTATTATGATGAAAGGAAACAAATAATTGCTAAAAAAATGGGTATGAAAAGTAAAAAAGAGAATAATGGTAAGAGTATTTATAGCGCGAGGCTATAGGTTAAAGGGTTTTAATAAAAATAAGGTTTTTATTTCACTAAACTTTTCTCACCTATAGAAAATATCACCACTAGATGAGTTTTTTTAGTATTGTTACATCATAGGATTTACATCATGACCTATTTGATGCGATGCTTATATAACTTCATAGAGATATAGAAGGATAATTTTATAGAGTATATAGAAGGATTCATTGAGTGTGGAAGGTATGTCTTGGCTTGTATTCTACGAAAAATACCATATGGGTTGAATTAGACACCCAAGAAAAAGAACAAAAGGTTTGATGTATTTATCAGAAAAAATTCAAACAAAATGTGTATCATAGACCAATACTCCAACTTAAATTCATTCAATGATGAGTATATTATTTTTCTTATATAGGTGGATGTAATTATTATTATAGTATCAAGTTTGAAAATGATTGATGATATAAAAAGGTATATGGTTGTGGAGTTTGAAAAAAAAATATTTTGATTAAATTTGCAATATTTTAGGAATGCAGATCATTAGGGATTGTGTAGCTAAAACCTTGATGTAGTCATAGACTGGTTACATTGATTTTTTAAGCAAGTTTAATATATTATAAGTAAAACAATATTTTATTCCATTGGGAAACCATTATAAGTTTTCCAAAGATAAATCACCAAAGAAGGGGGAATTGGTTGAATACATGATGGAGGTTACATATGCATTATCAGTCATAATCTTGATGTATTCCATGGTTTTCACTTGACCATATGATTCTCATGTAATATGATTCATGGGAGAATACATGGATAATTTGAGAAAACAAATTTATGAAGCTATGAAGTTTATACTAAGGTATCTGATTAGAAGAAATTAATTATCTCGATGTTATGGGAAAGATAATTATCTATAGGGGTTTTTGGATATTAAAATTAGAGGTTATGTCGATATCAAAAGGAGTACCAAATTTTGTGTTCTTATTTATAGAGGGTCTATTGTAAGTTATTTATCAAAGATATATAATGTATAAACTCTATATACCATAGAGGCATAGTATGTCACTTTGGAAGAGGCTAGAAAGGTGACAGTTTTTATGAAGAAATTCTTAGAGGATGATGAAAAGAGAGAGGAAAATTCATTAAATTATTATAGTTCAATAATGTTAAAAATTATGAATAAACCAATGTTTAATTCTAGAAAAATGAATATTAAGTTAAAGTGACACATTATCATAGGTTTGATATAGGATAGTCTATTAACATTTTATAATATTCAAGGAAAAATAAATTGAGAAAATATATTGATAAAGCCGATAGTCATTGAGATTTTGAGGCATTGTTGTAACTCTATTGGTCTTCATTGATCAAGGAACCTTGAGGGGTATAGTATTTCATACACACTATAGGTATCATGTAAATATAATAGTTTCTAGATCAATCTTTAAGTGTGATTTTATTGGAATTGTAGATCGTTTTTAGTAAAATAGAGTTAGTATAATTAATAGGGTCCCATACCAAATCACCACAAACTACTATGAAAATATGGGTGCTGTAGCAATGTGGGGTACTGTAGAAAATATTTTGATTTAGGATATCAGATCAAGCGAGGGTTTATCTATTATATTCTTTCCTTTGAAATATTTTATATTAGAAATATTAAAAACCCTATGTTATTCTATGGATATATAAATTAATCCTAAAACACATAAATTTATTTATTGAATTTAGCCCCCATAATTTTCATGACTAGATTATTTTTCTTACCACACATTTGTAGAGTTTTTTCTTCATTTGAGATTCCATATTTCATAATAGGATGAGGATTGATAGATGGTTATGTTTTTAGTAAAATTGAAATTATTATTTATTTTTAGACATGTTTCATCCTTATAGACTTATTCATTTATTTATACAATATATTTTTTTATAATTTTTTTGATAATGTGCATACATTTTTTTATTTATGGTCACATTTTATTTTATATACTGAATGAGAGGGTTTCTAATTGTTGATACACCCTTATTATCTACATTAAGGTATGTTTGTAATATAGAAAAATTATTTTGAATTTTTGGTAAATTCTGGTATGATTCCGTTTGATTTAATCAAGAATGCTTTAATATTAAAATTCAAATATTAAAAAACATAGAATATACTAAGTCTAGGGGGTGTGAAAAATTGGTTTGAACCTATTAAATATTCCAATTTGAAAATAATGATTGAAAATTGGTTATCATAAGATAAATACTGAAGCTGATCAATAATCAATCAAAAACTATATTAGACCAAACTGATCGATTTATATTGGTTTTATCACATTTCAATCAATCAAGAAAATAAATCTTGGATAAAAAATGAAATTAGGGTAAGACATTAAGTAAATAAAATACTCATGTTATTTTTTTAACATAATATGTACCAAAACATATAGAAATAATTCCAATAATAAAAAAATAAAAAATATCAATCAAACAAGAAATAGAAAACAATGACCTCAAAAAAAGTGTATATATGACAAAAAATTACAAAAAAAAATACTCTAGTCATAAATACAACGTCATCCATTGGATTAGTTTTCTATATAATAAAGAAAATTAAAATATAAGTTTTAGATTGATTGAATCAAAGAGAGAATGGGTTTATATTTTGTAATATAAAATGGTGAATTTTTTTCACTTAAATTTATCATTAGTTTGTCATGATTCATTATAATAAGAATTAAAATTTATTTATATTACTTATAACTTCAATCAAAGTAAGATATCATCACTAAAAATTTCAATAAATATATAAATACACCATTTAAATGATTTATTTCAGTTAAGATCATTTAATCCTAAAAAATCGAATTAAACCAAAACAATAAATTATACAATATTCACTAATTGATTTTAAATGATTCACTAACTTAAAAACAGAATTCTCCCAATTAATTCTAATTTAGTTTGTTCATTTTTATCGATTTTGTTTAACCTACACACCTTAGGGGGGGTGAATAAATTCTTTAAAATTTATAATAGTTTTTTTCAATAAAAATCTAATTTCTCAATGGATATTGTATTTTCTATTACGATAAACTAATGTATTCTAAATGAAATGATATTTTGGGGATAAAAAGTTATATAAAAAGTAAATTTAGATCTACTTGGTTTACCTAATATGGTTTACATCAAATGTGTGAGTGAGAGATTAATACTCCTATCACAGATCACTATAATTACACTTATTAAAAATATAAATAATATAGGATTACTCACTATCAATCCCAATTTACTAAGTTCAACTCACTTCCTTCAAGTTTGTCTCACTCTCTTTACATGATGCATATATCAAAATTAGAGAAAATAATATAGAAAATACATTTATAAAATAGGAAAATCAATAATCATATCTCTATCTCTATTAATATTCTTCATTTTATTCATTTTGAGAGTTAAATTGAGAGACTCTCTTCCTCTCTATGTATGAAACTCACTTTTTGTGTTCTCTCTTCATATTCTAAATTTTTTGTCTTGAGAAAATTACTACCCCTATCTTTAAGAACATTCCACATATCTTCCCTAATATGCTCAAACTCTTTGGATCCATGACCCTCATTACGTGTCCCAGGAAAAATATTAATTTAAAACTTATAGTTTCATCTTAACAATTACCCCCATAATACCCATGTACTCTTGTCGATAGTCTCATGTTCATTATATTTACTAATGAATCTAGATGGAACTGTACTCCATGAATAGTGTATGTTCAAGTAAAACCTTGCAAAAAACTTATCAAAACTCACCACTAAATTTATAGCTTGAATTTCCATGTATACCCAATGTGAATAAGAAAAACAAGTTGGGAAAATGAGAATATTTATGAACTACACATATCATAGGGATAAAAATAATAAAAATTATATTCATGTTAGAAATGCAGCCAATGAACTTTCATTTATATATTTAATGAGTCCCCCATTTCATTCAGTTGAACTGATTAGTCACTAAAAGTGGCTAATATTAATTGTTAATATCTTTATATTCATTGTTCCCAAGTCCAAAAACATTGTTTTTAGTTCATTACATAAATAGAACTTCATTTCTCATCTTAAATGAAATTCATGTTTAAAATGAAAATTTAGGCCCAATCATTCATCTGTTTGTGGACAGAATTATATTCATTTTTTGAATTTTATATTCTGGGATATGATTTATCTCTTTTTTTGGAACATTTTATCTTTTAGGTCTGATGGATTAATCCCAATGGAAGATGGATATTTTTGCGCCTGAATGCAGAATGTTGCTGGAGAAAGCATAATGGGCCTAAATCCCATCAAACAAATGTGGGGCCCACATACCAAGCCCAATGAAGCTAAAATTTTAACATTATAAATAGAAAAATATAAGGATAATATTATTAAACTATGGTAAGAGCTAATTCAGAATATTTCAATGAGATACAAGGGGATGAAGTTTAGAATTAAAATGGTGGGCCATAGCAGAATGCCCATAAAAACAGCCCACCGCTTTGAACATAAATCCAAAACGGATAAACCAAATCACCTGAAATTTTGAGAGATTCTATAAGAAACATGTTAGAAGATATTTACTATTTATGAAACCTTAAGGTTCTACCGTATGAAGTGTCAAACGCACACATCAAAATGGAGGATGAATCTGGATGGTTTTGTGGTCAACTTTGTAACATTAATTTCCATTTGATTCTTCACCCTCCTTTTGACTCTCTTAATTGTTGGGGGTTGAATTTATTGTTGGGTGTGGACCTAAGGCTCATTATATTCCTATATAAGGAGTTTGTGGTGAATGGAATAATCATGTAACATTTTTCTTTGAATCCAAGTTTTTCTTTCAATTGTAATTTCCCGCTTTCGTTTTGTAATGGCATCATAAATTTCTCTAATGTAAGTTTTTCATTCACGTTTAGTATTTTAATAAAATTTATTCTTCTTCACTTTTTATTTTCCTTTTCTTTACATGTTGATACCTTTGAATCATGGTGTGAAATTATTCACACCAGCACTTGTGGTTTCAATCACACAATGGTGGAGTGTTCGTTCTTTTAATAATTTTATTCTTCTTCAATTCCGCCCCCATAAGTCTACATACCGCTTCCATTGGTATAATAGCATCAATGGAGGGATAAAATATTAAGGGTTTATCCAAGGGAGAAGAAAGGTCATGGATTGAATATTATTTCATGTACTTAATATTTAAATCTATTCGTTATTTTTGGATTTCCATTTGATTAGTTACATTCTTTCTCATCTTTGCCAACTTTAACGATGACAAATTTTGAGTGCTAGTATGATCTATTTCCTTTGTGTTATTATTAAAGTGATCCTCAAAGTGAATTGGTGATTGGCCTTGTAATTGTGTAGGGATTAAATTGGTTAATTATTTGGAATAATTATCTCATTGTTTGGATATGTCTGGAATTAATGACATGAAATTTTCCATGAAAAGAAATTCATCCAATCCACCTCAAGAAAAACCCTAAGATCAACCCACTATCAATAATTGTTTAGTTCACATCATTTTTATTATATGATTTTTAAATTATATCTTTATTTCTACAATTAAAATCTACCACAAATTTGGCCACTTCATAGCCAATCCATCAACAAATCATAGTGTCTCAAGGTTTCTTCTTCAGACCCTGTGGATTCGATCCCTACTTGTACTTCAATGACCACTTTTACCAGAAGGGTAAATTTGGGCATAACCATGAACCAATAATGAACAATTCATAATCTTACACCTTCATTTATTGGGTATAATATAATTGTGCTCTATATTAACCCCTTTTCATCTATGAAAATATAAATGCATAAAGAATTAATATATTGTTTCCATCCTTGATAATCCTTCGTGAAATTTTCATGATAAATAGATACTATTTATTTAAATAATATTATAATCCAAACACAATTTTTGATAACTATATACCAATATAAAAGTAATGATAAGCTTCAATCATTGTTTGTGAAATTCATAAGAAATAACCATACATAATAGTATCCTTCATTGTAGAAAACTTCATTCCTATGTATCATTCTATAATATACCTACTTCTTACATAGGGAATACACACACAAAATTCTTCCTATAACATTATTTCGGGTTGGGTTAATCTTGAGTTTTCTGTTTCATTACTATTGTAAGTAGTGTTAAACTTAAATTTCTACATGCGGTCTATTTATATTTTTCTCGAGCTGTGATATTCTCATCATTAAAATTGTATTTTTCAAGTAGACATAATTATCCTTACAATAGTCTATGTATTTATCCAATTTATTCTATCCAAAGTATCATTTATTGGTTTCTAGAAAATACAACCAAACAAATTATAAAACTAAAGGGGATCCAATATTCTCCGCTTTGGATTTGTTGAAAACACTACTTATTAAAATATCCATCATCCATTCATAGAATAATCCTATTATAAATGATCTCACTTTATTAAAATGTGCCCTATAAAAAAAGGAAGATAAACTTATCTAAGAATCATAACTAATAAAAACTAAGTCTATATATTAAATAATATTTAATATTATCCCCTATTAATTAAACAATTTGTACTCCCTTATACACACTTCTATTATAAAGAAAACTCTAACATCCAAAAAGTTCATAGATAGAAATGAAATAAAATAAGGTAAATAAAGAGTATCTCAATTTATTAAACATCAAAAGTGGGTTTAACTCAAAGTTTATCCATTTATTTTTATAAGATGATATGAGAAATGTTTTAGTCAAGATATTATCTACCTAATAACTAATTTTAATGTATTCAAGATTCAACCGATTCTATTTAACTTTTATCTTGATAAATTATACTTAATGTTATATGATTTATCCTAAAATTTTATACTAGATTTTATCTCAATTTAACAACACTACCATTATCAAAAAGAATAGATATAACCAGCTCCAGTATCTCACCCAAATTTAAAAAATGTTTCTTTATCTATATCAGCTATATTTATATATGTGTAATAATAATATATTTATGTTAAAAAATAAAAATTCTATAGGGGTGAATTGGAGTTTTATTAGTCCTTTATCGAGTATTACACCCTAAGGAGGAGGGGGGGGGGTGAATCAGTGTATAAAAGTTAAAAATGATTCTTCCTTGATTATGGATCTTGTTCTCTCACCTTGAAGAAAAATTAAAATTCTCACTCTCTTCCCTCTTAATGAGTGATGAAATTATTAAATTACATGAGATATTTTTCTTTGTTCACCTACAATAGGTTGTGTATAAGGATCATGAACAATAATGTGCATGTGCACTGGAAACATGAAAAGATCATTGATTTACAAGTATAAATTTGGAGTAGTCTCACTGACCCTCCAGGTTCCCTACCATGAATGTTTGGAAATATCAATACTATCCCACACTAGTGAAATTATTCTTCCTCATGATGATGTATTTCTTATTAACCGAAAGATAATATAAATCTCCACTAATAATTGTGTTTCTCTTTATCACATGAATTTTAAAACTTTTAGTGAGAGAATTGGGCTCTTGTAATAACACATTTTTTAAAAATCAACCTTTCATATGAGATCTAGAATAACCCCCTTTTTTCCTTTTAGATTATTTAAATCACTTTATATATTTATCTCCCTCATCACTTTCTTATCTTATGTAAATAATACTTATCTCTAAAAATAATTGATATGCACACCACATTCATTCCCGACCTCCATAAATAAATCATCTCAATTGAGGCCTTCAAAATGATCAAAAATCACTTGGAATTTAGAAATTTTAAATTCAATTTAAACCTTTATTAAATTCATATTTGAAACTACCATGATCTACTGAATCAAACTCTAAAATCGGTTATAACATAGTGTGGTGACAAAAACTTGTCCATTTTTCCTCAATATGCTGAGAACCACAACCACATCCTTCTATTGCAATTTCTTTCATAGTAAAACTTTATTTGAAAAATAAAAAATAGTAAAATCATAGTGAGACTTATTTTGGATCACATTTGAACATACATACCACCAAACATTTCTCCACACCCATAGGAGACTCCCTATGAATCAAAAGTGAATTCATAGATCATCATGCCTTTCCCCACTTCCTGAAATCCTATTGTTTCATGTGTTTTGATTACATTTCACATACTAACCATGGTTTGCATCATCCATCACCATGATCATGTTGTAATATCCCATGTTTTATAGAGTGAATCAATCTCTACTACACCAAATGAAAACGTGGTATTGCCTATATTGGAATCCTTTATCTCAACATGCCAAAGGGAATGGTAATGGTCTCTGAATCTAACTGTTGAAACATACAAAACATTTGAAAAACCTTCAATAGGGTGTGTCTCTTGCTAGGTGAAAGGTCTACCACAAAAATCATGATAAAGTACTTCCTTCAACTTCATGTGAATAATCCTTCATCAAACTTGTCATCAAATAATACACAAAAATCCTTATGATGGATTTTTTTCTAATAATATCCCGTTTTTGGTTTTTGAAAATATCCCAAACATTCAAATAATTGATTTAACTACCTTTAAAAACACAACTTTCAATATGTTTATTAGTTCACCACTAATCACCAATTCTAAGTTCACATGATCCATTCTTAGTGTGAGAAACAATAATTGAATGATTTTTTTCAGGACCATATACATTGAATCCTTTTAACGAAAACACATATTTCCCCCTAATTTTTATGGACATAATATCCCCCTTTTAATTTATTCCCCTTTTAAACACACTTGGATATTTCTCCCATTTTTTAATGAAACAAAATAGATCAATTCTCGAGAAAGTTACCAAGAGTGGGTTAGAATGCAAAAATTATAGGCAATAAAATATACCTTGCTCATGAGATAAACCACAAAGATTGGCGGTTCCATCCCAAAAATAATTAAGTGTAAGGATGTTGTTAGAATCTAAGATACAATTGATTCTTGTAAAACAACACTTTGGGTATCACCTTCACCATGATGTCTTCTACTTGATCTTGAGTTGACACATTCTCCAATATCATAATTCATTAATCAACCTTATCATTTATGAAATGATATTTGATATTAATGTTCTTGGTTTATAAATGATTAATGGGTTTTTTATGAAATTTATCACACTTGATTATTCAAACATTATTAGAATATGTGGAATCTTGTGTACACCCACATCATTAAGATGTTTCTTTATCCAGCAAAACCGAGTGAATAATTTTATTGAAACAATATATTCATATTCTAAAGTGATCAAGAATATAAAAGACTTCTTCTTATTTTTCCATGATATGCATGAACTCCCAAGTTAGAACAAACAACCATAATTTTATTTGAATCCATCAACTAAACTAGACCAATCTGCATTAGTAAATCACATTAATTTCGACCATGAATCATTGTAATAAAACAACCCATAGTCAATCATGTGATGGATACATTATAGAATTATTCTCATAGATATCATGCATCTTTCTCTGGGATCACTCTAAATATGAGTGTCTTGAAAACTCAAAAATAAAATGTATAGTTGAGTGATAGTAAAATAAATAAAACTCTTAATGATTAGTCAATAAGAAGTAACATCAACCTTGATTACCTCTTCATCATTTTCTAGTTTCATTCTTGCCTCTTTTGTAGCTTTAGTAGGACTAAAATCCTTTATTTGAAATTTTCTTAAGACCTCCTTGGATTATTTTGTTTGGTACAGAAATATAACATCCATTATTTTAATTACTAGGAAGATGATAAAAAATAAAAATTCACCAATTAGATACATATAAAATTCAAATCTCACGAGATATGAAAACTCCTTACATAAGTTATCATCTAAGACATTAAAAATTATTCCAT
This sequence comes from Viscum album, assembly GCA_963277665.1. Lineage (NCBI taxonomy): Eukaryota > Viridiplantae > Streptophyta > Magnoliopsida > Santalales > Viscaceae > Viscum > Viscum album. Next base: position 1,075,437,215 of record OY728130.1, read on the forward strand.
TAATAAAGATAATCACCATCAATCACTGATATTTCTACTTCTTTATGTAGTAATTATGATCAACCCCTTCTTTATGAAAAAAATCTTCTTTAGACCTTGATCTAGCCTAGAATACCATGCTTTTAGCTATTTTTTAAAGGTATATAAAGGCTTATTCAATTGAAACACCTTTCCTTCATCTTCATCAATGAGAAATCCATATGGTTGTTCTATGTATGCTTTATACTCAAGGAATCCATTCTAGAAAGCATATTTTATGTCTATTTGATATACTATATGTAACATCCCAAGTTAAAAAAAATAATTTTTTGTTTTTATTAATATTTTTGAATTAAATATTAATTTTACTTTAAAAGGGGTTGTTATGTCTGATGGAATACCCAATACGCAACAACATGTTTCTTTGAAATCTTACATTGCACACTAACAATATAATATTATTATTTTAAATGGTATTTAACGCCTAGTCATTGTATTAGCGGGAATGAACAGAACTTACTAAAATATGATAATACATGTTTGTTAAATGTTTTTATATTTATCTAATAAAATTTAGTGGCATAAAATGTGAATTAATCTAATTTTAGGCATAAATACTCTAATATTCTTTAAAGGATCGGTTTATTGCCTTTTAATGGAAAAACCTATTTAAATCTAGTTCTGGTCACTTTTATAGTTTCTATTTAACAAAATAAAACTCTTCTTTAGAATCGGGACATCAAAATTCACTTTGGGTAAAATTTTGGTATTTTTCTAATAAAATTCAATTTTTGATGAATAATGAAAAAAATACTTTATTTTAATTCAAAACTGCCTTTTAATATAATTTATATATATGGTTAGATTATCGTTTTAATTGGTTTTAAAGTGTAATTAGATTATATTTTTAGCATTTAATCCAATTTTGGTTATTGGAATTAATTTCACTTTGAAATTGGACATAAACAAGTGTCAATCTTTTGATAGTTATTATTTCTTAAAAACACACCTTTTGTTTTGACAACATGAATTAATTTTAAATTAATTTCTTCCACTTATGTGTTTTGAATTTGAAAAAATGGATTCCATATTTTTAATCAGGAGGTCCAAATTGTGTAAATAGGTAACTTTTATTTTTATACATTTTGAATATTTACTTCAGAAAATATTTTATTTACCATGGTTAAAGGGTAAATCTAGTAAATAAGGGTAAACAAATATTACTATAATAATATAAAAGTACCCTAACATGTTTCATAATCCTATTGGTTGATACAGGTCCGACCATGATCATCCTTAGGTCGATTTTGGGACCCCATGGGGCCACTTGGGAGTGATAATGACACTTTATTTTAATTAACTTAAAGTAAAGACAAAAATGACATAAACAAATATCATTTAGTAAATTAGTTTTTAAACTGGGTTATATGAGTTATATTTCACACTATAAATATTATTTTTAAAGATAAAAATATCTCCTACATGGTATTTGTTTTTATAATTTTTAGACAACAAATAAATTAAATTATTTATGACACAATAATGATGCAATGTTTACCTCATTAATAAATGATTTAAATAAATAAGATTATAACGATTAAAATAATATCCAAAACCTATCCAATTATTATTGTATGATTTTATTTAGACAACTAGTCATCTTATATTCAACTTTAATAAGTTTTTGACAATTAGAAACCGAAAATAATTATGTAATAAAATAATATTTTCACACTTTCCTAAATAGCCCCTCCCCCCTTATAAAAAGCCCTCAACTCTAACCCATTCCTCAAACCTCTAAAGCCCCTTGGATCATACAAACTCTACCCCATTAATCTCCCTAAATCCCTCTCCTCCTCTTAGAAGCCTTAACTTAGGAAGAAGGAACTTGAACAAACCCTTTTGGTTCAAACCAAAGGGAGTTACCCGATTTAAAGGTAATATCTTCTCTTAAGTTCTTTTGTTTTATTTTACTTCTCCAACACCCTAAAATATTTTTATTCCTTTATTTCATAACAAAAACAAAAAATGTATCCTGAATATACTAGGATATTTTGATGGGAATTATTCAAACTACACTTAGACTCACCTCCATCTAATGGGTAAAGAACATACTGTTTCTATGGATAACAAACTAACGCCTCACGAAACGATGATTGTTCAATTATCTACTATCACCTCTCATGGTGGCCATTATAATGGAAATATTATTTATATATGATATATATTATTTTTATGTTTTATTTATTCTTCTTTATTTTACATTTATAACATATCTTTATGGTTTCCATTATGGGTAAATGTGATAATTTCATTTGAGGAAGTGCAGACTGCCGCCCCCTCAAAGTGATATGACTCATTAATGCGATATGCGGGATGTATAAAGGATAGAGTTAATGATATTATAAATGATATTATACTATAATTATATTATACCTATGTATCATTATGTTTTAATTCGATTAAAAAAATAAATATAAATGAAAGTAGCGTTCATGCGTACGAACGACTTAACGTCTCCATGAACGGTGCATTTCATTTCTTATCTCCAAATGTTATTTACTATTATAAATACCTAAATATACTGTATATATATAATATATATGATATCTACATCATGAATATCATTATGGAGATAATTGATATTTGACCACATGAAAAACTTGTAATTATATGAAGTTCATTTTTGACTCAAGTACCAAATATCGACAAAACAACCGTTATTAACTTAAATGAGTATACAATGTTTATAACATTATAAAAAGTGATATAAAAAAAATAATACACTTAAAAAAGTATCTTAATCAAGTATAAATTAACTTTAGTTTATTATTTAGGAGATTAAAGAACGAATGGGTCAAATCAGACATGAGGTAAGGGAACTTCTTAACCCAATTTCTGTTATTTGGGTTGATCTTCTCTTTCTTATTTAGGTCATTATTTGATTATATGAGATATAAATTTTTATATATTATCATGTATTTATACTTTCTTTATGTGTTATTATATTTAATACACATAATTGATCTATTTTATTTACAAAATGATCTTGGTAAGGGACTTCGTCTCAATCTCCTTTCATTGAGGCATATTTTGTTTTATACATGAATTTATTTTATATGCTGTATAAAAACCTTTGACATTTCATTTCATTCAAAGGGAATCATTTTCTATGAGGCATTTTTCTAAATGAATATTTGTTTTCTTTTAATATAAGTGGTGAAAATGACTTTTTCCACCGCCATGAGTATTATTTGATATATGGATTCCTTTACAAGATGAAATATTTTTAAAAGGAAAATAAATACCATATACTCTTTTACATATTTTGGTATTGAAAATGGTTTTGATAATGTATTTTTTATGTTAATATATTTAAATGATATATTGTGATTGAAAATGTTGAAATTTTATATTTCCTTTATGTTTGTTTTATGTGTTATGAATATTTTATCGTTCTTGGACATTGTTTACATATATGGGTGGTTCTGTGATAAAACTAGGGTGGGTGAGACCGAGATAGCTGTCCAATGCATTGGGTAACATGATGGAGGTAGATGTGAATGTTTCTCCTAAGAGATTTAGGGAATATATTGTGAAGGGTATTCCAAATGTAACTCCCTACGTAGCTGTGATAGCTAAAATTTAAGTATGATATGGATGCCACAAGTTACCTTTATGATTTATGTTTTCTCTGTGTGATTCATAAATATTATTATTTCATGAGGTATGTTAAAGAGCTTATGTTATGTATGTAATGATGGACTAATTTTGTCTTTCTTTGTTTTATAACCCTTACTGAGCTTTTTATGCTCATAATAAGTTTTGAAATGCTTTTCACACGAATTAAATATGAATAGGGTCAAGGATGGGATCAAGGAAAAGTCATGCTGTCTAAAACATAGAACAAGACATGAATCTTTTTTTGAAGAGTTTGTTTTATTTTTGTGAAAAAATGGAAACTAATTTGATGTGTCTACATTGTAATTATTGAGATGTAATATTATATTTATGGCCTAATTCTCTAAAAATATAAACCTGAAAAGATCCTCAATGTGAATTATTCATTTAATTCAAGATTATGTAATGTTTTAAGGCTAGGTACTTATAGTTGGTATTAGAGGTAGGTTTAGATAACTTCATAATTTAGGATATTTTTAAATTAATTTCCATAAATTATTTTATGGTAATATTGAAATGATATTGCATTTACATATTTAAATGTTGCTTCCCCTAAGATATTTCTGTGTTCAGAATGGTTTTCCATAGAGGAAACAGGGAAGCTATGTTGGGACGACATCAGGAGGAAGGCAACCTTCCAAATCAGCAACATGATATGGCGAGAATTGGAACTGAACAGTTTTTTCAGTGATGGAACAATTGACTCAGGATATAAATGGTGGTAGTATCCATGAACGAGATCAGCCATATCAACCATAGAAGAACATGTCAGTAGTGAATCATTTTATGAGGAAACATCCCCCATCATTCAGTGGATCATCAGACCCTGTGCTAGTAGAATGGTGGATTAAAGTGTTGGAGAATATTTTTGATGTCATGGGGTGTTCAGAACATCAAAATTTTAGTCTCATTGTTTACCGTTTTGAAGGTGATGATGATCAGTGGTGGTCGATGGTGAAAAATATCATGGATAGTTAAGAGATTGATGCTCTTGATTGGGATGAATTCAGAGGTCTGTTTCTTGAGAAATATTTTCCTAAGGTGGTTTATCTTAGGATAGAAAAAAATTTCCTGGAATTGATGCAAGCGGATGACTCAGTGGCTGCTTATAAAGAAAAATTCACTCGATTGGGAAGGTATGCTCCAAATTTAATATGAGATAATGATAGTAAAATCAACCATTTACACTCAAGATTAAATCCAAAGTATCGAAAGGATTTAGATTCTTGTGATTTCAAAAGTTATGAAAAACTTTTTCGATGTTTAGAGAAGGTAAAAATAGAGTTTTCCAATGATCATGTTTTCTTTCAAAAACAATAGAATAAGAGGTCAAGGTGGCAGGAGAAAGGGAAAAAATCTTCTAAAAGTCTAATGGAAAGAAACTTATGTTTAAAATTTGTGAAAATTGTGGTAAAAAACATGAAGGGGAATTTCTTTTGAATTATAGTAAGTGCTAACGATGTGGTAAAATGAGACACAAATCTTGTAATTACACTGAAAAAGATCCGGGTAATGGTAAGAAAAAATCTGATTTACAATCCGTAAAATGTTTTAAGTGTAATTAAATGGGTCATTATGAAAATGAGTGTCCAACGAAGAACTCAACTAAGGGAAAGCATCCAGACTTCAAGAAGAAAGGGGTGGTGAAATCCTTTGCAACTACTTTAATAGATGTTGGACCATCAAATGAAGTAGTATCAGGTACACTGTTTGTTTGTTCAGATTATGCCAAAGTGTTGTTTGATTCGAGGTCTACACATTCATTCATTTCTAAGAAGTTTTATAGTAAATTGGGAATTACAACTCAATATATGAATCCTGAAATTAATGAAAAAATACTTAAATGAAATGTTGAGAAAAAAAGAAATTATAAGAACCTTCCTATTCTTGTGTGTGGAAAGAATCTACCTTCAAACCTTATTGTTTTGCCTCTAGTAGAGTTTGATGTTATTTTGGGTATGGATTAGCTTTCTGTTTATCATGATAAGATTGATTGTAGAGCTAAAGAGGTTTCTTTTGTGTAAGATTTTTAGTTTGTGTATAAGAATGAACCCTTACTATTGATAACATATTAGGAAGCTGAGAAAATTGTAAAAGATAGAAATGAATGTTACCTTGAACATATTGTTGAAATAAAGGAACTGTTTAGATTAATGATGTGCTAGTGGTAAATGAGTACCTTGATGTTTTTTCTGATTAGTTTCCTAGTATTATACCTGATCATAAAGTTGAATTTACTGTTTACTTAGTTCCTGATGCTAAGCCAATTTCAAAACCCCCTTATCTAATGGATGAAATTGAACTTTTAGAGTTAAAGAAGAAATTGTAGGAGTTATTAGATAAATGTATCATTCAACCTATCATATCACCATGGGGTGATTCTGTCTTATTTGTTAAAAATAAATATGGTTCAATGATACTTTTTATTGATTATAGAGCATTGAATAACATCACTATTAAGAACAAGTATCCTTTGCCTCATATCGATGATTTGTTTAATCAGATCCAGGGAGCTCAGTATTTTTCGAAGATTGATTTGAGGTCAAGGTACCATTAGTTGAAATTAAAGGAAACTGACATTCCAAAGACTGTGTTTCTTACTAGATATTTATATTTTGAATATGTAGTTATGCCTTTTGGTTTATCCAATGCACCTGTGGTATTCATGGATCTTATGAATAGAATTTTCGATGAGTTCTTGGATAAGTTTTTGGTTGTGTTCATTGATGATATTTTGGTTAATTCTAAAAGTAAAGAAGAACATGAAATTAATTTAAGGGTTTTCTTGAAAACCTTAAAAGAAAAGAATCTATTTTGGAAATTCATCAAGTATGAGTTTTGGTTACAAACAATTTCTTTCCTTGGTCACATTGTTTCAAAAAATGGCATAACTGTTGATCCTGCTAAAAAAAGTTGTTGCAGAATGGACAAGAACCACAAATATAACTGAGATCTATAGTTTCTTGGTTTAGCAGGGTATTACCAAAGGTTTGTTTAAAATTTTTCATGGTTATCTAGTCCAATGACTATGTTAAATAAAAAGGTGTTAAGTTAATTTGGAAAAAATAATGTGATGATTTTTTTCTGGAATTGAAATAAAGATTGGTGAATGCACCAGTTTTAGCACTACCTTCCCGAAATGGTGAGTTTGTTATTTATAGAGATGCTTCATTGAAAGGACTTGGATATGTCCTTATCCAGAATGACTAGGTAATTTCTTATGATTCACATCAGTTGAAACCCCATGAGTTAAATTACCCTACACATGATTTGGAATTAACTGCTGTTGTTTTTTATTTAAAAATTTAGAGGCATCATTTGTATGGAGTAAAATGTGAAATATATACTGACCACAAAAGTGTGAAGTTTATATTCTATCAGAAAGAATTAAACATGAGACAAAAGAGATGGTTGGAATTAATCAAGTATTATGATAGCACGATCCTTTACCATCCGAGAAAATTAAATAAAGTGGCTGATGCTTTGAGTTAAAAAACGAATGATTTATTAACCATGATAAGTTTGGAACAAGATCATTTGGTTTTTGATTTGATGAACTTTGGCATAGAAGTTGTTGGTGTAAGAAATTATTATGTTTTATTTTAGGTTTCAGTGAAATCATCTCTATTAGATAGAATAAAGCAAGTGCAGAAGGAAGATAGTGAGTTGCAAAAAAAAAAGGAAGAGTTGTTTCATAAGGGTAATTTTTTTTGAATTTAACATTGATAATGATTGTGTTTTAAGGTTTGGGAAATGATTATGTGTGACTTGTGATTCACAGTTGAAGAATGTGTTGTTATATAAATCTCATAGTTCCCCATTTTCAGTTTATCCTGGCAGTACTAAGATGTACAGAGATCTTCAAGAGTATTATTGGTAGGATAGAACGAAAAGAGATATTGCTGATTTTATTGTGAAGTGTTTGAATTTTTAGAAGGTTAAAGTAGAGTGACAGTTATAGAAATAGATGCTTCAGTTTTTACCAGGGCCAGAGTGGAAATGAGAAAATATTTCAAGGAACTTCGTTTTGGGATTACCAAAGACATATCGAGGTAATAATGCAATTTGGGTTATTGCTGATGGGTTGACTAAATCTACTCTTTTCCTTCCTGTTAGAGATAATTTGTCTTTAGATCAACTTTCTCAGTTGTATGTTAAATAGATGGTCAGGTTTTATGGTGTTCCCCTCTCTATTATATCTGACCATGATCTCGGGTTTACTTCTAACTTTTGGAAAGCCCTTCAGAAATCGTTGGGTACTGAATTAAATTTTAGTATAGCTTTTCATCTACAATTAGATGGGTAGTTAGAACGAACAATTCATACCTTGTAGGATATGCTATTTGTTCATTCACTAGATTACTAGGGAAGTTGGGACTAACATATTTTTTGGTTGAATTTTCATATAATAACTGTTTTCATTCCAGTATACAGATGACTCCATTTGAGGCATTATATGGAAAGCGTTGTCGAACTCCAGATTTTTTGGATGAAGTAGGTGAAAGGGAGTTGATGGGACTAGAATTGGTAGAAGAGGTGGTAGAAAAAGTTTAGTTGATTCAGAAGCACATCATAATAGCTCAGAGTAGGCAGAAAAGTTATCCAGATAATCAGAGGAAGGATATTTCTTTTGTAGTAGGTGATCATTTCTTTCTCAAAGTTTCTCCATGGAAGAGTGTGATGCATTTTTCTAAGAAGGAAAAGTTGAGTCTGAGGTTTATTGGACCTTATGAAATCCTAGATAAAGTTGGAACAGTTGAATACATAGTGGATTTACCTCCAAGTTTATCCAAGGTACACAATGTTTTTCATGTTTCAATATTGAGAAAATATATGCCAGATCCATCTCATGTTTTAAGTCCAGAGGTAGTTCAGTTGGAAGAGAATCTCTCTTATGAGGACCAACCAGTCCAGATTCTTGATTTAAGAGAGAAAGTGTTGCGGAATAAGGTATTTCATGAGGTAAAGGTTTTGTGAAAAAACTATATGGTTGAAGTGGCAATGTGGGAATCTAAAAATTCGACGAGGGACAAATACCCCCATTTATTCGATAAGTGAATAAAATCACGAGGACAAAATTTCCAAAAGGGGGGAAGGATGTAACATCCTAGGTAAATAAAGAAATAAAATATTTTCTTTTTAATTAATATTTGTGAATTAAATATTAATTTTACTTTAAAAGGGGTTTCTATGTTCGATGGCATACCCAATACGCAACAATGAGTTTCTTTAAAATATTACGTTGCACACTAACAATATAATATTATTATTTTAAATGGTAGTTAACGCCTAGTTGTTGTATTGGAGGGAATGAACAAAAATTACTAAAATATGATTACACATGTTTTTTAAATGTTTTTAGATTTATCCAATAAAATCTAGAGGCTTAAAATGTGAATTAATCTAATTTTAGGCATAAATACTCTAATATTTTTTTAAAGGGTGGATTTACTGCCTTTTAATGGAAAAAACTCTTTAAATCTAGTTTTGGTCCCTTTTATATGTTTTATTTGACAAAATAAAACTCTTCTTTAGTATTAGGCATGAAAATTCACTTTGGGTAAAATTTTGGTATTTTTTTGATAAAATTCAATTTTTGATGAATAGTGAAAAATACAGTATTTTAATTCATAACTACCTTTTAATCTAGTTTATTTATATGGTTAGATTATATTTTTAATTGGGTTTAAAGTGTAATTAGATTATAGTTTTATCATTTAATCCAGTTTTGGTTATTATAATTAATTTCACTTTGAAATTGGACATAAACAAGTGTCAATCTTTTGGAAGTTATTATTTCTTAAAAACATGCCTTTTGTTTTATAAGCAGAAATTAATTTTAAATTAATTTCTTCCACTTCTGTGTTTTGAATTTGAAAAAATGGATTCCATATTTGGAATTAGGAGGTCCAAATTGTGTAAATAGGTAACTTTTATTTTGAGACATTATGAATATTTACTTCAGTAAATATTTTATTTACCATGGTCAAAAGGTAAACCTGGTAAATAAGGGTAAACAAATATTACTATAATAATATAAAATTAACCTAAAATGTGTCTTAATCATATTTTTTGATACAATTTCTACCATTATTATCCTTGAGTCTATTTTGGGACCCCTTAGGGCCACTTGGGAGTGATAATGACACATTATTTTAATTAATTTAAAGTAAAGACAAAAATGACATAAACAAATATATTTTAGTTAATTAATTTTTTACATTGGGTTATATAAGTTATATTTTAAAATAAAAATATTATTTGGAAATATAAAAATATTTCCTACATCATGTTATTTTTTTTATAATTTTTAGACATCAAATAAATTAAATTATTTATGACACAATAATGAGGCATTTTTTACCTCATTAATAAATGATTTAAATAAATAAGATTATAAAGATTAAAATAATTTCAAAAACCTATGAAATTATTATTGGATTATTTTATTTAGACCATTATTTATCTTATCTTCGATGTTAGTAAGTTTTGGACCTTTATACACTGAAAATCATTATGTAATAAAATAATATTTTCACACTTTCTTAAAGAGCCCCTCCCCCCCCTTATAAAAAGCCATCACCTCTAACCCATTCCTCACACCTCTAATGCCCATTTTCTCGTCCAATATCTTCCCAATTAGGCTCCCTATATCCCTATTATCCTCTTAGAATCCTTAACTTAGGCAAAATTCCCTTCAACAAACCCTTTTGGTTCAAACCAAAGGGAGTTACCCGATTGAAAAGTAACATCTTCTCTTATGTTCTTTTGTTTTATTTTACTTCTCTAACCACCTAAACTCTCTTTATTACTTTATATTAGAACAAAAAAAGTATCATAAATATACTATTATGTTGTTATGAAAATGATTATAACTACACATACACACACCTCCATCTGATGGGTAATGAACATACTATTTCTGTGGATGGAAAACTAACGCCTCACAAAGTGATGATTGTTCAATTATCTCCTACCACATCTCATGGTGGACATTATGATGGAAATTTATTTATATATGATATATATATTATGTTTAGGTTTTATTTATTCTTTTGTATTTTTCATTTATATCACACCTTTATTGTTTCCATTATGGGTAAACACGATAATTTAATTTGAGGAAGTGCAGACTACCGCCCCCTCAAAATGATATGACTCGTTAATGCCATATGTGGGATGTATAAAGGATGGAGTTAAATATATTATATATGATATTATACTGTAATTCTAATATAACTATGTATAATTATATTTTAATTCCATTAAAATAATAAATATAAATGAAAGTAGCGTTCATGCGTACGTACGACTTACCGTCTCCATGAACGATGCATTTCATTTATTATCTCCAAATGTTATGTACTATTATAAATACTTACATATACTGGATATATATGATATATATGATATCTACATTATTAATTCCATTATGGATATAATGTATATTTTAACACATGAACAACTTGTAATTATAAGAAGTTCATTTTTGACTCAAGTACCAAATATCGACAAAATGACCGTTATTAAATTAAATGATTACTTTATGTTTATAACATTGTAATAAGTGATATAAAAAGAATTATAAAAATAAAAAAGGATCTTAAGAAAGTATAAATTAAGTTTAGTTTATTATTTAGGATATTGAAGAACAAACAGGTCAAATAGGACACGCAGTTAGGGAACTTCCTAACCTAATTTCCGTTCTTTTGGTTGATATTATCTTTCTTATTTAGGTCATTATTTGATTATGTGAGAAATGAATTTTTATATCTTATCATTTATTTATACTTTATTTATGTGTTATTATATTAAATAAACATAATCGATCTATTTTATTTACAAAATGATCTTTGTAAGGGACCTTGTCTCAATCTCCTTTTATCGTGGCACATTTTGTTTTATACACGACTTTATTTTATACGCAGTATAAACACATTTGAAATTTCATTTCATTCAAAAGGAATCTTTTTCTATGAGGAATTTTATTAAACAACAAAAAATGTTTCTTTTAACATAAGTGGTGACAACGAACTTTTCCATCTCCGTGAGTATTATTAGATCTATGGCTTCCTTAACAAGCCGTAATGTTTTTAAAAGGAAAATAAATACCATATACTCTTTTACGTATTTTGGTATTGATAATGATTTTGATAATGGATTTTTTATGTTAATATATTTAAATGATATACTGTGATTGAAATGTGGAAATTTTATCTTTCCATCATGCTTGTTTTATGTGTTACGAATATGTTATGGTTCTTGGGAATTGTTTACGTATACAGGTGGTTTTATGATAAAACTTGGGTGGGTGAGCCTGAGATAGCTCTATAATGCATTGGGTAACATGATGGAGGTAAACATAAATGTTTCTCCTAAGATATTTAAGGAATATACTATGAAGGGTATTCCAAATGTTACTCCCTACGTAGCTGTGATAGCTACAATGTAAGTATGTTATGGATGCCACAAGATACCTTTATAATTTATGTTTTCTATGTGTGATTCATAAATATTATGATTTCATGAGGTATGTTAAAGAGCTTATGTTATGTATATAATGATGAAATAATGTTTTATTTATTTTTTTTATAATCCTTACTGAGATTTTTATTCTCATCCCATGTTTTGAAATGTTTTTCACAAGACCTAAAGATGAATAAGGTCAAGGATGGGATCAAGGAAAAGTCATTCTATCTAAAACATGGAACTAGACATGACTCTTTTTTTAAGATTTTTTTTATTTTTGTGAAAAAAATGGAAACATAGTAGAAGTTTCTACTTTTTAATTCTTAAGATGTAATGTAATAGTTATGGCCTAATTCTCTAAAACTCTAAACCTGAAAAGATCCTGAATGTGAATTATTAATTTAATTCAAGATTATGAAATTTTTTTAAGGTCGAATCCTATAAAACCCTTTTGAATGGAGATGGATAAGAATAATCGAATAGTTTAATGTTGTGTTACCAATTAAAATGTTTTATCAACATTAATTCCTTTATTTTTGGAATACCTATTTACACACAAGTTGTAATTTGTTTTGAATCACCTTTCTATCTTCATTAAGTTTATTTTGGAACACCCACTTGGTTCTGATAACATAAATTTCACTTTTCCTTTGAACAAATTCCCATGTCTCATTCTTATATATTTTATCATGTTTTTAATTCATAGCCTTGATCTAACTATTATCCTTTCATCCTCTTTAAATGATTTTTATTCTATTTAATATAATAAAGATACCTGCTACTGATCCTTTATTCTTCTTATTTGAATCGACGATATCTTGTCTCCAATAGTATTCCATTTAATGATTTTATCCATGACAAATAATCTTATTAAAACTTTTATAATGGATATATACTCTTAAATATTGAATTTGTTATCAAAATTTTCATTAATCCATGAAGCCCCCCCCCAAATACATGCATTTCTTTATCACTTCTATCTTCAAAGACTAGTTGGTTGGTATGTAAAATCTATTCATGTGCGAATACCATTTGCTCACTTTTAACCACCATAATTTCATTTATATCAATAATTTTGGATATTTTATTATTATAAAACTTTTAGTATTTTCTATTTAATTAATATCCAAGAAATATGCCTTTATTAACCTAATCTTTAAACTTATTACTCTTCTCCTTATTGAGAATAAAACTCTTACTTCTAAACTCCCACAAGTAGTTTATTGAAGAATTAATTCTATACCATATTTAATATGGAATTATTCTTTAATTTGGACATATAAATTCTCAATTTAAGATATAAATAGCTAAAAAACAACTTCTTTCCAATTACTTTTTAGAAGGGACTTCTCTATAAGAACTATCTAGGCCATGTTGTTGATTATAAGATTTCTTCTTTCAACTGACAAATTTTTTTGGTGTGTTATAATTGCCAAAAACTAATATTGAATTCCATGATTCTCTAGATATTCATATAATTGATGGTTATTAAAGTCTATGAAATTTATGGTTTATAACTTATGAATTTTCACACCAAGAATCTTTTCATCCCCCCTCTAATAAGCAATGATACATATTTATACCTCGGTCTTTTGTGTGATATGAATAATCCATAGCATCCTACTAAAATCATCAAAAAACAAAAAATAATACCTTTTCTATCTATGGATTTGGGTGATATTGTACTACATATATTCACATGAACATGCTCAAGAAACCTTGATGTCTTCACCTTGTTTAGCTTTCAAGTCCTTCAAATGATCTTCCCTTTTTGACATGAATCAAACATATGTGTGTAATAATATGTGAGATGGGGAATGTCATGGGATCCACCACTAAATGAAAAATTTACAATGATATTTGGATCAAATGGCCATGTTTCTTATACTTTATCCTAGTTTCTTCCTCTTTGGACAACATAAAAAATTCCATTTCCAACAAGGTATAGATTTCATTTGGTTCTTCTTCCCTATAGAATAAGTAAATCATCTTTTATTATAATAGTAAATACTTTTTTTTGAACTCCACTGAATGATTGAAGTCAAAAAATTGGATAAAACTAATAATATTGTGACTTAGCCCCTAAATTAAGAGAACATAAGTTCACTTAAGATATTACCTTCAATTTTTGGATTTTCAGAAACCAAAAAACATAAGACCCTTATCATTTTTGAAATAAAAAAACTATATTTTTTATGCTTGATATTCACAATTAGGTATTCATTTCTAATCATGTGTGATTTAGAATGACTAACTAAGATCTATAAACCTTAATTTTCCATTGATCTCAATGAAATTTCATAAATATTATATTTTTATGAACGATGTTTCTTTACCCTTTTCGGGGATGAGTGTGTCCCCTCAACATATTAATATATGAAATCTTCTTCTTATTGAAATAATAACAATATGCTTTGAGTTTCTATATTTTTGGATGAAGATTCCATATTTTTCTTTATTTCACTTTAAGACATTCTAGATTTCCTTTGTTTACCTCTTAATGCATAATTTATTTATTTTTGACTGAATCAATTAAAATTAAATTAATATCCATTGAAATCCAAATAATGATTAGAATTTATTCTTACCTGTTTGGATTGGTGTTGAACCTAGAAAATTATTCTAGTTATGGAGTACGCATAATAAGTGTTTCCCAACATTAAATAGAAAAAAAATCTAACCCTTAGATGCATTATTTTTATCCTTTATAGTGGTATAAATATCTATCTTCTTCTAGAGAGTTTATTCTTGGGGTTTAGAAACAACCACTTCTTTCTTATTTTATTCATCATGCTTCACCACTAATTTTTCTTTACCTTTAAATCACCATACTTGAGGAATAAGTATGAACCCTTACTCAAAAATCCCTTTGACTTTACTTGATGAAGATGTCTTAGAATTCCCTATCATCATGTAGGGCGTCAACAGACTTTATTGATCTTCACACTTTCAACACCAACTCATACATTCTTCTTCTGCTACTAAACCTTTTAATTATATCTTTATTAGTTTTTCTTCTAAACCAACAATGATTCTAATTTTTTATTCTTCTTTATGCTTTAACTCAACTTCCTTTCCGAAATTTCTTGAAATTTCATATTTTATTTTTTCAATCCCAGTACTTAAATATATTTTTTATTGTCATTGTTTCATGTAAATATTGGAATCATGCACTAATACATTATCCTTCATAGTATTTTCTATCCAAAAAACAATTTTTTCATGGGATGCATCAAGTTTTGATTAAAGATCAACTCTTTCTATAATTTCTTTATTTTTATCATTATAATCACCATATTTTAGATTATTTGAACACATACATCAACACATATTCATACTTTAAAATTTCAACTTCTTCCATTTCACTTTCTCTAGAACTATCATCTTCTTTAGAAGGAAAATTTCACCTTTTGAAGGATATTCACTAAAAGTTATATGTACCTTACACATCTCTTGTTACCTTCTTGGTTTTATTCTCTTCATCAAAATTTTAATTATGGTTCTTGAGATATTTGGATGAAAAATATTGCACCATTCCACATCTGAAGTAAAAAAAGGAAGCTTTCCCTTAAACGTATATCTCCCTCTATTAAGATTAGAGTAAAATATGACATAACCTCACCAACTTGGTTAATGTTTGTATTATCCCTTATTAAGGGAATTTTCATGGAATTAAAGGATAAATATTGGGTACTATCCTTAATTATTGTCTCATTTTCTTCATTTATCATCTCATAAGACACAACAGAACTATGAAACTACCAAGTAATATATGTTTTTGTTCTTCATATTTTAGAATCCACACATTTTAATTGAAATAATGAGGGATTCTTCCCATGATCCTCTTCATAATCTTCTTATCTTTAAGATCTTCACTGATGACTCACATATCTTAAAAAATAATATTTAGACAATAAAATAAGATATCAACCATATCATTTGAATTCATTCTAAAATATTATAGAACCTATAAATTTTACTCTCAAACCTTTGAATCTCATTCATAAATACTTAGAATATTTTCCACATAATAGGAGTTATTTTTTACAAAATTAACTTTGAAAAAATTGGATTTTCTAGAGTGATTCCCAAGGAATTTATGGCTTTGTAATTTCAATCCAATTCTTGATGATATTTATCCATAAAGGCTCCACTATCCAAGTTAGTAGTGATTATATAAATAGATTCTATATAAATGTACATGACCAAATATATAAAATATTATTTCATCTATATTTTCTATAATTAGATATTACTAACTTCAAATATGGTAATACCTTTGTGGTTGATAATGTTCACAATGTTTCCAAGATAGATAAAGAAAAACCACCCCTAATATTCCACTTTCTAGTACCTTATCGAGTATTAAACCCTAAGGGGGGGGGGGGGGGTGAATCAGGGTATAGAAGTTTAAAAAAATTCTTCCTTAATTATAGATCTTGTTATCTCACCTTAAAAAAATTACGATTTACCTCCCTATTTCCTCTCAATAAGAGATGAAAGAAATAAATTACATGAGGTATTTTTCTTGTTTCTCCCACACTGGGCTACTATAAGGACCCAACCTTAAACATTACATAATCTTGAGTTAAGTCAAGAATTCATAATGAGGATATTTTTAGGTTTAGAGTTTTAGAGAATTAGGTCGTAACTATTACATTACATCTCAAAATATTACAAAGTAGATACTTATACTCTATCTAATTTTTTTCACAATAATAGAACTCATTAAATAAAATAAAAATTCTTTTATTTATATAAATATTCTCTAATTCATATATTCCATAAACCTTCCTTATACCCTGTGAAAAACATTTAAAAAACTTGGGATGAGCATAAAATTCTCAGTAAGGGTTATAAAACAAGGAAAGAAAAAATTATTCCATGAATACATTCAAATCAATGAAATCATACTTTTCAATCACAAAATATAATCTCTTTAATATAACTCACAAAATCATAAAATTTATGAATAACATATAGAAATCCAAAATCATAAAGTTAACGTTTGGCATCCATATCATACTTACATTGTAGATTTCACAACTACATAGGGAGTTACATTTGAAATACCCATCACAGTATATTCCCTAAATCTCTTAGGAGAAACATTAAAGTTTAACTCTATCAAGTTACCCAATGCATTGAAGAGCTATCTTGGGATCACCCACCCTAGCTTTATCATGGAACCACCCATATTTGGTTTATCACATAACCAACCATCAAATGTCCAAGTACCATTACATTAACATAACACATAAAACAATCATAAAATAAAGATAACATTTCCACATTTCAATCACAAGATATTGGTTCAATATGTTGACATAATCAATTCCTTCTATAAAAAACACATTTAATACATTTAAAAATAAGATTTTTGAATCAAATTGTCCCATAAAACTTTGAAATTTTTAAAGGAATAACATTTTAAAACATTAATTTTCATATAAAAAATCCTTAAAACCATTTTGAAAACATGGACATTAGTGAGAAAGATTTAGAAAAATAAATCTTTAAAACATTTAAAATGATGTTTGAGTTAAAGAGTCCCTTACCACTTAATAAATACTTGTATAAAAATAATTAAATAAAAATATAAAAAAATTATAATATCATGATAATAAGAAGATTCATGATATAATATCTCAAAGGGCACTATATACACCATATAAAAGCAAGTCATGTATAAATAAAAATATTCCTCAATGAAAGGAGATTCAGACGAAGTCCCTTATAAAGATCATTTTTTAAATAAAATAGATCAATTATGTATATTAAATATAGGTACAAATAAGTAATGTATAAATACAATATAGGAAATCAAAATTTATTTCTTACATAATCATAGAAAGACATAATTAAAAGTATAAGATTAACCTAAAGAATGGAAATTGGGTTAAGAAGTTCCCTTACGAAAATTCAGCAGCCTAACGACGTCACATAAAAATTCAGAAAATGAGTTGATGGGGAAGAAAAGGGTATCTCATAACATGGACATAAAATGTACATAAATAATGATATATATTGACATATCCCAATATAAGAAAATTCAAATTAAAATACATAACATAAAAGAATCCTTTGACTAAAAGGGGAGGGTGAAATGTCCCCTTACCTTATGTCTGATTCGTTACATATGTTCCTTTTTTCTTACTAAATAATAAACTTAAGTTACTTTATACTTTATTAAGAACATTTTCAAGTTTATTATTACTTTTATATCACTTATTACCTTGTTATAAAATTTACATGATTATTAAAGTTAATATTGGTCGTTTTGTCGATATTGGGTACTTGATTCGAAAATGATCTTGTTATAATTACAATTTTTCCGTGAGGTCAAAAGTAAATTATCTCTAGAATAATATTAATATATATAACATATATATCCATTATATATTAATTTATAATATTCTATATCATTTGGAGATAATAAATGAAATGCACCGTTTATGGAGGCGTTAAGCTATATGTATGCATGAATTTTACTTTCATTTCTATTTCATATTTAATGGAATGAAAACTTAATTATAAATAGTTATATTATAATTAAAGTGTAATATATATGTTATATATGTTATACAAGTTCATTTATTCCATCCTTTATACGTTCCATGTATAGCATGAATGAGTCATATCACTTTGTGGGGGCAGTAGTCCGCACATCCTCAAATGAAATTATCATATTTATACAACATCAAAAGAATAAAGGTATATTATAAATGATAATTACAGAAACATAGAAATAAAATAATTATCATATATATCATATATAATTTTAGTGTCATCATAATGGCCACTATGACAGGCGGTAGGAGATAATTGAACAATCATCGTTTCCTGACGTAGTAGTTCGCCGCCCAGAGAAACAATATGTTTGTATCAATTAGATGGAGGTGTGTGGAAGTTTAGTTTGAATAATTATAATAACAACATAATATTATATTTAATATACTAATGTTTTTATAAAATAATGGAATACAAAAAATTAGGGGGTTGGAGAAGGAAAATAAATGGAAGATGCTTGAGAGAAGACATTACCTTAAATCAGGTAACTCCTTTTGATTTAAGCTAAAAAGACTTCATGAATTTCCTTATGACTAAGGTAAGGATACTAAGAGGAATCTAGAATGTTGATAAATTATTTGTTAAGATTTTGGACGAGCCAATGGGGCTAGGGAGGTGTGAGTAAGGGTTAGAGGTTGTGACCTTTTATAAGAGAGAGGAGGGGCACTTAAGGAATCTCTTAAAATATTATTTTATTATAAATTATATTTTGATTATAAATGGGACCAAAATAAGGTAGTTATAAGATAATAAGAATATTAGTCTAAATAAAATAATCCAATAATAATTAGATAGGTTTTGAATATTTTTTAATCATTATCGTTTTTATTTAATAATTTTTTACCCTTACCGTTTTATCAAGCATTTAACACTTTGAGAATAAAAATCGTTACTAAAACATGTAAAATATCCAATTAAAGAGTCAATAATAAAAATTTAGACTTATAATAAATATTTGAAATAATGTTATATTTTTTTTAATTTTATAATATTTAACAAAATATTTTATTTTTTAAAATATGATTTATATCAATTTTGACACTATTCATATCATGACTTTTTTAAAAATCCATGGAAACATGATTACTTTAAAAAAACATCATTAATAAAAATATAAAATTAAACTATAATCCAAAAATTTCATGTATGACATCAAAATAACAAAATTACATTTATTTTAACACTTATAATATCATTTATTTGAATCCTTTATTAATGAAGCAATCACTACATCACAATTGTGTCATAATTAAATTTATTTATTTAATGTCTAAAAATTATAAATAAAATAACATGATGTATTCAATATTTTTATATTTAAAATTAAAATTTATAGTCGAATAGATCACTTATATAACCCCATAAAAAATTGTTTTACTAAAATATATATGTTTAGGTTATATTTTCATTAACTTTAAATTAAAAGTAATTAAAGTCATTTTCACCCACAAGGGGATCCATGAGGTTCTAAAATCGACCCAAGGATGACCATGGTTGTAAATATATCATCCAATAGGGTTAGGACATGTGTTAGGGTAATTTCATATTATTATAATATTATTCTTTACCCTTATTTACCAGATTTATCCGTTAACCATGGTAAATAAAATATTTACTGATGTTACTATTCATAATGTCTAAAAATAAAAGTTACATATTTAAACAATTTGGAACTCATAATTAAAAATATTTAATCCTTTTTTTTCATATTCAAAACACATAGGTTATAGAAATTAATTTAAAATTAATTCATGTTGTCAAAACCAAAAAGCGTGTTTTTAAGAAGTAAAAACTAATAAAAGATTAACATGCATTTATATAAAATTTCAAAGTGAAATTACTTAAAATGAAAAACATTTGATTAAATGATAAAAATATAATCCAATTAAACTTTAAAACCAATTAAAATTTCAATATAACTATTTAAATAAATTAGATTAAAAAGTAGTTTTGAATTAAAATTCAGTTTTTTACTATTCATTAAAAAATGAACTTTATCAGAGAAATACCAAAATTTCTCCCAACGTAATTTTCGATGTACCACTTCTACATAAGAATATTATTTTTTAAAATAGAAAATATAAAAGTGAAAAAAACTATATTTAAATAGGTTTCGCCATCAAAAGGTAGTAAAATGACCTTTTAAAAATATTAGTGTTTTTTCATGCTTAAAATCAGATTCATTATTATTTTAAGCCCCTAAAATTTATTGGATAAGCGTAAAAACAGTTAGTAATAATATTGTGGTTAGTTCTGTTCATTATCTCTAATACAATGGCTATGTGTTAACTATCATTTAAAATAATAATAATATTATATTAGTTTATTGGTATAACTCAAAAGTGTGTGCAACGCAAGATTTCATAGAAACCCATTGTTGTGTGTTGAGTACGCCATTATAAAAAGTTTCATATTTTAAATAAAATTAATATATTATTCATAAATATTAATAGATATGAAAATGTATTATTCTATAAATACTTGGGTCGTTACATCCTTCCCCCTTTTGGAAATTGTGTCCTTGAAATTTTAAAATTGGGCTTAGAAACTTCATTCAAAGTCCCGCATCGGAAAATGATTCAATAAAACTATCACTTAAAAAAAACAAAGAGAAGTAAAAAGGTCACCTGAGATAACACATACTAGGATTCCATAAAAACATGGATATGGATGAGAAAATAAGTGTCATGTTCTGATTGAGAGTGATAGAAAACATGATCAGGAGAAACTTAACCACGAGAAAACCACAAACTTGTGATATGTTAAATGGTCATTGATTCCCCATTAGGAAAAGTAAACAGAAAACATTTTTTTAGGTTCGATTTAATAAATTTTGAGAATTTATGTATGAGATTAACTAATAACATGAGGAAATATTCTTACTTTTCATGTAGAGTTTCATCCTTTAATAAGTTTTTACCAAAAACTCATCTTTTCTCCAAACGATGAGTATTAAAGATTACTTGGTCACAACTGAAGTGATAGAATATAATTCTAAATAATAACATGATCCCAAAAATTTGAACCACATATTTCCCCTGTCTTTAGACATTAACCAAAACCAAAAAGGTTAGTGCAAGATAAGATAATCCCCAAAACGATAATATTTTATATAAAATAAATACCACCCTAAATCTCCCAAATTGAAAAAACAATACCCAAAGCCCAAAAAATACCATTCAATACACAATTTTCCATAAAATTATTCAAAATAAACGAAACTAGGTTTGAAACCCAAAATTAATAAGTATTTTATCACATAGTCTTCCAAAAAAATCTAAACATTTATCTCTAAATAACATAAGCTACTCTTAAAGTCACATATTGAAAAGTAATTAACCTAATCACATATTCTCTATGATAGGTTAATTATTTCAATAAATAACCCAAATTTCTATATGTCCACAATAAAAATATAGATTCTTACAAAATAAAATTCCACTAGTACTCCTCAATTTAAATCCCAATGTATTCTATTTTCCTTAGGCATATAGTGTTCCCAAAAGAGAAAAAATATTCCAAAATAACCTTAATCACTTAATCACTAAATAATTTTCTTATACTAAGGATATCCATTTTATAAAACATAAGTTACTAAAATAAACATAATATTGATATATAAAAACATTTAACTAAAAAGAATAAATCATACTAACCAGGGAATTCACATAGGCTAGTGGTAGGTGACAAAACCCAACCACACTTTGGTTGTGGGTTCGATTCCCGTGGATTTGTCCGACATGACGGGTTGCCACCTATTTTACAGGTTGTCCTCTTTATAATAATTAAAAATAACCCTAACATGTTTTATCCTCAAATGTTGTCTTATACCTATCATTTTCATCCTAACTAATTAAGACCTCAACATCTAAATTCATGAAGTCTTATATATATTGTCATTTTTTATTTCACCTACATATGATAAAATAAAAATATTCCCAAAATAAATAACATCATACCTTGATAAAGGTGTCCACATGGTTTTATCGTCATTTTGTTCACGTAGGTATAAGGTCCATTCATTTTAATAATGATTTATAAATCCTTCAAAATCATTTTCTTCCTTCGTCCAAATACACATTATACAACTTGGGTTATATGGGTGTTTGTAGAAAAATAATTTTAGAAAATAATCATGTATGACATATAATTTCGAAACATCTGATAAAACTTGATTTTTATAAAACAGTCAGACCAAGTTTGAGTTGAAACTTTCAATCAATTATCCTTTTAAAATACCATAAGTATATACTGAGAGAATATATTGTAAAATAAAATATAAAATGGTTGCAGAAGGGTGTCCTTCTTGAGCACCTTTTTCAAAATCATAATATGCTTCAAAATCTTATGATAAGGTAAAATATTTTAAAATTCCTTGATAATATTTACCTTTCTTAAAAATATGAGAATATTGAGAAAATAATATTTGATTAAATACAACCCATGATCCATGATGGTATTGAGGTATGTTGGAGGTGTTTGATATCTCAAACAACTTCTTTCAAGTGAGTTATATGCTAGAAAAAGTTTCACAATAATCCTAACATGACTTTGCAATAATTATTGCAAGCATATCATCAACATTAGATAGGAATGTTGTTTTATATACTCCTACATCCATTTGTAAACAAATTTCCTCGATAAAAAAATGTTATAAAACAAGTATTTAACTGAAAGAATAGACATATAGACTAACCATGTGTTCAACGAAAACTTCTAATCCCTAAAGTTGTCTAAACCAACCCCTGATTCCAACTGTAAGTCCCTAGCCTTAAACATTACATAATCTTGAGTTAAGTCAAGAATTCACATTGAGGATCTTTTCAGGATTAGATTTTTAGAGAATTAGGCCTGAACAATTACATTACATCTCAAAATATTACAAAGTAGACACTTATACTTTGTCCAATTTTTTTTCAAAATATTAAAACTCCTTAAATAAAACAAGAATTATATTATTGATATAAATATTCTTTAATTCTTTCATTCCCTTAACCTTCCTTATACCCTATGAAAAACATTTCAAAAACATGGGATAATCATAAAAATCTTAGTAAGGGTTATAAAACAAGGAAATAAATTGTTAGTCCATCAATACACACAAATAAATGAAATCATACTTTTCAATCATAAAATATAATCTCTTTAAAATATCTCACAAAATCATAAGATTTATGAATAACACATATAAATCATAAATCATAAAGGAAAAATTTGGAATCCATATCATACTTACATTGTAACATTCACATCTACATAGAGAGTTACATTTGGAATACACATCATAGTATTTTCCCTAAATCTATTATGAGAAATATTAACATTTTCTTCCTTCATGTTACCTAATCCATTGGAGAGCTATCTCTGCCTCACTTACCCTAGGTTTAACATGGAACCATCAATATTTGGTTTATCATGTAACCACCCACCAAATGTCGAAGTACCATAACATAATCATAACACATAAGACAATAATAAAGAAAAGATAACATTTCCGCATTTCAATCACAAGATATCATTTCATTATGTTGACATAATCAATTAATTCAAAACAAAAACACATTTAAAACATTTAAAAATAATATTTTTGAATCAAAGTGTCCCATACCACTTTAAAAATTGTAAAATAATATCATTTTAAAATATTAATTTCCATATAAATAAATATTTAAAACCATTTTGAAAATATGGACATTAGTGAGAATGATTTTGAAAAAACAAATCTTTAAAACATTTAAAACAATGTTTTAGTTAAAGAGTCCCTTACCACTTTAGAAATAATTGAATAAAAATAATTAAAGAATAAAATAAAAAAAACTTATAATATCATGAGGTTAAGTATATTCATGATATAATATGTCAAAGGGAACTATATACACCATATAAAAGTAAGTTGTTTAGACATCAAAATAAGCCTCAATGAAAGGAGATTGAGATTAAGTACCTTTCAAAGATCATTTTGTAAATAAAATAGATCGATTATGTGTATTCACTATAGGTACACATAAGTAATTTATAAATAAAATATGTGAAATCAAAATTTATTTCATACATAATCATATAAAAACATAATTAAAAGTAGAATATTCAACCAAAGAATAGAAATTGGGTAAAGAAGTTCCCTTATGAAATTTCGGCAGCCTAACGACGTCACTTAAAAATTCAGTAAATGAGTTGATGAGAGAGAAAAGGGTATATAATAACATGGAAATAAAATGTACAAAAATAAGGATATAGAAGGATATATCCCAACATAAGAAAATGGAAATTAAAATATATAACAAAAAATTAGTCTTTTACTAAAAGAAGAGGGTGAAAGGTTCCCTTACCTTGTGTCTGATTCGTTATGTATGTTCCTTGTTGTTCTAGAATAATAAACATAAGTTAATTTCCACTCAATTAAAAAGATTTTTAGAGTTTATTATTCCTTTTATATCACTTATTACCATGTTATAAAAATTACATGATTATTTAAGTTAATATTGGTCATTTTGTCGATATTGGGTACTTGAGTCAAAAATGATCTTGTTATAATTAAAATTTTTTCATGGGGTAAAAATTAAATTATATATATAATAATATTCCTATATATAACATATATATACAGTATATATGTATTTATAATATTCTATAACATTTGGAGATAAGAAATGAAATGCACCGTTCATGGAGACGGTAAGCCGTACGTATGCATGAACGCTACTTCATTTATATTTCATATTTAATGGAATGAAAACTTAATGATACGTAGGTATATTATAATTAAAGTATAATATATATTTTATATATGTTACATAAGTTATTTAATTCTATACTTTATACGTTCCATGTATAGCATGGACGAGTCATGTCACTTTGATGGGGCAGTAGTCCACACTTCCTCAAATGAAATTATCATATTTATACAACATGAAAAGCATAAATGTATGTTCTAGATGATAATTAAATAAGAATAAATATAAAATAAATAACATATATATCATATTTAATTTCATTTAAATCATAATTTCTACCATGAGAGGCGGTAGGAGATAATTGAATAATCATCGTTTCGTGAGGCAGTAGTTCCCCATCCACATAAACAGTATGTTCATATCCATTAGATGGAGGTGTGTGGAAGTTTAGTTATAATAATTACCTTAAAACATACTATTATATTTAATATAACTTTTTTATTAAATAATGTAATATAGATAATTTAGGGGGTTGGAGAAGGAAAATAAATGGAAGAAGCTTGAGAGAAGACATTACCTTAAATGAGATAACTCCTTTTGATTTAAGCTAAAAGGCCTTATTGAATTTTCTTATGCACAAGGTAAGGATACTATGAGAAATATATGGATTTGGGATCTTATTTAGGTAAAGGTTGGATGATCCAAGGGGACTTGAGAGGTGTGAGTAAGTGTGAGAGGTGGTGGACTTTTATAAAAGGGAGGAGGGGCACTTAAGAAATATCTTGAAATATTATTTTATTATAAACTATAAATGAGTAAAAATTCAATTAGTTATAATATAAGATGAATATAATTATAAATAAAATCATCCAATAATAATTAGATAGTTTTTGATATTTTTTAATCCTTATATTTTTTATTTAACCCTTTTTTACTCTTACCATTTTATCAAGCATTTAACACTTTGAGAATCAAAATAGTTACTAAAACATGAAAAATATCCAATTAAAGAGTCAATAATAAAATTATAGACTTATGATAACTAGTTTTTCAAATCGTATATATTTTTAGAATATTATTATATTTAATAAAATATTTTATATTTTAAAATATGAATTATGTCAATTTTGACACTATTTATATCCTGACTTTTTAAAAAATACATAACAACTTGAATACTTATAAAAAACTTCATTAATACAAATATAAAATATAATTATAGTCCAAACAATTCGTGTCTGACATCAAAATATCAAAATTATATTTATTTTAACATTTATAATATCATCTATTTGAATCCATTTTTAATGAAGTAATCACTACATCACCATTGTGTCATAATTAAATTTATATATTTAATGTCTAAAAATTATAAATAAAATACCATGATGTATTAAATCGTTTTATCTTTAAAATTAATATTTATAGTCAAAGAGATTACTTATATAACCCCATATAAAAATTGTTTTACTAAAAGTTATATGTTTAGGTTATGTTTTCCTTAACTTTAAATTAAAAGTAATTAAATGTCATTTTCACACATAAGTGGCTCAATGAGGTCCTAAAATCGACCCACAGATGCCCATGGTCGGAAATATCTCATAAAATTGGGTTAGGACATGTGTTAGGGTAATTTAAAATTATTATAATATTATTTTTTACCCTTACTAACCAGATTTACCATTTAACAATGGAAAATAAAATATTTACTAAAGGTAGTATTTATAATGTCTAAAACTAAAATTTACCTATTTAAAAAATTTGGACCTCATGATTCCGAATATGTAATCATTTTTTCAAATTCAAAACATAGAGGTTGTAGAAATAAATTTAAAATTAATTCCTTTTGTCAAAACCAAAAAGTGTGCTTTTAAGAAGCAAAAGCTATCAAAATATTGACACACATTTATGTCCAATTTCATAGTGAATTTACTTACAATAACCAAATTTGAATTAAGTGATAAATATATAATCCAATTACACTTTAAAACAAATTAAAAGTACAAATATAACTGTATAAATAAATTAGATTAAAAGGTAGTTTTGAATAAAAATTTAGTATTTTTTACTATTCATAAAAAATGAACTTTATCAGACAAATACCAAAATTTCATCCAATGTGAATTTTTATGTTCCTATTATAAATAAGAATATTATTTTTTCAAATAGAACATATAAAAGTGAAAAAAACTATATTTAAAATGGGTTCTCTATCAAAAGGTAGTAAAATGACCTTTTAAAAATATTAGAGTTTTTAATGCTTAAAATCAGATTCATTCTTATTTTAAGCCTCTAAAATTTATTGGATAAGTGTAAAGACATTTAATAATCATATTGTAGTTAGTATCTTTCATTATCACCAATTAAATAACCAGACATTAACTATCATTTAAAATAATAATAATATAATATTATTTTTTTGTTATAACTCAAAGTTGTGTGCAATGTAAGATTTCAAAGAAACCTGTTGTTGCATGTTGATTATGCTATCGAACAAATTGTACTATTTAAAATAGAATTAATATCTTATTCAGAAATATTAATATATATGAAAATATATTATTCTATAAATACCTGGGTCGTTACATCCTTCCCCCCTTTTGGAAATTGCGTCCTCACAATTTTAAAATTGGGCTTGAAAACATCATTGAAAGTCCCACATTTGAAAAATAGTCAATAAAAATATCACATTAAAAGAAATAAATAGATGTAAAATGGTCACCCTATATAACACATACTATTATTCCATGAAAACATAGATATGGAGGAGAAACTAAGTGTCATTTTCTGATGGAGAGTGATATAAAACATGACCAAGAGAAAGTTAACCACTAGAAAACCACAAACTTGTGATAAGTTAAACGGTATTTGATTCCCTAGTAGGAAAAGTAAACAGACAATGTTTTTTGTTTTAGGTTCCCGTTCACCAATTTGGAGAATTTATTTATGATATTGACTAAGAATATAAGGAAATATACTTACTTTTCAAGTAGGGTTTCATCCTTTAATAAGTTTCTAACAAAAACTCATCTTTTCTCCAAACGATGAGTATTTAAGATGACTTGGTCACACCTAAAGAGCTATAATCAACTTCTAGAGAATAATATGATCCCAAAAATATGAACCATATATTTCCTCAGTCTTTAAACATTAACCAAAACCAAAAAGGTTAGTACAAGATCATATAATCCCCAAAAGGACAATATTTTATAAAAAATAAATACTACTCTTAATCTCCAAAATTGAAAAAACAATACCCAAAGCTCAAAAAGACCATTCATTACACAATTATCTTTAAAATTATTCAAAATAATTCAAACTAAGTTTGAAACCCAAAATTCAGTATTATTGAATCACACAGTCTTCCACAAAAATCAAAAAATTTATCTCCAAATAACATCGTAAACTCTTAAAGTCTTATTGTAAAAAGTAATTAACCTAATAACATATTCTCTATGACAGGTTAATCATTTCCATAAATAACCCAAATTTCTATATTTCCATAGTAAAAACATATATTCTTCAAAAATAAAATTCCACCATTACTCCTCAATTTAAATCCCAAAGTATTCTATTTTTTTTAGGCATATAGTGTTCCCAAAACAGAAAACACCTTAAAAATAACCTTTATCACTCAATCAACAAATAATATTCTTATAACAAGGATATCTATTTGATAAAACATAAGTTCCCAAAATAAACTTGTTATTGATCTATAAAATCAGGTAACTAAAAAGAATAAGTCATACTAACTAGGGACTTCACATAGGCTAGTGGTAGTTGATAAATCCAAATCGAACTTTGGTTATGGGTTCGATTCCCGTAGCTTTGTCCAACGCAACAGGTTGTCACCCATCTTATGGGTTGTCCTTTTTATAAAATTCAAAAATAATCCTAACATGTTTCAACCTCAATTTTTTTTATACCAATAATTTTCATCCCAACTCATTAAGACCTTAACATCTTAATTCATGAAGTCTTATATATATTTTCATTTTTTATTTAACCTCAATATGATAAAATAAAACTGTTCCCAAAAGAAATAACATCATAGATTTATCATGGGGTCCACAAGGTTTCATCATCATCTTGTTCACATAGGTATAAGGTTCATGTATTTCAATAATCATTTAGAGATCCTTCAAAATCATTTTCATCCTTCATCCAAATACACCTTGTAAAAATTGGTTCATATGGGTGTTTGTAGAAAAATAGTTTCGGAAAATAATCATGTATGACATATAATTTCCAAACATCTGATAAAAATTTATTTTTATAAAACAGTCAGACTAATTTTGAGTTGAAACTTTCAATCAATGGTCCCTTTAAAATACCATAAGTATGTACTGAGAGACTATATTTTAAAATAAAATATAAATAGGTTTCCCAAGGGTCTCCTTCTTCAACACCTTTTTCGAAATCATACTATGCTTAAAAATCTTGTGATAAGGTAAAATATTTGAAAATTCCTTGATAATATTTAACTTTCTTGAAAATATGAGAATATTGAGAAAATAATATTTGATTAAATACAACCCATGACCCACAATGGTATCGAGATATGGTGGAGGTGTTTGATATCTCAAACAACTGATTTCAAGTGAGTTGTATACTAGAAAAAGTTTCACAATCATCCAAACATAACTTTGGAATAATTATTTCCATCATGTCATCAGGAAGAGATAAGAATGTTGTTTGATATCCTCTCCTTCCATTTTTACCTAACTTTCCTTGATCTGAAAATGGTATAAAACAAGGATTTAACTGAAAGAATATACATATAGACTAATCATGCGTTTAATGAAAACTTTTAATCCCTAAAGTTTTCTAAACCTATATATGATACCAAATGTAAGGACCCATCCTTAAACATTACATAATCTTGAGTTAAGTCAATAATTCACATTGAGAATATTTTTAGGTTTATAGTTTTAGAGAATTAGGCTGTAACTATTACATTATATCTCAAAATATTACAAAGTAGACACTTCCACTCTGTCCAATTTTTTTTACAATAATAAAACCCCTTAAATAAAACAAGAATTATTTTCTTTATATAAATATTCTTTAATTCTTAAATTACTTTAGCCTTTATTATACCATGTGAAAAACATTTCAAAAACTTGGGATGAGCATAAAAATATCAATAAGGGTTATAAAACAAGGAAAGAAAACATTAGTCCATCAATATATATAAATCAATAAAATCATAATATTCAATCATAAAACATAAGACATTTAACATGCTTCAAAAAACATAAGATTTAGGAATAACACATATAAATCATAAATCATAAAGGTAACTTGTGACATCCATATCATACTTACATTGTAGCTTTCACAGTTACATAGGGAGTTACATTTGGAATACCAAACACAGTATATTCCCTAAATCTATTAGGATAAACATTAAAATTTACCTCCATCACATTACCCAATTAATTGGAGATCTATCTCAGGCTCACCCTCCCTAGGTTTATCACTGAACCACCCATATTTGGTTTATCACATAACCACCCGTCAAAATTATGTTTTAGTTAAAGAGTCCTTTACCACTTGAGAAATACTTGAATAAAAATAATTAAATAATAAAATAAAAAAACATATAATATCCCGAGAATAACGATATTCATGATATAATATGTCAAAGTTCACTATATACAATATATAAAAGCAAGTTGTGTATAAATCAGAATATTCCTCAATGAAAGGATATTGAGACGAAGTCTCTTACAAAGACTATTTTTTAAATAAAACAGATCTATTATGTATATTCACTATAGGTACACATAATTAATGTATAAATAAATTATAGGACATAAAAAGTTATTTATTACATAATCATAGCATGACATAATTAAAAGTAAAAGATTAACCCAAAGAATGGAAATTGGGTTAAGAAGTTCCCTTATGAAAATTCAACAGCCTAACGACATCACATAAAAATTCAAAAAATGAGTCAATGAGAGAGAAATGAGTATCTCATCACATGGACATACAATATACAAAAAATAATTATATATAAGTCCATATCCCAATATAATAAAATGGAAATTAAAATACATAACATAAAAGAAGTCTTTGACTAAAAGAGGAGGGTGAAAGGTTTCCTTACCTTGTGTCAGATTCATTATGTATGTTCTTTGTTCGTCCATAATAATAAACTTAAGTTAATATATACTCTCTTAAGAACATTTTTCAAGTTTTTATTCCTTTTATATCACTTATTACCATGTTATAAAAATTACATGATTATTTAAGTTAATATTGGTCGTTTTGTCGATATTGGGTACTTGAGTCGAAAATGATCTTGTTATAATTACAATTTTATCATATGGTAAAATTATATTATCTCTAGAATAATACTAATATATAGAACATATATATCTAGTATATATTTATTTATAATATTCTATAACATTTGGAGATAATAAATGAAATGCACCGTTCATGGAGTCGGTAAGTCGTACGTATGCCTGATTGCTACTTTCATTTCTATTTCATATTTAATGGAATAAAAATGTAATGATACATAGGTATATTATAATTCTAGGATAATATATATGTTACATAAGTTCCTTAATTCCATCCTTTATATGTTCCATGAAAATCATGAACGAGTTATATCACTTTGAGGGGGTGGTAGTCTGCAATTCCTTAAATGAAATTATTGTATTTATACAACATGAAAAGTATAAAGCTATGTTCTAAATGATAATACAGAATAATACAGGTAAAATAAATATCATATATATCATATTTAATTTCAGTTCCATCATAATGTACACCATGAGAGGAGGTAGGAGATAATTGTACAATTATCGTTTTGTGAGACAGTAGTTCGCTTCCACAAAAATAGAATGTTCTTATCCATTATATGGAGGTGTGTGGAAGTGTAGTTCGAATAATTATCATAAAAAAATACTACCATATTGAAGATACTTTTTTTATAAAATAATGTAATAAAGAGATTTTATTGTGTTGGATAAGAAAAATAAATGGAAGAAGCTTGAGAGAAGACATTACTATAAATCGGGTAACTCCTTTTGATTTAAGCTAAAAGGATTTCTGGAATTTCCTTCTACCCATGGTAAGGCAACTAAGAGTAATATTGGGATGTTGGGAGCTTATTTGGGAAGAGTTTGGATGATCCAAGGGGGCTTTATATGTGTGAATAAGGGTTAGAGGTGGTGACCTTTTATAAGAGGGAGGAGGGGCACCTAAGGAATATCTTCAAATATTATTTTATTATAAATTATATTTCAATAATAAATTAGTCCAAATTAAATGAGTTCAAATATAAGATTAATATAAGTCTAAATAAAATCATCCAATAATAATTAGACAATTTTTGTATATTTTTTAATCCTTATCTTTTTTATTTAACCCTTTTTTATTCTTACCGTTTTATCAAGCATTTAACACTTTGAGAATCAAAATAGTTACCAAAACATGAAAAATATGAAATTAAAGAGTCAATAATAAACTTTTTTACTTATGATAACTATTGGGATAAATATTATATTTTTTGGAATTTTATAATATTTAATAAAATATTTTATATTTTAAAATATTATTTATGTCAATTTTGACACTATTCATATAATGACTTATTTAAAAATCCATAGAGACTTGATTAATTAGAAAAAACTTCATTAATACAAATATAAAATTTAAATTTTATCCAAAAAATTTGTGTATCAAATCAAAATAATGAAATTACATTTATTTTAACATTTATAATATCATTTATTTGAATCCTTTATTAATGAAGCAATCACTGAATCAACATTGTGTCATAATTAAATTTATTTATTTAATGTCTAAAAATTATAAATAAAATAAATTGAAGTATTAAATCTTTTTATATTTATAATTAATATTTATAGTCTAATATATCACTTATATAACCCCATATAATTATTTTACTAAAAGATATATGTTTAGGTTATCTTTTCATTAACTTTAAATTAAAAGTAATTAAATGTCATTTTCACACACAAGTGGCTCCATGGGGTCCTAAAATAGACCCAATGATTACTATGGTCGTATTTATCTCATCAAATATATTTAGGACATGTTTTAGGGTAATTTAATATTATTATAATATTATTTTTTACCCTTATTTACTAGATTTACCCTTTAACCATGGTAAATAAAATATATACTGAAGTTACTACTTACAAGGTCTAAAAGTAAAATTTACCTATTTATACAATTTGGACATCATGATTCTAAATATTGAATCCTTTTTTCCAAATTCAAAACACAGAAGTTGCAGAAATTAATTTAAAATTAATTCCCTTTGTCAAAACCAAAAAGCTTGTTTTTAAGAAGTAAAAACTACCAAAAGATTGACATGTGTTTTTGTCCAATTTCTATGTGAAATTACTTCAAATGAAAATATTTTATTAAATGATAAAAATATAATCCAATTAAACTTTAAAACCAATTAAAATTACAATATTAATATATATATATTTATATTAAAAGGCAATTTGGAATTAAAATTCACTATTTTTTACTATTCATTTAAAAATGAACTTTATCAGAAAAATACAAAAATTTCATCCAATGTAAATTTTGAGGTCCCTTTTCTAAATAAGAATGTTATTGTTTCAAATAGAACATATAAAAGTGAAAAAACCTAGATTTAAAAAGGGTTCTCCATCAAAAGGCAGTAAAATAACCTTTTAAAAATATTAGAGTTTTTCATGCTTAAAATCAGATTCATTCTTATTTTAAGCCTCTAAAATTTATTGGATAAGTGTAAAGACATTTAATAATCATATTTTAGTTATTTATATTAATTTCTAACAATAAAATGGCTAGGCGTTTACTATTATTTAAAATAATAATATTATTATAATATTTTTTTGGTATAACTCAATGTTGTGTGCAATGTAAGATTTCAAAGAAACCTGTTGTTGAGTGTTGAGTATGATTTCAGAAAAAGTGAACTCTTTAAAATAAAATTAATATATTATTCATAAATATTTATAGATATTAAAATTTATTATTCTATAAATACCTGGGTCGTTACAGCTACGTTTAAGGATAACGCATGGAAACGTTTATGTGAACTAGAAACACTAAAAGTTCACTACTTTGAAAGTACAAATTTTGAGTAGTCTCACTGACCATATTAGCTCACTATAATAATTTTTTTTAAATATCACTTCTCTTCCAAATTAGGGAACTCACTGATCCTCATGATTACATATTTCTTTTTCACTCTAATGTAATTTATTTCTTCCCCAAGATTGGTGTTTCCCTTAAACACAAGAATTCTTGAATTTCCAGTGAGAGAATAAACCTCTCAGAATAACACCTTATTAAAACTTAAACCTTATTGATAATATCTAGAATAACCCTATGTTATTATTCCCTATATATTCTTTAAATAATTTTATATATTTATCTCCCTTGTTCTTTTCTTCTATTTTGTATAAAATATATATCCCTAAAAGTAATCAATATGCACACCACATTCATCTCCCTTAGCCTTTATGATTAAATCCTCATAATTTAGAAGTTCAATATACCTAAAAAATCACTTAGAATTTTTTGGATTAAATTCTATTTAAACTTCCATGAAATTTGGTTATAAAACTCTCATGATCTGCTAACTCAAATGTTAAAATGGGTTGAAACATGACACAGTGACATAAAATTCGTTGTTTTTCCATAACAAGATGAGTACCATGCTTATAACCTCCTTATGCATGTTTTTTTAAATATTAAAACATTAAATAAACCATAAAATTTAATATATCCATAATTATACCCCTCATGGATCACAGGTGAACACCCATATCACTATGCTTTTCTCCACAACCTGGTCTCTTTCGGTTGCCTGTATTGTGATTCCATTTCACTTGCTGACCACAATTTCCATCGGTCATCACCAAATTCATCTTGGAACATACCATATTTCATAGAGTGAATATATCTCCACCATGAAAAGTCAAAAGGTATGGTCTCACCCATTTGGACTCCTTTATCTCAACATTTCATAATGAATGGGCGTGGTCACCAACATCGGCCATAAAAACCAACACCATGGCTTGGAAAACATTCAAAAGGTAATTGTCTTGGTCATGTTTAAGTAATAATTCAATAAAAATGATAAATTATTTCCTTAAACTTCTCATTAATCATACTTCATCAAAATTTTCAAGAAACACAACCCAAATATCATTATGATGGATTTTTTTTCTAAAGGTTTCCAAGTTCTTTCACGTCAAACAAATATCGTTATTTGGTTACCAAGAACACATAAACTAGTGACAACCAATGTAATCCTAGAAATAAAAAAATATTATTATTTATAACTATTCATTTTATGGATTTATATTCATCATATTTTTATAATTGAATTTATATATTTTTTAGTTGAAAAAAGAAATAATTTTATTTAACTAAATTTTTTTTCTATGAATTATATAGTTTTATTTAAAATATAAATTTCTATATTTTTTAATTTTAATTTTATAAAAATAAATTAATTTTATTAATTAACATATCAATTATAAATTAGGGCAATTTTTTTGATTTTTCTAAAATTATTGATTTTTGAGTGAATAGTGAAAATGACGTTTTTTGCTAAACCGTCATTTTTTTTAAATCAATTAATTAAAAAAAATACTATTCTATTTTTAATTTTGTGTTGAAGTAAAAAATTACCAATTTTATTAAAAAATTATAAATAATTCCATACGAATCAACATTATACTTGATTTTGGGGTAAGTTCATTTTTATGCTTAAAAACACAATTTCTAAAAATTGTTTCTCATTGGGCTTTGTGTAATTACATTACATGTATTTTTTAAAAATTATATTAAAAATTTATTTTTTAAAAATGGATTAAATATTTTTAATTATATGGTTAAATTAAGTAATTATTTCAACATCATTTTCTTTCATTATGAATAGTAACCATGGTAAAAATGTGTAACCACAGTAAATGGAAAATCAAGTTAATTAAGGTAAAAACAAAGTGATAAGAACAAAAACTACTATCTTAATTATTATTAGATGATGGTATTTTTACCCTTTTCACCTTATATCTAATATTGATATTTATTTATCCACTTTAACATGATTAATACATTTATATTAATTAAAACTTTAGAAAAATTACAAGTATGCCACCCCTCACTTATAAAAGGGAACCTCATCTTCAACCTTCCTCACACCTTTTGAAAAATTTCATTCTAAAAAACCCTACCCAAATATATCCCCAAAATACCTCTCCATGTACTATATTTTCCATTATTCTCAAAAGGCCAATCATAGAATGTATAAGGTGAAATCCAAAGGAATATATCCTAGGTGGAGGTATAAGTCCTAAGAGAACTATTTTAAGTTTATTTCCTATTATACATCCTTAAAATATGTTATAACCACTATAAAACAATGAATTAAATATATTATATATTCTTAAATGTTATTATGTTTATGTAAATGATATTTTATATCTCTTTTTCTATCCTATAGGAAATGAAAACATCACTTGTGAAAACGTGTGGACTACCACCTCCATGAAGCGATGTGTTTTGTATTCCATCATCGCCTCACACCACAGGTTATAAATACAGAATTAATGAATATATAATATTTTCATTACATTATTATTATTATATAAATATAATATATTACTTACCTTCTTACTCTTTTTATCCGTTTGAAATTGATAACATCGCTCGTGCATACGTGTGAAATTCCATCCCCATGAAGCGATGTGAATCACTTTTCATTCCAAACTTTCAAGGATTGTAATAAGGATAGAATTGATGACTAAATATTAAATTTTTACCATATTTATTATTCTTAAAAATTAAAATTTTATCTACTTTATTTATTTTCCACCCATTAAAAAAATGAAAATTTCGTTCATGCATATGTATGGACTACCATTTACATGAAATGAAGTGGATAATTTTTCATGAAAAAATTACATGGATGGTTTTAAAAGTGTATATAACATATAAATATTATAATTATAACATGTTTAATACGTTTTAGTTAATGGAGCCATTACCCCTCTAACCATGTTCAACACACTGATGTTGTTTTGAGGTTATAAACAGAATGACCCCAAAACGTCCAACGTAAACTTAACCATTTTAGTAACTAAATAAGTCATGGTAATAAATGAAATAAAAGGAATAATAAAAATGAAATAAAAATTAAAAATTTTATCAAGAAATTATAGAACTAACATAATTTTATTATTTAGGAATTAGAGAATGTATGGAGATAGATGAGACTTAAGGTAAGGGTTTTTAAAAAAATATTAAAGCTTTCATCCCAACTTTTTTTATTCCATTACGAGGTTATTTTAAATGTTTCAAGAATTTTAATAATTATTATTAAAAGGTTGATGAAGACATTTTTAAATTATTTTTTCTTTATTTTCAAATTATTATAAAATAATCTTTTCAACATTTTCATAATGGGTTATTTTCCCATTTTACAAAATTGATTTTTTTAACTTATACAACATGATTACCCTTTCATACCACCATATCAATTATTAATTATCAAGATTAATTTATATGTTTACATTATTATTTTCAATGAAAATATTTCTATTAATATTCAAGTTTTTTTTATTTTAAAAACGTTTTTTCTATGGAACCCGAATTTTTTTCTCATATTTATGAGATAATTTAAAATGTTATTGCTTATGAGCTTAAATGAAAATTAAAATGGGTTTTATGATTAAATAGAAAGTTATATGTGTTTTATTCATGATATGGTTCTTTTAAATTTGATATGAAGTATGGGTGATCTCGATATATCTATAATAATGGGTGATCTTGATATAGTATTACAATATATTGGGTAAAGTTAAAGAGTTTATTGGTGATAAGTTACTCCTAAGAGATATGGGAATTATACAGTCATATGATTCCATTATAAGAGTTCTTATATGGGTGAATATAAGGATAATTTCCCAATTTACCTATTTAATATTATTTTAGTTGTTTAAAAAGAAATATTTTTATTTCAAAATGTTAGAAAATGAGTTTATGTTTTTAAGGAATGTTTATAATTTTTTTTGAAATAAGGGTGGAGGGATTATTTTTCAAGGAAATGTATTCATGAGTTTCAAGGATTATTATTTTTCATTTATGTTTTAATATGAAATTTTTTATGAAATATATTATGAAATTAAGTTGTTTCTATGGAAAATTAAAAAGATATTTCAGGTAGAATGTTTGTTATGAAAAAATAAAACATTCTTATAGATTTTTCAGGTTGACAAATGGACTAATATGTTTATTTTAATTTATGTCCTTTAATAATATTTTTTTATCATCCCACGTTTTCAAAATATTTTTCATATGGATTAATGATGATTAGAATCATTAATAAAGTCAGAGTTTCAATTATGAGAGTTACCTTAAATGAATCGAGTGTATATTTATTAAGAAATTATTTTATGGAAAAAATGGGAACTATGTGGAAATATACACTATTTTATGTAATGTTTTACCTAATTCAAAAAAACTATAAATAGAAAACATCATGGAAATTTAAGAAAGTGAAAACCTTATTATGAATTATGTAATTATGGGTTGAATAAGGTGAAATTCATTATAGTTGGTATGAGAGAGAAGGTTTAAATGACTTTAGAGGTTAGGATAATGTCAAAAAATTATTTCAAGAGATTCTAATTAATGGTTATATTATCATGTGATATCTTTATAATATTTCCTTGTAACTTCATATAATATTTATCTATTTAGAATGCTTTTTCTTAGAGGAAACATGACAATTGAGGTAGAGAGCATTATGAGGATAATATCTCTTAGAACCAGCAACCTGGAATGGTTGTAAAATTATAATTTTTTGTAGTGTTAACTCAATTTATATAGGCTATAAATGGTGGTACCCATAATAGAGAGATATTAAATTATCTATAGAGAAACATGTCTATAGTAGATAATTTCATGAAATAAAACCCTATATTTTTTGGATCCTTAGAACTAATAAAATATGAAGGATGGATTAATGATTTAGAGACGATATTTTAATTTATTAGATATTAAAAACATTAGAAGGTAACCCTTTCTATTTATAATTTTGAAGATGAAGTTTATTAGTGGTGGCATTTTATCAAGAAAAATAAGTAAAAGAAAGAAATCTATGCTATGTATTGTATATTTTTTACCTTTAAAAGTAATTTCCTAAAGTAATTTTACTTAGAATGGAAAGGAGATTCATGAATTTAAAGAAAAAGAAGGAGGAATTTATTTCTAACTATGAAAATAATTCTGCTATATTGGCTAGGTTTGAACTAAATTTTATTCTAGACCATGATAGTAAAATTAATTGATTTTACTCAGGATTGAAGCCAATTTTATGAAGGTCATTAGCTACTCTTGAGTTTAGAAGTTTTAAGGAAATTATGTGGCATGCTATGATAGCCGAGATGGATTTTGTGAAATTTTACAAAAAAAGGATAATAAGTGATCCAAGTGGCATGAAATGTGGAATAATTAATCTAAGAATCAATAAATTAAGAAAATTTAATTAGATTCTTGTGATAAGTGTGGAAAGAAGTATTCAAGTGATGTAGAAACCCTAGACACATGAATCATGAATGTAAATAAAATATTAATAGTAATGGTCGGACTAACAATGGAAAGAAGGTAGAGAAATGCTTTAATTACAATGAGTTAGAATATTATGCTAATACATGTCTGAAGTTAGTTACTCAAGGTGGTAATCACAGAGATCAAAAGCATAAAGGTGATGTAAAGTCTTTTTCTATTATTATTAAATACACAAGAACCTAAAATTAAGTGGAGGTAGATACATTACTTGTTAATTTATATTTTTTAATGTCTTGTTTGATTCAAGATACAAGAATTATTTTACATGTAATAAATTTACAAGTAAAATGGAAATACCATATTAATAAATGAAGTAATAAATTTTGGTAAAAAATTATGGGGGTAGTATAAAGGAGACAATAATTCATAGAAATATTCTTGTTATCATATATAGAATGTGTTTTCTTGAAAAACTTATTATATTTCCCATTATAGAGTTTAATGTTATTACGGGTATGAATTTGATTTTATTTTGTCATGCTAAGATATATTGTAGAGCTAAGGAAGTCATATTAAAATTTTAGGGTGAGTTTCAATTTGTTTAAAAGAATAAGTTCGTACCTTTGATAGTATATCATTAATTGGAGAAACATATTAAATATGGAACTGGAATTTATCTTTAATATATTATTGAAAATAAAGAAATTGTATAAATTACTGATGTTCCAACAGTTAATGAGTATATAGATGTATTTCTTGATGATTTACCTAGTGTTATTCATAACTAGGAGGTTGAGTTTACTTTTTTACTTAGTGCCTGATGCTAATCAAATTTCAAAACCTTTTTATCAAATAAATTCATTTGATTTGTTAGAATTAAAAAGCAGTTACATGAGTTACTTGATAAGTGTTTCATCCACCATAGAACTTCTCTTTGAGGTGATCTTATTATATTTATTAAAAAAATTATGGTTCAATGAGAATTTTCATTGATTATAGATCACTCAATAACACCACTATTACGAAAAAA
This sequence comes from Viscum album, assembly GCA_963277665.1. NCBI lineage: Eukaryota > Viridiplantae > Streptophyta > Magnoliopsida > Santalales > Viscaceae > Viscum > Viscum album. The sequence goes on from OY728130.1 coordinate 1,075,478,186, forward strand.
TATCTATTTCCTCATATTAATGGATTGTCTGATTAGCTTCAGAGTGCTCAGTATTTTTTGGGGATTGATCTTAAGATCAAGTATTACTAGATGAAGGTGAAGGAGGATGAAATTATGAGGATTGTGGTCCATACTAGGTATGATCATTACGATTTTGTGGTTATTCCACTCAAGTTAACAAATGAACCCGCTCTATTTATGGATCTTATAAATAGAGTTTTCTATATATTTTTTTTATGTTTTTGGTAATTTTCATTGATTACATTTTAATTTATTCCAAAATCTATTAGGAACAAGGAAAACATATAAGTATTGTTTTGAAGAGTTTAAAATCAAATATTTTTTATGAAAAATTAAATAAATATGAATTTTGGATGCAAAAAATTTCTTTTTTTGGGTATATTGTTTTTAAAGATGTAATAACTATTAATCCTTCTAAAACTAAAGTGGTTGAAGAGTGGATAAGGCCTTTAATTATTACTGAGATTCGAAGTTTTATTTGATTACCGGGTTACCACTAGTAGTTTTTTGAAAACATTTCTCAGTTTTTTATCCCACTAACTAAGTTAAATCCAAAGGAGTAAAATTAATTTTGAAAGAGGAATGTGGTGAATATTTCTAAAAATTAAAAGTTAGATTATTCAACTCTCCTATGTTTTCCTTTCTATAAAGAAATGGTCATTTTTTATAGTAATTCTTATTTGAATGGACTTGGTTCTGTCTTGATATAGAATGATTGGCTTATCACATACGCATCTCATTAATTGAAACCCCGTGAGTAAAATTATCTTACACATGTTCTTGAGATGGATGAAGTGGTTTTATATAAAAATTTTGAAAAATATTTTATATTGGATAAAATGGGAAAAATATACCGACCATAAAATTTTAAGGTATATATGTTTTCAAAAAGAGTTGAACATGAGAATGAGAATATGGTTGGAACTGATAAAACATTATGATTCCATGATTCATTATAATCTATGAAAAGTAAACAAGGTAAATGATTCCTTGAGTTGAAAAGATAATGTTTCATTAACTTTGATACATTTGGAAAATGATCCTTTGGTTAATGATTTAATGAATGTTGGACTAGAAATTGTACATGTAGGAACTCCCTCTCTTTTGACCGAGGTATCAATGAAGTCGTCATTGTCAAAAACATTATATTGGATCAGAAGTAAGATCATTGTTTTCAAGAGTGTATAATTGGTAAAAAAGGTATATTTCCTATGTTTAATGTGGATAAACAATGTGATATCATATTTGGAAAGAGGTTATGTGATTCAAGTGATTCGAATTTAAATATGGAATTGTTATGTAAAGCTCATAGCTCTCCATTTTTTGTCCATACTGGCGGAACTAAGATGTATAGAGTCCATCAATAATATTTTTATGGGAAGGTATGAAGAAGAATATTGTTGAGTTTATCATGAAATGTTTGAATTTGAAGAGGTTTAAGATGTATAAAAACTATAAATGGGGATGATTTACCCTTTTTGTTGTAATATTTAAATAGAATAACATATATATGGATTTTGTGGTGGGATTACCAAATACATCTCGAGGTAATAATGCAATTTTGGTTATTGTTGATCATTTGGATAAATGTGTTCATTTTTTTTACCTATTTGAGATACTATGTATTTTTATCAGCTTTTTATAATTTATCTTAAAAATATAGCCAGTTTATATGGAGTTCCCATATATATTGTATTTTCTCATGATCTTAGGTTTACATTAATTTTTTTAGGGGAATCCAGAAGTCGATTGGTACTAAAATAATTTAGAGTAAAAATTTTCATCCTCAAAATGCTGGACAATTAAAAAGTAAAATTCCAACTTTATAGGATATGATTTGAGATTTATCATTATGTTATCAGTTATTTTGTGATCAACATATCTATTTAGTTGAATTTTCATATAATAATAGTTTTTATTCTAATATAGAGATGAACCCTTTTGAGGAATTATATGGAAAGTAGTGTCAAACTCTAGCATGTTAGGATAAAGTCAGTGAAAGGAAGTTGTTGGTACTAGAATTTTTAGAATTTATTATTGATGAAGTAAATATGATTCACCACTATATGATGGTAATATAGATTAATAAAAAGAGTTATACAGAAAAATAGAGAAAAGAACTTACATTTGAGTTAGGTGATCATGTATTTCTTAAAATATAACCTTGGAATGTTGTAATGCATTTTGGTAAAAGAGGAAATTTGAGACCATTGTTCATTGAAACCTATGAAATTTTAGAGAAAGTGGGATTATTTTCTTATAGAATAGCCTTAACTCCGATTTTATCTCAAGAACATGATTTGTTTTATTTTTCTTTTCTAAAGAAGTATGCACCTGATGCATCTCATGTTTTGATCCCTAACGTGATATAGTTTGAGGAGAATATCTCTTATAGAGAAAAGAAAATTTAGATTCTGGATCATAGAGAGTAGTTACTATTAAATAAGATGATTCACTCAGTTAAGGTTTTATAAAAAAATCACATGAATGGGGAAGCAACATGGAAATCATAAAAAAGAAACTATGAGGGAGAAATACCCTCACTTATTTAAGTAATGAGTAAAATTGCGAGGATGTAATTTATTACAGGGGTAAGAATGTGAAAAACCAAGTAATACTAGAAATAAATCAATTTTATTATTTATAATTATTAATTTTATGGATTTATATTCATCATAGTTTTGTAAATGACTTTATATAATTCTTTAGTCGACAAAGGGAACAATTTTATTTAACTAAATTATTTTTTCCATGAATTAAAAGGTTTTATTTAAATGAAAAATTTCTTTATTTAATAATTTTAGTTTTATAAGAATGAATTCATTTTTATAATAATAATATCAACTATATATTTTGGTGGATTTTTGTGATTTTTCTGAAAAGATTTATTTTTCAGTGAATAATGAAAAATACTAATATTTGAAAAACTGTCATTTCTATTCTCTAATTGAAGTAATTTAAAATAATCATTATATTTTTTATTTTGTTTTAAATTAACACATTATCCATTTTATTAAACATAATCTAAATAATTCCATAGTAATTAACATTATACTTCCTTTTGGTATAAGTTTATTTTAATGATTAAAAATGTATTTTTCTAAAATGTATTTTCCATTTAATTTTGTGTTATTATATTAAAATTAATTTATAAAAATTATAAACATTTAATATTGAAATATTTATTCCATAATTTTAACCAAAAAGTTCATATTTAGTAATGAGTTCAATTTTTTATTCATTAATAGTAACCATGGTAAAATGTGTCACCATGAAAATAGTAAATTGGGTTAATTATGGTAAAAACTAAGTGATAAGGCCAAAAGATATTATCTTAATTATTATTGGATTATGTTATTTTGAACCTTATAACTTTATATCCAAAATTTGATAGTTCTTTATCCACTTTACCATAAATAATACATTTATAATATTTAAAACATCATAAAAACTACAAGTGTGCTACTCTCCTCCCTTATGAAAGGGAACCTACTCTCATCCCTTCCTCAAACCTTATTATCACTATATTTCAAAAAATACATGAAACAATATCTCTCCAAAATCCCTACCCATGTATTAGATGTCCCTTTCTTCTCCAAATACCAATCCTAGGAGGATTAAGGTGAAATCCAAAGGGATATATCCAAAGAGGAGGTATAAGTCCTGACTGACCTCTTTCAAGTTTATTTCTTCTTTTAACCCATAAAATTTATTATAACCACTATAATATAATTAAATTAATATATTATATATACTAAAATATTTTTATGTTAAATAAAAAACTATTTTATTTCTCTTTTCCACCCTAGGGGAAATAAAAACATCACCCATGCGTATGTATGGACTACCACATCCATGAAGCGATGTGTTTCATTTCCCATCACCGTCTCACATGGTTGGTTATAAATATTATGTTTATCAGTATATAATATTTTTATGGAATTATTATGATTCTATAAAGATATTATATTAATTATCTTCTCAATTTTTCCATCAATTGGAAATTGATAAAGTTGCTCATGCGTATGTGTGGAATACAACCTGCATGAAGTGATACCATTTATTTTTTATATCCCCCTTACAATGATGGCCATAAGAATGTAATTAATGAATTAATATGAAATTTAAAACAAATTTATTATCTTGTAAAATTATAATATTATCTACTTTATTTATTTTTCATCCATTAGAAAAATGAAAACATCATTCAAGTGTATGTACGAACTACCATATCTGTGAAACAACATGGTTCATTTTTCATGATAGACTTACATGGTTAGTTTTAAAATTTCATTTAATTAATAAATATTATAATTGTAAATTTTTTAATATTGTTTATCTAATATAACTATAACACCTTTAACCATGGTCAACACACAGATGTTGTTTTGGAGTTATAAACCGAACGACCTCAAAACATAAAACGTAAACTTAACCATTTTGTAACTAAATATGTAATGGTAATAAATTAAGTAAAATAAATTATAATACTTAAAATAACTTGAATTTTTTTTAAGAAAGTATAAAACTAATATAATTTTATTATTCATGAGTTAGATAATGTACGAAGCTAGATGCGACTTAAGGTAAGAGACTTATTTTAAAAATATTTAAGTTTTCCTTCCATGTTGAGGTTAATTTAGATGTTTCAAGAATGTTCTTAATTACAATTTAAAGGTTGATAATGGTCATTTTAAATTATTTTTGAATTTATTTACAAATTATTAAAAAGTAATATTTTAAACATGTTTCATATGACTTAATTTCGTTTTCTTACAAAAGTGTAAAGTGATTGTTTTTTAACATATTAGAATTGAACTTCCCTTTCACAATATAATATAATTTATTTGTTATAAATATTAATTTTAAACTGTCCATGATTATTGTAAAATAAAATAATTCTCTTAATATTTTTGGATTTTTTAGTTTTAATATTTTTTCTAAGGATAGAAAAACATTTCTCATCTTTATGAGATAACTGGAAGTGGAATTACTTATGAGATTGAGTGCAATTGAAATATGTTTTATGATTAAAGTTAAATAAATATGTGTTTCGTTCATTATATGGTTATTGAAAATTTTATATTCATAGTGAGTGATACTGATATAACTCTAATGATGGGTGTGCCTGATATAGGTCTCCTGTGCATTGGGTAAAGTGATGGAGTTTACCGATGATAGGTTACTCTTAAGAGATATGGAAATTATCTGATGAGGTAATTCCATTTTAAGTGTTATTATAAGGTTGAATGTAAGGATAATTCTCCAATGTACCTACATGATATGATTTCAATGGTTTATAAAGGAAATATTTTTATTTCAAAAGGTATGAAAATGATCTTATGTTTTTAAGGAGTGTTTATATATTTTTTAAAAAATAATTGATAAAGGATTGTTTTTAAATGAAATTAATTCATGTGTCTTCATGATTATTATTTTTAATTTAAAATTTCATATAGATTTTTTTATAAATTATGTTATGTAATTAATTTATTTTCATAAAAAATTAAAAAAATGTTTGATGTCAAATTTTTATTATGAAAATGAAAAACTTTATTATAGATTTTTAAGGATTATAAATGGAACAATGGTTTTTTATTTTATTTTATGACTCTTACTAAATTTTTTATTCATTATATATTTTCAAATGATTTTATAGGGATTAAGGATGAGTAGAAATGTTAATAATTACAGAGTTAAAATTCTTGGAGATACCTTTAATGAGGTAAGTGTGTATTTATAGAGAACTTATTTTTGTAGAAAAATGGACATTGTGTTGAAATGAACAATTTTTTATGTAATGTTTTACCTAATTATATAAAACTATAAACCAAAATTATCCTATAAATGTAATAAGTAATAAAACTTATAATAAATTATGTATTTATGGGTTTAATAATGTACAGGTTGTTATAAAACCTATCAAAGCCAGTCAAGAAGTCAAAATATCTAAATATGAAAATTAAATGTGATTACATAAGTATTTTACTTGGTTCATCCAAAAGGGATATATCCAAGGATAATACATCAATTATGTGTCAACGTACTAAGTAAATCACTATACACTATTGTGATCATATTGTTTTAGACAAAGATAACTTCCATAACTAAGGGATACCCCATCATTTCGATTTTCCTATCACTATTTCAAGATATATTCACAATAAAAGTCAAGAAAAATATTACTCATAATGAATATAAAAGAATTTTCACAACACCATAAAATCAATAGGGTTTCTCTCTAGATTTAATCCCCCATGAAAAATATGAATTCAGTAATGTTCTTCATATAAGCTCAAAAAAAATTAGATGTGAAATATTCTCTTCTCTCTCATAACACATTGTGTTATTTTATATTTTAAAAATATTATAATATTCCTCCTTAACATCTCCATCATGTACTTTAAGAAATCTCCTCCTTTAACTTCCATATGATAACAAATCACTTAATTCTAAAATCATCTGCCAAGGTCGATTCAAAGTCTCTATTAAATACCAAAATGTTCCATAATTTCAAATTATATCAAATATGTTGTATCTTTTCAAATTGACCAAACCATGACATGGACATGTCCAACACACTATAGTTTATTAGATGAAGAGTTTGAAACTGAAAGAAATAAAATTAAAATCCATATATATTAAAAAAATCTTCATTTACATCTTTTAAATTTCATACCTAAACCACACCATGACATAATTCCACTTAAAACATGACATGGTTATATCATCCTTAAATATAGTGACTTACAATATCTCTACCTAGAAAACTCATAGAATTATTATATTTTAAATGATTAGTATCTTTATTTTTATAAAAAAATCTATAAAAAACCTATTTGATCTTTACATGTCATTTGTTTCAAAATTATATAATTCTTAGTACCTCAAAATGCATACCACCATGACATGGTTTACATCAGTCCCTAAATTTTTATGCATATATGAGAACCACATTATTCTTTATATGATAAACCAAAAAATCAATTCATTTTTTCACTAAACCAAGATATAAACAATAATTTAGTTTTATATCCCATGAACTCTAGGAATTTCACAAAAAATTCTTCTCAAAAATGGTATTGACAACTATAGTGGTTTTATCACCATGACTTGGTTTGAAAAAACACAATGTTTTTATTACCCACGATTTTCCTTCACAACTCTATCTCTTAATTCTTTAAAAAAATCCTTAAACTATGACCTCAAAAAATCCAAAAGCCATTATAGTGGTTTTTTAACTATTAAATGGTCTAATTTCATTAAGATGTGTTATTTTTCTCTTCATTAAAATATTATTCAAGATTTTCAAAGTTATCTTCATACACTTTCAAGCTTTAAACTCTGTCAAATTAGTTCATCAAAAATCAATTTTCTAGTGATTAAAAATAATAAAAGTAATATTTAATCATGACATATCAACCATATAACATATTCCAAAATTCTCCTCTTTAATATCTTAGGTTACAATATTACCCCCCTTTGGGTTTTTGTGAAGTCCTTTATCCTTAATATTTGATCAACTATTTTTAAATTACTAAAATCACTGAATTTATATAGCTCCCTCTATCTTCATCCATCTTTAATGTTATTCTATATGGATTGTATATCCCTTTAGTTCAAATTCCAAAAATTCCCACTCAAGAGTAGAGCATATTTCCCCTTTATATGAGAGTGTTTTACCAATTCCTTTGGATAATCTAATTCCACTATTTAAAAAATACATGATCTGATTACAATTATAAAATTTTAAACAATTTTATAATAATTTATACTTACAAAATATCTAATTTATTCCCCTTTTATAATAAACATAAAGGGTAAATTCCTACCAAATAATAGACATCCAAGTTAAAAAAAATAAATTCAAATGAAGAGAGGGGATATTCCAAACCTCCTAAAACTTTTGGATTTGGTTGGATACCAATATTTAACAACTTTTCTTCAAATGCTGGTATGACTAATAGTTTTGTACACATGTTATCTAGTTTTATATGTTTTCCAATATGATACCCATTGAAAATTCAATATTCCAGTATTTAGATGATAACATGGTACTTATTTCAATGTTTTCCATAAGGGAGTACTGTATCGAGTTATTTAATAGCTGAATAGAACATTTTTTGTCACAAAATATCACCACAGGAACTTTCAATTATTCTCTAGGATCATAAAATTTGTTTTCATCCATATAAATTTAGTACATTCCATTGTAATTGAAACATACACTATTTAATATTTACTAATAGATGTACTCTCTTTAATAATACATAAAACATATTTTGTTTCCAACAAAGAAAGATCCTTTGTGTGTGGATTTTATTTTTATAACATCTCAATCCCAATAAACATCTAAATATTCCACCAAATATTAATCTTTTCTCATAATAAACAATAATAAATAATCAATGGTACCTTTTACATACCTTAAAATTCTATTTAAAAAAATAATATATTCTTATTTCATATTATTTTGAAACTATATCACCAAAAATGTGTCACCCAAAGTATTATTATTAGATATATATTTCATATATTGAGTGTTTTATACATTTATTTAGTGTTTAGAGTGTATTTTTGAGGGTTTTAAGGATGTTTCAATACTTCAAAGTCATTTAATAGTTTGTATAAACTTTACTTGACAACCATGTTTTTAAAGATTCACTTCTAATGGCCCCTTTACTATTTATACACAACTTGGTAATCCCTGTGGCCAAATTATACAAAAAATTAAAACCTAAATATCTTTTTAAATATAAAAAATATTTATGTGATTTTTTCCTTATTTGTTTCCTTCATTTCTTCTTATCCACCAAGTTTTAATTCCCATATTTTATTCCTTGTTTTATTCTTCTCCAAGGATATAAATCCATCAAAGTTAAGTTATTTCCTTAATCAAGTCACTCAAAATAACTTACTCTATTCATTTTATTTATTATCCTTCCACGTGCTTGCTATTTAATGTATATTTAAGCTAGGGTTCCTTCTTGAAAAAACTTTTATTGAAGGTTTCTAAAATTTATGGCTTTTAATATTAATCTAAGGACCCTATTCCTCCCTATTTATGGAATAACACTAGTTGTCAATGAATTATTCAATTTCTATTAGGAGACATCATGTATTTGCCTTTGGTTATGAAACTATGAGTTATTTTATTTAAAAACCCATGTTTTCCATTGAAATATATATGATTATAATTATTTAATAGTTTTTTAAAGAAACTATTTGTTTTCCTCAATTTTCATTCAACACTAAATAATTACCAATCTTTAATGTTCTAGTCATCCTTATATGCGCATACTAAGTGTTTCTTAAAATTTGAACCATGATTTTTCTTATAGAATCTAAAAAAGTTATCATGGGTTGAAATATTATAATTTATAATTATTTAATAACAAGTTTTTATTTTATTTTACAAGAGTTAAGGTATTTTTTGGTTAATTTGAAATGGATATTTCCTGTAAGAAAAGTTATATTATAATAATTATTACCCTTGGTTTTGAAAGAAATTTATTATAAATAAAAGGGGAATTTATTGTTCTAATATTTAATTTTATTTAATATAATATGGATATTTATTTTGGAGTTTATTTATTATATTCTCTTAAATACATTACCTTTTATGTTTCCTATGTGTAAAGTGGATTTAATGGTGATATGTGATATTTTGAATGAGTTCCACTAGGGTTAATTGAAATTTTTACTCCTATATCATTTATATTTTTGAAAATGGGATATTACTTTGAAAGGAAATCATAGTTGTGGTGAGTTATGATTTATACATATTCATATTACATTGTTATATATTATGTTCTGATGACCACCTCTATTTATATGTCTTGGGAAACCATGGGTAGCAAGGTGGTAAATCCAAGGACGAGTACTTCATTAGTGCATGATTATTATTTGGCTAGTTTCCTTAATTTAGGTCATCAAATTTCTTAGGGTATTTTTCCATTCGACCTGGATATGAAGGGTAAAACTACGTGCTTAGGTACTAGGGTCACATCTAACATATCGATTTGATGGATTCCATTATTTTATTGTCCTACAATGTCCCTATGGATCCTAAGTAATCTCAGGATAGTTATTTATGATTGGTTAATAATTTGATTTTGTTTATATTCATTATTATTGATACAATTTTCATTAATACTTTATAAAGTATGATTTTTGTTAAAAAAATGGAAATTCATTTCATTTGAACTGAAATGGTTATTTTTTATTAAAGTGATTATGGATTTAGTTACCTTTTCTTGATTAATTGTTTTATTAACATTAATTATTGGCACTTTACTTTTCTTACCTATAAAAATTATTATTTACTAATTTGGTGAAATTACTATATAGCGGTCTGGAATTACTTCTACTGGACTATAATTGATACCTATTAGGGCACTCCATTGGCGGCTACACTCCTTAGGAAGGACACACCACCATCCCCAGTGGAAGCCATTTCCACATAAAGCCCTTGGGTGGAGAGCCATGCTTTGTCCAACGCTCACACGTGAGAGTTACCAAGGATAGAATTCATTCCTACCTCCTTTATCTCTGATATCAACTGTAGAGACCCCAAACCTGACATACTTGGACATTTCATTACTTTTGTGGAATACTTAATACATAACAAAAACCTATACTCAAGGACCGTAATAGTTTAATGTCTTTGGAAACTCGGAAGATAATCTTATAATCTTGGTGAAAGATCTTCAACATCTCCCATAATGATCTTCCCCTTTTGTTTTCTTACATAAAACTATTATTTATATCCTGGGGAAAATAAAACATATAAAGGGTGAGCTCAAATTCCTAGTAAGGGTAATAATGAAGAAAATAAAACAAACCATATACATTTGAACTTAAAAACCTTAACACAATATTTAAACATCAAAATCTTGAGCAATGACATAAAACATGGCAGTACGTAAGGCATATATCATAAAGAAACATTAATCATGATAAAATAGCATGGGAATAAAACATATAATTGCGGCATCCATTAAGAACATGCTATGATTTCCAAAGTAGCCAAGGCATTGCTGCCAAGACCATCTTAGTGGACAAAGTCCCTTTCTGAATTGAGTTCACTCCTCGTTCCAGTCCTGTAACACTGAACCAGATTAACTTACCGTTCCATCCATGTCTATCTCATGAGATATAAATCTTTACCCAATTCATTGGAGAGAGATATAGGTTCCACCCATCTCATGTTGAAATCATTCTTAAGTGTGCCACAACATAAACATAAATCATTCATCATAACCCAAAGAATAAAATGGGTTTCATAAACATCATCTAATCATAACATAATCCATATAAAAAAATGGATATCATTTCATCATAAGAGTAGTGAAACCATTTAAGTCATAGAGACATTATACTTGAAACATATACATATGAAATAATTTCATCTTAGATGGAAAATGGTTTTGATAAAATACTTGAAATGAATTCTTGAGGAAAATAGACTTTCTTTTTAAAAATAATTTTCTTTTCACAAAATTCCATTAAATTTTAAAAGAAAATAATTTTTTTAAAAATAGTCATGAAATCTTGTAGAGTAAGCTTTATGAAAATAAGGCATTATGAAACAGTAAAAATTTGTTCAGGCCGTATAAGTTAAAAAAACATTATCCTCGTACTTTTAAAGGAAAAGTCAAAAAGTTCCTCGTATGGTAAACAAAAGAAAGATTTCTTCCATAACACAATGTAAAATTCAAATAGGGGTAAACATGACTTCAAACATACATTAAACAATTTTTATAAAACAAGGACATGGATGATAAATATAACCCCAGTAAATACTTACGAATAAACAATCTCGGATAAAAACGAGATTTGAAAAGTTATCCCTTACCTTATGTCCGATATGCTTCGTATGTATCCGAAACTACTGTATAATGTTTTAAATGGTGTCATTGAATTATTATAGAATCATATTCATTGTTATGATATCATATATGGTTAAATTATTACTTTATATTACCCGCTCTTTTGTAAATTCCATGTTAAAGCACCGTTTTGGGTAAAATCATTTCATTTATCGTACGTGTTTCGACTTGTTGTTCTTGATATTATTACTTATATCCTGATTTACTTAATTCCATAATGTAAATCATGATTTATATATAATATATATTCAGCATATAAATATATATGATAGATCGATAAATGGAATTAAATACACCGTTCATGGAGACGGTAGGCCGTACGTATGCATGAACACTATTTTTGTTTCCTTATTGAATTGAATGGAATTAAGTAAATGAAACATATATGTACATAAATACAGTATCATTATTATGTAATATCTTTCATTATTATTTATTATATATATACTTTATAATTATACATGAATTGTTAATCATGGAAAATGAATCTCATCGCATTCGTGGAGACAGTAGTCTGTACGTATGCACGAGCGATGATATAGATCCCATAATTATAGAATAGAATTGGATTGGATGATATAATATTAGTATGATGTTATAATAACTATATATAGTTATTATTTACACCATTATACCCATAAAAGTAAGATGGTTGTGGAAAAACAGATTACACCACGGCGTGGAGACGGTATTCCGTACGTACGCACGCACGGTGATTTCATTTTCTGTAGGATGGATAGAAGGTGAAATGGGGTTGTTTCAGATTTATAATAACATATCAGTATATTAGTGATACTTATGTCATTAAAATATATTGAAACAACTAAATAAGAATAAGTTGAGGAAGAAAGAAACTTGAAAGAATCGGTAGAAGAGATTACCTCTTCTTCGACGCACCTCCTTTAAACTTATTCTTAGGGCAATAGGGATGGTCTTTTGAGAATAACATAACCTCTATGATATAACTAGATGGATTGAGAAGAGTAATTTTCAGGGGTTGTCCGAGATTCAAGACTCAAATGGGTATTAAGAGAAATGGGAAGGGGTGCCCTTTTTATAACAGAGGAAAGGGGCACCATTGGAATTATAAGAAATATTAATTTATAATAAATTCAAACCCCACATAAAAACTTTCAAAATGACTCAAATATGAAGCTTAGATGAGATAGGGTTGTAATATCATCAACCAATAAAATTTATACATGTTTGGAATTTATTTTAAACATTATCAATTTGATTTATCCTTATTTAATATTTTTAATTTTATTTGTGGTAATAAGATTCTAAATTTTAAATTGTTATAAATAATTACTTATGTGTTTTTAATTGTCAAAAATTGGATAATTTATGAAATTTTAGACCATATAAATTTTAAATATTTTTTTTATTTCTAAACAATTTTATATTATGTTATTTTTATAAAATAACAATAGTGTCAATTTTAAAACTATTTATTTATTTGAATTTAAATAAAATCCACACAGAAGATATGTTCGAAATAAAATATTTAATAGATTCATAACATGTAATATATATCTATAAAACTCTTTTATCACATTAAATAATTCATATATTATTTATTTTAATATTTTTAAAACCATTTATTTGATATTTCTCTTAATAAATTAATTATTACATTGTTTTTGGATAATTATTTAATATACTTATTTTTTCATAACAATTAAAAATAAAATACTATGATGAATATAAATCTCATATATTTCATAATAATACTTTTAATAGAATTTATCATCTTAAAATCACAACTTGTAAATTGTTATATTTATTAAATTATGAAGGTGACAACTTTGGAATCATTTAAAATAAAATAATATAAGTGTCATAATCACCTTTATAAGGATCCAAATGGTCCAAAATTCTCCCATTGGATTCTTAGGATTTATATATACACTACCAATAAGTTTTGTTCATATTTTTGGGCCTTTTGATATGTATTAATCTTTCAATAAAAACTATATTATTGATTTTTCACTAAATAAACAATTTCTGCATCATTAATGTATATGATAATAAGGTAATTAAATAAATCTTAAAAATTAAAAATAAATTACCATGATAAATAAAAACATTTTATCTTTCAAATGAGTATTTATAACCGAATTTATATTCTGTATAACCTTATATTAAAAACAATTTAATTTTTAAAGTTTGAGTGAGACATATTTCACTTTCCTTTAAAAAAAATAAACTAAATGTCTTAATCAAATACAAGTGGGTTACATTAGATTACATTTCTACCCAAGTATGATTTAGGGTAAAATATAATAATCAAATTATATTAGGACAAGTTTTAGGGTAATTTTATACTAATATATTTACTCTTAATTACCCAATTTATCTTTAACTATGGTAAATAAAATTTACCTTAGTTACTATTCATAATGAATAAAAATAAAAATAATCTTATTAACATAATTTGGACCTACTGATTCGAAATATGGAATCCATTTTTTTAAATTCAAATCACATAAGTTGCATAAATTAATTAAAAATTAATCCCGTTGATAAGAAAATGAGTTTTAAAAGTTAAAACATTGCAAAAGATTGAAATGATTTTACCTATAAATTCAATGTAAAATCAATGCTAATGAAATACATTATATTAAATGCTAAAAATATATTCTATTTATACTTTAAAACCATTTAATATTATAATTTAATCATATCAATTATCTCGATGAAAAAAGTTGTTTTTAATTAAAATTTAGCGTATTTTTACTATTCATCAAAATAAGAAACTTATCAGAAAAATATCAAAAATTTATCCAAAGTAAATTTTTATATCCTGATTCCAAAAAAGAATTTTATTTTTGTAAAATTTAACTTATAAA